>CM053752.1:23517657-23751052 GCA_028658305.1 Pachyuromys duprasi | reverse complement strand
GGGGATTGCTCAAACTGAAAAGGGCTCTCAGCTTGATTTCTGCCCCCGCAGGAGGTGGAGCAGGTGACGTTCAGTACTGCTCTGGCGGGGCTCACGGACCACTTGGCTGTGGGCCTGAAGCTTCAAGTTGTGTGCTCCTGACCCTGTCGCCCAGACAAGGGGATGACTAGCGAGAAAGACCACCACGAGGAGCTGAGAGACCAATAACCGCGTGACTCAACAGATCTTTATTGTGGGGCACTCACACAGCTTCCTGGGCGCGGCGGTACTCATACACACTGCCCCGCTCAAGGAAGGCCGGAAATAGCGGGGGCGAGCCTGGTGGGGGCGCTGGGTCCTCTGGGTCTCCGTAGCCCCCGCCGCCAGGCGTGTGAAGGCAGAAAACGTCCTGTGAGGAGCAGGTTGAAACACGTGTGGCCACCCTATTTCCGTTAGGGAGCCAAATTAAAATTTAATCTCTATTTATGGTTGCATCTCTTACCCCGGGGTACACGGTCACAGATGTCTTCCCGCCCAAATTCACAGTGCGCCCGTCCTTTCTGATTAGGAGGTTTAAGCCACGCTCACCAGGCTCTCCCCCTATAGGAGGAGAAAAGCAAGGAGCTGTGGGGGCCGAGGGAGGGAGAGGGGGTTCTGACGTGGCCGGAGGCTGGGAAGGGCTGGGGGTCACCCACCGTGGAGGCCGTAGGGCTGGAAAGCGCGGCGCTCAGTCAGCACCGACAGCACTGCCTCTTCGCGAAAGACAAGCTCTCGGATTACGCCATCACCTCCCCGGAAGCGGCCTCGGCCCCCAGATCCTGGCCTCAGCTCAAAACGGCGCAGGATAACTGGATACCTGCGCAGGGGAAGGGCGCGGCGCGGATGAGCGCTGCCTAGCCTCCCAGTTCACCTGCCCAGCACCTGGGGTGCTCAGCTCACCGGCTCTCCAAAATCTCCGGGTCCGTGATGCGGGTGTTGGTCATGTGACTGTGTACGCCGCTGCGCCCGTGCCAGCCAGGTCCCGCGCCCGCACCACCAGCCACTGTCTCATAGTAGCCCATATGGGCATTTCCCAGGGTCACATTGTTCATGCAGCCCTGACAGATGCAGATTAACAGCATTTGGTTAGTGTGGGCATCCACTCCTCCCCCACCCCCGCGCTGTTTTCCAGCAGCCTCCAGACCTGTGTCCACTTCGACCCACCACACCTGGGAGGCTGAACAGGCCCCAAATGCCCCCAGAATGACGTCTACTACTCGCTGAGATGTGAGCACGTTGCCGCCAACCACTGCTGCCTCTGGGGATGGGTCCAATATGGAGCCTTTGGGAATGATTACACGCACAGGAGCCAGGCAACCCTAGTGGGTGAACAAGGTGATTAAGGCTGGGCACTACCCAGGTTCAGCTAGGAATCCTACCACCCCAGGCTCCGTTCATATTGGGCTGCCTTTGTCTTCAGTCAAACAACAGGGTGGTTTGGGGGCTACCTGTCTACCTCATGGCATACCCCTACGAACCTGGTTCAGTGGGATGTCACGGCCCACTAGACAGCGCAAGCAATAGATGAGAGCAGACAGTGTTATGGCTCGCGGTGCGTTGAGATTGCCAAACACTTCAGACCCGGAGCCACTGAAGTCAAATACAGCACTGCCCTACCCACGGGGAAAGGTATGGCTATCAGCAACAGACCAGAGGCCAGGGCCAGTCCTCTCCCCAACCTCCCTCACACGCTAACCTGACTCAGGTTGATCTGAACATGCAGGCAGATGGGCGAGCCGTCATCCATGTGGTCCTCCGCAGACACCTCCAGGGGCAGGCCTCGGGCCTTCCGTGAGGCTCCAAAAGCCCGAAGCATGTCTCGTACTGCCAGTTCAGCGTTTGCCTAGCAAATAAGGTTCAGCCCAGCCACGTCACCTGCAGGGTGGCCCAGCTACATTGGAGCACAACACTGCCCCCATTGCATGCCTCCTGTTCCCAGGCCTACCTGAATATGGCCCATATAAGCTTGTACCACATCCAAGCCATACTGCCCAATCAGCTCTCCCACCAGCTGGATGCCCTTCTGGTTGGCTGCCACCTGGGCACGAAGATCCGACAGGTTGTCATGCAGGTTCCTGGTTCCACTACAGCCAGAGATCTTGCCTGGTGCCCGCAGGGCCTCTGTCACAGCTGGATGGACAGGGTCATAACTGAGCCACCTTCCATGCCCTCAGGAACAGGTCCCTGTTCCACAACCACAACAGGAACACTGGGTACTGGGAATTCCCTATTGAGCTTTTGCTGACACACACATACACACACACCACTTGCAAAGCCCTGGACTCTGAAGCCTGTAGGCTCGATCCTTCTGCTGAGCCCTTTTCTGCAGACTAGCTTCTGGAGCACCTTTGGCAAGCAGCTGGACCAGTGACTTCAATGGAGCTTGGGAGAGGGTGGGTTCATCCCTCAAGCAAGCTCATCCATCTGCCTTCTCTAGGCTCCCTGTCTACATCCCTGCCACATGCCCCACATGGACCTTGACCTGTCTGCTCTCTGCCCTGACCACTGCCACCAGCCTCCAAGTACTTCAAGAACACAAGGCACCACAGGGCTGAGATACGCATGGCTCAGCAGTTAAAGAGCACTCGACGCTCTTGAGGAGGGTCCAGCACTGGTTTTCAGCCCCCACACAAGGGGTATCATAACTGCCTGTAACTCCAGTCCCCGAGGATATTATGGTCTATTCTGGTCTCCAAGAACACGTGCATACATGTGGTGCACACACATAAAGACTATCAAGCACCTGACAGTCTTGGCCTCTTCCTGCAGTTTCCTTCATCTTGATAGAAGTTCCCCTTCCACTCCTCTAAGCCGTCTAGTCCAGAGACTATACCACACCTGGAGAAAACGCCTCACTTTCCAGTATCGGTTCTGGTCTTCTCTGAGGTCTAGTGGCCACTTGCACCCTCAGCCATGTGTGCATACTTGTGTCTCCATGGCCCACCTCAGTTCCCAGTGATCAACACATTCTCTATGTGTCTGTGGCACCCAGAGTGGCCTGTGGGTTACCCCACCCTTTACCATGCCCTCATCACCTCAACTCCAGGATGCATTTTTGGTCTCTCAGACCTCTGTGACCTCAGAGCAAGGCTGTCTTTTCCAGAGCAGCCTGCAGCTGCTATGCTCCTCAAAGCAAAACCTCCATCCTGTAGCTATGAAGCCTGACCCCACAATCTCCAGACTGAACAAACTTTAGTTCCCAAACACTTCCTTCCGTCCAGGTATCCACCTGGAATCCCACTATCTTTGAGGAGCACCTGACCAGTCTGCCCACCCTCAGGGTTGCTCTGCTGCTAGGTGTGTGAGCAGACCAGCTTGCTCCAGCTGCTCCACTGCTCGGCGACTGAGACCCAGACCCAGACAGCTCCCTGGGATTCTGCAGCAGTTGCCAACATTGAAACTACCTCTCCTCTACCATCTGTTCCCTTGGGTGTTCTTGGCTGATTCCCCAACCAAAAATCATCTTCTAGGAGGCTATCTCCGGTCCAGATATACGGCATCTCAGCCCTTCTGTATCTGAGGTGATTTACAACTGCCCTGAGAGGTCACCACTTGTCTCTCCCAAGGCTCAAGGCAGCCTGAGCTGATAACCATCAGGATATATCAACTGTGTATCGGGATCCTACCCAGCCTGGTTCCTGGTAGCAGCTACCCAGCCTGGTTCCTGGTAGCAGCCATGCATCCCTGCCTACCAAATCCTTACTATGACTCTTCTCCAGCTCACCCTCTTCCTGGAAGACACCTCCTTGGACCAGTTTGAAGGACAGAAAAACGGCACCCTCCTGTTGCAGTGTGGTTGAGTGAGGAGGCATAGAGCCCGGCGTGATACCTCCAATGTCTGCATGGTGCCCTCGGCTAGCCACATAGAACACAGGCCGTGTCTGTCCTGGCCAAAACACCTAAGGTGTGAACAGCAACAGTCAGCGGCACCAGAAACCTCTATCACCCTAACAGTATCCAAGGTAGCATCCCTCACCGGTGTGATGACAGTCAGGTCTGGAAGATGGCTGCCCCCTGCACTGGGATGGTTGCTAAGCAGCACGTCACCGGGATGGAGGTCAGCTCCTAAGTGCTGAATCTGAAGCCATGGGGACACATACAGAGTCGGAAAGGGAGGCGAGGTCACAGGACAAGGGAGGGGGCAGAAGGGAAGAGCTCACTGTCACCACACCTGGAACTGTACAGTCTCCTGCATGGCGCCCAGGTGCACAGGAATGTGGGGAGCATTGGAGACCAGGCCCCCATCTGGCCCAAAGAGGGCACAGGAGAAGTCAAGGCGTTCCTTGATGTTGGTGGAGATGGCTGTGCGCTGTAGGATACGGCCCATCTGCTCTGGGGGCACAGAGTGGCCAGGTGGCCCCATTATCCACATGCATAGCTCCAAGACGGAGACACGAGATGCACGATGTCAAGGCCTCCTGGGCTCAAAACCAAGACCCAGCAGCTTTTCCTGTGCCCCAGGGACCAGGCAGCACGGCCTCTTAAGCAGTAAAGCTGCGGCCAGGTGTACGGCTGCTTATGGACAGAGTATTCCCTTTCCAACCTTCTGGGGTCTCGCTTCAACTTCCCTCCCTGACTGGTGCAGTGAGAACCTGGTCCCCAAGCATAGACCCCTGGGCTCCTGAAAGCCTGGGGCCTGACATGAACAGATGAGCTCACAGAGAATGCCTGTGCTCTCGTCCTACGTAGCTGAAGATCAAATGGCGAGAAGAGGAAAGGCCTTGCCTCGTCCAACGCCTGCTCTTGCAGCATGGGGTACAGTTTCAGAGTCAAGACCACACTGCCCACCCCACCACCAGTGAGAATCCTGCTCTTCCCCTGGGGACACACCTGACACGTTACCGCGTGTATCAAGAGCCAATGATGTTGGCTACCTGACTTGTCTCGACCTTTGCCTGGTATGCAACCTCCGCCCACCCCGTGACCCACATCATACATGCCAGCCCTGTACGGAGGACAGCAGCGTCCACTCACCAGCAATGCTCATGAAGCGGTGTGAGAAAATCGACAGCTGGATGGGGTCAAGCTTGGTGCCTGCCACGCTCGGAGGCTCAGCCCCCACAGATATGCGGATGTCCCCTGTCTCAGTCACCTCTGCTTGACAACCTGGTTCTACAAGGATGGTGCTGGGGGCAGGGGACACAGAGGAGCTACAAGAAGGCTGGCCCCAACCTCCCCCCAACCACGGATGTCACTACTCCGTGCACGGAGATAGCCCACTGAATGAACCTCTGCAGCCCTGGGCCGGGGATCTGCTGCGGAGGGAGCTGCGATAAGCCCTCCAAGGCTATACCCACCCAGGCTTACCTGTTGCTGTCGATGATGAGGCAGGGCCCCTGGAGCTGGTGCCCATAGCCTAGCTCTCCTAAAAGGTACACGGGGGTCTCCTGATAACCCCCCTCAAAGTAGCACTGGGTCACCTGCAGAGGGTGTGGAATGAGCTGGGCTCCTAGATTTTTTTTTCCTGAGGCCCCTCAACATGGCTGAACCTCCCCATCAATTCCTGTCCCCAGGTCCTGAGAATGCAGGTGGACCAACACAGCAAGGCTTCCAACCTTGTCCACGCGGGGAGGTCCAGTCTGGGCCCTGTGGGTGTCCTCCAGCAGAAGTCCACTACGGCCGGTCCCCCTCACCCGCACGTCGTCTACGACCACCGGCCGCTCGGGAATGATGAAGCCAAACTCTCTCATGTACCTGCACCCACCCATCCAAGGGAGCAATCAGGACAAAGCAACCTGGCCAGCAGGCCACATGCTGGACTTGAAGGAGGGCACCCCTATACCTCTCAACAAACGCTGCTCCAAAGTCACCAGCACGGGGTGAGCGGGCCGTGGCCGAATGCTGTTGGGCAGACACCATTAGGGCACAGTCAGTGCCTTGGTATCGAAGATGCAGGAAGCTCTCAGTGCTGATCTGAGACCTGCAGGAAGCAGATTGGGGTACTCACCCAGTGCCTTCTGAAGGTGCCTTTCCCACTTCGTCAGGCACCCTCAGACCATTGCCCTGAAGACCCAGGAACATTTGGGAAGTCACCCAGTGGTACACCACCAAAGGGATGGTGGAGATAAAGCCAATGCTGTGTTCAGTGGTCCATGGGTCTACCTAGGGAAGCCTTGGGCCAGCAAGGCGTCCACACACTGCCCCTCCAGGCGGCACAGTCTCTGGTCCAGTTGCACAAAGGTTTCAGGTGTGTAAGACAGGGAACAGGGCTCCTGTGCTTCATGAACCACATCTGCCAAGGCCAGTCCCAGCGCCGACAGCAGCCCACTGTGCCTGCGGAAATGGTGGCACATCGGTGTGGGGACACTCCCTAAAGCCAAATCCCTCAACCAAGGCCACATGCCCATAAGCAAACTCACCTGTGAATATGCACAGTGTCCATACCGAGGGCCCGGGCAATGGCACAAGCATGTTGCCCACCGGCTCCTCCAAAGCAGGCCAGTATGTGGGCTGAGGGGTCATGGCCTCGTGCCTAGTGATTCAGGAAGGGTCAATAGTCTTTTGTACCCTGGACAGCTTCCCACCCTGTCCCATCTCTGTTGGGCTGAGAGAGTATGGGAGTAGAGCTAGAACAGACAGGTGATGGTGGGCCAGGGGGGCATACCTGTGTGAGAGCACGTATAGGCCGGCACATGGCTTCATTGGCAACACGCACAAACCCCATGGCCACCTCCTCCAGACTCAGCGGGGAAGCTGGGCAGGGTCCATTGGTCAAGAAGCTGTTGACCTCAGCCGCCACCGCCTCTAGTGCCTTTCGGGAAGCCTCTGGGGACAGTGGCTGGTCTTCCCTTGGCCCAAAAATGCAGGGGAAGGAGGAAGGCAGCAGGCGACCCAGGACCAGATTAGCATCTGTCAATGTCACAGGACCCCCTGGGAAGAAGGAACAGTGTGTGGGCCAGAGGAGCAAGCCAGAAGTGGGTTGAAGCAGGGATGAAACCAAAAAGGTGGGATAGGCCTAGAGCACCCTGGGAAGGAGAGGCCGGGCAGGGTAGGGGCTAGCTTACCTTTTCGATAGCAGGCAGGCCCTGGGTGGGCACCTGCTGACTCTGGCCCAACCACAAAAAGGCCAGACCTTGGGGGAATAAAGAACTGGAATTAGAGTGGGGAGGATGAAAAAGCTGAGAGGTCCCAACCAAAGAAGAGATAGGTGCTGACCTGAAGAAGAGGCGGGACCCTCCACCAGCTGCCACTGTGTTGATGTCCAGCTGGGGGGCCTGGAGGGTCACACCAGCTGTGCTAGCCTCGAAGACATGTTCAAACTCTCCAGCATAGCGGCTCACATCGGTGGACGTCCCTAATTGGGGGTAAGATGCTGGGAGTCACCCCAAGACCTGCATTCCCAGCTTCATCAAGCTAGGTAGCTGACTCTTCACACACACACACGTTAGTCTTCATACCTCCCATGTCAAAGCCGATGACAGGCTGACCACCCTCCAGCTGGTAGGTGGTAGATGAGTAGCCAACCACCCCACCAGCAGGGCCAGAAAGCACAGCCCGGGAACCACTGAAAGCATCCATGGGCGCCAGGCCACCATCAGAGCGCATGAAGAGCACTTGTACACCCTGTGATTGGGGAGGGCAGACAGTCATGTGCTGGGCAGGTACAAGGCCAAGGCCTGCAGCAGGGCGGTCAGCAGGCCTCACCTTTAGCTGGCCCTGGAAGCCGCGGCTGAAGCCCTGCACGTAGCGCTGGATGGTGGGAGTAAGGTAAGCATCGGCGCAGGCTGTGTGCCCCCGAGGAACGATGCGTACCATGGGCATGGTCTCCGAGGACAAGGACACGTGTGTGAAGCCCAGCTCCCGGGCCAGTGCGCCCACCTGCTGCTCATGCTGGGACCACCTACAACGAGAACCCACGGGGCTCTGTGCCTCCCGCCCAATACCCTTCCACCCTCCCCTCTCGACCCGGGCCTCCGCCCACAGTAAAGCAGCCCTCGCTCACGTGTATGAGTGCATGAGCACCACTGCCAGGCTCCGGATGCCCCGAGATAAGAGCCCCTCCAGCTTCCCACGCAGGGCTTCCAGATCCACGGGCTGCTGTATCTCTATCAGGTCCCCCGTACGGCCTGAAAGAGCCCACAGCCCCCATTCAAAGGTTGCTAGGGTCCGCCTGCCCCAGGAATCTCACACTGGCTGTGAGCACCATCCGCACCTTTGACAGGAGACCCGGCACCTGGCTCTCCGTGGTACAGCACCGCTCGTTCCTCCACCTCCAGCACCTCCTCATACAGCACCTCGGGCATGGGCACAGCCTGAGGGCAGGCAGAGGCTCAGAAGAGACCCAGGCCTGAGGGTTTCTGTGCGGTCCTGCGTGGGTGGGGCAGTGCAGGCAAGGGGATGCTTCCCAAAACGGGAGGAGACAGTCAAAATGGCCCAGCAAGGCCCACCCAGAAGGCTTCTCTCTGCACCCAAGCCTGAAGTGGGGTGGAACCAACCACCGGATCTGCAGAGGGCAGCTTTTTCCAGGAATCCAAAGGTGGGGTCTCCAACCCGTCACCCTAGACAGGGCTGGTTTGAACTGGCAGAGTGCCGTGTGCCTGCTTGGAAGTATGGGGATGCAGAGGTCCTACCAGCAGCGCTCAGTCCCCTCTATGCCTAACACCTAGTGAACTCAGCCATCATCGCTAAGGTGGCTAAGTCATTGCTAAGATCATCAGACCTCCCCTCAAGGCCTTGGCTGGGAAGCGGGGAGGAGTGCACAAGCCTCCAGGAGCACCCAGTTGGCATGGGAGGGCTCACCAGGTCAAAGAGGTCTGGGCGGGCCTGGGTGCCGATATGCAGCAGATCTCGGAAACCCCGTGTCACCAGCAGCGCCACCCGCTCCCCGCGGCGTTCCAACAGCGCATTGGTGGCCACTGTGGTGCCCATACGGATGCTGGCGATTCGGCTGGTGTCCAGTGGCCGGTCTCGAGGCAGCAGCACACCCCCCTCCTGGGGACCACACAGTCTGTGAGAGACCTCAGGCTGGAGTCTCCCTCACCACCATCCCCTTTGCCCTGGCCCACCTGCTCCAGGATGCGGCGGATGCCCTCTGTGGGTGCATCTGCATAGTTGGCAGGGTCCTCTGAGAGCAGCTTCAGGACACGCACATGCCCTCCTGGGCACTGGGCAAAGACGTCTGTGAAGGTGCCACCACGGTCGATGGCAAAATGGAAGCACCCTTCTGGGCTGCCCATGATGGAGGGGCTGGAGTGAAGTAGTGGCTCAGCTGATAGCCCTGGGAGAACTGGACAGAAGAGCCTGTCACTGGTGGGTAGGGGGGACAGGGCTATGCCTGAGGGTTTCTAAGCAGAGGCTGGGATGGGAAGGAGATGGATTCCAAGTCTAGGAGGTGCCCTGCGAAGGAGCCACAGGGTAGTTCTGAGTTGGGTAGGAGCCGCAGGACCCAGGTCACCGGGCGGCCTGAGTGGAGTCGGAGCCAGGCAAGCCCATCTGCCAGCCCAGTGTCCCCACAGCACAGGTCTAAGAGTCCTAGTGCCTATGAAAAGCCAGGCCCTGGAGTAGAGGTAAAGGACCTTGGAGCCGTTTCTTGCTGGAGGAGCCTGGGTTCCTTCGGCAGGAAAAGGCATGTGATTTAGGGTGGGCAGAACCGGTACAGAACTGGTACAATGGCGCGGACAGGCTAAGGCCCGGGAGACAGAAGACTAGGAACAGCAGAGCCCTGAAAGGGAAGTAGGAAATGCAGTAACACAGACCCCACCTGCGGAATCCGAGTCTTGCTTGAGTTCTCCAGTGGAGCTTCCCAGACGCCCTGCCCCCACCGCGGGGAGGGGCCTGTAGAAACCCTCCCCCACTACCCCCACTCCCGACAAGCCTGGCTTGCCTGGCCCTCCGGGTTCTGGGTTACGTAAGTGCGGGCCGGGTCTGAGCACCTCCTCCTTTGCCCAGAACGCTCCACGCTCCACGGATTGAGGGACTGAGCGGCTCTTGCCAGCTAGGGGCGGACCAAGCGCTTCGGCTCAAGGGCACCTTGGATCTCGGAACTGCCTACCTCTCTGCAAGTTCTGGGTAGCCGTGCGTGGGCGCCCTTGACACCCACCTTCAGGTCTCTATGTAACTGGTTGCACCCTAAAGTAACACTCTGATGTACTCAGACTGTTCCCCGGTGTGGGAGGACCCGAGGCAGGAGCTGGGGTGGGTGGAGAGGACCCGGCAAGGAACAATGGAAGATAGGAGGATCTAGTAGGGCCTCCTGCCTCCAGGAAAATACTCTTATTCCAGCATGCAAAATGGCACAAAGAACAGGAGACCTCGGCACATATCCCACAGTCAACCCCACAAAAAAAAAAAAAAAAAAAGGCTCAGTTCATCAGGGTCTGTTGTCTCTCCTGCAGTGAGACTGAGACCAACATATATCTGGAACTGGTGTTTCCTTCACCGAGGATAAGAGGAAGACTTCTCCATGCCCTCTACTCCCCTGTTTATTAACCCACCTTAAGTGGAGAAAGTGCACACAGACAGAGGAGGAACCAGGACAACTGAAACTTAGAGGCAAGCAGGGACAGGGCTGGTTTCTGGTTTTGCTGCTCCTTTGTGTGGTTTTAGTCCCAGGGAAGCAGATCCTTCTTACTAGGCCAACATCTCTATACTTTCTAGGACACAGTCAAGGGGGCCTCAATTGTCCTGGCTGGACATTGCTGGACCTCAGCAGGTAGAGCAGAGGCGGGACTCAGGTCAGGCCTGAGCCATTGAGCATCCAGAGTGGAAGCAGCAGAGGCAGATGAAAAAACTATCACCCATGTGTGATGGTGATGCTGCCCACCAAGGAAGGCCCCTATGAGCAGCTAGCTTCTGGGATCTCAGGAAATCAGTTGAACCTACAAGCTTTATCCAGTGTGCTAAGCCAGATATCAGACAGGATTAGGGTACACACCCTAGCCCCCCAGACAAAGTGTGATGCTGGCTCCCAAGGCTACTTGGATATAGGATGCAGGTGAGCTGGCTATGCATTAGAATTACAGGCTCTGAGCTGCACTCCACACTTCAGGCACCGCCTTGTGCTCTTGGGCTTTCAAAACTGCCCTCGTATCCCTTTCTCACTTTGTAGATGCCCAATCTGCCAGAAGTCCTTTTACTTCAACTTTCAAAATAGATCCAGAGTAAGGCCTGTGATGCAGACCTGTAATTCCAGCATAGCTTAGTGAAGCTTTTATTTCAAAACAACAAATAGAGAGGGCTGGATGGTAGCTCTATTTGCTTAGCATAAAAAAGACCCTGAGTTCTATTCCTAGTGTGGAGAGAAAAAAGTGTGTGTGCATGAGAGAGAGAGAGAGAGAGAGAGAGAGAGAGAGAGAGGGCGAGAGCACCCAGACCCAGGCGACAGTCTTCCCTCAAAGTCCCTCTGCCTTGCAAGAACTTCCGGTACCCTCTTTCTTCTGCATCAACCTCACAACTGGCTGCCACCCTAGGGCATTTATGCTAACTGTTCCTTAGCTTGGAAATCTTCCCTCCTACCCCAGTCTTATGACTCTTACTTCATTCCAGCTCTGCTCCATGTCACTTTCTCACAGGTGTCATCTCCTCTCTCCTGCATGGGCTTCCAAGAGTTCATTCCACCTTCTTCCCTGGGCTTGTTCCATCTCCCTCTACCCACCACCAGCATCTATCAGCACTGTTGGGCAGTCACACTCCACAGGGCCAGGCTTTTGTATGACTTCTTTCCATCTAGGCACACACATCGGATAAGAGAGCTCTGAGAGATGCCCATGGCTCACCTTTCTCGACATTTTTGAATTTGAATGTCCTACGCCTGGTCAGCCGGGGATTGGCAGCCACTTCTGCCAGGAAATTGGAGCTGCAGAAGCCCAGACTGCTGCTCCTGCTCCTAAGGACTAGCTTCAGCTCTTGGTTCTCCTGGATGAGCTGCACCAGCCTCCGTAGCTCCTCGTTCTCCTGTGCCAGCCGGTGGATCTCCTGTCGCAGACCCTCATAGCTGCTGAGAAGGGACATGCCCAGGGGCAGGCACAGCAGTGCTCAGTGGCCTGGCTAGGAAAGGGAGACCCTGCCATTGTGAGGTCAGCACCCCACCTCTGCATTCCGAGACTTTGGAGCACAGGCTTCCTGTCTGCAGCAGGTTTCATCTAATTTCTGGCTCGGATGCTTAGAGTACAAGAGATGCCCAGACACTGCCATGGGTCCTTGGATTTTTTTAGGTATGCCATGGGAGATAATGCAGGCATCTCTACCAGTAGCCAGTGGCTACAGCCCCTGGCCTCATGACAGATGGAATAGGATAGCAGTGTACCAGGGCAGGTACAGCCTCCTCAGTGGGTGCATGGGAAAGGGCTGAGGAGGACAAAGAAGTAGACCAAGCAGCAGTGGTCTTGCCCACAGTGACAATGGATTTGTATCACACTGGACTTTTATAAAGGACTTTCTTCCATCCTGTCTGTCTTGCAAAGCTTTAATTCTGTGCAGTCAGCTTTGGTATTGTGACCTCCCTTTTTATTGTTGTTATTTGCTTTTATCATTTCCTTTTTGCTTGCTTGATGAATGCAGCCTTCACTTGTTAGTGTATGGGTTCCCCAGGGATTTCCGTATCCCTTCCACAGCCCAGGAAACTCTGGCAAGAGTCCTTCATTTGTGGTAGAGGATGAGGAAGAACCACTCTGCAGGAGACTGGGCACCATGTTCCTCAATGGAAATATAGCAGATTTCTAAGATGTATTGATTTTTATTATACATATTTGAGTATCACATGTGTATGCCTGATGCTATGAGGGTGAGAGAGGGCTCCAGGGCCACGGGAACTTCGTTCCAGGCGGTTGCCATGTGTCACGTAGGTGCTGGGAACTAACCAGATCCTCTGTAAGAACAGCAAGTGCTCTTGACCACTGAGCCATCTCTCTAGCCCACAAAGTGACAATTTAAATAGTTCTAGAAGGAAACAATCACAGTCCCAGAAACACAGAATATTTTAGACAGCATAGAGCATTTTGCCCCAAATACATGGCAGGTCCAGTGAATTAAACCCCTAGACAGACATTCTGAATACAGGTGGACAGGGGTGGGTAGAATTTTTAATTTTTTCAATGTTCATTTTTGTTTTATGTGCATTGGTATTTTGCCTATATACATATGTCTGTGTGAGGGTGCTGGATCCACTAGAACTGGACTTACAGGCAGGTATGAGCCGCCATGTGGATGCTAGGAATTGAACCCTGGTTCTTTGGAAGAGAAGTCAGTGCTCTTAACCGCTGACTCATCCCTCCAGCCCCAGGGTGGGTAGAATTTTTACAAGGCCCTGGCAAAGTTTCTGCCAGACACCCTGTCACCATCTTCAGTCCTGGGCACAGGATGGCCTTGAGACTCCTGACCAGGTTGTGTTACTGGCACAGTGGAAAGATAGAGGCAGATTGTCTGAGGCATGTCAGACGTCCTTACACGGGCCCTTCAGACGACAGTTCTCTTCCTGGCAAAAAGATTCAGAACAGAGCCCATGAAAAGGAGATGCTCCCTTGCTGAAAAGTATCATATGTAATGGATAGGGTAGTCTCTAGAAGCTGACCCATCAGGGACAAAATATTGAAGGGGCTGACAAGTTGGCTCAGGGGGTAAATGCACTCACTGCCAAGCCTGACTACCTGAGTTCAAGCCCTGGGCCCCACAGGGTAGAAGAGAGAACTAACTCTCAGAAGTTGAAAGTTGTCCTCTGACCCCCTACATGCTAGCTATGCATATCACCTGCCCAAAGCAAAGAGGATTTTACATTTTTAATATTGAAAAGCAAGGTTGAGGCTATAGTTCAGATTCCACACTCAGAGGAGGGAATCAGCAGTCATGGTCCTTCTTAGCTATATAGGGAATTCAAGGCTAGTCTTGGGCTGTACGATATAAGAAATATCACATATAAGTCTTACTTACCAAATACTGTTAGCATGTGTTCAGGACAAGGAATTAAGATCTTTTTGTCTTCCCCATGTGTTATTGGGGCAAGACAGTGCAGAGGCTCCTCCATCTTGAACTCTTGCTGAGGCTGTTTCCAGGTTTAACTAGACTCTGATCTCATGGAAAACTACCCAGCTCTAGTTTAGGAACCAAGGGTCAGGAAGTGCTAGCTAACCTATCTAGCTTTTGTTAAAACTGCCTGTTTATGTGAAACTCCCACTGCAGCTGGCTTATTCTATCTTAGTTTCTGTTCAAACTGCTTACTTCTGAGAAGCCCCTTGTGGCTGAGATGCTAGGATGTGGTTTTAGCCTTTAAAATCTCCATGTTCTGGCCATGTCTAGGTTCCCAACACTTGGGTGTGGTCCCAGATGGCTGGAATAAAGACTTTCAAATAGTGTACTGTGTGAGAGGCCTTCTCTAGTGAGCTCCAGGGAGCACACCATGTAAAACTTGCAGATGTTTTAATCTTTCCCAAAGTTCTATTTTAGAAATTTGGTGGCCTGGAACAGTGAGCTTTCTCTCCTTGAAACAGTGATTCCCTTTTCCTTCCTCTGTTTTCTGTGCGTTTGCTCTTCCAGAGCACCCTTTTGTTTAGTTGGTTTTGGTTTTGTTTGTTTGGTTGGTTGGTTTGTTTTTGGAGACAGGGTTTCTCTATGTAGGCTGTCCTGGAACTCACTCTGTCTCTCAGGCTGGCCTCACTCAGAGCTTCACCTGCCTCTGCCTCCCAAGTGCTAGGATTAAGGGCGTGCACTACCAAGGCAGGTAGATCTCTGTGAATTCCAGTTCTGCAATAGTGAGTTCCAGAACTGGAAAGAGATGTTCTTAACACAGTTCTACCCAATAGATACAACACCATCATACAGACATACATATGCAAGCAAAATACCAATGTATATAAGATAAAAATAAACATTGAAAAACATTTTTTAAAAATCTACTCACCCTCTATGTGTGTATTTTTTTGAGACTATGAGCACTAGTGTCAAAAAAAAAAAAAAGAGTTTGAAAACTGTTTTGCTGAGTGTGGTAACACATGCCTATGATCCCAGCACTCTGGGAGGCAGAGGCAGGTGGATCTCTATGAGTTCAAGGACAGCCTGGTCTACAAAGTGAGTCATGAACAGTGAAGACTACACAAAGAAACCCTGTCTCGAAAAACCACAATGATGACGGACAATAATAACAGCATGCACCGCCATCACCCAGCTAAATTAGCCTTTTTGAAACACTATTTTAAAAACACTACTCTGTTTTTTAGAAATAGAGTCCTGAGGGCTGGTGAGATGACCAGGTGGCGCGAAGGCCCTTGCCATCAAGCCCCACAGGGGAGAAGAAGAGACTTACTCTTGGAGATCGTCCCCTGACCTGAACAACTGCCACAGCACTCATGCGCCCCTAACTGCACATGCACACGTAATGACAAACAAATAAATGTAATAAAAAATTAAAGAGAAAGAAGCGGAATCTTGCAGTGTTGCTCAAGCTGACCCCAAACTTCTGGGTGAATGAAAAAAGAAATAAAGAGGAAGGACATGGCTGCTTCTGGGTAGGGTGCAAGCGGTGGCGCCTCAGCCATTTGTCCCAGGGTCTGAGACTTAATACTGGCCAGGTTCAAGTGACCTTTCTATCTCCATCTCCCAGTGCTAGATGAACAGGTTTGCCCCCAATGTCCAGCTGATATGTCCAGGTTTTGAATGACAGAGTCCATGCGTTGAAACTGTTAAGTTTCAAATCTGGGCTGGCGTGTCTATTTAAAGCAGACCTAGCCTTCAGGTTTTCCTGGCAGCCCTGGTCCCTACCTGTTACAGGGTACAGCTGGCATAGCCAACCCTTTACCCTGAACTCTCCAGCCCAGGGCTGGGCTGCCCTTCCCCCAGAGGCTCTTCCCTATATAGTCCAGACAGTCTGGTTCCCCGCCCCCTTTGTACCTTTGGCCTCCTGGCTGCTGTACTTGGTCACTCTCCTGCCCCCCCCCACACCACGTGGCTCAGGGTCATGACCACTTTGGAGTTTCCTAGCTATGTCTGCCTCTGTCTGTGCCTTCCACATATCTATGATAAACTTTCTTCGTCACCATACATAGGAGCAGTCATATCCCTTTCCTTTTTGTTTTTTATTTTTTCACTCAGAAACTAGTTGGGGAACTTTGGGTGGGTTTACTCCAGTTTTGTACCTCTAAACTTCCCTGGCCCCTTGCTGCTGGCAGAAACAACTCCCAGTTTTACAGGGGAGACCAGGCGGTGGTTGCTGCTTGGCTACTGTGACATGGATTTTAGCCAACATTGCTCCTCCTTCCAATGTGCTTCCTGCCCTGCCTCAGCAGTGCGGGCCAGCGTTGTTAGCTGGACGCTGAGCTGCTCCAGGAGTAGAGAATGTGAGGACACAATGGTGGGTATGCTGCTGGCCTTGACCTTGAGAACTCTGGCAGTGGCAGGTCCCCCAACATGGGTGATCCTCGAACTCTGGATATTGGCCAAGGTCACGCAACATAGCCAAAGTGTTTAAGATCTACTGAGCTGGGCTCTGGTGGTGCATGCCTTTAACCCCAGAACTTGGAGATAGAGGCAGGTGTATCTCCCGAGTTTGAGGACAGCCTGATCTACAGAGCATGTTCTAGGACAGCAAGGGCTACATATAAAAACCCTGCCTCAAAAAAAATTAAAAAAATAAAAAATCATGAACCACAAAAGCTTTCAGGAGCTCTTGCCCTATGCCCAGGGACAGGGAATAAGTTTCACTCTGGGAAGGGATCACTGAATTGATGGGCTTACCATCCTTAAAACCTTAAGGAGTAGGAACTGGGGCCTCATTCTGGGAAAAGAAATGTTGCTCCCAGAGCCACACAGACATGCTTGGTGCAAGGGGGAGGATGAAGGGACTCACTGCCTCCCAGAGGCAAAGCTCTGGCTTTATCTGGAAGGTAAGATTGACAAAACCAAGCCAGAGGACAACAGAAGACAGTGGCAACCCAGGGAGGAGCCATCAGCAGAAAAGCCTCAAGCCAGCTAGAAATGTAACAAAATCAGGTTCAGAGAATGGGGGACAGGGACCCTGCTGATAGCCACACCTGCAAGTTCTCTGAAGCTGCCACAGCCAGAGAAGAGACATTTCTGCTGATTACAACATCATGAGCATGTGGGGATGGAATGCAGTAGATGGAAAGCTAAAACGATCTTGGGCTTTCTTAGACCAGTCTGTATCTGACCTATCGTCCTAATGAGGATTAGCTAAAACTCTTGGAATGTACTGTTAGGCCTGCTGTCCACCCACCTTAAAGCGAGAATGCTATGAGAAACATCTCAAGTTTCCTATAGAAGAGATTTCAGAGTCATTCTGTGTGGATACATTTGTTCCTCAGCATCCAGGACACAGAAGCTGACCTGAGAAACCAGGACACCAGTGACAGCTGTGAGCCCCCAGATATCTTGAAATGTCTTTGTCACAGATTCATAGCCCCCCATTTGTTTGCTGTTTGATTTTTGCTAAAAACCACTGATTCTTAGATCTGCAGATACCCAAAAGTAAACTGAAAATAAGAGAGAACTTGCCATCTCTGCCTTCATTTTACATATGTCTCCTTTACTTTGAACTTTGGGGTACTAGCCAAAGGGCGGAAACCCTATCTTGAAAAGAAAACAACAGCAGCAGCAAATAAAAAACAACACAAAACTTTGGGTTACATTCTCACCTCTGCATATTAATGCACATGTTAACTGTATAAACTGAGGACATGAGGTCTCCATGGTATGGTTCAAGGAAGGTTTTTATTGTAGATATGAGAGTGAAAACAGAGGAAGATAACTGAACATGGCCAGCAGACAGGACCTGGTCATGACAGAAGTAGAGGCAAAGCAGAGCTAGAGAGAGACCGGGAGAGCACAGGAAAGCAAAGGGAGGAGGAGGAGGGAGACAGGAAAAGAGATCATGAGCAAAAGAGGGGACGTAGCTGAAAGAGCAGGGTTAAGGGTTATAAGGACAATGAGTAGTGGGCAAGGGGGAGCCCATGAGCTAGGTAAGTTTGGGGTGGTGGAGGAGGTGAGAAGAGCTGGGGTATGAGCATGGACCCTGAAATGGTAACAGGCACTTGTGACAATGAGGGAGCCTGGAGGTCCATAGGCTCTTTGGCAGCCATTTGTCCTTTTGGCCAGTGCTAAGGGAAATGGCTCTTCCTGGTAGCGAAGAATCGGCTTCACAAGTTCCTGAGGAACTTTCTAACCACCAAAATTTGGGGAAATGGAGTTTCCTTTGGACCTGACATTAACCATTTAAGAAGTATCTGTTAAGTCCAGGAGTGGTACACACCCTAAATACCAGTGCTCTGGTAAAGGGGGCAAGTTGGCCTCTTTGAGTTTGATGTCATACTGGTCTGTGCTCCAGGCCAGCCATGAGTCCCTGTCTCGGGGAGAGGGGGACGAGAGGGACCGAGAGAGAAGAGAGGGGTCTGTTAAAAAGCTGATAATATGGGGTCCAGCAAGATGACTCAAAAGATAGAGGTGCTTGCTACTAAGCCTGACCTCAGTTTCCAGGACCTACATGGAGGGAACAAATTCCAGCCAAAGTGCTGAGAATAAGTGGCTGTGAGTGCTTTGTCTTAAGTGAGAAACACCTGCATCAATCCTGTTCCTCAAAACACCGAAGCTCAGAGAACATTGTGAAAGATGGTGCAGAGATAAATAAATAAATAAATAAATAAGTGCTAGAGTTCAGGGAGGACCAGGGTAAAACAAGATCTTCCAGACATGGCATGGCCATTGCACTTACAAAGTCACATTAGCTGTGGATAGTTGCACAAAACCAATTCCAGCATGGACTGGGGAGGGCCCATGAGGTCCCACCCCAAGCTGAAGAACTGCTGGCAATTAATTGATGTTTGAGCACCTATAGGCAGCACTAACTAGACTCAGTGGTTTGTTGGAAAGGAGGACATGCTGGACGGAGGTGAAGCAGGCCTTTAATCCCAGCACTTGAGAGGCAGAGGCCAGCAGATCTCTGAGTTCAGGCCAGCCTGGTCTACAGAGTAAGTTCCTGGACAGCCAGGGGTACACAGAGAAACCCTGTCTCAAGGAAAAAAAAAAAGAGGCTGAAGAAGGAATGGGGTGGTGAATACAATCAAAATACACTATACACATGTATAAATGTATTATAAAAATAAAATATAAAGATTATAGATTTTTTTTTAAAAAACAAGAGTGTGATGGCCCACACCTATAACTCTAAGACTTAATAAGTACATGAAGGAGAATCAGAAATTCAAGGTCATCTTATACTACATAACAAATTTGAGGCCAGTTTAGGCTACATGAGACTTTGTAAAAATAGAATCCAGGTTAGCCTGGAAACTAAAAAATAAAATAAAATGAAGAAAACAACAAAAGCTCTTGGTAATAAGAGGCTGATTAACTCTACATTTCACTAACCTATTGCACTCTCCTTTAATATGGAAGACACCAAGATAAAAGTCTTTCCAAATTCTATTAGTGAGATTTGAGATGTGTTGGAGGACCCTGCTGTTTGAGGTTGCAGTCCTCCCAGTCTATAGCCATTCTGTGCTTGATATTAAGGTGCAGGACTCCCTCTCCCCAGCAGGGACTCCTACTCTCTTCCTGACTTCATCTGGAGAGTGACTTTAGACATTGATGCCCCTAACCACATTTGATATACGGCCTTTGATACAGCTCCCTGCTAGTTCTCCCCTCCCTTCACCTATAGGATAATTAGATACTGTGTTCCTGTTCACATTATAGGAGTATGCTGTTTACTGCAAATCAAGTATCCTTGAGGTGCCTAGTTTTAACCAGTTATGTACGCTTATCCTTAGAGTCCCCACCCACTCCTCAAGGAGTATATAGACTTTGTTTTCTGAATTAAAGTTGAACTAGCTCCCTGAAGTGGTTTCTGGAGTGTCTGATCTCCAACGTGCTCACAGCCTTCCAAGCTCTGTTCCTCGCCTTCTGTTCCTCCTGCCTTCGTGGGCTAGTGGCCAACAGCCCCCCAGGGAAGAGAGGAATTACAGAGACAGATCACCAAGGGATGGGTCTGCCCCACCTGAGTGGCAACAACTACTCCATGGTATTAGTTGATGATGCCACTGTGAGAAACAATGGTCTTTCCTTCCTAAGAGTACTTGAGATGGGTAGGTTGAGGCAGGCAGATCATTGTGAAGGCCCTCTTGTACTACCATCAAAAGTAGTCGGAGCATACCTCTGAATAATCCGGGGGTACTATTTTGTTAGTGAGGACTTCCCACATGCATAGAAGGCTCATCTCCCAGCTCCTTTATTCCCTCCCCATTCATGTATTCTTCTTTTTGTTTTTTTAAGCACTGAGTCCACTTAAGTGTTTTTTTTTCTTCTTCGCTTAGTGTCTCTTATAGTTAAATCTTTTCTCACCGTTTTCTTTCCCAGAGTTCCTATCTGTTCTTTCCTGCCTTTGCTATAGGTCATTCAGCTCTTCATTCAACCAATCAGAAGGTGATAGAGAATAATGTTTACAAAACATTAAGACAGGATCTTGGTATGTACCATCAGCAGATTGTGCCATCACTCTCTTAGGCCGTTGAGGAGCTTGAGACAAACAGTCCTGGGTCATGAGCTCATTCCAGGCAATATAGGCTACAATGTGGGCTGTTTATGTAAGAGTGGTAAGGTGTTTGGGGACCTGGGATAGACGTGTTAGAAGAGGGCCTACAGAAGAAAAACAAAATCATGCTTAAAGCGGGTGACACAGTGAAAGGGTCCAAGGCTCTTGGTCTCTGCCGTACAGGTTGGTTAGTGGCAGTCACATCAGATGTTACAGTTTGAACATCCTTCAAAAGCCCATATGCATTGAAGGCAAGGCTTGGTCCCCAGCTCCGTGCTACTGTGGAACCTTGGAGGGTAGGGCCTTGTGAAAGGAAGTTAGATTGATTAGGGCCAAGCCTTGAAAGGAGATAAGGGGATGCTACCTCTCCTGTCGAATTTTCTTTTGTCCTGAGGTGGGCCGTTCCTTTCACAGGCACTTCCGAAAGGCTACCTTCCTCCCAGATTAATGCTTCCGAAATTGAGTCAAAAGGATCTTTGGTTTATAAGTTGATTATCTCAGGAATCTTCTTTTAAATATTTGTTTATTTATTTGTTTGTTTGTTTGTTTTTACTGCCTGGTGCAGTAAGACAGGGCTGGAGAGATGGCTTAGTGGTTAAGAGCGCTGACTAGGTTCAATTCTGAGCACCCACGTGGCAGTTTACTGCTGTCTATAACTCAACCCCCACTGCCCCATCCAGCACCCCTCCCGTTTTACCTGTAGTGTCTATTCTATGACAGAAAGATAGCACTACAGTACAGGGCCACTATTCACTATTGCCACCACATCATGTTGTTCATGGTTTTCTGCATGAGTAATGCTTTGGCGCTTCTGCTGAGTCTAGACTCTGGGCCCCTACAGAGATTGTTACTTGCTCTTTGTTCTGGTTTCAGGAGTCCCGTTATCCTACTTCCTCACAAATCATCCCCTTTTGTTGAAAACTGGGAATTTTAAGTATCTTGCAGGAACTTTGTATTATGATTGACCAGGTTCTTGGGTTTGTCCAGTTGTGTGTGTGTGTGTGTGTGTGTGTCCCCTGTGTTTACGGAGCTAGACGGCTGCACAAGTTGGTGTTCAACCACTGAAGAGCAAAGGTTGTGCTTCAGGTCCTGGGTAAGCAAGACTCCCATGTCTTGCCCGGGGATCTGTATGGTCAGTGTGGTCCAGTCTACCGTACATGTAGACAGTGTCAGGGACTGAATCACAACACCAAAGACATGTAGCTCTGAATTACGGGTATTAGGAACACTCACTTTATTTGGCAAAAGGTACCTTGCAGATGTTGAGATGGGGCACTGATCCTTATGTGTATGCAGGGTGGTGAATGGAACAGAAAGCATCCTTATTAAAGGGACCGGGGAATAACTTGACCTCTAAAGAGAGGACAAACTTTAAAATGAACAGAATGTAAATGTAGAAATGAAGCCGCATCGTGATTTTTATCAAGTAAAAAACAAACACAAGAAAGGGAGAGACAAGTCTTAGATAAGCTTCGACACCCCCCACCCCTTGCTGGGTGATGGTGACACACACCTTTAATCCCAGCACTTGGGAGGCAGAGAAAAGTAGATCTCTGAGTTCGAAGCCAGCCTGGTCAACAGAGTGAGTTCCAGGACAACCATGGCTACGCAGAGAAACCCTGTCTCAAAAAAACAAAACAAAACAAAGCAAACAAAAGATTGTACTCTTTTTCCATAGTCCAACAGAAGGGATTGCACCCCATGTACACACTAACACTAAGTGGACTCAGTGTTTAAAAAAAAATGGAACACATGAAATGGGGAGGGAATAATGGTGTGGGGGATAAGGGAAGGACTGGAGGGGAAGGAGCCTGGGAGGTGAGCCTTATATGTATGTGGGAAGTTTCAATAACAAAATTGTACTGTCCAGATTATTCGAAAGTAGTCGGAGCACACTTCTTACGCATTTAAGGTTTGTACACTGATTTCTGATACCCACTTTACAAGTTCATAAAATAAATTGGATTTTTTTTTCTGCTCTGAGTCTCCAGCACTTTATTTTTTTTTGGGGGGGGGGGTGTGAGTCCAGGACAGCCAAGGCTACAGAGAGAAACCCTGTCTCAAAAAAACAACAACAACAACAAAAATAACAGAAAGCTAAGGCCTAAAGCTATTATAAATCAACATAAGCCTCCATGTTATTGTTCAGAGCTGGGGTGGATACAGAGAGTCTGTATAGATTTAGGGGTGTATCTGTGCTGCTCAAAGGAATTGGGGTTCTGGAACCAGGCTTATTGTGAAGCTAAAGCATCACCAGGTTGGGGCCCTGACAAAGGGTTCATATAGCCATATATATATATTATATATAATTTTTTTATTAAAAAGATGTTTTGACTGATGTGATAACACATGCCTTTAGTCCCAGCCACTTTAAGTGGCAGATTTGGGTGGATGTCTGTGAGTTCAAAGTCAGCCTAGTCTACAAATCGAGTTTTTGGCTAGCCAGGGCCACAACAGTGAGATCCTGTCTTGAAATAACAAGAACAACAACAAAAAACAAAAACAAAAACATCCAGTTCTGTGCTGGGCATGATGGCATATGCCTTTACTTCCAACACTTGCAAGGAAGGCAGAGGCTCTCTCTGTGTCAGAGGCCAGCCTTAGTCCACTTAACAAGTTAGAACTATATAGTGAGACTTTGTCTAGAGAAAAGAAAATCTGAGATAAGGTTTCAAATAGTCCAGGCTGAATTTGAACTCACTAAGTAGCCTATAGTGACCTTGAACTTTTTTGATCCTTCTGCAAATCAGGGATCCAGCTTCATGAGGTTGGATTGGAGTGTACTCAGTTTGGGTTCAAGGAGACCAGGCACTTCTTGAAAAACTGTTATTCTGGTTGTTCTGATATGGAAAGAGCATCTAGAAACACAGCTGCCTCCTTCTGATGCATGTTATAACATGAGGAGCTGATGAAATTGGCTAATAGGTATTAGTAATTCAAGAAGAATGGAAAATTAGTCACAAACAAGAAAACTCAGAAAGCCCTTAAATCACTTAACTGGTTTGTACAATGTGTGAAAGAAGTCTGTTACCAGGTGTCTTCAAATTTAAAAAAGTCATAAAAAATTTACAGAATATTTTACCTGTAAGAACTGCTACCTAGATACAACTCATGTAAACCTTACTTCTTTTTCTTAATCTTTTAAAGATTCATTTACTTTATGCATATTCATGTTTTGCCTGAATGTATAAATGTACACCACGTGCACGCATAGTGCCCAGGGAATGAAGGCAGATGTTGGTCACAGATGTCACAGGAGAGAGAGAAGCTCACCAAAATGCTAAGCCTTCATTGTCCAAAGGAGCAGAGGTGTTCAGCCTTCTTGGAAAAGACTAACCCTTGGCTAACTCACTCCAGTTACTTTATTCAATCATTACACAAGGTTGATTGGGTCTGGGAAAGGTTCCAACTACCAAAGCTATCTTGCCCTTGCTGCTCATGAGAGTAGACTACCCCCACAAATCTCAGTCCCTCTCGATCATAACTAGACATATCAAAAGTAAGAACTCCAGGTTGGCCAGGAGTGTCTTAGGACCAAGGTTTGTGCAGCTCTCATGTAGTGCCAAGTGCAGGCCATCCAGGGAGACTACAATTCTTCAAGGTTCAAACAGTCTCAGAACAATTTCTCGGCCTCTGTTGATTGACCCATTTACAGCAAAGGCTTCATTGAAACATTTCACTCAAAGCCAGACACAAAGGCTTAACTTTACATATCACTCCAAGGAAGATCAGAAGAAGAGTGTTCAATCCCTTAGAACTGGAGGTATGGATGGTTGTGAGCCACCACGTGGGTTCTGGGATCCAAACACAGGTCCTCTGCAAGAGCAACAGGTATTCTTTACCAGTGAGCTGTCTCCAACCCCAAACCTCAGCTTTTTAAACTATGGGTCATGACCGACTTCACTGTGGCCATACTTCTAAACACACACCATACACTTTTTTTTTTTTTCGAGACAGGGTTTCTCTGTGGAGCCTTGGCTGTTCTGGACTCAATTTGTAGACCAGACTGGCCTTGAACTCATAGAGACCCACCTGCCTGATTCCCTGACTTCTGGGATTACAGGTGTGTGCCACCAAGCCCAGCCCATGGTTTGTACACACATATCATGCCATATCAACAAAGCTGCCTGATATACATCAGCTTAGGTTTGAGTATATTACAAATTACAGTGTTTTACTCTGACAAGAAGTTTCCTGAAACTCTTTCTGTAAAATTTTAGTTTTTGTAACTTTAGTTGTAGGAATATAATAACTTATGGAAAATAAGAATTTCAGTATTTTGCTATCACCATCCCTCAGCATGTAAGCACAAATTAGTCTATCCTTGGCTTGTATTGTGTTACAAAGTTTAATTTATTAATTTATTTTTCCTTTTTCCATTATTCATGTGTGTGTTATATTTATATATGTTATGCATATACATGGGTGCACATGTCTGTGTATATAGTAGAGACCATAGGTTGATGTCAGGAATCATCTTTGATTGCTCTTCCACCTTAGTCATTGAGGCCTTTAGTCATTGAGGCCTTTCAATCAAACCCAGATTTCAGCAGTGTAGCTAGTCTTGCTAGCCTGCATGAGAGTCCCTTGTCTGCTCCTGGGTGGAATTACAGTGCCACACCTTCCCAGTACTTACATGGGTGTGGTGGGGTCTGACCTTGCAATGAGTACTTAGCACCTGAGTCCTCATCCCCTCAACCCAGGATGGTTTTTGTTTTGAGAGATAAGTTTTGGGAGTCTGTTTTTTCCTTCCTTCGACCATTCAGGTCCCAGGAGTTGAACTCAGGTCATCAGTCTTGGCAACAGTGCCTTTACCCACGGAACCACCTAGCCCTCACCATTCCCCTGCAAATGAACTCATTCACTTGGTGTGAATGTGGTAGGCGTGTGGAATTCAAAGGACAGGAGTCAGCTCTCTCCTTCCATATGGATCCCAGGGATTTGGATTTAAGGTTGTTGTTCTTGCTGTGAAGTTCTTTAACCTGAGAGGCACCTCATTTACCAGCCCAGGATGCTTCATTTTAAACAGTTTGAATTGCTGGCTTCAGTTTTATAAAACCCTGCTAAATGAATGTTGGCTTTGGATTAGAACAACATTCCCAAATGATTCCTGAAATGGCCTCAAACATAGTTCTGTTATTGTTATTATATATTTATTTAAAGTGGTACTCTCAGCATTGACAATTATAAAATCAAAATGTTGATGAGCCCTGAAGAACACTAAAGATGCTGCACACACTACAGTGTCAACTAGTCAAGATGTAGCTCTTCATGTTAAAAGAAACAAGCACATCCATCTTATTAACATGCAAATGTGCTTTTATCTTTAATAAATAAAGCAAAATTAGTACTAGAGAGATGGCTCAGGGATTAAGAGCACACACTATTGCTCTGGTACATAAACTTGCTTGTACAAGTTTGGTTCTCAGCACCCACATTGGTGTGGCTCACAACTACCTATAAATCCAGCACCAGGGGATTTGATGCCCTCTTCTGGACTCCACTGGAACCTGCACTCACATGCACATACACAGATATACATATAATTAACAAAGAATAACACTAGGCTGGTGTGGTGGTGCGTGCCTATAATTCCAGCACTGGAGGGGAAGACCTCTGTGAGGTTGAGGCCAGTCTAATCTACACTGAGTTCTAGACCATCTGGAACTATATTGTAAAACCATGTCTCAAAAACCTACTAGTAATAAATATATCTTCTTAAAAAAACCACAAATTATAAAATTACGTTATGGGGAACTGGTGAAGTCAGAGTGAATGTATATTGCTGACTTGTGCACAGCTGTGTCAAGGACCCCAGTGCCTCAGACCACTGGGAACTGCAAGACCTTCCTCCTGGCCCATGTGTACATCCTTTCTCCTGAGACTGCTCTCCTACAGAGACCCCCTTCTGAGACCATAACCAGCCTCTTCACTCAGCTTTGTGTAATAAATGCCCTGAGTTTCTGGGCTGCCGGTTCACTGCCATCAGAGTTTGTGTCCCACCCAGTTTATGCCTGTGGTTTCTTCATTCCGTCACTCCAGTCACTCCCAAAGACATGCAGGTCACAATACATACACCCAAATAATTGCTCTAAAATAAAATTTTCTGAGTTTATTAATAGTGCAAGAGCAGTAAGTGATCTTAACCATGACCCAACCCCATATCACGGCCATCTTAAAATACATGGAGCTGGGTACAATGGCACACACCTATAATCTCAGCGTTTATAATCAGAACTTCAAGATAGGACATTTGTATTACCCCTCCACGACCCAGGGAGCAGCAGTGAAAAGGGGCTGGAAAGACTGTAAGAGGAGAGGGTTTGAAGGAGTACAATAAAGCACTGTCTTCTGGATATGACATGGCTGTTGAATCAAGAACACATAGCAGGGCTGGAGAGATGGCTTAGTAGTTAAGAGCACCGGCTGCTCTTCCAGAGGACCTGGGTTCAATTCCCAGCATCCACATGGTGGCTCATTGTTATGTAACTCGTTGTGTAAGTCTAGGAAATCCAAATCCTATTTTTGCCTCCTTAGGTACCAAGTGCTCTTGGGTTACACAGACATATGTACATGCAGGCAGAAAATTCAAAGAAAATAATAACTTTTAAGTCAGGTGTAGTGGCACATGCCTTTAATCCCAGCACTCAGGGAGGCAGAGGCAGGCGGGTCTCTGTGAGTTCGAGGCCCGCCTGGTCTACTGAGTGAGTCCAGGACAGCCAAGGCTCACAGAGAAACCCTGTCTTGGTGTTGGAGTGGGGGGAAAACACACAGCATCTGTAGCTACTGTCATACAACCAGCACATACACAAGGTATAAAGAGAAACTAGCTGGGAAGAAGGCCATGCATGTTAGTAAGGGTGTAGGGAAGCAACAGGGGATAATGGGATTTATGATCATAATAATGGTATAAGTATATGAAATTATCAAAATGAAAAAAAGGAATATTAAGTTCACTTCAGCTGCAGAACAAGTCTGAGGCCACCATGAGCTACATAAGACCCTGTCTCAAAAAAAAAAAAAAAAAAAAGACCAAATGTGTTAGAAGAAAAACTAAGTTGTTTTCTCTCTATATGTAGAAGGTGAGATCATAAAAGCATTATTATCTTCAGAGGCTGTCAGTGCACACACTAAAAAGGGTAGAGGAAAGTGGTACAGTTAATTACATCAGGCCCTTAGATAACATTACAGTTCTTGTTTTCTTTTACAATATCGTATTTGTCAACTTAAAAAAATTTTTTTTACTGCACGTTGGACTATTTGCCTAATTCTGAATCTACAACTTTGTATTCCTAGATTTACAGGGTCTGGTGAAAAAAGCGGAGCCAACATGGCAGGTCAGAAATTAGTCTTCCAAATGCAAGGTTGCTGGTGTCTGGGCATGAGGTTTTTGGAGGGATGCCCACCACTCCCTAACAAAGACTGGCTTTCTGTGACTCAACTGTTTATACGAACAAATACAGCTCGTGAACGGCAGCTTTCCTTCTGAGAGTTGGGAGTCAGGAATTTGGGCACCTGCCCAGCAGAGCATGCCTAAGCAACAGTGTGCTCAAACCCCAGTGCTGAGTCTCTGAGGGCCTTCCTGGCAGAACACATCTCAACACACGCTGTCCCAACTTGTTCGGGGAATGATGGGAGCATGAGTCCGAGAGGACCCTGAAAGCTTACACCTGGTTTCTTTTAGACTTAGTCTTGTGAACCTTTCCCTTGGCTGACTTCGATTCCAAACGTAGCTTTGTGTTAAGTTCTCTCAGCCATGAGGACAGTTATATCCTGAATTCTGGAGCCTCCCAGAAAACTGCATCCCTAACATGGCCCTCAAATTTGTATAAGTATTAGGCCCCATGATGGTTAATTTTGACTGTCAACTTGGTTGGATTAAGAAAAACCTAGATTGGGGGCTAGAGAGATGACAGTTAAAATGTACCTATTGCTCTTGCAAAGGGCCAGAGTTCAATTCCAAGCACCCATGTTTGGTGGCCATAACTGCCTATAGCTCCAGCTCCAGGGGATCCAATACCCTCTTCTGACCTTTGTGGGCTCTCTCAAACACCAGGGCATATATACATCACACACACAAACCCCCCAGGGCATATATACATCACACACACAAACCCCCCAGGGCATATATATATCACACACACACACACACACAGAGTTTAAAAACTTAAAAAAAATCAACGTAGCAGCATGGTAGCGTTTGAGCCCATCTTGCACACGAGGTCCCCCCGTCCTGCTTCCCAGCGCCTGCAGAGAAGATGTCGCATCCATCCCTGGCAGCCAAGCCCGCCAACCCCAAGAACCCGTGGGTCTTCTTTGACGTAGACATTGGAGGGGAACGAGTTGGCCGAATTGTTTTAGAATTTTTTGCAGATATTGTTCCCAAAACTGCAGAAAATTTTCGTGCACTGTGTACAGGAGAAAAAGGCACTGGATCCACAACTGGGAAGCCGCTCCATTTTAAAGGATGCCCTTTCCACCGAATTATTAAGAAATTTATGATTCAGGGTGGAGACTTCTCAAACCATAATGGTACAGGTGGAGAAAGTATTTATGGTGAAAATTTTGAAGATGAAAATTTTCATTATAAGCATGATCAAGAGGGTTTGCTGAGCATGGCAAATGTAGGCCCCAATACAAATGGTTCTCAGTTCTTTATCACAACAGTTCCAACTCCTCATCTGGATGGGAAACTTGTGGTATTTGGCCAAGTAATTAAAGGACTAGGTGTGGCAAGGATGCTTGAAAATGTAGAAGTGAATGGCGAAAAACCTGCCAAACTGTATGTTGTTGCAGAATGTGGAGAATTGAAAGATGGCTCTGGTGATAATCACCCAGATTTCCCCAAGGATGCAGATATAGATTTAAAAGATGTAGATAAAATTTTATTAATAGCCGAAGACTTAAAAAACATTGGAAATACTTTTTCCAAGTCTCAGAACTGGGAGATGGCTATTAAAAAATATGCGAAGGTTTTAAGGTACATGGATAGTTCAAAGGTTGTTATTGAGAAAGCAGATCTATCCAGACTGCAACCTATAGCTTTAAGTTGTGTGCTGAATATTGGTGCTTGTAAACTGAAGATGACAGATTGGCAGGGAGCAATTGACAGTTGTTCGGAGGCTCTTGAAATGGACCCGTCAAATACCAAAGCACTATACCGCAAAGCACAAGGATGGCAAGGATTAAAAGAATATGATCAAGCATTGGCTGATCTTAAGAAGGCGCAGGAGTTAGCCCCAGGAGATAAAGCTATCCAGGCAGAAATGCTTAAGGTCAAACAAATGATAAAGGCACAGAAAGATAAAGAGAAGGCAGTGTATGCAAAAATGTTTGCTTAATAAGGATACGACTTTGCTTAAATATGCATTGATTATATAAAAGATAATGTAAGTTACTCTCTGATCTTTGATGTTTCCTTTGATTCTTTGTCATTGTTTTGTCATAGAATTGTTGACATAGATTCCTTCTTAATAAAGTGTTACAAAATATAGTGAATCTCGTTTTAAAAGTGCATTTTCACCAAGAGTGGTATCTGGCCAATGTTTAAACTGTAAATTTAAAGTCTCACTAAGTTGTATGCTTTGTGGACTACCTTGCCCAGTAGTTCTCGACCTGTGGGTCCGTTAGTTTGTAACAGTATCAAAATTATAGTTATGACGTAGCAACAAAAATAATTTTATGGTTGGGGTTCACCACAACATGGGGAGCTGTACTAAAGGGTTGGGAAGGTTGAAAACCACTGATCTTACCTGTCACAATTATGTGTATACCCAGTGGGCATGGCTATGTTTCAATAAAACTTCATTAAGTGTTGAAAAAGAAAACTTAAAAAATCATCAGTGAGAAACCCTTTCAGGAGTATTCTTGATGAGCATTTCTGGAGAGGGATTACTGGAGAGGGAAGGTGCACACTGAAGTGGTTCCACTGTCCCACAAACTGGGAGCACACACTGAAAAGGGGGAGAAGAAGAAGCCAGATGAGTACAGGCAGTTTTGGATCTCTGCTTCTTGACCACCAAAACGTAAAAAATTCCAGCCATGTGGACTCCACTATGCCTTCTGGCCATGGTGAACAGGATTGGCTCAAACTGTGAGTCAATGCAAAGCCTTCCTCCCAAATCTGCTTTTTGTCAGGCAATTTATTATAACAAAAACAACAACAAGCTCATTAGGTCCCTGAATCTGAAATGCATCCAGGCATATGTTCTACAACCAGAATATGGGTTCAGAAGAGCCAGAGTGTAAGGGAGGAGGAATCTGAAAACTAAACCTGATGCTACCAGGTTGTGGTCCTTGTTCCTAAGGGGTAGAAAGACACTTTTACTAGGAGACGTGAGGAGGACTCTATGGAGCTGGAAGCAGCAGTGGCCACTGGACTCCTTTAGACTCCTCAGGCTGAAGACCAGCATTATTCTGGCTATTCTAAATTGCTGAGGCTGGTACCACACGGTGGGGTAGAGGGCCATTGGATTTCCTGAGGCAGTTTAATATAACCACCTGTGGTAAGGACCAGAAATGCCCAACAGGGATAGCAGGTGCTCAGGCTACCCCGGTAAGAACTGGACTCTGCTCCAACTACAGAGCAGCTTGGCCCAGCTGCTGAGGGTCAAGGACTGAAGATGTCTCAGCCAAGCTGCATCAGCAAGAGCTGGTTGTCTTATTAACTGGTGCCCCGCCATCATGAAAGCGCAACCACTGTGAGAAGCGGACGGTGTTAAGTGCTAGCATTGGGGTTCTTGTGGTAGACTACTTCTTGGGGCCAAAAAGTTATATACCTGGCCTACCTGCTTTTCTTGTACTAAAATGTGGACAGCCCTCTCATTGAGGTGTGGGGTCATGTCCCCTACTTTGGTTTTGTGTGTCTTGAGATGGTCATCCTTGGGACCCATTCATCCTGTCTTCTCAGTATCATATACACTCTGCTTACTGCTTTAATATTTAAGTTTAAATAGTGCCATGCATTTTCTTATGCACTAACCAGGGGCTGTAAGATGGAGGGGGCCAGCAGGTGAAAAGGGTGAGGTCCTTGCTAATGACCACAATAACTATAAAACAGAGACAAGGAGAGGTGCTGGGACTTGGGTGGGGGTGTCTCTCTTTTTCTTCCTGTGAACATAACTTCCTTTCTATTGGATGGGACTGACATGAGAGGCTGGAATGTACAGAGATAGAAACTTAAGACTAATAAGACTGTTAGGTGACAGATCCTCTACTTGCTCTAGTTCCTAGAAATCAGGCCGTGCCCCTGCAGTCTCTCTAGGGACAGAGAGTCCTTAAAGAGCTATGCCCCACGTAACTCTCAGAGTTCTTTCTCTCCCTTTCCCAGATATAAAACAGCTTTGAGTTACTGCTAGACTTTATTTTTATATTTTCTTGATCTAGGGGAAGGTCCCTGCCACAGTGTTGGCATAGCGGCCATCAGACCACAACTTCTGAGTCTTAGTAGTTCTCTCCTACTACCATATAGTTCCTGGCAAATTTTTTTTTGGAAACAAGGTTTCTCTGTGTAGCCCTGGCTGTCCTGGAACTCACTCTGTACACCAGGCTAGCCTCAAACTCAGAGATCCGCCTGCCTCTGCTCCCCGAATTCTGGGATTAAAAGCGTGTGCCACCTCATCTGGCTTGTGTGCTGTTCTAACTCTGTTTATCCTTCAGAAGTGAATGTTCTCTCCCTTCAGGACACCTGTCCTGCTATACATTACACTCACCTCTCCAGAGCAAACTTCTGAATACTTATTCTCCCCCTTCAGGGCTTCATCATCGCTGTCTGTGACAATGATGCTGTAACTCTCTGAATAAAGCTCATCTGAAGAGTCATTTCCTCCCAGTTTCCTTTCTATGAATCTGTATTATCTTTTATCTTTAACAATAAGAACAAATCAGGGGCCAGTGAGATGGCCCAGCTGATCAAGGCACTCGCCACCAACTCTGACAACCTAAATTCAATCTCCAGAAGCTACACGGGTGGAATAAGAAAACTGACTCTGAAAAGTTATCTTCAGACATCCACATGCCACCACGAACATGAACAGCTAACCAAAAAAAAATTTTTTTAATTGCCAGATGTGGTGAAGCACTGAGCACTCAGAGGCAGGTGGATCTCTGAGAGTTCTAAACCAGCTGGGGCTTCATATCTTATCCGAAAACACACACACACACACACACACACACACACCCCGCAAACAAAACACCACAAGATTAAAATTTTGTGAGAATTGAGTGAGAAAAGAAGATAATATACGTAGAATCCAGACTCACAGGCTCTCCACTGGGAATAGCATTCTTTAACTATAAGTCCCTAGAACACAGGAAGACACAATGGGAATACAACCTGCTGTATCTACCCTGTGGGTATGAAACAAACAATGAAAATATAACTCCAAGCCAGATGTCACGGTCACACTGATAAACACTGCACTAGGGAGCTTCTGGTAGGAAGACTGCTAGTTCAAGGTCAACCTGAAATACATATCAAGATTCAAAAAATCTTGATACAAGACCAACAACAATAAAAACAACAACAAAATACCAAAGACACATATCAAGATTCCAAAACGCAACAACTGAGTGGTAGTGGTGCACACTTTTAATCCCAGCACTGAGGAGGTGGAGGCAGAGGCAGGGAGATCTCTGAGTTCGAGGCCAGCCTGGTCTACAGAAAGAGTTCCAGGACAGCCAATGCTACACAAAGAAACCCTGTCTCCCAAAAACAAAAATAAAAACAACATAGCAACAACAAAATTTCAGGATTATAGGTTTCATATTTTCTGAGCGAAGCCACTCTAAAAGAGTGTATACTAAATGGTCCAATATTTAAAAACATTGGAACTCCAAAACCTACCATACAGCTGCATATAGACAACTGCAGGCGTTTTGTGCTTGCACTCAGGTGACAGAGAAAACTTACTGGCCAAGATAAGGGAGAGAAACACGGATTTAACCAAGCAAAGGAAACAAAACAAAGCAAAATAAACAAAACAAAGCAAAATAAACAAAACAGAAAAACCTAAAACTGTTCCACAAAGAAAAAAAAACTTTACGTGTCCATGAAACAAAAATTCGAGCAGAGGACCAGGGTTAGATTCCTAGCACTCATACAGTGGTTCTTAGCTGCCTGTAACTCCTATTCCACGGGATCTGATGCCCTCTTCTGACCTCCACAGCACCAAACACACACGTGATGAGTATACCATACACGTAGGTAAACCATTCATAACAATAAAAATAATTAAGAGAAAATAAAGATTAAAATAAAAAAAGACCAAAAAAATGTCTCCGCTGGAGCCAGCGCCTCCAACAAACCGAAAACTTCCAGAAGGAGAAACCCGTACTCAGGGTGTTACTCTTTCAGCAACCCTGGAATTGCTGCAAAAGCTGGCTCGGCTCGGGCCTTCCATATCCCGGAACTGAAAGACCTAACCCGTACAGTCAGAAAGCCGGGGTGCCTCGAGCCGCAGTTCCCATGCACCGGAAAGGGACTTGTTCACCGGAAACTGTGGCTTACCGAGACACAGAAAGGAACGGACCACCGGAAGCCGTGCAGGCCCGGGCCATCTAAAGTATCCTGCTCTCGGAGGCGGAGCGAGGGGCGCACAATATGGCCGGCCTGGAGCTCCTGTCCGATCAGGGTTACCGGATAGACGGTCGGCGCGCGGGGGAGCTGCGCAAGATCCAGGCGCGGATGGGCGTGTTTGCTCAGGCCGACGGCTCGGCTTATATCGAGCAGGGCAACACTAAGGCGCTGGCTGTTGTCTACGGGCCTCACGAGGCGAGTAAGCGGCAGGGATGTGGGGCTCCGGGCCGCACGTCGGGGGAGTAGACCTAAGTCTTAGTAACTGCTCCCTCCTAGTGGGCCCTATGTTACTCTTTTCTCCAGTGCTGCCCGCATCGTATCTGAGATGCCTCAGTCAGCCTGGCGAAGCTCCACTCACTCCCTGTTCTCTCTTGCTCATTATTCCGACGTCTTGGCGGGAAGTAGCCTCCCAGGCCACAACTATACTCTTCCTTACCTTTCTGCCTCTGCTACATCGATTATACGAAGTCTTCCGCGTCGCTTGTTTCTCTACTGGAACATAAGTTCCCAAGACATGGACTTTAGATGAAATTGTCTGCCTTTATTGCTGTGTCGCAGTGCTGTATCAAGGCCAGCAAAACATGCACATTTTAAAGTTTGCTTGGCATAGGGGAGCTCAGCTTTCTAGGTGAAAGCCAGGATGACGGTCAGGTATAGAACATCAGACAGAGCAGACTATTGGGAGGTAGAGGGGAAATAGATCAAATAAAGTTGAGTTACCAAGCAGGTGAAGACCCGGGCTTTGAAGGTCAGGGAAATTGAGATTTTTCTTGTACATGTAATGGGAAGCCTCTCTAAGTAAAATGTTAGTGTGCAGGGGACACAATCGGATTAGATGTTTGTAAACACACGGTGGCCACAGTGGGAATAATTTGGGAGGAAATGGAGCAACTGAAGAACAAAGAGTTGCCTGCCAAAGATGACATGATATGGCTTGGGCTGAAAAGTAAGCCCTCCCTCCACCTATGGTTTGGAAGCAAAGTAGCTGCTTCTTTCTGAAGCCGTATCAGAAGAGGAAGGTTGAACCATAGATTGCAAGCCAGGAGGTAGGCCTGGCTCATTCATTCTTTCTCCTCCAGATCCGGGGCTCCCGCTCTAGAGCCCTGCCTGACCGGGCTCTTGTGAACTGTCAGTATAGTTCAGCAACCTTCAGCACAGGTGAGCGCAAGCGAAGGCCTCATGGGGACCGTAAATCTTGTGAGATGGGGCTGCAGCTACGCCAGACCTTCGAGGCAGCCATCCTTACCCAGCTGCACCCACGCTCCCAGATTGACATCTATGTGCAGGTGAGCCTACCTGCAGTCTTAACCCCCTCCCCCGGGGGCGGGGCTTAAGGCTATGAGGTGGGCCCCAGACGCTAGAGGATAAGATGTCAGCCTGATATCCTGATGCCCCCTGCAGGTGCTGCAGGCAGATGGTGGGACCTATGCAGCATGTGTGAACGCAGCCACGCTGGCAGTGATGGATGCTGGGATACCCATGCGGGACTTTGTCTGTGCATGTTCAGCCGGCTTTGTGGATGGCACAGCACTAGCAGACCTCAGCCACGTGGAGGAAGCTGCAGGGGGTCCCCAGCTAGCCCTGGCCCTGCTGCCAGCCTCAGGCCAGATTGCACTGCTTGAGATGGACTCAAGGCTGCATGAAGACCACTTGGAGCAGGTGCTAGAGGCTGCTGCCCAGGCAGCTCGAGATGTGCACACTCTGCTGGATCGTGTAGTCCGGCAGCATGTGCAGGAGGCCTCTATCTTACTGGGGGACTGAATGCCAACCACCCAAATCCAGAATAAAGACCTGATCCTCTGCTGAACACAGCTTACTGTACAACACTTTGAAGCCACTCAGAGCCCTGCAGAGCACAGTTTGTAGTGATGTCCATAAGTGGAGAGGGGACTTGTGCTAGGAAGAGCAAGAGTGCACAAGCCCTGAGACTAAGGAATATGCCATGCTCACACAGCCCATCTGGAACCTGAGCACAAGACTGAGGTAGCACTCAGTGGCCTATGGGTGCCCATCGTTAGAGATGTAAGGTTAAACTAAATAAAGTGGTTCTCAACTTGTGGGTAGCAACTTCTTTGTAATCTAATATCGGATAACCTGCATATCAGATATTTACATTATTCATAACTAGCAAAATTGTGGTTATGAAGTAGCAACGAGATAATTTTATGGTTAGGGGTCACCCCAACATGAGAACTGAATTAAAGGTTAGAAATGTTGAAAACCACTAGACTGTCTTCTTTCCTTGGAACTCTCTTGGGCCTTTTCTGCCATTGACTTAAAAGGGCTATAAAAGGAAGCCCTTTGTTGCCTCTTGGTCCTCTATCCTTAGTCCCTTACCTCTGCACCCTTTTAGAGAAACAGCCTTCATGTACACCCTTTCCTCTGGCCACCAACTCGCTCACTGTGCCAGTGGCCTTTCGGTTGGACAAAAGTAGTGTGCTTTCCACTGCATTCGCCTCCATTTGGCCGGTGGTAGTACACCATCCTTTCCAAAATCCTTGTATCTGACCTTGATTCTGAGCCCACCACTAGAGGAACACCACTTAGGCGAGCTCACTGTCTTAGTTAAGGTTCACGACATCCATAGAAATGATTCAACACCTGATCCTGAGTTCACACGGGAGTCAAGTCAAAGCTACAGTCATTCAGTATCTCGCTTCAGCGGGCATTTATCTTTTTGTCATTCTAGCTCTCCACCCACCTGCGTTACACACCGTCTTTTCTGACTCCTGAGAGCCTTTAGCTGGCATACTATTGCTGCTGTAGCTTGAGCTCGGTCTGGGTCCTTCCAGAGGCTATTCGCTAGCCGCTCCACAGCCCCAGGTTCCAGTTCCGCCCACTGTCCGTGACCACATCCTGTAACACTGCAGTCTACTGCAGTTCTGAGCACGCGCAAGGTGTCGCTCCCAGCAATATTTGCTCTTACCATGCGTAGTGGCGCGAAGAATCCTGGGACCGGAAGTACAGGCAGCACGGGGCGCCGGGTCTGACAGGGACCGGGCGCGCTTGGAGGTCTCAGGTGGCGGCTAGAGCGGAGGCCCCCGCCCCGCCATGGGTCTCCTGTCGGACCCGGTGCGCCGGCGCGCGCTCGCCCGCATCGTCTTGCGCCTAAACACTCCGCTCTGGTGAGGGCGGGTACGGGGCGGGACTCCCGGGACCCTGAGCTGCTGTAGCTCCCCTTGCGCCTACTGCTGCTCCAGAGTCTGGCCCCTCTTTGCAAACATCATTCAGACCCTGAACTTTGAGCTCTTTTGCCGATCCATGCCTGTTATAGAGGCTCGGGTATTTTTTTTTTCTTTCCACCTCCTGACACGGTTTCTCTGTGTAGCCTTGGTTGTTCTACGACTCGCTCTGTTGACCAGGCCAGCCTAGAACTCAGATTTACCTGCCTCTGCCTCCCGAGTGCTGGGATTAAAGGTGTGTGCCACCACTGCCCAGCTGCAGCTCCGGTGTCTTAGCGGCTTGGACCATCCCGTTGGACCCCCTGGAGCAGTGGTGGAAGCCGCAAGTGGGAGTCCCAGGTCTAGCTAATTCTGCCACCCCTCTCTTCTCTCAGCGTGCTGAGCTACGTGGCTGGCATCGCCTGGTTTTTGGCGCTGGCGTTTCCGCCGCTAACCCAGCGCACCTACATGTCGGAGAACGCCATGGGCTCCACCATGGTGGAGGAACAGTTTGTAGGTGGGGACCGCGCCCGGAACTTTGCCAGGGACTTCACTGCTCACCGTAAGAAGTCGGGGTGAGTGCCTAGCAGCGGGCTGGGGACTTGAGGGGCAGTCGAGACCAGGGAGCTCTGCTCAGAGGCTATCTTTGTATCTCCAGGGCTCTACCAGTGGCCTGGCTGGAGCGGTCCATGCGATCCGTAGGGCTGGAGGTCTACACTCAGAGCTTTTCCCGCAAACTACCATTCCCGGATGAGACCCACGAGCGCTATGTATTGAGGGAAAGGGGTGTGCCTGGGAGAAAAGCACCATGGAGGGGTGGCCTGAGTCGGGTGTCTTGTTGAAATGCTCTGGAACCAAGAAACTCAGTGGGAGGGATGGTCTAAAGACCTGGTAGGCATTGTAGTGCCAGAAACGAAGGTGGGCTTCAGCCTGTCTTCTCTAGAGTCTGCTGAGGTTTCCCCATCAAAACTTTGTGCAGATGGTGTCAGGAACCAATGTGTATGGCATCCTGCGTGCCCCACGTGCTGCCAGCACTGAGTCCCTGGTGCTTACCGTACCTTGTAGTCCAGATGCTACTAACAGCCAGGCTGTGGGGTTGCTGTTGGCACTTGCGGCCCATTTCAGAGGTGAGGTTCTGGGCCCCCAGTCAGGGAGGGTTTGGCCAGTGCCCCAGGCCCTGCTGACCTTGCTTCTGGCTTCTAGGGCAGATTTACTGGGCCAAAGATATAATCTTCCTGGTAACAGAACATGATCTGCTGGGCACTGAGGCTTGGCTTGAAGCCTACCATGACATTAACGTTACAGGTAGGTGCTGCCCTAGTCTTGCTCCTGTCTCTTTTAGGGTCAACGGTTCCCACTAGGGCCCCCTCTAGTGCCCACTGCTTGCTCCTACAGGCATTCAGTCATCTCCCCTGCAGGGCAGGGCTGGAGCCATCCAGGCAGCTGTGGCCCTGGAACTGAGCAGTGATGTGGTCACCAGCCTTGATGTGACTGTGGAGGGACTCAATGGTCAGCTACCCAATCTTGATCTGCTCAACCTCTTCCAGACCTTCTGCCAGAAAGGGGGGCTGTTATGCACACTCCAGGGCAAGGTGGGATCACCTGCTTGGGAGCGTGGGCCCTGTGGCGAGGGGGCGAGTCTGACCCTGTCCCCATGCCTCCAAAGCTGCAGCCCCAGGACTGGACATCACTTGAAGGGCCATTGCAGGGTCTGCAGACACTGATGCTCATGGTCCTGCGGCAGGCCTCTGGCCGGCCCCATGGCCCCCATGGCCTTTTCTTGCGCTATGGAGTGGAGGCCCTGACCCTACGTGGCATCAATAGCTTCCGCCAATACAAGTATGATTTGGTGGCAGTGGGCAAGTAAGTCTCTGGTCCCCTTCCCGTGCTCAAGGCAGTGTGTAGGTTGGGTGAGAGGACGGCTGGCCTGAGCTGACTGCTCCTGACAGGGCTCTGGAGGGCGTGTTCCGCAAGCTCAACCACCTCCTGGAGCGCCTGCACCAGTCCTTCTTCTTCTACCTGCTGCCTGCCCTCTCCCGCTTTGTCTCCATTGGCCTCTACATGCCTGCCACTGGCTTCTTACTCCTGGTCCTTGGACTCAAAATATCCTCTGCCCTGATTCTCACTACTCACTTGTGGTCAGCTTCAAATCCCTTCTAACTATAAAGTGGGGATCATCCTTCACCCTGCTATGGGGGTGGGAAAGTGAGCCCGTGATCTCCAATCTAGCAAATCCCATCCAATCTCTTGTTGGGGTCCTTGACCTAGTCCATGCTCTGGAGCTGTGGATGCAGTTACATGAGGCTGGAGTGAGCCCTGAGGAGGCTGGGAAGGCCCCTAACCCTGGATCTCCACTCTTGACAACACAGGTGATGTACTCTATTGATGTTAGGGTGGGTGTCTAGGGCCCCCCATGGCGCTGTCAGTTGCTACATTGCCTCGGATGGAGGGGTGGTATGAGTCCTTGGGACTGCCTATGCCTCTGACCTAACTTTAAGTACCCATGTGCTCTGCAGGGCGTGGGCCTGGCCTCACTTATGGCACCCCTACTGATCTCTCAGGCCATGGGTTTGGCCCTCTATTTCCTCCCTGTGCTGGGCCAACATGTAGCAGCTCAGCATTTCCCAGTGGCTGAAGCTGAGGCTGTCGTGTTGACACTGCTAGCTATTTATGTAGCTGGCCTGGCCCTCCCGCACAACACTCACCGGTGAGCAGCTGGGCTGGGTAGGTGGGGGTGGGTCCCCTGTATACTTGGATGGATTCTGGACTTCCCTTGAACTTATTACCTCGTAGAGTGGTCAGCTCACAGGTGCCAGACAGAGGCTGGATGGCACTGAAACTGGTGGCCCTGATCTACCTAGCATTGCAGCTGGGTTGCATTGCTCTCATCAATTTCTCCCTGGGCTTCCTGCTGGCTGCCACCATGGTACCTGCTGCTGCACTCACCAAGCCCCATGGATCCCGGTATGTGCTGGTCAACTTCTCCTCCACCAGTATCCTCGCCCTTCCCCAGGGTCGACCCTCATTCATTCAGTTCTTGGCATCCAGCATGTTACATACTAAAATGTCCTTCCACCCAGGCTACTCTATGCTGCCCTGCTGGTAGTGACAAGCCCGGCAGTCACCCTCCTTGGTAGCCTGTTCCTGTGGCGGGAGCTGCAGGAGGTACCACTGTCTCTGGCAGAGGGCTGGCAGCTTTTCCTGACAGCATTGGCCCAGGGCGTGCTGGAACATTACACTTACGGCGCCCTCCTCTTCCCAATACTGGCCTTGGGTCTGTATCCCTGCTGGCTGCTTTTCTGGAATGTTCTATTCTGGAAGTGAGGTCTCTGGACAGGGATTCCCCAAACCTCCATTCTACCTCCTCCCTGGAAAATAAACAAGTGGTGTGTCTCTGTTCTTTGGGATCCTGGCCCTCTGTCTACTCAGAGCCCCTAGCAATTTGTAGACATTCCCACTTGCCTCTCTGGAGTAGCCGCCAAGGTCTGCTTCTCAGGTGTAGTTCTCCTGATGGCAGTAGTGGGAGCCTGGCCTCATCAACATCTGGAGGAGAGCCTCAGTTGGACGCTGAAGGGGCAAGTGCAAACCCATTCCCAGCTGCACATGAAGTGCTCTGCTAGAAGCAATTCTGGGGCATGAGATAATTTGCAGCCAGCATATGAGGGCCTGACAGGAGCTGAGGCATCTTTAGTGCAAAACTGAGAGGAATAAGGAACTAGAGTCTTAGGAGGTTAAGAGTTTAGGCCATGTTTCTAGCCAACGCTAGGACTTCAGTGAGGGCTTTATATGCAGTAGAAGGAACACCAGGCCCCACGTATAGTAGCACAAGCCAAGGCGAGGTGCCCACTGGAGGCAGAACTCAGCGTAGTAGAAAGAGATGGTACCCGAAGACTAGCCAGCACCCAGAAACAAGAGACAGGAGAGAAACAGAGCCGCAAAGCAGGGCTACGGAAAGCCAGAACTGAAGGAAATAGGTTGTTGTGACAGGAGCCCCAGAAGGAACTTTTGCAGAAGAAGGAAAGAAATGTGTCTCTTTCTGGCAAGTTAGGGCCATTTTAGAAACCTTGGTGGCTAGTCTGGAGACACATTATAGAAAGACAACAATGCCTTGAATAAAGACACTTGAAAAAACAAAACTAAACAGGTCTAGATGTGCCTTCGCACTGCCCAGTTGCGGCTTCCGTGTTCGAAAGGGAGACGCAACTGCTTTGCCCGAGGGTATGAAGTTCCTTAGATCGCTCTGGCCCAGGGGGCTCTCCCCTTGGACACCGCTCTGACTGTTCCTATCTTCATCGCTCTGGCCCAGGGGACTCTCCCCTTGGACACCGCTCTGACTGTCCCTATCTTCCCATAAGTTGGTCCCAAAGACTTTCACTTTGAGCCAGAGTGATTGCTCAGCAGGTAAGAGCATCTGACAACCTGTACTCAATGGTGGAAAGAGGGCCACTCCCCCCCCCAACCCTGACACACACATCCTTTGATCACATGTGCATTGTGACACGTGTACACACAAAAAAACGTTTTAATTTTCTTATGTTTTTGAGATATGTTGCTCTGTACCCCTGGCTCTCGTGGACTCTCTATGTAGATCAGGCTGGCCTCAAACTCACAGAGATCTGCCTGTCTCTGCCTCTTCCTCCCAAGTGCTGGGATTAAAGGTTTGCAACCACTGCCCAGCTTTTTAATAAATTTTAAAAGTGTCTTTGGGGCTCCCTTGGGGAGGCTGCTGGTCTACCTAGGTAGATGTGGCTTACATAGGGAGGGGATGTGTGGAAGCCACTGAGGCGAGTAGCCTCGCCACTGAGGCGAGTAGCCTCGCCATTGAGTTACCAGCCTTTGGCCCTTTAGACCCTATTCCAGGCTGCCTGCTTCCTACTTCTGCCCTTGGAAGTGCTACCTCCTGGTTTTATCACAGGCCTTTATTTAGTTGGCTAAGACTTGTCTGTTTTCCTTTTGTCTCTGAGCTGTCATCTGGTACAAAATTCTCCTGTGCATTTTGGCTGGGCGTTGACCTTAGCTATTTTTAACAGAACTTTAGTAGTCATTTCAAACACAAATGGACATATATTTATTCCAGGAACACTCACAGGAAGAAAGTTAAGTGTTCTGAAGATCAGGGTGTTTTTCATCTATATGAATATTGAAACAGAATAAATATTTGTTGAGGTGGGAATTTGTCTTAATTTTCATTAGTGTATGTGTGTTTTTCCAAAATGTGAGGTAACTAGGCAAAGTGACATGAATATCTTAGCTTTCTTCAGGGCATAAGTAGGGGGACCATGAGTTTGAGGCCAGTCTAGGTTACATAGTGACTCTCAAAACAAAATAAGAATCTGTGGTGGGCAAGGTTGTATGTGCATATGGTCTTAGCTAATCCACCTGAGGCAAGTGGATTATATGAGCCTTAAACACTCAAAACACACAAAAAGTCCAAGGTATGATGGTTCATGCCTGTGGTCTAGCACACAGCCTGAGATAGGTATATTTTCAATATGAACTGTGTATGTGACCGAAGGTTATAAAGGTGTAATTGAAATGTGACAAGGAGGGGCCTGGAGAGGTAACTCAGAGGTTAAGAGCACTGGCTGGTCTTCCAGAGGTCCTAAGTTCAATTCCCATCATCACATGTTGGCTCATAGCCATCTAGAGTGAGATCTGGTGCCCTCTTCTGGCCTGCAAGCATACATGCAGGCAGAACACTGTATACATAATCTTTAAAAAAATATTAGGGCTAGTTCTGAGGTCCTAAATGTGTCATTTGGGGCCTGACAAGTTCTTGCTTGTCCTCTGGCATTTCATTTTGGCTTTCTGTAAAATGCAACTGTGGCTTTTTTGTGCCTACCCTTGCTCTAAAAAATGACAGGGAGACCTTTATTAAAAACTTCAGACACTGCAGCTGGGCAGATACTCAGCTATTCTAACTCGCCAATAGTGCTGCCTGGCCTGCTTCCCAGCTTCGTGGCCCATTACCTGCCATCTTGGTTTCATCTTAGTTACATCAATCGGATTTAGTATTCTTCAATGCTTGAAACATTTTGAGAACACAGGAATCAATTCTAAGGCAGGGCTTTCTCAGGGATAGTTTCTAATAATTGAATCTTCATTTTCTTATATCTTGAAATCTGGTATATCAGATAATTTGTTTCATGTGGCCAAACTCATCATTAGTCACCCTAAAAGTAATGGTAAAGGAATTCCTGCATTGCAGAGCTCCAAACCACTCGTAGATGGTGTCAATTTGGATTTCAAGAAAAGTAGCACCTAATGCCACGGTGATCAATCTGTTACTTTAATCTTATATCCAGCGGGAACTACAGCCTGTCTTTTTGAGGGACAAAAAATGACGGATACCTCATTTAGGTATGTTTTCAGTGAGGAAATCGAGTTATGGAGTTTACAGGAGGGTTTAAAAGGAATTTGGTCAGGGAGAGTTTCCAAGCCGGGTCGCCTGTGGAGAAGGGGAACAGCGTAGAGAGCCGCTACTAACTCTACACCGGGCCTGGATGGGCAAGCTGCTCTTAGCGATCCGGAGAATGACTGTCCAGTGACTCAAACTGGAGGGGCAGGATTCGCGGGGCCGAAGGGACTGGGAAAATGGCAGAGAGGCTCTACGCCTGCAACGATGGACGTAATGAGAAAGGAAAACCAAACAGGTGCTGTTACTGTAGTTAGAGTCGCGGCCAGGATCAAACCGCTAGTTTCCTTCCGGACTACACGACCTGGGCAAGGACAGCCCTGGCCCTCGGAGGGACAGCTCCCGATCCAGCTCCGCCTGGACCCGCCCACTGTCTTGCTCTCGCGCGGTCTGAGTTCTCGTCGGCCCGCAGGGGCCGACGGGAACGGCGGCCGCACTAAAGAGGGCCGACATGGCGGCGGCGGCGGCAACGCTTCGCCGGTCGGTGCTGGGCCCGCGGGGCGTGGGACTTCCAGGTGCAAGTGCTCCGGGCCTGCTCGGAGGCGCCCGACCCCGGCATCTTCCATTGAGGACACCGCAGGTGAGTCCTGGTGCGGGTTCCGGCCACCGCGCGCCCCGCAGCCCTGAAGGTCATAGCGGGAGGCTCCGGGCGCGCGCCAGCATCGGTACCTCTCGTACCTCCTACGACTCAGCAGGATCCCCGCTGACTGGCCGGCGCATTTGGGAGGCCAGTCTGGGTGTCCACGCCTCGGAGCGACAGGGCATGTTGCTCCGACCCAGGGTCCGGCTGTGGTGGGGTCGGGGACGGGAGATTCCTGCGAAGGGCTCGCCTAGAACGACTCCCGAAGCCAGCTGTCTAGACCTGGCTGGTGCCCTGAAGTGACCCCAGCCTGACCTCAGCCGGCTGCGGGTGACCTTGGTCTGCTGAAGCACTGTCTGTCACTTAGGCCTGTTTCCTGGTTTAAGCTCCAAGAACACCCCTCATTTACCCTACAGAGCCGAGCTGTCGGCTGCAGTGAAGAATGTCTCAGTGGGCATAGTGTACCTTTGGCGCGCTATGGGCGGTGGCCAGCGCAGGGTCAGAGTGGAAGAGATGGGCGGGCGGGGTCTCGGCAGATGCTGAGCGGGGCTCTTGCAGGCAGTGTCCTTGTCCTCGAAGTCTGGCTCTTCCCGAGGCCGGAAGGTGATGCTGTCAGCGTTGGGCATGCTGGCGGCAGGTGGTGCAGGGCTAGCTGTTGCTCTGCACACTGCTGTGAGCGCTAGCGATTTGGAGCTGCATCCGCCCAGCTACCCATGGTCTCACCGTGGCTTCCTCTCCTCTTTGGACCACACCAGGTGGGTGTGTAGCAGTGGGCTAGGGGTGGAAATTTATGGGTGAACTGGAATCTTACGTTTCTCCAACTCTGTTTCTCTCTAGCATTCGTAGGGGTTTCCAGGTGTACAAGCAGGTGTGCTCTTCCTGCCACAGCATGGATTATATGGCTTATCGCCATCTGGTGGGAGTGTGCTACACCGAGGAAGAAGCAAAGGCGCTGGCTGAGGAGGTGTGAGGCCCGAGAGAAGGTGGACGATACTGGGATTGGGGCTTCTACTGTAAGGGATTGAAGGATTGTGATGGGGTTCTTGGTGGCAGGTGGAGGTCCAGGACGGCCCTAATGAGGATGGGCAGATGTTCATGAGGCCAGGGAAGCTATCCGACTATTTTCCAAAACCATACCCCAACCCTGAGGCTGCCAGAGCTGCTAACAATGGAGCCTTACCCCCTGACCTCAGCTACATCGTTCGAGCTAGGTATGTGGGCTGCTCAGAATGTGGGGCTGGAAATGGAGGGAAGTCAGCCTTGTGTTGAAGACTGAACCATGGGTCTGGTTCTAGGCATGGTGGTGAGGACTATGTGTTTTCCTTGCTTACTGGCTACTGTGAGCCCCCAACTGGGGTATCATTGCGAGAAGGCCTCTACTTCAACCCTTACTTTCCTGGTCAGGCCATTGGCATGGCTCCTCCCATCTACACAGAGGTCTTGGAATATGATGATGGTGAGTGTCCTTTACCACATACTTCACTTTCATTTCTGGGTCTGGCTGCCTTCTCACCTGGACTGTTAGTTTACAGTGCATATCTTGAAAGGGTTAGAAAGTTTTCATAGTCCTAGAGGGTTCCTGTTCCTCTGAGTCTCGGTAGTGGCCAGTCCCTGTCATTTTGGAGCACAGTCCATTGAGGGCTACCCTAGATTGGCACAAGGTCCCAAAGGTAGCCCTCACTATTTGTCCTTGGCTCAGGCACCCCAGCTACCATGTCACAAGTAGCCAAGGATGTCGCCACCTTCCTTCGCTGGGCATCTGAGCCAGAGCATGACCATCGAAAACGAATGGGGCTCAAGGTAAAGGGTTGGACAAGGGTCACAGTGGGCACTGGGAAAGGGTCTTTTCTGTGTATCTTTCTGAGCTTTCTTTTGTTCCCAGATGTTGTTGATGATGGCCATGCTGGTGCCTCTGACCTATGCCATGAAGCGGCATAAGTGGTCAGTCCTGAAGAGTCGAAAGCTGGCCTATCGGCCACCCAAGTGACCCTGTCCAGTATCTGCTTGTTATCTTGCCTGAACAAGCTCTCAGCAACGCAGGAACAGTTCTAGGCCTTTCAGGCCTAGCCCTTTTCATCGAATACAAGAAGGGGCAGGAGACCAGACTCTTGCTTCTGATCTTCCTTCAGCACTCATTGTGGGAATAAATTAAGTTTCTCAACATACACATTTTAGCTGTTCAGTGACTGAAATACACATTTCCAAGGAACTCTGGAACGCATATTCCCTCACAATATTGTTTCCTGCCCTGCCTAGTATCTAAGAGTGTTACAGATGTGGGCCAGAATGCAAAGACTGTCAAGAGCAGCACCCTTTGCAGGGAGAGATGGCTTGATGGTTAAGAGCACTCACTAACTGCTCTTCTAGAGGTAAGGTGCCTCAAAAACTAACTCTAGTCCCAGGGGATCTGATGCCCTCTTCTGGCCTACAAAGGCATACATGTAGGTAAAATACCCACACACATGAAAAAAGGGCATTCTTCACAAGAAGACCCAGAGCTGCAGCACTGGGTAGAGCAGCTCTGTCTGGGAGGACGAACAATGGGAGTAGACATGCTAGTCTTGGCTAGACAGATAAAAGGGTTGTGCTGGAAATATATTTGTCAGGAAATAATACCTGACAAGTGGTTATCAGACGGATCACGAAGGCATGACCTGCTAAATGAGACTCAAGACTCCCAGTGTTAAAGCATCCTCATCAAAGTAGGGAAGAAAGATACCCAGTCCCACTGCTGGCCTAGTGGCTGAAGCAGCTGAAAACAGTGGTGACTATAATATAGGAAAGGCTACAACCAGGTTACTGAGAAGAACCCCTAGCAGGTCAACAGTATGGGGGAGCCCCTGTAAGTTTAGAGGCTCTGGAAAGGGCCACTGGGACTTGAGTCTAAGTTTCTTCACTAGTCTTCTGGTTGTGGTTTGGGAAACTCCAGCTACTACTGAGGGGCAGAATCTTGTTCCCTTGCTTCCAGGCAGCTAGACTAGTACAACTCTGCACCAAGACCAGGACACAGGCTAACTCAAGTATATTTTATTACTGACTTGTGGCCTTTGTTCCCTAATGCTGGCATTTCTGTCCCCAACAAGCAGAGGGGAAGTTGAAGTGGTGGAGGTCCAAGGACTTGGGCCTGTGACAGGAAGGCCATGTTCTCTGTAACCTGGGGGAGAGGATAGGTTATTCATGGGTTTTTTTCTATACACTGCATCCCCTCATTCCCACCCAGCTTCTTGTACCTTTGGTGGCTTCTAGGTGAAGGCTGTCGTAAGGGGATCCCAAGCACAGGGCCTTTGGGTGCTACACATCTCACAGCCAGGGCGGTTTGAGACATTGATGAAGGTGCAGGAAGGGCAAGACCAGCCAGGCTGGAACGGTGAGAAGACTGTTGATATTTCCCATTTCCTCCAATGCCCACAGCTGCCCATATCTGGCCCGAACCCAAAGGCTCTGGTTATTTGCCCACCTGAGGGGGACTTGGGAGACTGGAACTGGCTGGCTTGAGGGTATGAGGCAGCTCCAATGACTGAGGTAACAAGTATCCTAACTTCCCATCCATCTTGGAGTGTTGAGGACTATGTCCTGTGACAGAGGAAAAGGCTCAGAGCAATCTCAAGACTACACCCCACCCCCCTTACCCACATTAAGTACTAACCTGAAGCTTCTCGGGTGGCTGAAAGCAAGTAGAGAAAAGCAGGGTCCCCATCTTGAGAAACCCCATAGGAAGCAAGGCTTCGTTCAGGCATACACAGGCACCGCCCAATGACCCAGCGCTGCACAGCTGGCGGGAAGCCGAACTCTGAAAACACCTGAAGCCAGAACGTCAGGGCCAGCCAGTGTCACCCAGGATCCCTGCTACATGAGTGAGATTCCCAAGCCCCATGCTCACCTGTTCCTGAAGGGCTGCAATGGAGCAGTGTGGGTGGATCTGCAGTGAGACATGGGCAGACGATGAAGAGGACAAAATGGATGTGGCATCTTCAACTGTGACTTGTAGCCTGGGTCAGAATGTGGATCAGGGGATTGGACAGTTAACCTGGGTGGGTCAGCAGGACAGAGTAAGCGAGACCAGGTTTTACCTTATGGGACCTGGTGGGAACCAGGCCTCTGTAAGCTGGACGTCGAGAGCCACGTGATGCTGTGCCAGGGCTCCTGCCACTTGGGCAGCTTCTTTCTCATCCCCAGCTGCAATGGCCTGGGCCAGGCGTGCAGCCAGCTCTTCTACAGGAAGGAAAGACAGCTATCACAACCAGACACCAGACACAGCCCCCAACGCCCTCCAGTCTATCTTTACCTTTTCTCAAGTTTCCAGAACTTTCTACTTCAGGTTGAGTTACTTGAGCCACAGAAGAACACGTTGGAGAAACTGGGCATATTCCTGGGGCTGGGGCTGGGCTGCCACTGCCTACGAGGGAGGTCGCAGGGTAGGCTAGTGGTCTCCACTTCAAGCTTTTAGAACCATTGCCCTCTCTGCCTCATTCCACTACACTCAGGCCGTAATTCAAGCCTCCCCTTCCACTCCCAGCCATGGCCCTCCAAACAACAAAAACAACTCTCAGCTGAAGCGAGATGGATCAACATTAAGAGCATTTGTTGCTCTTGTAGAACACCCTGATTTGGTTCTCAAAACCTACATGGTGGGTAGCTAACCGACATCTGAAACTCCATTCCAGGGGACCCAACAACTTGGCCTCTGGGGCACCAGATACATAGGCGATGTAAACACACATAGAATTCATATATAAAATTAATTAAAAACAAATTTTAAAAACCCTCCTTGGAAATCTTAGCTGAATTCTGCTGTACAGGCACTGAAGCTATTCATCCTCGGCATCGAGTCTTTCTATACACCTGCTGCCTGGTCCCACTGTGCCCTCCTCCATTTAGCAAAATCAAGTCAACCACCTAGATGGGGATCTGCAATTTCCTGCCCACAGCAGACTTGCAGTTACCGCCCCTCTCAGTGCACAGCTAAACGAACACATCTAGAACACCAACAATCTGGGTGCACAAGCAAGAGGATCACTAACAACTCAAAGTCAGCATGAGCTACAGAGTGAATCTGAGATCAAACTGGAATTTACACTAAGACCTTGTCACAGTGAACAGTATAAATAAAGGGCTGGGTATACATAGCTGGAAAATGAATGACTTAAAAAAAGTTCTTTTTTTTTAATGCTGAGTTCCCCCAGTCTCTCTTACACAATCACAGTGGCTGTTTTTCTGCCTCTTTAACAGGTCTTTCTCAGTTATTGTATGTAGGCTTCCCTACCTCTTCCCAGGCACTGCCTACATCAGCAGTTCTCAATCTGAATCTCAACCCCTTTGGGAATCAAATGACCCTTTCACAGGGGTCACCTAAGACCACTGGAAAAACAGATATTTACATTACAATTCATAGCAGTAGCAAACTTACAGTTATGAAAGTAGCAATATAAATAATATTTTGGTTGGGGGTCACTACAATATGAAGAACTGTATTAAGGGTTGAAGCATCAGGAAGGTTGTTCCACATCCAAGGCCATCTTTTCTCTATGCTTCCCCTCCTGGTGACTTTGGCTGACCTCTCCAACTCCTAATCTTTACCTCTCCAAAGCCTCAGTGATGTCCATGCTTTTCCAAATAGGCTCTATGTACAAGCCTCCCATTAAGTGGTCCCTCTAGATCAGTCTTTTTCCATTAAAACAACCATGAAACGGATCTAATTCCATCTCCTGAGATCCTCAGGCCTTCTTTCTAGCCTCTTCTACACCACTCCATGAGTGGAGTCTTTAGCATAGACCTGAGCCTATGAATTTTCCCACTGAATACAATCCTATTGTTCTATTGAATTCAGTCCTGCAGCAAGGCTTGCTCTTCTTTTTCACACTAGTCTGGTATTTGGGTGTCAGCTCTTGAATCTCTTATTTTCTCCACTTTCTTCCTCTTGGAAGCCATCCTACATGTACAGCTTTTCCCATCACTGTCCCCACGTACGACTAGGAGGCCTGGTCTTCTTCAAATGAGCATTTATTCCACAACACTGACCATTTTGTCCCTCTGCGGTGGCATCCCGCACCAGTGCTGCCCACTGCTGTGCTTCCTGAGAGTTGAGAAAGTGCACACTGAAGGTTCCGGGACCTCCCGGTGGAGGCTGCAGCTCGTGTTGGTTAGGGCCACGGACGGTGTAGCAAACAGACTCCAAGGGCCACTCTAAACTGACCTAAAAAGAGGGAAGAGTGCTGGGTCAGTGGTTCCTCATCTTTACCAACACGAAGATTAAAAAAAAAAAAAAGGAAGCAGGTAATTTTTACGGTCCTAAACTTTTCTTGCCTGTTTTTTTTTAATTATTTTTATTATTAGTTATATTTTACTAACTCTGTATACTTTTCTTGCCTGTTATCTTGCCAATTTCTCACAAGACTTGTAAAGCAGGTATCAGCATTATCCCCATTTTTACAGACAACCAAAGAAAAATAAATGCTACTGGCCTAGGAGTAATAAGAAAGAGAGGGTTGACGCCAGCATCCCGGCTCACACTCACCGCCCCTGGCCCGGTGCCCAACAGCCCCATCCGGAAGCGCCCAGGCCGCTCAGGGTCGGCGCTCAACTGCAGCCTTCGCAGCTGCGCCTCGGTGTCCTGCCCGGCATCCAGAGGTCTCACCGCCGCGTGCACTGCCAGGAGCACGGCAGGTGAGCCAGGGTCTGCAGCCCCTGCCGCCCCGCCGGCGGGTGGCGACATTTCTGGTCCGGCGAAGTCCTGACCCTCCGAGAGCGCTTCCGTGATGCACAGTTGTCGGGCGCTTCCGCCGGCCAGAAACTCGGGCTGTGGACCTAGGTTCCGGATGCGCCAGAGTGCGGAGAACAAGAAGGCTCACTACCTGAGCCTGATCGCCCGTGTGCTCTAGAATAAAGATGGTCCAAGGATCTCCAGGCACAGTCCAGCTATGCTAGTCACCTTTGAGCTGGGCCCGAGGACAGTGTCAAGGACCGAACACAGGTAACAAAAAAAAGGCAAGGATGGGCCTTTCTCAAAGGTTCGAACGAGTGATAGCTGCTGCCCGATAGAGGACAACATCAGTTCACAGCAGGAGCTGGGCGCCAATACACACAAACACACACACCAGACACACTTCAAGAGTCCGCACTACTCTGGGACGTGGGTTGGCTCCCGAGGGGCGGGGCGGGAATGGCCCTAACCAATGAACACTAAGAGAAGAGGCGGGTTCGTAAGCGAGGGTGAGACAGACAAGCTACACAGCCAGTAGAAGTGGAAGATATGACTGAGTGGCGGGGAACTCCCCCAATGGTTTGCCGCGGTCTGGATCCTGTGGTTGGAGCGGACCATTCAGAGGAGTGGGGCCGGGCCTGTCGGACGCTTGTTGTTGTCGGGCCGGGGGAGGCGGAGGTCGCTGTTTCGTTCGCTGGCTGGTGCGATATTGGTGGTCCGCGGCGGGTCGGTCGCGAAAGCGGGCGCTGCAGGGAAGCGAGGCTATGTCGCGGCTGCAGCCCGTCTGGGCCGGCAGGGCCTGGAATAACGGGACGTCGCCGCGAAGCTTCCCCCGGATACAGTGCGGCCCAAGTGGAGGCCGCGCCGCCGCCCTCCAGTCCTAAGGAGCCCGCGCTGCGCTCAGCCCGCGCCGCCGTCACCTCGGCACCGACTCTAAGCAACCCGGCTAGCCTGGCTTGATCTAACCCATTCCTGGCAGGTGGGTGTCCGCCTTGTTCCCCAAGCGGTCCCGGGTTGCGGGAACCACAGTCCCCGGCAGGCCTCGCGCTGATGCACTGCTTCATGGGACTTGTAGTTCCACCGCTGCCTGGCTGAAGCGTCTCTCTCTTGGTGCACTGCCTCCTGGGGCTTGTAGTTTCCTCTACGAATCTGCTGCTTCTCGGCTCGCAGAGCTGCAATGACAAGAGACTTCTGGCCTGAGCCAGCGGAGGCAGTGGGGCTGTCCTGTGTACTTTGGCTTACGAAGAGAGAATTAGGCATACTTGCAAATATACCTGAAGAATTCATGGGTTTCCTCTTCTTGTCAGGAAGCAGCGAAGGAACCCATAGAACCGGGGAAGAGCGCCCATACAGATGGCCCTCAGGGCTCGAGCCCCAGGTGCTCGGTTCCAAATTGGATTGCAGGTTTTTACCCTGATTGAGGACCTTAGTGCAGTTTGAAAGTGTCTGCAGAGTGCCCATGTGGGTAGAAGACACCGAGAGAGGGACTCTCCAGCAGTCCCCTAGTGAGGATACAGGGTGGCCCCCCAGCCAGCCCCAGGATTCTTCTTCTGTGTAGGAGGACTTGGAGTTGAACTAGAACCTGGACTTGCCATCCTCAGGTAACAGGCTCATTTCCCTGCCAATGCTCACGAGCAGGGAAAGGAAGGGTTAGGAGGTACGTGAGGATTCAGGCTAGATCCAGCTGCAAACAGTACTCTGCTGGTGGGTGGGAAGGCTGAAGGCGGAACCCTTTGTAGCTAGGTATCCACACCTGGCTTCCCACATTCTCAGGTAGCGCTACACTAGTCCCTCTGGCACAAGAAGCCCCCTCCCAAAGGACATGAAGCTATTGGAGAACTCCAGCTTTGAGGCCATCAACTCTCAGTTGACAGTGGAGACTGGAGATGCCCATATTATTGGAAGGTGAGGCTGGAGGCCCTGGGGGTCAGTCTCTCAGAGGTCACTGTCTTGGCCGGAGTTAAATCCTCTGGGTTAGCACGAGTCATGATCCTGCTTGCATTCTTTAGGATTGAAAGCTACTCGTGTAAGATGGCCGGAGACAACAAACACATGTTCAAGCAGTTCTGCCAGGAGGGCCAGCCCCATGTGTTGGAGGCACTATCCCCACCCCAGACTTCAGGCCTCAGTCCCAGCAGGTAAGCTGAAGTGGAGACTACCTTTTGGGGTATGTGGGAGGGTGGACAAGGCTGACATTTATCTCTGTCCAGGCTAAGCAAGAGCCAGGGTGGTGAGGATGAAAGCCCTCTAAGTGACAAGTGCAGCCGCAAGACCCTCTTCTATCTGATTGCCACACTCAATGAGTCCTTCAGGCCAGACTATGACTTCAGCACAGCTAGAAGTCATGAATTCAGCCGGGAGCCAAGCCTAAGCTGGGTAAGGATGAGTAGTTGGACCCAAAACCGTTTAGTCATTACCATTGCCTTCCCTACTCTGAGTAGGTTCTTGGGTTCTGTTTGTTGCCCTGGACCCTTGTCATCCCTGACTGTAACCTCCTGTAGGTGGTAAATGCAGTGAACTGCAGCCTGTTCTCAGCTGTTCGGGAAGACTTCAAGGCCCTAAAGCCACAGCTGTGGAATGCAGTGGATGAGGAAATCTGCTTAGCTGAATGTGACATCTACAGGTGGGCTCACATCTTTGCAGGTGGACATGGCAGGCGTGTCTGCCAGTGGGATCCTCATACTTTCTTTTTCCTCTTTTTTTCCTCAGCTATAACCCAGATCTAGACTCAGACCCCTTTGGGGAAGATGGAAGCCTCTGGTCATTCAATTATTTCTTTTACAACAAGCGTCTTAAACGAATTGTCTTCTTTAGCTGTCGCTCTATCAGGTTGGTACCTTGCCACCTCCCTTTCTCCAGCTCCCTGTTCTACTTACACCATTCCTTAACTGGGTCTGCGCTCCCTGGGAAGACCAGGGATAGGTGGTCCTAAGACTGGTATTTCTATCCCCACTCAGTGGTTCCACCTACACACCCTCAGAGGCAGGCAATGCACTGGACTTGGAGCTGGGGGCAGAAGAGGTTGATGAAGAAAGTGGAGGTGGAGGCAGTGAGCGAAGGGCAGAGGAGACCAGCACCATGGAGGAAGACAGGTGTGGTGATGGTGTCGGGTAGCCATGGCTCCATCCACTGGAGCCTGAAGTGGGTGGGACAGATCAGGATCCCCTCTGCCTGGTCTGGGTGGTATCTCCTGAAGGCCTATTGTGTGCCAACTTCTGCCTAGGGTTCCAGTGATCTGTATGTGATGAGGAAAAGCAGAGGTTTCAGCTTCATCAACTTCGACCAATGCCTGGACCTGCCTACCTGAGGAGTTCCAGAGCCTCCCCAGATGCTGGCTATCCCCTGGCACCGCCACCATCCTGGCACTGCCCAAGGCTGTACCTGCCTAGCCCTTTGGTTTCAGCCTGTGGATATCCACTCACCCCTACAGGCTCCTACTGCCCATGCTATGGCTGTATTAAACAGCACAGGGCCTGACAGAAAAAGTGACTGCTCTGCACCAACAGTCTGCTACAGACGGGACAGCTGGGCCACAGAGTTTATTTTTGTATTTCTTACTGGGCCTGTACACTCCAACTCCAAGGGCCAGTGACTTGAAGCCCTGGAAGCGGTGCCCAGTGTTTATGAGGTCCGGTCTTGGACCAGACCCAGGTGCCCACCCTCCCCCCGCCCCACCCCACCAGGTGGGCCACATGCACTGAGTGTCACTTTGCTGCAGCTCATTCGTTTCCAATAAAAGTTTCTGTGACTTAGATGGAACTTGGGGATTTGTGGGGGCGGGGCCTGCATCATGGGGCGGGGCCTGGAGCGTCTGGTATCTTAGCAACAGCTACTGCCTTTCCGTTACTTAGTCTCAAGAGCTGTTACATTTCTTATCTCTTGAGACGGTCCATATTAGACACTGAAGACACAAATGTTAAACACAAGCAACCTCTTTACATTTGAGGGCGACAGCATAACTGCGGACTCAGACTTCTATGATCAGGACAACTATGATGTCCCAGATCCTGGGGTGCTCTCAGAAAAACATGGTAAGGGCACGTAGCATCATCCAGGCACCTCACTAGGAAGCAGATGTTTCTCCGGCTTTTCAGTCCTGGAGGTGTGACTTCCCTGGGGAGTCCTTGACCCAGTGTGTCCCTCAGAGGAGGGCTCCTTGTTGCTTTTGACCTCCAGGACTGGGGCACAGAGCCAAGGTGACACTGCATCCTCTACTGGCTTACAGAACTGGGTCTGTTGGAGGAACCACAGCCCCTGCAGCTCTTTACCAATTCCCAGAGGTGGCGGAACCTAGAACTGCGTACCCGTGCCCGACTACTATGGCTACACCTACGCACATACCTCCATTACATTGTGGAAAAGGTGTGGTTCTCTTTGAGGTTGCTAGCTGGGCTCTTCCCTAGAGATACTGGCACTGACTGCGCCAGTCCTTCTGAGTTTACCTAGGCAGAAGAGCTCATGCCTCCATTGCTGACAAGGACATCTGTCTATTCTGGCCTGCAGGAGAAGAGAGCAGAGCTGCGGGTCACTCGCATGGTACATGGGCTGGAGCCACTGCGTCGCCTGAAAGTGGCAGCTGGACTGTGCTCAGTAGCGCAGGACCCAGCACGTGAACGCTTTGTGGTACTAGATGCTGCAGGTTACCTACATCAGCACACCAAGGATGGCTGGGTACTGGCAAAGCTGAAGGCTCCTGCCGTGCTTCATGGGCTAGTGACTGTGCCTGGCCCTCTGGGAAAAGTGGGCCGCTTTGTAGGCTGGGGTCCAGCTGGACTAACCATATTAGGGGAAGACTTCAATCTGCTCTGGCTGAGCCAGCCACCGGTGAGCAAGACACTGGGCCAGGAGCCTTTTCGCTGTTTACCAGTGCCCAGTCTAGGACTTTTGCTTGTGGCCCAGGTGGGTGGCAGCCTGGAGCTCTGGAAGTTCCGTTCAGCTGGTCGCCGCCTGGTGTCCTGCGGTTCGCCTTTGCACCCACCACCAGGCTTGTCTGGCTCGTTCAGTTGTCTGGCTCTAGGGTCAGAAACTGACCCCTGCAACCAGTATTGCTTTGCTGCCTATGGCTCGGCGGTGCTCACTTTTGATCTGGACTCCTGGACTCTCATAAATGTGTGCCATGATCTACACAAAACGTGAGGGTAGTCAGGGGACAGGTGGTCGGGAGGCAGATCCCCTAATGGGCGCCAAGTACTGCAAGGGCTATAGGACCCACAGACAGAGCTCTGTTGAGTCCACTGGGCCTCCCATTCCCTCACCTCTAGCATCATCTCAGACATGGAGTACTGTGAGGAGGTAGAAGCCGTGATGACAGCTTCCCGGGACAGTACCTTGAAGGTGTGGGAGGCCGACTGGCAGATCCGGATGGTGTTCGTGGGCCACACAGGTGTGCCACGGTCTGGCAGCCCCTCTCTAGCACTGGCTGCATCTCAGGAACTCCTCCTTGGACTACGCTGTGCCAACATGACCCGCATCTTTCCTGCAGGCCCAGTGACCGCTATGGCGGTGCTCCCAAACAGCGCGCTGGCAGTGTCTGCCTCACAGGACGGGACACTACGCACGTGGGACCTGCGGGCTGCAGCTCAGGTGGGAGAGGTAACACTGGATTTCGGGAACCAAGATGCACTCTCTGAGAAAGTGAGCCGGTTGCTGGCTCCTGCAGGTCCTGGCTGGCCAGTGCTCTGTCTCTGCTCAAAAATTGTGGATCTGTGGCATATGCGTGACCTCTATTCACCATTAGCACAGCTATCCGCTCCAGTGCTCCATGTTCAGATAGCGCCAGCGCTGCCGGCACCGATCGAGCCATCTCTGCCCTCTCGCCTCGTGTGCGCCTGTGCAGATGGGTCGGTCTACCTGGTGTCAGCAACTACGGGACGAACTGTAAGTTCACTGCTGCTGGAGCCGGAGGACGCTGCAGCTGGGGTGGTTTATTGTTTGACTCGAGAAGCTCTGTGGGTGTTGACACGCTCGGGGCACCTCGTGCGCGCCAATGCAGCGCGCTGCCCTATGATCGTGCTTCACCGCCTGCCTCCGCCTCCACCCCCAGCCCCGCAGCCCTGCTGCCTGCATCTCTACAGCCATCTCACGGACCCTCGGAGTGCATTTGCTTGCTGGGAGCTTGTACGCCAGTTTCGGGGCGACATGCGCCGCAGTGCCATTGCATGGGCCTGGAAAAACAAGAATAGGTGGGCACTACAGCCATCGGAGGCTAGTTAAGGCCAAGTGTGGCTGGGCTGGTGCCAGCGCCTTGACTAAGTCTCCGCCACTTCTCACAGGTTCCTACCAATAATCGGGCACTCGGATGGCTCACTGTCTGTGAAGGACTGGCGCTCATCAGAGACAGTCTTTCATACAGAAGCACACAGCCCAGGACCAGTGACCGCTATCGGGTCCACCTGGAACACCGTTGTGACTTCAGGTCAGTAGCTCTCTCTGTCAAAGACAGCCTGGGAGTCCCTGCGCCTTCCTGAAGTTCCAGCCCTGCGCTCCTGCTACCCAAAGGTGGAGATCTGACAGTAAAGATGTGGCGTGTGTTCCCATATGCGGAGGAAAGCCTAAGCCTGCTGCGCACCTTCTCTTGTTGCCACCCAGTGGTAATGCTCTGTGTCCTGGGGAAGCGCATCACTGTAGGCTTTGAGCATCCAGAAACTGCCACCTATGGCCTGGTGCAATTTGGCCTGGGTGACAGAGTACGTTGTGACCACCGACCACAGGATGATCCTATGGACCACATTACTGGTGAGTGGAATGGAGCAAAGGTGAAACCGGTATTTCTTATTCTCAACTGCTTCCTAACCTTAGTTCTGCCCCTTAGGCCTATGCTGCTGCCCCACCCTCAAGATATATGCCTGCTCCAGCCTGGATTGTACCATCCGAATATGGACCTGGGATAACCGCCTGTTGCGGTGGGCTGGGGCCCTATAGTGTGGGGGCAGCTCACTAGCGGCTAGAGGGCAGCCATGGGGCTCCTCTAATCTTGGCTTCCCTTTAAAGACCAGGGACTGGACAGAGGGGGATAGGGCCATGCCCCCTGTCATTGCCTCAGGTTTCCACTCTGTGGAACAGCATCTAACCTCTAGGCATTCTTTCAGGCTCCTGCAGCTGGACGGTCCCCCTCAGACTCTGACCTTCTCCAGCAACAGTGGAGACCTGGTACTCACACTAGGTTCCCGCCTTTGCCTGGTGCCCCATACACTCTACCTACCCACATCCTATCTTCTTAAGGTATACAGTGAAGTCAAGGTAGGCAAGGTGGGACTGGCTGCCGAACAAGGATTGCACCAGAGGGAAAAAAGCTCTACCCCCTTCTACAGCAATTGTGCGAGAAAAGCCCTGAGATAGTGAACGACCCTCCACTGCCACTGACCAACCAGATGCCACTGACATCCAGCCAGTTGCAGAGGCTTGCCAGTCTGCATGGAACAGCCAGCCTCAGGTCTCCTGGGAGGGCCACTCAGCTGCTTGGAGGGTTCTAGCCAGCCCTGGGGCAGGGTTTGCATAGCTGTAGACCCCCGTATGAGTTCTCCAAACCCCCGAGTCCCTCCAGTACTGCCACATTTCAACCCCAGAACTTTTTCTCCAACTTCTGAGCCATCCCACCAGTAATGCTGAGTCTCACCTATGCCTGTTCCTCCCGACAGTGTAGCCGTGCCCTTCAGCCATGAGCAGACAGCAACACTTCATCAGCCAGTGTTGAAGGAGGTAGTGTAGCTCCTGACCCTTTGCCTGCCCAATGCCCATCCCTGTCCCATGCCCAATCTCAGGCCACCGCCTCTGGCCTGCTTGGGAAGAACACGGCAAGTCTTCGAAGCATAGGTTGCCACTGATCTCCACCTCAGGACTTGGAGGCTATCATAGCCCGCGATCAAGATCTTCAAGACCTAAGGCAAGGGCTGGTGGTCCCAGCAACTCTGCCCCCACTGTCCTGGAAGCAGCAACAGGAAGCCTTTGACAGTTACTTAGAGCGGATCTATGGGTCTGACATGCTGGTAGGTATGAAATCAGTCCCAAGCCATACCATGACTTTCACCCTGTCTGACACAAGCTTCCTGTTTGTTTTTTCCTGTTCCAGGACATAAAAAACGAATGGCTGTCCCTGCAGTGGGACCCTGAGTACGAGGACATTCCTACCAGTGACGGGCAAGCTAACGCCCAGACAGTGTACCAACCCTCAACCCCAGGAGCCCCAGGCAGGCGCTTTGCCCGCCCTCCCCGAGTGCCCCTGCCCATTCCCCCTGCCTTCCGGAAGGTGCACAGCAGGGCATCCCAGGTGAGGCCGCCTTCCCTCCCCATATCCATCTATGCCTGACAGTGTGGTCTAGGCCCAAGCCCCATGGAACTTCTTATGTACCCTAGCTTCTAGCACGTTCCTCCCTGTGCTATGAGCTGGGCCTCAGTTTAGATCTGCGGGCTCAGTGGGATCTGTTTGAAAGACGGATCGTGGACCTGGACCTAGCGGCCTACTTCCAGCGGCCTAGGGTAAGGGCCCTTATTCAAGGGCAGTCGCAGGGACGTTGGTGGTTGTGCTCTATTCTTACTTCCTGTCCCTCCCCAGGTTCCATTGTTGCTGCACAGAAAGCCCAGAGAACCTCTCTCAAAACTCGGGGGCTTCTTTCCTGCCACCATACAGCCCTTCATGGTGAGACCCCCCGCCTCTCCAACCTCCCAGAGGTGGCTTCTTCTAGAGGTCACTCTTTGCATATCTCCCTTTACTGTAAGCCACTGTGTTCCAATTTGAGCCAAGGGCCATATCGACCTGGAGCCTGTAGGGCCAAGGCTCAACAACTCTGTACCTCACCAGTTGCTGGTGTGGCTGTGGACATGGACTCCTTGCTGCTTTCTAGGACTAGGCCTGAGCCAGAGGTCTATTGGCAGTGCTTGTCTCTGCATACCATTTTCTGCAGCATGAATGCTATGTTCCTTGGAGGACCAGAGTCCTTGTGCTTCAGGGAAGCAAGTCCAGTGGTGGCCAGGCCCTCAAGATCCACCGTCTTCTCATACTTGGTCATACTGGGCACCAGGCAGGCCCTAGCCCCTTACTTGGCACACACCAAGGTCCTGTTTTGGGTGTATTATTAGCCCTTCCAGGTTGAGGAGACCTGGCTACTCAACACATTGACCCCTGTCCGAGTTCCTTCCTTGGACCCTCATTCCTGTTTTAGGTTTCTGGTTAAGTTCCATGGAGAGCGTATCAGCAGTCAGTGCTCACCAGGAAGCAGCCACCTCCGGATTCCTTTCTTCGGTTACAGTTCTCCCCCTTACCCCTAGATCACCCTTCTACCTGGTTTCCCAAGCCAAACTGTCCATTTGCATGTTGAGAACAGAGGCTACCGGTCCAGTTTGGTGTTTTAAGGCCCATGGTTATAGAGGTTGCTCCCTGGTCCTGTCCCAGTTAGGCGACTTCAGACTCTTATCCCAATCTGTTGCCCTCTACATCTAGCAACACTCTCGGGTCATCAGCTTTCCTGGCTGTGTGCCCAACTCTGTGATACTGCAGCAGTTATGGTTGCATGAGGATGTCAAACGTCTTGGATCCCTAGCAGAGCTGTCTACCCTGAGTAAAGTGAAGGTAAGAAATGGGAGCTTGGAGTTATCAGGAAGGACCCCGCCACCTCCACAGCCTGCCACATATCCCCTCTCGTCCCTCTGCAGCTACCTGGAAGCCGAGATGGCTGGTGGTGGCACAGGCGTGTAAAGCGTCCTTTCGGGAGGTGGAGAAACAAACAGATCCGCCGCTGGCTTCACTATAGACGCAGGAGAGGAAGAGAGGTCCATGAGGAGGAAGAGGACTTTGACTTTGAGGACTTTGAGGAAATGGAGATGGATTGGACCTCCATAATTTCTGAGCAGCCAGAACCCTGGGACTCACAAGTAGGCACTTGAGACCCTTGTGGGAAGGGTGAGGTTGATGCTGAGAAATGGGTCTGCAGCTTCAGTCATTTCCCCTAGAGTGATGGCTACTTGGACTGGAAATCAAGCCAGGATACCTCCAGATCCAAGATCAGCCCTGGATACTCACTCTGGGAAGATCCCTATGGGCATTTGCCCAAGTTCCTGCATTATTTTGTTGTCCAGAATTGGTTCAAAAAGCTGTTCCCTATCTTTTCCCTGAAGGTTAGAAAGTGGGAAATTGGGAAGCCCAGCTGCGGGTTTGGGAGTGGGGAGAAGGTAAGGGTTAGCTTGCATGTACAGTAGAGTTGGGGATGGGCAGGGCTTCAGCAAAATCTTCCCGCAGGCCTACCCAGAGATGGGTACCATAGAGGGCCTGGTCTCCACATTTTTGGACTTCCTGATAAAAGTTAACTGGGCAGACCGAGTGAATATTCTACATGCCCTGCTAAGGCTGTTGCCCGATGTCAGTGCTGAACTTCGCATGCGGATACAGGGCAAACTCTTGTACTTGCTCAACCAAGATTTCCCCCCCAGCCTCCTGGTGAGTCCCCCCACAGCACCCCATATCCTCACCTACTTCAAGAACCAACCGCAGTCCTAACCCTCTACCCTGCTCCGAGCCTAGGACGCAACTCAGAAGGAGTTTGTGATGCTGGCGCTGCAGTTGATCCTGGCCTGTAGCTTGGAGGTCCTTGACGTCCTGCTGGAAATCATGGCCTACATCCTTTGTTCCCCACCCATCTGTCAGTGAGTTGAGTTCCGCCTGGGTTTTCCCTACCAGCTTGGGGGGACTTGGGTTAAACCTCATCTACCCATCCCAGGCCAGAGCTCAAGAGTCTGCTGATTAGTCTGGGCCTCCGTGACCCACATGGCATCCTGTTCAAGGAGATGCTGACCTGGTGTGAAGGCGCCACCCTTGAATCCAAGTCCATGATTCGCACACTGTGTCAAGAGAAACTTGAAGAAATTGTTCTGGTGGGCCAAGGGCTGGGTGGCTCATCTCCTGGGAACCTGTTGCCTTCTTCAGAGGTTCCTCCAGAAGACCATGGGTGGTGCCTACAGGAGTGCCCCTGGGTTTCCCCAGAACATTACTTGAGAGCTCCCTACACAGCAGAAGGCTGTACTGGGGTCAGGGGCGGGGTCTAGATGAGGTACCCTCTCTCTGGGGCTGGGACTGTAGCAGAAGAAAGTTTCAGAGGTTCAGGCGCAAGGGTCCATGGGTCACTCTCCTATAGATGAATACCTTGGAGCAGTCTGCAACCAGTATTTCTGTGGAGCCCCTCCTCCCCCAGGGAGATCTCTTCACAACCTTCCCTTACTTCTGGCCTCCCTTACTTCTGGGGCACCCCTGCCTGCCCTGAGCACCTCTTTGACACCCTCACAGGCATCAGAATCAGCCTGTCGTGTTCAAGAGCTGATGGCTTCACCTAGGGAATCCATCCTAGAACTCCAGACATCTGTGCACCGCTGGCCAAGCAGAAGAGCACTCGCTGATACACTGCAGGCCTTCTCATCTGAGCCTCAGGGCTACTTGGAGCTGTCTGTTCCGTCTATAGTAAAAAGAGGGCCTCTGCCACTGGAGGAGACAGAATGGTCACGCTCTCAGATGATGGATCTGTTTCATATCGATATGCTTAATTTCTTCTGTGAGAGGCAGCACGCACAGCAGAAGAGCTTGATGGAGGAGGAAGAGGAGCAGCAGCAGTTACCCCTAGACCAGCTAAGACCCAATATTGTGGTGCGGCCGCCTCGGTATCGCTGGTGAGTGTGACAGTGTGCATGCTGAGCTGACCCTGCATGGGTTGCGGAAAAAGGTCTGACTGAATCCTTTCCCTTCTTCAGGATCTATCCCATCCTCCGTCTGCAAGAGGCCAGGAGATTCGTGAGCTATCTCGCTGGTGAGGGTTACTGAACCCTAACATCCGTCCACCCCACCACAACCTCCCCTGATAAAACCTCAGCTTCGCTTCATTTGCCTGGCTCTCCCCATCCAGGTCACAGGCTGTCCCACGAGACCCCGGTTGAGGATATTTCCCTCCGGATGCTGAAGCTGCCACTGCCACGGGTGGAGCTGCAGCCCTTTCCCCCAGGCTGGCCTTCACCCCCGCGGGCGCTGCCTCCATTGCTCCTCCAGCCCTCACTGCAGCGGTATTTTCTGTTCCGAAAGACAACCCCTGGCAAGCACAATTGACCGGGGGACAAAGAGCCAAGGCTCCATGGCCAAGTCCCAGTCCTGCCACCTTGGCAAATCACAATAGCATGCCTTGCCTAAATTAAAATATATATATATATATAAACACAAATATATATACTTACTTACTTATAGTGTCTCTACATGTTCACTTGTATTCAAGTACACGTGTTTGCATGCTTGTGGAGACCAAAATTGATGTCATGTTCCTTGTTCTACATCCTATTTTAATTATATTTTGGTTTTATAAACTGTCTCTCTCCATGTAGCTCTGGCTCTGCTGGAACTCACCAGGCTGGTCTCATAGAAATCCACCTGCACCTGCCTCCTGAGAGCTGGGACTAAAGGTGTATGCCTCCATACCTGGTCCTATTTTTATTTTTTCATTGTATACGTGTTTTCCTATATGTATGTACCGAGTGGGTCTCAGCAGTAGGGTATCTGCAGCAGGCACACTAATGATTGAACCAGATGACATCTGGTAGGGCTGATGCCCATTTTGTTACCCTCTTCCCTTCTTTCTCCAGGCCCATGGGTGAGAGCTATCTTTCCTTCGGTTTTGTTGTGGTTGTCTTGTTTATTTTCCTTTGCAGGGTGCTGTTTTATGGTTCATATGCTGTCCTGATTAGTTTTTTTGTCAACTTGACACAAGCTAGAGTCATTTGAGAAGAGGGAGCCTCAATTGAAAAAAAAAAAAAATGCTCCCACCCAATTAACCTGTGGACAAGCCTATGGGGCATTGTTCTTGATTAATGATAGATGTGAAAGGGCCAGCCCACTGTAGGGGTGCCATCCCTGCGCAGATGGTCTTGGATTGCATAAGGTAGGCTGAGCAAGCCATGAGGAACAAGCCAGTAAGCAGCATTCCTCCATGGTTTCTGCTTCAGTTCCTGCTTTGAGTTCCTCTTCTGACTTCCCTCAGTAATAAACTGTGACCTGAAAAGTGCAAAAGAAATCAACACCTTCCTCCCCAAGTTGGTTTTGGGTATAGTGTCTTATCACAGTAAGAGACCTTAACTAAGACATCTGAAGGACAGTTAAATTCTGTCCTTCAAAAGGGTGGTCACTAACCACATTTCTGCCTTGATCCTTATGGATACCTTGGTGGACTGGGAAGTTATTGTTCTCTTGTAGGTTAGAATTGTTATGCGGTCACCCAGTTCAGCTCACTTATTCATGCAAATAATATCACTTATATTTGCTCATGAATTACCTGAGCAAACAGCCATAGTATGGGCAAAATCTCTCAGTTTCCTTTTGCTGAGATAAAAATACCCCAACAAGCCAGGCAGTGGTAGTACATGCCTTTAGTCCCAGCACTTGGGAAGCAGAGGCAGGTGGATCTCTGAGTTTGAGGCCAGCCTGGTCTATAGAGTGAGTTCCAAGGTCAGCCAGGGCTATATAGAGAAATTATCTTGAAAAACAACATACCCAAAACAAAAGCTGGGTGTATGGTAGCACATACTCTTAATCTCAGTACTTTAGAGGTAGAATCAGGCAGATCTCTGAGTTTAAGGCCAGCCTGGTCTACAAATTGAGTTCTAGGATAGCTGGGGCCAAATGAAATAACCAAAAGCAACTAAAGACTTTATTTGACTCACAATTCTAGGTTGCAATCCATCACTGTGGGGCAGGCAAGGCAGCAGAAGTCTGGGACAGCTAGACATGTTACCTCCTCAGTCAGGAGCAGGCAGCAATGATTCATGCTGCTTTCTCCACTCTTATAAAATCTAGGATCCTCTTCCTGGGAATGGTACTACCCACAGTGGGCAAAGTCTTCAGTAATTAAGATAACTACCCCCACCCCCTAGACATGTCCATAGGCCAACTTGATCTAGACAGTCCCTCGCTGAGATTCCCTTCCTAGGTGACTCTATCTTGTGTCAAGTGAACAATCAGAGTTAACCATTATAAGAAAAAAAAAACTGAGACCATCTCATTCTATAGCCCAGGCTGGTCTCAAACTTAACAGTGATCTTCCTGCCTCTGCCTCCTGAGTTGTCTGATTTGACCTGAAACCCTATGCCTAGCTGACTTATTTATCTATCTTTTGTTTGTTTGTTTGTTTGAGATAGGGTTTCTCTGTGTAACAGCCCTGGCTGTTCTCACCTGGCCCATCCACGTTTTTATTGGCATCTTGAGCAAAGGACGGTATGTAAGGCAGCTGCCTCTGCTACCTTTATGCCAGCACTGGCCATTTTGAACCTTCCACAGATGAACAGGGCTAAAATACAACTTCACTGCAAGGGGTGAATGACAGCAATGACAGTATTAGGTAGGTTTTTCCCAGCATCCACTTGTACCGGATCAGATGAGGATGAGCACTTCCCCTTATAGTCTAGCAAAGAAGACTATGAGTGATACAAAACAAACAGTGCTTTGAGTGGTGTTATTACCATCCTTCATTTGTATAATGACCTACCCTGATTGGTACAAACACTTCTCTCCTAGCTATATATAGGCTATTTGGCTCACTTTGTAAAAGGGCTGAGAAACATCTTTTTACCTTTTGAGAGGCTCATGTGTACAGCAGACAAGGGTGACTTTGGATCTCTGGACCTCTATCAGCTTCCTGGTGCTAGGATTATATCTAGTAGGAGACTGTTTGTTTTTTACCATTCCACTGTAATATTCCAGCATTAGGTCGAATAAAAGTCTTTGCCAGTGGTCTTTTCTTACCTTTTTTTTTTTTCTTTTCAGACAGCTCAGGTTGTCTAAATGTAGACCAGGCTGGACTTGAACTCACAGAGCTCCACCTGTGTCTGCCTCCCAGATTAAATGGGATTAAATGTGTGCGCCACGATGTCCATCCTTTCTCACCTGTTTTTCTAGATTGGGATGGGCTGACATAGCAAAGAAATGATAGCAGTGGAGACAGGAGACATAGCAACAAGGCTGCAGAAGCGGCAGAGATGGGAAGAAGGACAGCAGTAGTAGAAACAGTGGTTTTAAGAGGCCAGGGTTAGCCGGGCATGTTCTCAGCACTCAGAGATCAGGCAGAGGCAGGCAGATCTCCGTGAGTTCGAGGACAGCCTGGTCTACAAAGCGAGTCCAGGACAGGGAAGGCTACTCAGAGAAACCCCCATCTCAAAACAAAAGGTCTTAGACTTTTCTCGAAAACTATATCTCTAGCCACTGCCAAAGGCTGGGAAATCTGGACCCTTAGGCCTACACTTGTCACTGTAGCCCTAAGGGTCCCAGTCAGTATCTAAGGCTGCGCAGGATTTGGAACTGTTGCATCTCCTGGCTATCTCCTTTGCTGTCAGAAGCAGAAGACAGCGAAGCTGCCAAGAACCAGCCTGGAAAAACTCCTCACTGCCTCAAGATTTCTATTTTGGGAAACCAAGGATCCCAGGCAGCTAATTGGTAACAGAGGCACAAAGAAGCAACAAATGGAATACTTTCCTGGTAGACTCCAGTACTGAGAGAAACTATCTTCTGCTAGGATTATGTAGCTGAGAAGACCTGCATCCTCTCACATGGGCTAACAAATGTGCCCATGGGGAGGTAAAAATAATATGGAACCACAGAGAAGCAGAACAGCAGAGAGGTGTGGAGGAGATAAACCAAACAGGGTTCTAGAGAGTTGTGCAGCAATATCTGTCTCCAGGCTCCCCAAAACCTTCAAACTATAGATTCAGCAACCAGTTCCTGGAGAGAAGAGGAAAGGGTAAAGAGGAAAACGGGGGATTCCTGGGATGTGAAGGAAATAAAGTGAAATTCAAAAAAAAAAATAAAATCAGTTCCATTTTTCTAAGTCTGTCTGACCCAGGCTTCTGTCACTGACCAAGTCCTGACAAATGTCCCAAAATTAGCCCCACTGCAAAGTCAAAGGCTGGTCCAAAGCTGCCTTCTCACCGTGGAGTCGCGCGCCATCCGGTTCCTGGAGGTGTGTACCCAGGGCTAATAGGCAGCAGCAACACTCTGGAGCCCTGGCTTCCGAGCTATGCTTCCAATTCTGTGTGGATTCTGTGTGGCCGAGTAGTTCTAATGCCACGCAGCGGATGTGAGTCGGTTTGGCCTGGCAAGCAAATCCACAAGCAGCAGCCAAAAAAGCCCCTGTAAGGTCTTAGATTGGGACGGCGACCGCAGCACACTTACCACCTAATGGGTGCCTGGGCACCTAGGAGAAAGCTCAACACCGTGGCCCACAATGCCTCGCGCTCAGGCCGGCTCCGCCCCCTTTAGCGTCGGACTGGTCGCAATGATTTCCGCTTTTCCGTGGCACTAGTGGGGCGAGCGGCGGTATGCGGAGCCCGGGAGTAGGTCTGGGGCTCTCAGGTGAGCGAGCGTCGTCAGGGCAGGAGGCTGACACGGACACGGATGCGGCGGAGCTGCTGCCCTTCCTGGTGCCCGGAGCGCGGGCAAACCTGCAGGCGGCCGCGGCGCAGCACGTGCTGGCGCTGACTGGTTCAGGCTCGGGCCGTACGCTGTTGGCAGGACAGACAGCATTGCTGCGGGCTCTGGTCGAGCTTGCGGTGGCCCCGGCCCCAGCTCCTTCCCGCGATGCCTCCCGCGCGCTCGTGAACCTGGCTGCTGACCCCGGCCTACACCGGCAGCTGCTGGCGGCGGACCCGGAGCTGCCTGGCCGCCTGCTGCGCTGCGTGTTGGACCCTCAGTGGCCCTGGGCTGAAGAGGCAGCTGCAGTGCTGGCCAACCTGAGTCGCGAGCCGGCGCCTTGTGCTGCCTTGGTGGAGAAGCTGATGGCCGCTGAGCCGGAGCTGCTGGGTCTGGAGCGTCTTGTCAACGCGCTTTGCATGCCCAGCTACAACGCCGCCGCACCCCTGCATTACCTGGGGCCGCTGCTCTCCAACCTTAGCCAGCAGGCTGAGGTGCGTGCTTTTCTCTTGGACCCGGACAGGTGAAGCCCTGGCGACTGCGTGGGCGGGAAGGGGGTGGGGGAGTGGAAATGAACAGGGGCAGCAGTTAGCGCCGTCTTCCAACAGGTGTGTGGTCCAACGGCTGCTGCCTCTTACCCAGTACACAGACTCCTCGGTGCGCAGGGGCGGGGCGGTGGGAACACTTCGGAATTGCTGTTTTGAGCATCGTGAGTGACAACTAGGGGTTTGGTGAGGGGACTGGACCCTACGGACCCAGCAGAACAGTTTTCTAATCCCCTTCTTTTTCCTCACCTCCAGGACACCACAAGTGGTTGCTTGGGCCCCAAGTCGACATTCTCCCCTTCTTGCTACTGCCCTTGGCTGGGCCTGAAGAGTTTTCCGAGGAAGAAATGGACAGTGAGTGACTTGGGTGGTTGCCTCAGGGCTATCTAGGCTGGAAGGAAGGATGTAAAGGGAGAGAGAATTGTCTGGAGTCCCTTCAGAAGCCTTTAAAGAGGGCCTTGTTACACACATATGAGGCTCACCCAGGCAGATCAGGGCTGGGGTGTCCAGCCCAGGGACTGTGAAGCTCCCTCCCTCACTCCTAGGGTTACCTGTTGACCTGCAGTACTTGTCACCAGACAAGCAACGAGAGCCAGATGCTGACATCCGCAAAATGCTCATTGAAGCCATCATGCTGGTGAGCAGGGGTCTGTGGTATTAAATGCCTCTCCATAATACGTACAATACAATGGCATCGAGTAACCTTTCCCATCTCCCTAGCTGACAGCCACTGCTCCTGGTAGGAAGCAGGTACGAGACCAGGGTGCTTACTTGATCCTTAGAGAGCTGTATAGCTGGGAGCCAGAGCCTGATGTTCGAAAAGCTTGTGAGAAGCTTATCCAGGTGAGTGCAGGGTCAGAGAAGCTGGAGAAATGCCAACAGCTAAAAGGAGCTGCTCACCTGTTTCCTCTGCTTGCAGGTGCTTATTGGTGATGAGCCAGAGGTTGGCATGGAAAACCTGCTGGAGGTGCAGGTACCTGAAGACATGGAGCGGCAGCTGCAACAGCTTGACCAGCAAGAACAGCAAGAGCTGAGGGGCCCGGGAGCCTCACAGACCTAAAGCCCCTTTGGCCTGAATGCCAGCTCCAGATGGATTTTTGCCAGTGTTCCCACTGGGCTCTAGGCTAAATGCCCAGTAAATGTTGAAAAGCTCAAGGGCACTGCCCAATTCTGTGCCTTTAGGTGACCAGCAAGAATGCCCGTTGTTCAGAGCTGCACTGTTGAGCCTGAGCTGGCCAGATCCTGTGACCATAGCCGATGGTCACTGGAGCTATGACTAGCCTCTTCGCAGACAGGGGTGGGGCTGGACTGAAAACACCACAAGCCCTGGGAAGCCATCTTGAGTTTTTCACTCTTGAAGGCACTGAAGGGTCTGGACATGGGTAGGCTTAGAGGTATAAACAGTGCTATGAGCCCCAATCTTGGTAGTCCTTTTACTTTTCTTGCCCAAGACCTTGAAAGGCAGATCATAGTTAGATCCTATGATCTTCCTAGAATGCTCTGCCCTTCTAGGCCTGTCTTTGGATCACTTGCTGGGTACCGTTTCCCCTTTGCTATCTGTTTCTCAGCTTCGCCTGTGACACCAGGCCCTGCATCTTTAGTCCCAGGATGGGACTTAGCCATTTAGATAGAACCTGTTTCTCAGCTTCCTTGAGCCTCAGCTGCCTTTCAAGACACCCAACCCCTCCTACCAGGCACACCTTGCCCACCTCTGCAGACATTCTCTTTGTTATTCCTGTAGCATTTACTCCTGTACTGTCCTACCCCCAACATTTGGAGCCTACTCTGTGTGCACCCCTTCTTCCTGATTCTGTAGATACCATGGCAAGTCTTGCCCTACTGTGTTCCCTTTTCTGAGCCACAGGTCTTCAGCTGTGTGAGGCTTTTTGTATGCTGTTCCTCAGCAATGGCTCCTTCCAGGTCACTGAGAGCCCATGGTCTTCATGGGAGTTTACAGTGTGCCACGCCATACCTCTGAAGCTTGATGACTACCTTATGTGTTGTTGCACCACAGCTAGGTGTTTCATTGGGTGCCATGAGTCTCCTTGCCCTCCGACCCCCCGTGATGTGCTCCAGCCCTCTTCTTAAAGCTTGGACACTCTTGCCAGAAGTGTTGTGTAGACTGGTGTTTTCCCTCTAACCCAAGTCACCAAAGGAGGTACCCAAAGGCCACCAGCCCTCCCTGTGTAGATAACTGCATCTTCAGATTAAATGTTTTTATCTACCCACACCTAACCACCCTCAATTGACCAGATAGTGCCCAGGCATGTTCCTTTTGGAGAACATGGGCCACAGAGAGTGGCCACCTGCCATGGCACTTAGGAGCTCAAGGCTGGTAGAGCCTATTCCTCTGGTGCAGGCTTCCAGGTGCTGCACAGTTGATCTAGAGATACTGTCCTTGGAGATATCCTGCCAATGGAGGTGCTATAGCCTTTGCTTTTGGTATACCCTATCTGTCAGGTCCTATGTTGTCTGGGGCTATTGCCAGCTGGAAATAGTCCTGTTCTGCAATGGACCAAAGCAGAGGGTCAGGTAGAGTGCTAGAGGCGCTTCCTGTAGCCCAGCCAGTCACCTGTGGACCATGTCCCACCTGAGGTAGCACCCAGTATAGAGAATAGTGTGTGTTCTGCAGGCAGCATCCAGCAGTGAGGGCCACCTGCTGTAGGTCCAGGCATACACACAGGTGCAGCTGAAGCAGTCCCCTAATGAGGTCCCAGCACTCTACAGGGGAGGGCTCACTGCTGGAGCCTGCCAGTAACCCCTGACTCACACTCACTACTGTCAGAAATGCTGGCAACTTGGAAGGCTTCTGCCTACTACCAAATGTTGGCAAAGGTTTGGGGCCTTCTGCCTACTATCAAAAGGGGCACAGAGGAGGGCTGAGGTATTCTGGATGAGTGCCATGTTAAATATTCAGTAGGATTGCTATCCTTCAGTCAGTCCTACCCCTCAGCTCAGCTTTCCTAACATACAGTGAGTGGACTATACATTTCAAGCGTATAGGGTTAGGGCTATGCCCTGTCTTTGCTGTGGACATGGTTTCTGGCTGCCCTCAGGGTCTGAGCTGGACCTTGGAGCATGGAGTGGTGGTGCTCACCTGGGGACAGCCCTCCCTTGAAGGTGGGACCTCAACAAATCGGATGCAGCATGCAGTGGGGGGGGGGTGGTCTTGAATGGCAGCTTCCCAGACACTGTGGCATGGAGGATGATCCCTCTGGGTTGCAGCTTTCTCAGGTTGTTATCCCTTCTAAGCCCAACCACGGGTCCTTGCACAGGGTACCGATTACTCACAGACTTCAGATCAGCCTGCTCACCGTTGTACTTCTTGCTCATGAGTATCTCTGGGGCTGTACGGGGCCACAGAGCCACAGAACGTGCTCATCAGTGAGTTCTTGAGCCCCGTGCAGTTGGCAAAGCCAAAATCTGCACACAGTAGGCAGGCAGGACAAGGCAATACAGGTGATAGACAGGTTGGGGTGAATGGGTTCAAGAAGACATCTGTTAGGAGAGTGGGGTCAGGGAAGGGGGGAACTCAGGATGTTACAAGAGTGATTGTGAGAGGGAGAAACAAGGCAGGGGCACACTGGCTGTAGGTCAGTGGGTTTGGGCCATAGGAACGGGGGGAAGGGGGAGAGAAGGTAGGAGTTGAATTCTGGCTTTGTGGGAGAGCTGAAGGTCAGGGCTAGGTCATAGTTGAGGACAGGAGTCTGTGGGACAGGCAGAAGTTGAAGGTAGGAGTCCAGAAGTAAACGGGAACCATGCGGGCTGACCTGTCAGCTTTAGAAAGCCCTGGTCATCCAACAGGATATTCTCACATTTCAAGTCCCTGTCGGAGGAGGGAATGCAGAGCTGGCCTCTAGTGGGTCAGCAGATACCCCGGAAGGCAGGTGGGCCAGTTGGCACCCTCACCGGTGCACAATGCTGGCCTTGTGGCAGTTACCAGAACAGCCTTTGGGCCTCTTCCTTCTCCAACCCCGGGGCAACATCAGAGGTCTGACACTGCACTGATAGGCTCCAACAGGTCACCTTGGGCTGCCAACTCAAGTACCAGGTAGGAGCGCTGGCTGTCCTGGCAGGTCTCATACAACTGCACCTACCAAACAACCTGACACCCCTTACAGACTGTCATCTGAGGAAGGCTAGCTCTCAGTGGCAGGCTGAGAGAGGGCTCTGTATGCAAGGGCAAGGAGGAGGCTCCAGGTAGGAAAGTGGTGGGGGCTGGCATGACAAGGACTGTCTTACTACATTTAGGTGCTTGTAGGTGGCACTGAGTGCTGAAATCTCATGTGGCAGGAACTTTCTGGAGTACTCCACTGGGCCTTCAGCCATTGACACAATCTTAATAGCCACCTGAGGAAGGTGGAGAGTGATCGATTGTGTAAAGGGTCTTAAGAATAAGCCCACTGTTCTGTTTTGTTTGTTTTTTTTTTTAAGACAGGGTTTCTCTGTGTAGTCCTGGCTGTCCTGGACTCACTTTGTGGACCAGGCTGGCCTCGAACTCACAGAGATCTGCCTGCCTCTGCTTTGCCAAGTGCCAAATTACAGGTGTGCACCACTGTACCCTGTTGGCCCGCTATACACATTGCTTGCTGAACTTCTCCAAATGGCTGCATAAGCAATATCCTTGGAAGGCAGTGCTAGCTTCACATTCTGTCCCAGGCACATATATGTTTGAGAGGTTGGGGAACAGAGCATTGGTAAACTGAGAAGAAATAGGGAGGTCCTGTAGAGGAAGCTAGGGCAGATGGAAAGTACCCGAGAGGGTTTAGGACAGGCTGCTGCAACCAGGCTAGGATATCCCAAGGAGCCCACAAAGAAGGTGACAGGCCTGCCTCTCACCATGGTGTGGTGCTTGCCCCGAAAACCTAGGATTGTGCTTCATGCATTCATTCACGTGTTGCATAGGCCAGGTTAGACCTTGGAGAAAGCAGCAGGGCCAATCTTCTTGGAGGACAGCAGGTAGCCATTGTCCACACATTCTCAAACCTGTTCCACAAACGCCCTCTGACCCAGCTTGCGCCAGCCGTTGCTCCTCATGGAGGGCAGGGTGCCACAGAAGGGGGCTTGATGGTCCAGCTTACTGTCTGTCAGCCAGGGATAGGGACACAGTGGACACCTAACCTGTTTCAGAGGGTAAAGGACTGGGGAAATAGAAGGCCAGGTGGGGCCTGCTGCCCCTTGGAGAAAACAGCCAAATTTCTGAAGACTTAATAGTCTTAAGGCTAAAAGTATAGGCTGAGGAGGCTCGGGGGGACACTACCACAGATCTGGACTAATTGGAGAGTGAAGACTCCAGGGAACTGGGTATAAGTTCTAGAATAGAAGGTTCTAGAAATGCACTTGCATTGTGCCCTCAAAAGTTTCATCTTAAGACCTGTCATCTCTGAGGCCATTTTACTGGATTAGCCCTATTTAATGCTGTGTTCTCCTTTTGTGGGATGAGAACTCAAATGAAGGACGAGCACCAGGATGAGGCTTTTGTGGGCCACTCTGCATGTGGTTGAATATAAAAAGCCTTTAAGGATTTATTTTTATTATTTTTAACTAAGTGTGTGTATGCATGTGTGTATGAGAGGGGTGCAGAGGGGGAGACAGAGACCACGGAGGTGTTGCATTTCCTGGAGCTGGAATTACAGGCCATAGTGGACCACCTGATTTGGATGCTGGAAACCAAACTTGGGTACCTTGAGAGAACCATGGAAAAATGCGCATATTTCCATTATGATTCATAACAGAAGCAAAATTACAGTTATGAAGTAGCAATGAAATAATTTTATGGTTGGGTCACCACATGAGGAAATGTATTAAGGTTTGCACCATAAAGAAGGTTGAGAACCACTGCTCTGCTGGCTCTTGATTTTTTTTTGACCCAGGACAGACCTGCTGCAGGAAGCCTAGCACCTGGAGCCCTCTGCAGATTTGAACACATCTTCAGAGCAAGCAAAGGCCACCATACCTCAGACTGCTCTGCAGGGCATGGAAGCTACCGCTGCTTCTCCCTTGATTTAAATTCCAGAGTCACAGCTGACATTTACTTAGCATGTGCCATATGCCAGGTGCTAGTGTAAGTAGTCATCTTAGCCACACACCCCCTTGGTCATGTCCCATTCCCTGAAGGCACAAAGGTGCCAGAGGTAGTTTCATACTTAATGATTTCAAATATGAATGCAATGAAGCAATACATGTTTTATAGATGATGAAACTGAGCTCCAGTGTTGGCAGAGCCCAGGCTAAGTGTGAGATATCTGCTGTGAGCTGGAGAGACCAGTACATTGGCTAGTGGGCAGCCTTCCTGAGAGTATTCCTAAAGGCCTGAAAGGTGGTAGAGGTCTTGAAGACTTGAGCCCTGGAGACTTGTGTCTTCCTGCACTCAAGTCTGTAGGTAGATGCGGCAGGCTTTACCATAGGCATTGGGAAAACCTGGCCTGAACTGTCACATATGTTTTCTCACCCATGTTGTCCTGTGAACTATGAATAAGCTCATAGTTACAGTTCTTGTCCTGGCAAAAAAATATAGGAAATACGGATACAGTAACTGTCTTGTAGGTAATCTGGATCTTAGGTAAGGGGAAATTGCTCCTGAGGATTTAATACAGGTTGGCTATCTGGGAGTTTGGAGGGCTGTAGGTACATGAATGACTAGGTGAAGATGGTTTGTGATCTGTGGCTATTTTACATCTAGAGAACGAAAGGAAAAACCACATGACTCTGTCCGGGCCTAGTAATGCCCCTGAGCTACTGCTATCACTCAGTCAGTCTCTCAGCTGTGTCTCTTTCATCTTCCTCACGCCCACCTGTGCCCGAACCCAAATGGAAGTTAGCAACTTCTGTGATAACAAGCGCGATCCAGAAAGAGCACTCCTTTTTGCAATGTCTTTAAAAACCTTTTTTTTTTTTTTAGGAAAAAAAAATTGTGAGTATGAGTGTTTTGCCTGCATGTATGTATGTGCATCATCTACACACCTGATGGCTGTGGAAGGGCACCAGATCCTCTGAAACTGGGGTTAAGTATGGTTGTTAGCCACTGTGTGGGTGCTGGGAACTGGAGCCAAACCTGGGTCCTCTGCCAGAGGAGCAAGAAGTTGCTCTTAGCTACACAACCGTCTCTCCATCATTCACAGTCTTTTCTTAAAAAAAAAAAAAAGTTATTCTTGCTATTTGTGGTGGCACATGCCTTTAATCTCAGCACTTGAGAGATAGAGGCAGGTGGATCTCTGAGTTTGAGGCCATCCTGTCTACAAAGCTAGATCGAGGAAAGCCAGGGATACACGGAAAAACCCTGTCTCCCAAACAAAACAAAACAAAGCAAAGGCTTTCTTTTTAATTGTGTGTGTGTTGGGGGGTATGTGCACTTGTGTGCGGATGCCTGTGGAACTTAGAAGTTTTGGTTCCACGTGGAGCTGAGTTAACAGCTGTTTGTGAGCTGGCCAACACGGAGACAGCAGAATGTGCTCTTAACTGTGGAACATCTCTCCAGTCCCTTTGCATTGTATTTGTCCTCTTTATCTGCACCCTTACTAGTCCATCAACTCCACTGAGTTTAACCCAGGACCTCATGTGCTGGGACTTATGGGGAACAACAAAAGTAAACATTAAGTTCTGAGACATGCTGGGCAGCTTGTGTGCTTGGGGCAGAGGGTAGGTGGCGAGGGGACATGTGGAAAGAAGTGACTTCTGCGGCTGTGGATGAGCACAGGACCAGCGGGGCATGTTGGGCTGTGGCCAGAGCGGTGCCGCTGTCCACTGCAAGGCTTTGCAGGCTGGAGAGTGAATTGTCCAGGCATGCATATGGAAAAGACCTCTTTCCCTGGCAGCTACCCTTGTTATTCCCCTTTGTTTTTTGGTGTCTTCCTGGGCCATGACTCCAGCTGCAGGATGCCCCACCCTCCTGCCCATCTATGTCCTGGCTGTCTGTCTTGAGCTCCATCGACACGTCAGAAATAGGCCGTTCCCTCTCACTGTGGAAAAGAATTCCAGGTCTTGGTGTTTGCCTCTTGGACTTCTCAGGACCCTGAGAAGTGTTGCCCTCCCAGGACCCTGTTCAACCACAACTTGATTTCCACATCTAACATGCTGTCTGGCCTAGGTAGGTGGTAGCTAACTGCTTCCTCTTTCTCAATAAGCTTTTTTGCTTCTTTTGCTTTTAGAACACTGCCCACAAACTTCTTTTGTTTACACATATCTGGGTGATTTCAACCTCTGGTTCTTTGTAGGTGCCAAGTCTCCCAGGCAAAGCCCTTACCTAACCTTTGCTCTCTTGGCACCCAAACCAAACTCCTCCATAGTATTTTCTATATTCTATAATATGCCTTACTATTCATTTGTTTGTTTACTCACCACTAGCAGTTTTGGGGTATCTGGGTGTTTAGTATATGACCAATGTAGAACATGACAATACCTGCCTGTGTATGTTCAGGACAGCTATACCAGGCGTGCTGCTGCTGTTTCTCCTTTTTTGGTGGGATGGGGGTGAGGAGGTGGGTTGTTTTGTTTTGTTTTCGAGGCACGGTCTCATTCTGTAGCCCTGGCTGTCCTGAAACTCACTATGTACACTCAGCTGGCCTCGAACTCATACAGATCCACCTGCCTCTGCCTCCCCAGCGCTCTTCGGGCCTCTGGGACTTTCTGGAGTTGGAAGCTGAGCCAGACTACTCTCAAGAAGAGCGCCTGCGCAGACGGTGCCTGGCGCAGCAGCGGTACTCGTCTTGTGAAGTGGTCACCGGACCGCTAGGGGACTCGCCTGAGCACAGGAAGGAGTCGGTGTACCTAGGCGCTCTAAGGCGTGGAACGCGGGGGCGGGGCTATCGTGAGGGACGGAACTCTGACCAATCAGTGTGGAGATCGCATGGAGGTGGGGCCAGATTGCCGCGCGCCAGGTCGCAGTTGGCCAGAGGGCTGCGGGGATGGGCTTGGCGCGCTGCTCCGCCCACTCTGGGCCGCTTGGGGCATAGAGGGCGGCGCCCGGGCTGTGGCGGCGTCGGCTGTTCAGGTAAACGGCTTGTTGAGGCTCTCCTTTGGTGGCGGGGGCCGGGCATCCTTTGAGGAGCTTGGACAGGAGACCCTGGGGACCTCTCCATCCGCCAGCAGCACGAGAAGCTGGGACAAGGGGCGCCTCCTCCCCAAGGTCAGCGGGCCGGTGCCTGGAGGTCCGGGGAGCTCTCAGGTGTGCCCAGCGGGCCCGGCTTCGCATGTTACACCTGGGGGAGACCTGGGAGCTTGCGACTCTAACTCTGACTTGTCAGACATCGGCGCGTGGCCCCGGACCCCGTCCCTGCTGTCTGGTGGGTCGCGTGGTCCGTGTCCTGGCTCCCTTCCGGGAACTCGGTGGCGCAAGACCCTGGTCCTCTTCGGTCTAGGGGCTCCACACGTCTTTGAGCTCCACAGCCGGGGAACCGGCGTTTCTGTCCCTTTCAGAAAACTGAGCCGGAATTCGGAGACTTGCAAAGCCAGTGAGCACCGGGGCTGCTAGTCTTTCTGTTTTCTCTTTTCGATTAAAGGAGGCGGTCTAGAGCAGGAAAGTGATTTGTCCAGAGTCACGAGGATTGCTGGCCCTAGGGAGAAGGCCACAAAACTCGGCAGCGCTGTTCAGAGTATAGATAGAATTCAGGCAAGGTGAGAGCTAGGTGGGCTTCAGCCAGAGCTGGCCCTCCAGGTTTGGGGTTCCGATTTTCCTGCCGAGTCAGTGCAGTTACGCAGTTTTGCTCTATCTTGTATAGAGCTCAGGGTACTGGATGGAGCCGTAAACTCAAGTGCAGTGAGTAAGCATAAGGAGCTGCGGGAGAGAGAGAGGCCAGCATCTGGAAGCCGGGGGATGTGTGTGAGCCGGAGCTGCTGTGGAGGCAGAGTCCAGCTTTGAGGGGGTTAGTCTTGGTTGAAGGCAGGGAACACTTTGGAAGGGGATGGTGGTAGCAGTGGAGATGAGATGGAGGAACAGCCTGATTTTTTGACCTAGTTAATTAAATGGTGAAAATTCGGGAAACAGGCAGGTGGGGCAGGGCAGGGCAGGGGAGGGCAGGGGTGAAGATGAACGGTTCTTAGCTGCTCTGTTGGACCTGAGTGGCCATGATCATCTGGATGGAGACCCCTGGCAGACACAGGGTTGCTGGGGCCTGAGAGCAAATTGCCGGTTATGAGCCATTTCTTTGGTACATGTGTTAATGACTTGGTTGTCTGTGCAGTCTCTGCACCTGCAGGCCCTGGAAGATGCTCCCATCAGCAGCCTTAGAAATGTCTTTCTGGTCTCTGATGTCAAAAGTTGAATGGCTGAGGATGCGCTGCCTTTGTTAACTTGAAGCTGATGTCCAAACAACTGTCTTACTCAAACTTGTGTCTGGTCATAGCTCCCTCCCTCTCTTGGACACCAGAGGCCAGAGGTGGAGCCTGTATGACCTGTGTTTGTCTCAGTTTACAGTCATCTGTGTGTGGGGTAGTAGATGTTTGTGCTTAATTTTCATTCCTAGGGTTCACAGAGGCCCAGGTGAGAAGCAGAATTGTTGCTGTCTTCTGATTAGCAACTCCAGGCTTTCTAACATCTACTATTGAGCTGAGTTGTTTTGAGTCAAAGACATCCTCGCCAGTGTCTGTATACACAACCTGATCCACTTTGGGAAACAGCACCAGGCCAGGGCTTCTGTGGCTGCTGAATGTCATACGGGTTGTGCTTTTTCCCCCTGAGCTGGAGGGCCTCCCTTGCTTCAGGGGTTTGTGTGTAAGCCCAGTGACATACTTTTACATGGCTTATTTGCAAAATTGTATTCTTAGTGTATGGTGAGCAGTGAGCTCCTGACTCTATTACCTGGGACACCATCTCAAGTTCTTGCTGGTTCCTCTAGAAGCCAACTCTTCCCTGGGTCAATTCCTCCTAGACAGGGCATTCTGTAACTGCCTGGGCCGCTTCCACCCATCCACTTGCTTATCATTACTTTGGGGCTATGTTATATTTGAGGCTGAGCCCAGCAGGAGTTTGCTAAATATGTGTGTGCATGCTAGTTCTCCATTCATATAAATACTGTGAACTGAGTATACACCTGTAAAAAAAAGAAAAAAAAAGCCTTCAATATAGAAAAGAAAGACCCCTGTCAACCCTCTCTATCTACTCTCATTTGTTTGCTTTGTTTCTGTTTTTCAGATTTTCCCCAGCCTGACTAATACTCATGTGCCTAAATGTTGGTGTTCCTAGTGTCCCCATGCAAATGATGGGGAAAGGACATGACAATTCAGACTAGTAGCAGCCACTCCTCAGGTTCTTCACTAGTACCAGAACCCAGCAGCCAAGGCAGACCTTGTCCTTATCATGTCACATGTAAACAGAGCTTGCTGCTGCGTCGATTTACACCCAGAGTCTGGGCCATCTCTCCAGCCCCTGGCAGTGTTTGGTTTTACCTACTTGTTTCTCCTCAGCGTCCCATGTTATATATGTTATTTCACTGAGTCCTTCAGCTACTGACAGGAAACTCTGGGAGTCTACCTTGCCTTCTTATCATGGATCAGGCCCACCACTGTTGAGTTCTGTTTTCTTTGAGAGAGTTTCTTGCTATGTTGTCCTGAGTTTGAGTGATCCTCCATATCAACCTGCCTGGCTAATTTTTCTTATTTGAATAGATGGAGTGGGCTGGGGGTGTAGCTTACAGGTAGTGTTTGCCTGACATGTGCAAGGTCCTGAACATGATCCATAGGAGGAGAGAGACAGGGAGAAGAGGAAAAAGGAGGGAGAGAAAGGGAGAGGGAGAAAAGAATTAAGAAAGTAAGATTTCTCTGGTGCCCAGACTGGTTTTAAACTTGTGGGTTCAAAAGATCTTTTTGCCTCAACTTTCTGAGTATTTATGACTATAGCTACATACTACCAGACTTCACTTTGAACTTTTTAGAGCAAGTGCCATCTGTGTTTGTATTTTGTTTCATTTAAAGATTTGTTTTTCTTTTGTGTGTATGAGTGTCTTGCCTATATGTATGCATGTGTACTGTGTGCGTGTCTGGTGCCTGTAGAGGCCAGGAGAGAGTGCCAAACTCTTTAGGACTGAAGTTACAGATAGTTGTGAACCACCATATGGGTCCTGGGAACTGAACTCTGGTCCTCTGCAAGACCAGACCAGTAAGTGCTCTTAACCACAGAGCCATCTCTCCAGCCCTGCTGTCAAGGTTTTGTGTCTGTTTTAGATATTCTTTTCACACCCCAAGACTATATTGTTTTCTATAAAGTCTTTTATGGTGGTTTTATTTTTACATTTAACTCTTAACTCTATAAAGGACTTACTTTGAAATAAGAGAAGACATGAGTCTTTTTGATTAGACTCCTACTTTGGTCTTGAATACCTTTTGTTCTTTTTTTTAATAAGTTATTTTCTTTTATGTGCATTGATGTCTTGCCTGCATGTGTGTTTGTCTTGGAGTTACAGACAGTTGTGAGCTGCCATGTGGGGTGCTGGGAATTGAACATGGGTCCTCTGGAAGAGCAGTCAGTGCTTTTAACCACTGAACCATCTCTCCAACCCTATGTTCTTTTGGTTTTTAGATTTATTTTCTTCTTATTTATATATATGTTTATATATGTGTCTGCTTGGGTGTGTGTGTGTGCACATTTCATGGGCTCCTGTACAAGCCATTAGCTCCTCCAGAGCTGCACTTACATGTGATTGTGAGCTACTGGATGGAATGCTGGGGACTGAACCTGGGCCCTCTGAAAGAGCAGCAAGTGCCTTTAATCAATGAGCACGTTCTGTTTTCCTGTGCTATTTTTTGTTGTTTACTAGGGTTTTTATTTGTTTGTTCTATTTTCCTTTATTTGTTGTTATTATTGTTAGCTCTTTTTGTGGTGCTGAGAATCAAACCTAAGGTCTTGTGCCTGCCAGACAGACACTTTACCATTTAGCTATATCCCTAGACCAGTGCGTTTGTGTGTATGTTGTTGTGACAGTCATATAGTGAAACAGTCTCAAGTTGACTTTTAACTCTCAAAAGTGACCTTGAGGGGGCTAGAGAGATGGCTCAGAGGGTAAGAGCACTGGCTGCTCTTCCAGAAGTCCTGAGATCAATTCCCAGCAACCGCATGGTGGTTTACAACTCTCTATAATGAGATCTGGTGTATAATGAGATCTAGTGTATACATAATAAATAAATAATTTTTTTAAAGTGACCTTGAACTCTTGAACTTCACGTCTACCTCCCAAGTTCTGAGATTACAGGCTTGGTCTACTATATACTATACATAGTTTTATACACTTTTACATATTTAATACAGAACAAATCCTTCTTTTGTTTTATTTTTCAAATTGTAATTGGCTGCTATTGATTTTTCTGTTAACTGTGGATCATTTCATGCAGTACACTCCAATTTATGTATTACACATTAAGAAAACTTGAGGTTTACAAGAGGATTTCTGATTTCAGGAAACAGCAAATTTTTTTATTTTATATAATGTGTATGAATGTTTTGCCCGCTTGCACATATATATCCCATATGGGTGCATGGTGCCTATGGAGTTCAGAAAGGGCATCAGATCCTCAGGAACTGAGCCACTGTGTGGGTGCTGGAAACAAACCCCATCCTCTGAAAGGGCACAAGTGCCCTGAACTGCTGAGCCATCTCTCTCCAACTTCAAGAAACAGCTTTAAAAAAAAAAAACAACAACCTTGTGTCTACACAAAGATATAAATGAAAGTTTTGTCCCTGCTCACTGGAGAAGGCACACTGAACATTCATACTTAGTGCTGATCCTATATGTATTCCGTGAGCAAAGGGCTGTGTGAATATCCAGCACACCTCAGGGATTCCTGAAAGGAGAGGACAAGACATAGTACTAGTTTGGACACAATAGAACTCAGATCAGATGCAAAGCCACCAGCCCAATGCCTAGAATATAAAGTGGACTCAGGGGCAACACTAAAAAATTACTATAGTAGAAATACACGCATAGATCTATTTGAGGAATATAATTTTTAGCAGTGTATATCTTAGCAGTGTTGGATAGTTTTAGTATGTCCTCAAACACAGCTTTATCATTTATTTCTAAAGATGTCATATGTTCTCTAGCAAATGGTTTGACTTTTTCAACTATTGGTAGCATGTAGAATAGAGTGATACTGTGTAATGCCTGTAATAATTCTATTCCCAACTGCAGACTCTGTATATTTTTTTGTGTGTGTGTGTAGATATATTGGCTACGTGAATACAATTTTGCAATTTTGCTGCTGCTTTCTTTCTCTCTCTTCCTTCCTTCTTTCCTTTCTTTTTTTTCTTTCTTTCCTTTCTTTCTCTTGTTTTCCCTAAGACAGGGTTTCTCTGTAATTTTGGCTGTCTGTCCTTGAGCTCTGTAGACCATGCTGGCCTCAAACTCACAGAGATTCACCTGCTTCTGCTCCTCCCCAGTCCAGGGATTAAAGGTATGAGCCCAGCCACCTCCTCCTCTTCCTCCTCCTCCTGTTCTTTCTCCTTCTCTGTGTGGTCCTGGCTGGCCTAGAACTCCAGATGTAGACCAGACTGGCTAGAATTCAGAGATCTACCCACCTCTATTTCCTAGAGTGTACAGCCACACCCAACTGCTTGTTAATCTAAATGTTTTTGTTGTTTTTCCTTACCTTATAGAATGCCAACCTGACTTTTCAACATTCTCTTGGCAACACATGCCTGAACAGAAATGGTGCAGTCTAAGCTCCCCCCCCCCACACCTTACATACATGGATGTAGTTTCTCACCAGTGATGCCAGTGTTTAGGATAGGTTTTTCCTTCTCCTTTCTCCCCTTCTCTTTCACCTCCTCTTCCTCCATTCTCTTCCTCTTCCTCTTCTTTCCTTTCCTTCTCCTCTTCCTTCTCCTCTTCCTCCTCTTCCTTTGACTCAGGGTTTTATTAGTAGCCTTGGTGTTAGCAGCCCTGGCTAGTTTGGAATTCACTATTGTATTAGTTACTTTTCTATTGTTGTGATAAACATCACGAGTAAGGCAGCTTATAGAAGAGAGGGTTTATTTGGGTCCGTGGTTCCAGGGGATTAAAGTTAGCAATGGTGGAGCTGAGGCAGTGGCAGGGCGGGAGCAGAAAGCTGAACTGGAAGCATGAAGCAGAGGAGGCCAACTGCGAGAGGCTTGGCTGCCATGGGCATTGAGTTTGCTCTTCTTTGCACTATTGTTCTTCTAGTTTCCTCTTGGTGTTCCTTTTCCAGTGAGTCTAGGTAACAGTGTCTTCTGTGCTTCTTGAGTGTCTTCTAATGTTTGAACTCTCCATGGTGTTATGTTATGCTTCCTGAGGATCGGCAGCTCCAGGTCTTGGGTCTCTAATGGGTATTGGTTCTGAGGGTCCAGGTGTTCACTTTGCTTAGGGAAGTTGAGATGTCACCTGTGTGTCAGGCTTCTCGTCCTTCTTTGCCTTGGGCAGCATCCCTAATCACAGCATCTCCTGTTACTTCAGCTGGACGCAGACATGCTGGCTAATGCAGTCCAGCTCTCAGCAAAGCTTGTTCTATTTTTATTTTTTTCTGAGACAGGGTCCTGGCTGTTCTGGACTCACTTCGTAGCCAGGCTGGCCTCAAGCTCACATCAGTCCACCTGCCTCTGCCTCTCCAAGTGCTGGGATTAAAGGCATGTGCCAATGCAACTAGCTCAGCTTGTCCTATTCTTGATGTCTTTGATATTGGGAACCTGCAGCTTTTTCTGGAGGTGCTACTCTATCTCTAGCATGCTAATGACCTTCTGGAAATACTGATGGTACTACAGACAGGCCTGTGTCTAAGCTCTCAGTGGCAGGGATGTCCTAATGGGGTAACCTGTGCTGCAGCTAGAATGGTAAGCTGAGTCAGGAGTGGTGGGAGGAAGAGGAACACGGCTCTATGGGGCACAGAGGGGGACCTGAGGGCTGGGTTCTCCTTCTACAGAATCTCCCTGCCCCCTTTTTTGAGACCAATCTCATGTTGTCTTAGACTAGCTTTGAATTGTTGTGTAGCTGAGGATGACCTTCAACTCCTGATTTTCCTGCTTTATTTCCCGAGTGCTAGGATTATGTTCTTTTTTTCTTCTTCTTCTAACTCCTGCCTCGCTGGGATTGCAGGTGATACCAGGTTTATGCACTGTTCAGGATCAGGCTTTGTGCATGTTAGGCAAGAATGCTACCAACTGAACTACATCCTCAAACTTTTTTTGTCTTTTCCCTCCTTTTCTCAATAAAGGTAATATCTCCTGTAGGTTCTTGACAATATGAAGTGCAGTTATGATAACTGAATGTCCTTGCTTACTGATTCTTTTCTTTGTGTTATTTCCAGGTCAGTTTTATTATGAGTTTTGTTTGTTTTGCCAGGATGTCACTATGTAGCGCTGGCTGGACTCAAACTCAGAGATTTGCCTGCCTTTCTCTCCTGAGTATTGTGCCACCACATCTGGCCGTCAGTTGTACTTTGTTGCTCTGTTTTCCTGGTAGTTTTTGATTGGGTGCCTATCATTTCACCCTGTTGGCTCTGGATTTTTTTGTATATCTATTTTCAGTCTTGAGCCCTGTAGCAAGCTACTTGGACACAGTTTGATTCTTTCACCTTTTCATCTGCTTAGGTGAGACCACAGCAGCATTTTAGCAAAATTATTGGAGTGTGAGCATGTATGATGCATGTGTGTGAATAGGGGCATGTGAATGCCACTGTGTGCTTGTGGAAGTCAGAATACAGTTTAGGGAGAGTTAATTCTCTTCTTCCAGCATGGGTCTGGGTCATCAGGCTTGCATGGCAAGTGCCTTTATCTTCTGAACCATCTTGGTAGCCCAGAACTAACTTATTACTAGAGCAAACCCCTGTGAGAACTCTAACCTGTGTCAGAGTTATGTTCTTCCCACTCCAGCCTTGAGCAGACACTGCTCCTGACCTTTGTGTGCTTCAATGTCTCTACTTGCCCTTTTGGGTGGATGGCTCTTTCCCTGCATTTGGGTAGTTTGTTTTACATGTAGCATTTGGATTAATTTTCTTTTTTTCTTTTAAAAGTATCTTTTAAAATTATTTTTAACTATGCATATGTCTGTGTGTGGGTATATGCACTTAAGTGCCTGACAAGGCCCATAGGTGTCAGATGTCCCTGGGCTGGAAATACAGGCAGTTGTGACCTGCCCACTGTGGGAACCAAACTCAGGCCCTGTGCAAGATCAGTTCATACTCTTAATTGCTAAGGCATCTCTCTTGCCCGGTTTTCTAATGCTGCACTAACACAAATTGATTGTGATAAAGTCCTTTGAGTCTTAAGTCCAGAGTAGGGACCTATACTCCTACTAGAGGCTCTGGAGACGGTCCCTTTCCAGTTTTAAGTTGGCAGAATTGGGCACTTTGCATCTATAGGACCAATGTTCCCATGTGATAGTTTTTTGTCAGCTTGGTACAAGCTAGAGTCATTTGGGAAGAGAGAATCTCAGTTGAGAAAATGCCCCCACAAGGTGTGAGGCGTTTTCTTGAATAATGACTGATGTGGGAGGGCCCAGTCCACTCTGAGCCTTACCACTTCTGGGCATGTGGTTCTGGGAAGCAGCTGAGGAAGTCACTAAGTATCACATCTTTACAGCTTCTGCTTCAATTTCTGCCTGCAGGTTCCTGCCTTGAGTTTATGTTCTGACTTCCCTTGGTGATGGACTGTGATCAGGAAGTATAGTAAGCCAAACAAACCCTTTCCTCTCTAAGTTGGTTTTGATCAGTGTTTTACTATAGCAATGGAAAGGAAAGTAAAACACCCATTTTCTTCTAACTGAGCTGAGGTCATCACATTCCTTGTCTTAGAGCCTTCTTCCTCCATTGTCAAAGTGGTGGTTAAACCTCTTTCATGATTTGAAATTCTTCCAGTTGTTTGTTTGTTTTTTGAGACAGGGTTTCTCTGTATAGCCCTGGCTGTCCTAGACTTGTAGACCAGGTTGGTTTCAACTCTTTGAGATCTACCTGCCTCTGTCTCTGAGTTCTAGATTAAAGATGTGTGACACCACAACCAACACACAGTTTTATCTTTTATCCAGATGTTTGGTTGTTTTGAGCAAGAGGTTAGGTTGGGGGCTGGAGAGATGGCTCAGAGGTTAAAAGCACTGGCTGCTCTTCCAGAGGTCATGAGTTCAATTCTGAACCATAAGGTGGCTCATAACCATCTATAATGAGATATGATGCCCTCTTCTGGCGTGCAGGTGTACATGCAGACAGAACATTGTGTATATAATAAATTAATTAATTAATCATCTGGGCTAGGGACAGATGACCTGTGGTGGTTATTGACTTCTGTTTGCTCTTTGAATAAGGGATACTGCTGTACATATCACTTGAAAGGGATACAGTTGCCTTTCTTTGTAGTTTCTTAAAGGGTAGGACATCCATCCATGATGCCTGTACCTTGTAAGCTAATCACAGTCCTGGGAAGTTGGAGCTTGAAGGTCCATGTTAGTTAAGCCCCTGCATTTCTTACACTCTGTTCAACAACTGATGCTGTTTCAACCATCCTGTGTCTTGTGGTCACTTGCTTTCTCTTTGCTGGGGCACAGATGAAACTTGTATGTTTATTTGTTTTTGTTTGTGTGTTTGTTTTTTAGATGCTTTCCAGGAAGAAAGTGGCAATGCTGTGCTGATGCTGCCATCATCGAGGCAGAGCACTCTGCCTGCCTTTCATCATCTTTGTTGTCCGGGAGTTTCTGGTCTGTTAATTTTTATCTTGTTTTCAGCTCTCAGTTTTCTAAGATTTATTTTATTTTTACTTATGTGTAAATGCTTGTGTAGTAACAATTTTGGAATTTTGGTTTCTTTAAAAAACACAGAAATATTTTAAAAATATATTTTCATTTTAATCCCAAGTGTAGGGATATGACCCAGCAGCTGGTTATTTGCCTCATGCTGTGGCATGGGTGTGATTTTGCCAGCTACAGCTAGTTTCTGTGATTGTGTGACTTTTGAAAATCTGGGACTTTTCAGAGGGTATAAAATGCCAGGGCCTCGGGAGGTGGGGTGGGTTGTTGGTTGCTGTTGGTCATGGTTTGTTAAGTAATCATGAGCAAAGAAGAAACAACAAGAAGAAATTAAATATCCTGACAGTGGAGATCAAACTTGCCCCAAGGAGCTCAATGAGCCTAATCAGCAGGAAGTAATCTAACAGTAACATTGCTCTTTTTATTCAGGGATCTCTTTCCTTTCCTCTCTATTCTGTTTCTCTCATATCTAGACTTAGGGTATTGAAAAGGTAGAAAAAGGGTGGAGAAGGTAGAAGAACCCACAAAGTAGCAAATGCCAGCTACATGCCTGTGGAGGCTGGAAGGGACATCAGGTTCCCTGGAGCTGAGGTTACAGGTAGCTCTGTGATGAGTACTTGGAACCAAACTCCAGTCCTCTGAATTTAAAAGCAGCAAGCTCTTAACTCTTTGTACCATCTCTTCAGCCCCTCAGTTTATTTATATACTTTTGTTGTTGTTGTTTTGTTTTTTTGAGACAGGATTTCTCTGTGTAACAAGCCCTGGTTGTCCTGAACTTGCTTTATAGACCAGGCTGGCCTTGAACTCACAGAGATCTGCCTCTGCCTACTGAGTGCTGGGATTAAAGACACGTGCCACCACACCTGGGTTATTGATGTTTTTTTTTTAACCTTTTTAAATTTTATTCTTTGTGTGCATGGGTGGTTTTGTCTGCATGGATTTTTATATGTCACCACAGAAACTAGAAGAGGGTATTGGATTCTCTGGAACTGAAGTTATAGACTGTTTTGAGTCACCATAAAGGTGCTTTTAACTGAACTAGATTCTCTGGAACAACAGCCAGTATTCTTAGCCAGTGCCCTCAGTTTATTTTTTAAAAATACACTTTTGGGGATGAATGTGGTGGCATACACTTGTGATTCTAGTCCTTCAGAGGCAGATCCATGATTGTTGCAAATGCAGGGAGACTCTCAAAAGACAAAACAAGAAACAAACAAACAAATAAAACCTCTACTTAAATCCCCTGTATCGTTTCTGCCATTTCACTGGGGGAGAGTGAACATATGGGATCAGGTTGTTTTGTTTCTTTCACATTTTTTGAATTTTGTTAAATATTTTATTTTGTGTGTGTGAGGGTTCTGCCTGCATGTGTGTAAGCATGCTGTGTGCATACCTGGCCTGTGGGGGACAGAAGGGGTCGAATCCCTTGGAACTGGAGTTGACAGCCGCCATATGGGTGCTGGGAACTAAACTTGGGCTCTCTGCAAGAGCGAGGAGTGCCCTGAAGCACTCTACCACCTCTTCAGTCCCTTGTATTTTTATTTATGTGTGATTTGGCCACATGTATGTGGGTGTTCCTGGAGGTCAGAAGAGGGCATCAGACACTCTGGAGTTGTAAGCTGGGTTTGGGGAACAGAACTGTGGTCCCTGCAAGAGCAGCAAGGGCTCTTAATCTCTCTAGCCCCCTCTATCTTTTAAAAAAATGTATTTTTAAACATTTATTAATTCTCTCTCAGTCACTCTGTGTGTGTGTGTGTCTGTGTGTCAGAGAACAATTAGTAGGAATTGGTTTTCTCCCAACATATAGGTCTAGGGATTGAACCCAGGTTGTCAGCCTTGGTTGCAACCTCTTTTTTACCCACTGAGTCATCTTGCTGTCTGTGAACCTACTTTTTTCCCTCTTTTCTTTCTTTCTTTCTTTCTTTTTTTTTTTTTTTTTTTTTTTTGAGACAGGGTTTCTCTGTATACCCCTGGCTCTCCTGGAACTCACTCTGTAGACCAGGCTGGCCTCGAATCACACTTAGATCTGCCTGCCTCTGGAGTGCTGGGATTAAAGGCATGAGCACCACTATCTGGCTTCAACCTACTTTCTTGAACTGAAATTTTCACTTGCTTTTTAATTCTAATTCCTCCCTCTCCCAAGGTTGATGTAGTTTGCCTTTTGCCTTAGGTTGGGAGACCATGCTATTGTTTATCTTTCCCTAGAGAAAGTTGGAAAGGACTAGGGAAGGATGGAATAAAGGCATGGGGTATTATCAGAGATGGAGGGTCTGGCATGCTAAGGGTGGGCAAGTAGGCTCTCCCATCTTCTAGGTCTTGGAGTATATGACCTAGAACTTGAGCATAAGACCATGTAATGAAAAGGCATAGGACTTGGTTATTTGAGGGACTTTGTTCTTTGTCACCACCTGTGTAGCTGAGGAACTTGCTTTAGTTGGGAGTGTGGCCAAATTTGCCAGGACTATGAAGATAGCACCATATGCCAGCCCTGGGCACACCACAGCTCTGCATGAGGGCTGGCAGCTTGGGAATGTAGAAGAGCTCCTCAGCTCTCGTCCTGGGGTCTTGGAACTTTTCCCCCTTTGTTGAGTGGATTGGCCAGCTGTGATAGAAATCTTCCCTGGGACAAGTTCATTTACATTGTGTGTTTTGTACATAAAGAGCAGCTAATCCTGAGCTTACATTTGGTGAAGATAATGAATAAAATCTCATGTTCCCATTATTCTAGGTTGGGGAGGAAGTTCTCCGTGTTTACACTGGACAGGTGGAAGCAAAGACCGCAGAAATGACCAGGCCCTACATACAGAGTGAGTGCGTATTGGAGGCGCCTGCTGCTCACCTGCCTCCCTGCTGTGAGAGCAGTGGGGGAGGCTACTGCATTCCCTACACGGACAGGAAGTTGAAGATGCTGGGATGAGGAAGGGTGGTGCCTACATTCCTCTGTCCCTGGGTGCTCTGTGTACATGATGGTGTAAGGATGTGCTCGCTCCCATCAGGCTTCCAGTTGGAGAGCAGGGGCCGAGATGTACTTTGGAAGGGCCAACAGACTTGGCCTTAGACGCCGTAAGATCTTATTAATTGGATCAACCTATCTGTTCAACTTTTGAAACTTGGAAATGGAGAAGTGTTAAAAAGTCCCCCTTCCTGCTCAGGATGAGGAGCCCTTCTCAAAGGGCAGACAAAATCTGCTGTGGTGCCGGTCTGTCCTGCTGCCACTGCAAGTGCCTTCAGATTATCGTCCAGATATCCCGACATACCACTGTGGGTATAGACCCGGTGTCTGGGGAACAGAGGCCCAGCTGGTGCTGTTGGGTGGGCAATGTCTCTGGTTTGCCCGTCCTGTCTTTATTGTAGGGAGATGCTCTCGTTGGTTGATTTCTTGACTTATAGCTGGCCTTCACAGGCAAGTGCCTAGGACAGATGCTGTGGGCGTCTCCGTTGACTGTTCACTACCAGTGTCTGTCTGCACCCTTCTGCCCAGTGCCTCCCTCTTACATGTAAGAGCTGGGTGTATATAGTCCAGTCTGTTCTGTGTCCTAGGACCTCAGGAAACTTTCTTGAAGTTACCAGTGTCTGTGGATCCTTTGTGGTATGCTGTGGGTTTGGGGATAACTTGAATAATGTGATGGCCTTGCAGAGAAGTCCAGGCCTTATCATAGTTGGAGCAGCTTTTGGGACCTCTGACTCAGGCTAAACTGAGTTTTCCAGGCCCATAGCTTCTTACTCAATGTTCCTGATCCCACAACAGCATGGAAATATGGGGGAGGGGGGGAGACAATCAGGGAATATGGTCAGTAGAAGAAAGGAGTGGGTTTTATGAGAGGTAACAGCTTCCTTCAGGTCAGCAATGACTGTTAGGCAAGTGGCCATGCCTAGTGGCCCTGAGGCACTGGGCTTGGAAATGCTATCTTCTGTGCTAGGTGTATGATCCTAGAAGCTGGTAGGTGTCAGTGTGCATGGACCTGAGCACACTGAACTTTTCACTGCAGAGCTGTCCTTTACCCTACTGGACTCCATCACCGACAAGGATCCTGTGGTACAGGAGCAGGTCTGCAGTGCTCTATGTTCCCTTGGAGAGGCGCAGCCAGGCGAGACACTTCATGCCTGTGAGGAGTACCTGCGGCAGCATGACAAGGTACTTTGATAAGGCCCCTTGGTGATGATGAGGTCATCAAGGAGCATACTGATCTGTAGGGATGGGTGATGAGTCAGTCTGTCAGTAGAAAGTGCCCTGCATATCCCCTATAAGCCAGTGTTTAAGGATGATAGCTGGGTCTCTTTCATATGGGGAATGGCTGTGTCCTGTGAACTGGCAGTCCCATTTTGAGAGGCCTGGGGTGTTATTTCAGTGGTAGCATTCATGAACAGAAGCTGTTGGCTGTTGCCTTTTGCACACTGAATGAAGGTAGGGTGGCTCCCTTGCCTAAGGGATATTATCTAGTAACCCTGTAAGGGCTCTTGAGAATCTAGGCCTTGCCTTGGCATGGGCCCCCTTTAAGGAGGACACAAGACCTCTGTTACCTCCGAACATCCCATTCTCTGGGCAAGCATGACCCCTGTAATAGAGCAAGAAACTTGGGATTCTCTCTGATGCTGTAGGATGTCAAATTGTTTGCCCTAGACTGCTCTTAACTCATGAGCTTTCTTTTGTTTTGCTTTGATACAGGGTCTAGCTCTAGAGTGCATGCTGGCTGCAAAATTATGACCTTTGATTTTTAGCCTCCAGAGTGGTGGTGGGGTTACAGGCATGTGCCACATACCTGGGTGGCACTTTGTGTGTTGGGTCACACACGCATGTAGAGTCACTGAATAACTTTGTGGAGTTGGTTCTATCCTTTTTGTTGTTGTTTTTTCTTTCATTTTCTTTTTGTGTTTGTTTTGTTTTGTTTTGTTTTTTGTTTTTCAAGATAGGGCTTCTCTGTGAATAGACCTAGCCATCTTGGAACTCTTTTTGTAGGCGAGGCTGGCCTCGAATTCACAGAGATCCACCTGCCTCTGTCTCCCCAGTGCTGGGATTAAAGACATGCGCCACCACACCCAGATCACCTTTCATTTTTGAAAAAGGTTTATTTTCTTTTTGTTTATGTGTTTCTCTGTTTGTATGGAGGCCAGGAGAGGATGTTGGATCCTCTAGGGCTGAGAGTTACAGGCTATTGTGAGCCACCTGATGGGGGCACTGGGAACTGCAGAGCAGCCAGTATCTTAACCACAGTGCCATCTCTCCAGCCCCATATGTGCTTTTTAAAAATGTAGATTCCTTTTATATCTTCCTTAGAGAGGACAAGGTCACAGAGCCCATCTGCTTCACCAGTCACCAGAGCTGCCCTGTTGCACTGTACTGAGCCACAAGTTGCCAGAGCAGCATAGCCAGTGGGTGGGCTGATAGCTAGAAGGGTGCCTTGAGAAGCCACGCTGAGAACTTCCTTTCTCCTCTTTGTTTTTCTCTTAGAGAGGAGGCAGGGTCTTCCCTAAAGTACCTTCATGAAGGTGAGGAGGATTAGAAGCCTGAGAAGACCATGTAGTGGTCTTTGAAATGTTCCTGTAGGACCAAGAGCCTAGAGGAAGCTAGAAACATTTGCTCCAGATAGAACTGGAAGAGATGTTCTCACTATGGCATCAGAGCTGTGCTCCTAGCTCCTCATAATTTTGATTGAATAAAAGCATATCAGTTCATATTAATTTTCTGTTCTTCGCCAAAGAAAGCATCAACAGTCCCTCCTCCTCCCCATGACATACTGGCTATGGCTCCTGTCAGGGGAGGGGCTCTTACAGGAACACAGTGTTTCTGGAAAAAGAAACATGAACCCAGCCAGCTGAAGTGGCTGTCCTTCCTCTGTGACTGACCAAGAACCACCATCTCAGAGTGCACTATCCCCGCTTCCCTGGGGCACTAAGACGCAAAGATTCTAAAACATCCTGAAGAAACGAAACAGGGCTGAAGCCCATTCCTTTTAATCTTCTTTTTCTTCTTCTTCTCTTAAAGACTTATTTATTATTTATACAGTAGCCTGCCTGCATGTGTGCCTGCACACCAGAAGAAGGCACCAGATCTTACTATAGATGGTTATGTGGTTGCTGGTGATTGAACTCAGGACCTTTGCAAGAACAGCCAGTGCTCTTTAAGCTCTGAGCCATCTCTCCAGCCCCTGAAGCCCTTTCCTTAAACTGGCAGGCTCCTTTTCTCTGGAACTATTTTGTGATCTATGCTTATTACAAACTGGAATGAAAGTCGTGTCCACTGTGGGCTCAGGAATGAAGGGTGATTGTAGCTTGTGTGACTGCCCCAGCAGCCAGCAGCCACGCCTCATCTGCTTCCGGGCCAGGGGACTTAGATATCATATGTGCCTTTCTTTTTCTTTTTAAAATCATTTTTCTTTATTTCTGTTTTTTATTTTATATGCTTGGGTGTTTTGCCTACATGTATGTCTGTGCGCTATATGTGTGCAGTGCCCAAGGAGGCTAAAAAGGGTATTGGATCCCCTGGGGCTGGAGTAATAGACAGTTGTGAGCTGCCATGTCTTCTGGAAGAGCAGTCAGTGCTCCTAACTGCTGAGACATCTCTCTAGCACCACGTATAGCTTTGTTAACTGAAATATATTGTCTTACATGGGTCCCACCTCATCTGGTTACCTGCCTCTTCCCTGCTGTGGTGGGCAGCATGGCTGTGGGGGAAGATAGTTTATGCCATCAGTGAAGAGGTGGTCCCAGTGCCTGAGGAACGTTGGCCTATCCCGGCCTGCCATTGCTGACACCCATGCTACCCAATGCAGCCTACTCTATGGGTGTATCAGGTTCCTCCCACTGGGAACAGCTGGAAGCCTTCACTAGCAGCTCCTCCATGGCCCTTTATATGAGCTTAGACAGTATCCACCCCAGCCTTCCAGTAAGTTGGCGAACTCTTGAGTCCAGGGTGACTTGAGAGCTACCAAGATAAGGATGGGCAGAGGAAGCTGTGCTCAGTGACACATGTCTGCAATCCCAGCACTTGAGGCGGAGGCAGACAGATCTCTCTGTGAGTTCAAGGCTGGCCTGGTCTACAAAGTGAGTCCAAGACAGCCAAGGCTATACAGAGAAACCCAGTCTGAAAAACCAAACCAAAACAAAACAAAACAAAAAGGATGGACAGGGAACTCTGTCAAAGGATTGGTTCAGAAGACTGGATCAGTAGTGCCCACAGAGTGAACAGAGGATCATGGCTGAAGGAGGGCAGTGGTAGCCATGTTTGACTTTGAGGGGCCTGGCTACAGAAAAAGATGATTCAAGGCGGGCATCTTATCCTTGTGCCTGAGAGGCCAAGTATGGAAGGAAGAGGTGTTCTCTAGGGAACCCCACTGGCAATACTCAGAAGGCAGAAGGTCACCAGCTCATCTGCTTGGAGCTTGCCTCACACAGAAGACTGCTCTTGGTCCGTCTAAAGACACATAGGCCTTTACACAGCCTCTGAGGCTCAGCCAGTACACTCTCCTTAAGGGCATGATTTTGCATAGCGTAGCCCTGTAGAAACAAAATCCACAAAGAGTGCCTGGATACTCATTTCACTTCTCAGGACATGCTCTGGGAACTTCTTTCCTCAGCTAGCTCATCCATACCGTGCGAAGATCCTGAGAACCATGGAGACAGTACTGAGCAGTCATATCCAAGAGCTGGACAAGGACACTGCCAACGTTGTCATCCTCCTGGCTTCCAGTGAGATGACTAGGACCAAGGTGAGGGCCTCTAGCATGTAGGCTGGTGAGGACAGCTCCTTTTCTTTGGCCTCCATCCCTTAGTATCCGGAACAAGGCTAGAGTTTGACTGGCAGAGACCCCTTCATCCTGTGTATGCACTAGAGGCAGAGGCTAAAGCAGAAAATAGGGCACCTGAGCTCTTATGATGAGGGTAAGAAAGCCATGCACAGGCTAATGTCTACATGCAGCCCTCTTCATCACCAGGCCTCACCTCACCAGTCCTTCCTGCCACATTTTGTGGCTTCTCCCTTAGGCATCAGGGCCACTAGAGAAGAGAGGGAGGTGGACTGAAGGCTATGCCATGTAGTCTCTGACCTGTATTCATTAGGAACCTGGGACACAGCAGCTTTTCCTTGTCCAGCCACCACTGAGGTTAGAGTATCTTGCTTGTGTCTCTTGAGAGGTTCAGGGAGGGGTCGACCTGGTGACTCTTTGGTGCAGGAGCTGGACTGTGACTGGCAGCAGGCTGCTAGCAGTGTCCTGGTGGCTGTGGGGAAGCAATTCATCAGCCAGGTGATGGAGGAAGTGCTCAGCAGGTTCCAGCCTGGTGTTCTGCCTCACTCCTCAGTCTTGCACACACTTGCCAGCCTCTCAGTGTCCAATGGTAAGTGCCATTGCAGTTCTGGTCCCTCACTCTCCCTGAGTAGTTCTGGGGGTCTCTGAGGACTACCTGGGGTTCTGGTCTCATACCTAACCTGTAAAGTGCACCTCTGTGGGTCCCTTCCAAGTCTTGAGGGGGAGAGGTGGGCAGGAAGTGGGCTGGGCCTGCAGTCCCTGTGACAGCCTTCTCTCTTACAGCATTTGGCATGGTTCCCTTTCTGCCATCCATCCTAAGTACCATGCTACCCATGCTGGGCATGGCCAAGCAGGACGCGCTGAGGGTGGTGTTCTGCTGCGGTAAGACAGTGCGCATTGCCCATCTCCTTCACTTTCTGAACTGGGGCCCCTCTTGGGAGGCTGCGTACAAACGTGTCCTTTGTGTTAAGTGCCATTGAGGTGGGTGTGGGCTGCTAGTAAGGTAGGGCTCAGTTGGCTGAGACCCTGCTGAGGTGAGGCTGGGTAGGGCCTGCCCCTTACTGCTTCTCTTTGATGTGCTGAGGACTTGCCTCTCTAACCCCTGCAGGGTTTTTTTTTCAGAGGTTTCAATAGGCTTGGAGAGTGGGAAGAGTCTTTCTCAGAGCATTGCTTCCACTTTTATACCACATGTTCCCAGCTAGCAGAGTGACTATCCACTTGGTCTCTCAGACCCATGGCAGGGAAAGACCATATCCACTGTCTTCCCACCATTCTCCTGTGGCCTGTGTCTGCAGTCCTTTGTGTGCTTGCAGAGGACCATGGGCATTTTGTGGCCTGGACATGGTGCCTACTGGTAAGTGAGGCTATTAGTCGTAGAGGGCCTTCCTTTCTGCTGGAAGGTGGAAGAGAGGGTCATTTTGGTAGAAGTGGAGATCTGAGACCAGGGGCCACTTGCTAACATCAGCAGTTTCTTCACAAGTGTGACCTTGGGTTTCCTGGTCTGCAGAATCCCTGACAGCAAGGGCAGTAGTTCTGATGTTTGGAGGGAAGGGTGCATCTAGGCCTTTCTGGGTCTCAGGAGTGCAGGACCTTCATGCCTCAAGTCAGGATCCTTTCTTCATGCCCAGCCCTCACAAGTGGGGACTGTTAAAGTGTTCTTGGCTTTTCTGCTTTTTTCCTGCCTCTTCTCACAGCAGCAGAGTCCAGGAGGTTCTTCAGCTCCTACCACCTCTCTTCACAGTCAGTCACTCCCTTCTTTCTTGTGCTGCCTTCCTTATGACATTGTCTGTGGGATCCCTTCTCCCTAGCCCCGTTCTGCCTGTGGTTGAGAGCACAACCAGGTCAGAGTGGTAGAAATCCTGCTTGATGTAGTTTGGGATGAACAAGAGATTTGTAACAGAGTAGGTACAACATAGGCTTTTGTAAACACACATTTAGACCCAGAGGGTGCTGGAGACAGGTGAGGGGGCCTCACCCAGACAGAGCTGTAGAGAGTCTCCAGCAAGGAGGAGGGAAACTGCTAAGCATGTGGTATTCATGCTGAGTACAAGCTGCCATTGCTTTGTGGCTCGCCTGGAAAGTATCTCGTGGGGCTGAGCATAGTCTGCAGAAAGATGCCCTCTAATTCTTGCTGTATAGGCACCTCATGCTGTAGCAGGCAGGCTCAACCAAGATAAACACTTTTCCTGCCGGGGTACATTGGTTGGGGGTGCTCTTATGGTATACAGACTGGCTATGACTTTGAATCTCTGATTCTCCTGCTAGAATTACTGCTATATGCAGCCATTAGTGGGTTTATGTGGTAACAGGGCTTAAACCCAGAGCTTTGTGGTATACTAGGCAAACCCTTTACCAACTGCTCCTGCCCTGTTTTGTTTTTGGAGACAGGATCTTTGAACTTGAAATCAGTTTTGCTACCCCAGCTTCCAGTTTTTGGTATTATTGACTAAAGTCACCCGGGCTCAGCAGAGGTACTCCTAGAATGCCTCCTACCTGTACTGTTCACACTGAGCATTCTTTGTTGCTCCTGGAAGACCCAGTAGTCTTGTGGCCAATCCTGAGACGGCAGGCAGTGTATTAAGTCCCACCTCTGAGGAAAGTCAGGTAGGAAAGTGGCAACCAAATAAACAGAAACTGTGGCCTGTGTAAGAGAAGATTACCAAAAGAAAGGATCTGTGACTAACATCCTAGGAAGATAACAGGGGAGAATGGACTCATGAAGCAAGAGCATGTCACCATCTGTGAAGAAGCTGCAGTCAAGCAGAATAAAATCAAGCGTTCTAGAAATGGGGTGAGAGAAATGAAAAGCATTGTTAGAATGGGGGGGGGGTTGTGAAGAAACTTCTGGTGAATATGGAAGAATTCAGAGTTGTAGGAAATAGAAAAAAGTAGAGAATAAAGGGCTATTGGGTAAGACCATGGAGCCTGCATTCCAGCGGCAAACAGCTGAAAAAGAAAGAGAAGGATGCGTGTAGTCCCACGACTCCATGATCAGAAGATCCAGCAGACAGCATGGCCATGGCACACATGCCCTGAATACCGGTGAAGAACTGGCATTCCCTGTTCTTTGGGTATGCCTGTCCAATTGGCACAGCTCTAGTAGAAGTCTGCATGCTGGATCATAACTCTACCCGGGCCATCTGACTGTGAGGGTAAAACAAAAGCTTTTCAGAAAGTTGGGTCTTGGACATGTATTTCATCCAGTCTTGCCCAGAGCAACTGAAGGATGTGGCAGTAAGAGGTGGCTTGAACTGAGATGCCAGGTGGTGGCAGTCTTATATGGTGGAAGGAGGCTAGGTTAAGTGGCCAGTAATGTCATTCTTCAAAGCCCTGGGGTATTAAGGCTGTGTGGGTGGCAAACATCTGCAGAACCAAGCAGACAGCAATGTAAGAGGATCTGATTACAGGGGCAGCAGAGCTGTGCCAGGAGGACTGGTGGTGGTAAGGGGCCAGCTCTGGGCAGTGCCAGGCTGGGGGTACGAAAGGAGGACACACTTCTGTGGGAGAACCCGTGGCTGGTGTCTGCTTCCCAGGAAAAGGAATTTGGCATCAGGGGAGTGGACTCTTTCGCCCTGAGTATATGCTCAAAATCTAACAAGTTGTGAGGATTTTATTTCTGGAAATATGATTATCTTTTACTTGGAAAAACATTCTTACCCCTGAAGACCACTCTGACTAATACCCTTCTGATCTGAAGGAAGAACCTTGGGACTGAGAGAAGCTGAGGAATCAATGTCTCTTGCTGCCTCCAGTCCCTTTGGTCTCAGTGTCAGCAGCCAAGAGTGGTGGGAGTTAAGGCCATTGTCTACCTGAATGAACCTCCTCAGGGATAGGGGGACTGACCAGTGAGACTTTCACCAGGGATCCTGATGGGAATGTAGTTTCCTTTCATTATCTCTTTTAAATTCTCTCTCTTCAGATTTTGTAGCTGTGGTTTATCCCTGTATCGGTGAAGAAACAGTTTATTTCTCTTATTGGATTGGATGGCAGGCCTTGGCTGAGGCTCTGCTTCACAAGGGGGCTGGGTCAGGTGTGTCCTCTAGACACCATCCTGTGGTCAGCCAAGACTGTCCTGGGCACTGGCTTGGGGAGCCACTGACTATCGGTTGAAGTCTTAACATGAGCCTGGAGCAATGTTAGACACTATCATTTGCATGTCAACTTAGCACAGAGTGGGCTCAAAGCAGAAAAGATTTTGCTATGAGACAACAGAATGAAGGGATAAAAGAAAGAACAAGGTATAAGAAAAGAAAATTCTGTGAGGAAAAAAAAAGGCTAAATAAAAGTATAAAAAGCTAAATTTTTGAGCCGGTTGTGGTGGTGCATGCTTTAATCTCGGCACTGGGGAGGCAGAGGCAGGTGAATCGCCGTGAGTTCTAAGCCAGCCTAGTCTACAAAGCAAGTCTAGGATAGCTGTGGAGGGTTCCCAAGCCCATGTGAGGGGCACACACCTGTCATATCAATTGTGAGGAGAGAGGAGGTAGCCTGAGAATCCTGTGGACAAGACCATGTATATTATGCAGGAGCCTCCTACTGTTTGTCCCTGATCCAGGATGAGCCACTCCTGTGCAAAAAGAAATGGGTCAGTTTCTAGGTTCTTTTCAATGATCTGAGAATTAGCATTTTTATCAAGATGCCCCATTTACTACTCTGCCTACAAAGAGTTTTGGGTTGTGTGAAGGTAGCTTTGGCACAGTGTGAACCTTGATGGACTAACTGGTTCTAGAAGGTGGAAGCACAGAGCTTTCTGCCTCAGTGCCCACCCCTGCTCCTGTTGTTCTCTCCTGGCCCAGACCCAGACCTTTGTCTTGGGCTCTAACCCCAGCCATACCTTACTGCCCACAGTGACTCAGAGCCTCTGCTCTACCAAGCTGTGTCCCCATTCAGGCCCCAGGGCATGGCCAAGGAAGGCATGAGTAATATAATAGCCCTGCCATCTTATGCCCATCCACCTAGGCCTGGTACCTGTTTCCTCTTGCCCTTGCACTGGGGCCTGACAGCCCTTGTGGTGTATGTAGCAAGAGCCTGGGGGAGGGTACACAGTACTCTTTTTTTTTTTTTTTCTCTCTCTCTCTAGGGAAGACATGGGAGCAAGGTTATTGCAGGGACATTGAATCAGGGCATTAGTGGATTGGCACCTTCCTGAGAGCTGAGAGGATATATTTCTCTCATCTTCCCTCTTCTGGTAGTATTGTGGCTTCCTGGAGCTTCAGCTTTCACTCACCCTCCATTCTCCGCTTTTGTTACACGTGGCTGTCTTCTCCACCATCTCCTCTATTTTCAAGGACACTATCCAGTCAGGTTTAGGGCCACTCTCCTGTGCCTGAGCTTGTCCTGACAGGCCTGTGGTCATCCTGTTTCCACAGAAGGCCATCTTCTCAAGTTTCAGGGAAGACTTGAGGAGGACTCTGTTTACTCTGAGTATCCAGGGGTCACCACCTGGCCAGGTGCTGGTCTAAGCACCATGCAGGCTGTTTTGAGAGTTCATGGGCAGCACTGGGGAGCCAGTATGGTTCATGTCAGGAGTTGCTCACTGTGTGGCCATCACAGCTCTGCAGCACTTCAGTGAAAGCACCCTGGAGTACCTGGCCAATCTGGACCAAGCCCCAGACCCCACAGTCAGGAAGGACACCTTTGCTACCGACATCTTTGGCGCCTATGATGTTCTTTTCCACCACTGGCTGCAGAGCCGGGATGCCAAGGTACAGCTATGACCTATCAGGGGCCAAGGCTCAGCCTCTGAGGCCTCTCTCTGTCTTTGCCCTTTCCCTCTGCCAGGGAGGTCCTAAGGGGAGAAGGGGCCCCAAGTTCCCTGCTCATGATTGGCATTTAGGAGGTGATGAAGAGCCCCTACATCCAACTGGATTCAACCTGTTCTAAAGCTTGGTCTTGAGACCTGGTCATTGTACTACCCTCTGGCACACACTCTCTGCCTTGAGACTGTGTCCTACCTAGCCACCATCTGACCTCTTGCCATAGTTGCTGCAAAAATGTGCTGGTAACTGGTAGCCATCAGGCTTGCATGTTAGCCATGGGGTTCAGAGCAATTAGCAGATAGGGAGGCCTTTGCTGTCTTTTCAGCTCCGGCTTGCAGTGGTGGCAGCTCTGGGCCCCATGAGCCACCTGCTTCCCAATGAGAAGTTGGAAGAACAGCTCCCCAAGCTCCTCCCTGCAGTACTTGGCCTCTACAAGAAGCATGCAGAAGCCTATCAGATATCTAAGGTATTTGTATGAAGGGAGGGCACAGCAACACTAGGACCCCTCAGATCAGACCCTGCAGAACCCTAACTTCAAATGTTGTGTTGGGTTATGAGGAGAGTGGCTTCCTCTCTGCTAAGCACTGGATGGGAACCTCAGAACTTGCCCTCTACCTGCCATGCTGACCTTTGACCCAGAAAACACCTTTCTTAATCTGCCCCCAAATTCTGGAGCTGGAGGTATAGCTTCTTGGTTTGGTTATTAAAGGGGATTAGTGTTCTCCTGGACCTCATCCAAGTCCTCGCTTTCCTCTTGTGGAGCAGAAGGTGGACTGAAGCCATTTCTTCCCTGTCTTGAACAGAGCCTGGGCCAAATTCTTGAGGCAGCTGTGAGTGTGGGCAGCCGCACACTGGAGGTTCAGCTTGATGCCCTCTTGGTGGCTCTTCATGCTCAGGTAGGCTGGGAGATGAGTACATGGGGTGGTGATCCTGTGGGGATGGAGTCTGCAAAGTGAGTTCCCCAATGGGAGCACAGGGAACATGATTTTAGAGTAGGTGCTTCAGCCACACAGCCATGGAATAGGCTTCCTGAGCACCACATGGGTGTGGCTTCCAGTCATAAGGCATCATGTGTGTGAGTGAGTTGATGGATTAGGGTTTGTTTTTTTCCTATCGCTGTGACAAAATGCTGTGACTAAGACAACTTATAAAAGAAAGGGTTTAATCGCTTAAAGTTTCAGAGAAGCATGAGGGTGGGCAAAGGCATGGCGACAGGAACAGCTAAGAGCTCATATCTTGATCTACAAGTAGAAGGCTATATTAGTTCAGGGTTCTCTAAAGAAACAGAACTGTTAGAGAGAGAGAATGTGTGTGTCTGTGTCTGTCTGTTTGTGACTTATTAGCATGGCTTACAGGCTGTGGTTCAAGTAGTCCAACATTGACTGTCTCCTGACAGAAAGGCCAAGGATCTAGTAGTTGTTCAGTCCACAAGACTGGATGTCTCAGCTGTCCCAGTCTGGTGCTGGAGTTCCGGGGAAATCCTTGAGAGCTGCCAGTCTTCCATCTGTGTTAGAATTCTGAGGAAGTGGGCTCAAACAACAGTGTAGGAATACCTTAGGAACAGAATAAATAAACTTTCTAGTGAGAGTGAGGGCAAGCAGGCAAAAAGTAAAAACTTCTTTCATCCATGGCCTTTTATGTAGCCTGCTACCAGAAGGTGTGGCCTGGATTTGGTGTGGATCTTCCTACCTCAAATGATTAGACTAAATAGAGAGAGTTTAACTTTTACTTCACAGTCAAACTCAGTTTCTTGTTTTATTTTTTTATTTTATGTGCATGGATGCATGCTTGCACCATGAGTACCTAAGGAGGCCAAAAGAGGGTGTCAGGTCCCTGAGACCTAGCATTACAGACAGTTGTGAGCCGCCATGTGGGTGCTGGGAATTGAATCCAGATCCTCTGCAAGAGCAGCCAGTGCTCTTAACCGCTGAGCAGTCCACAGCTGCTTAGGTTTCAGTTGGTTCCAGGTATAGTTAAGTTGACAACCATTACACAGGCAGAGAGACTTCACTGGGAATGGGTGTGAGTCTTCTGAAACTTCAAAGCACACCCTCAGTGGCACACCTGTCCCAACAAAACCGTGATCCTTCTAAGCAATTGAACCACCTGGGGAGTATTCAGACTTGTTAGCCTATAGGGGGCTTCTCATTCAAGTCATCACATGCAGGAACTCTTGGATGGAGGCAGCAGGAGTGGGCATCCAGCCCAGCTCACAGGGAGCTTCAGCATGGCCACTGAATGGTAGTCGTAAGAGGCCTGAGGAGCTGAGCAAGAGAGGAGAGACATGGGGTGCTGTGAGTCACAAGATTCCATTGCAGGAAGTCAATGGAATCTATAAAAAGTCACAGATGGGCATTCTCCCCATGGGTCAGGAAGACCGAGAAAGCTGCTGAACACAGCAGAGGGAACATGAATCAGTGGAACTTTGTGGCCAAGAAAAGAGTAGGAAGGTGGAAAGGAGCCTTGGTGGACTTCTTTAAAAGAAAAAAAAAAATCTCTAAAAGAAAAAAATTCATTGCTGGGTATTCATTGTGGCATATGTCTTTAATCCCAGGACTTGAGAGTCAGAAGTAAGTCTTTGAGTTTGAGGCTAGCTTGGTCTACAGAGTGAGTTCCAGGACAGCCAGGGCTACATAGAGAATCCTGTCTTGACAAACCAAAAACAACAACAAACAAAACAAAAACAACAAGGACAAAACAAAACAGAATCATGAATTTTTCAGGAAAATTCAGATCTTAACCTATTTTTTTTAACAAAAATTTATTAGTTGTGTATGTGTTGAATGAAAACAGAAACTTTTTCTTGGTGTAATTTGGCCAAGAGCAAATTCAAATGTGAATCCTCTACTTTTCCCCCTGTGTTTTCTGTCAATTTGTTGTAGTCTATGGTTACTGGCCTACCTCTTGTATGTATTTGATATGTCCCTAATGCCTTTGGTTTTGCCTGTCTGGTGTGTGTTTCTTTTCTGTGTCTGTCCTTAATAATATTCTTTGTTCAGTATTTATTGAACAACATTAAAAAAAATGGTATGGGAAAGGATTGGAGTACATTTTTTTTTACAGATATCTTTAACAGTTTTACAGAGAACAAGTTACCCTGAATAGCACCCAAACCCACACAGATGTTATCAACTTATATCCACGTGTTGCTTCCAACATTTATGGGGTATTTGTTTTGCTTAAGATTAGTTTCAACTGGTTGGCTGCTTTCAACCAGTGATTACCACATTATTCTGGGTCAAAGGCATGGAAGAGTACATAGTTTAAAATTAAAGCTATGTGCTGGGCATGGTGCTGCATACCTTTAATCCCAGCACTCAAGAGGCAGAAGCAGGTTAATCTCTCTGAGGCCAGTGTGGTCTTCAAAGAGGGTCCAACACAGCCAGGGCTCTGTTACACAGATGTCCTGTCTTAAAAAACATGCATGCATGCATACATACATACATATATACATAAAGTTAAAGCTGTGCATTAGCTTGGATTGTAAAAGCTGACTACATGGGAAATTCAAGACATGGTAAGATTGGTTGCATTGTTCTCTTAAAGGCAAGTTAAATAGGCTGAGCATAGAGTTCTTTTTTCCTTTTGTAATGAGTATGAATATTTAAAACATTTTCTAAGATTTCTTTACTTTGTTTTATTTTGGGGGTATGAATGTTTTGCCTGCATGTATGTCTGTGTACCAGCTGTGTGCAGTGCCCGTGGAGGCAAGAAGAGGGCATTGGATCCCCCTTCTGGGGATTACAGAAGATCGTTACACATAGTTGTAAGCCACTGTGTGGGTGCTGGGAATTAAATCTTGGTTTTCTGGAAGAGAAGCTAGAGCTCTTTACTGTTGAGCTGTTGCTCTAGCCCCTAAGTACATAGTCTTAAATGATCTCAAGGCATGTGATTAATTTGGCTGCATAGTCTAGCAAAAGTTCAATCTCTTTGAAGGCAAGAGATGATAATAATAAAAAAGCCTTCCCTTCCTCCTTTTCTCCCTGAGTTCCTCCCTGTCTCTCATTCCTTTCCTCCTCCTTTTCCTCCTTCCCTTTCTCTCTTTCCTTTGTCCCTTCTTTTTTGGATGTATGGATGCTTTATTCTAGAAATGAGTGGTTTTCATTACACTTTTCCAGTAAAGTGTTCCTTGGGGTTTATTCTACTGCTGATAGACGCTTAGCTCTGTTCCCTTGAGACCCAAGAGCCAATGACAGGTTCTCTTTCTCCCTTTTCACTCCCAACAGTATGGGACTGAATCCTCTTGACAGGAATGTGTACTGCTGTCAAAATCTGTATATTCCTGCTCCTAGGTGAGACAGGACTAGAGAATGACCTCTCTGGAGAACTGGGCTCTGTATTCCACCCAGCATCTTGTGGGCAAAGGTATCCTGTTACTGGTCAGCTGGCTGGTGTCCTTTTGTTCTACCAAGATAGAAATTAGAAGTAGGAAAGAAGAAGCTTGTTAAGTGCTAGGCTTGGGCAGTTCTGACTTTTGGTTTTTGAAGTTTTTAAATTTAAGTCATACACATTTTTTAAATATTTATTTATTTATTTATCATTCATACAGCATTCTGCCTCCATGTGTGCCTGAGCACCAGAAGATGACACCAGATCTTATCACAGATGGCTATGAGCCACCATGTGTTTGCTGGGAATTGAACTCAGTACCTTTGGGAAGAACAGCCAGTGCTCTTAACCTCTGAGCCATCTCTCCAGCCCCCATACATATTTTTTTTTTTGAGACAGGGTCTTGGATAGGGCCTTATAGGTTGATCTTGAATTTATAGGAATCCTTCTAGCCTCTGCCTCTGGAATGCTACCACACCCAACTCTACGGCAGCTTTTATGTTCTTCAGCATTTGATAGAAACAAGCTAAACTCTCTAATGTTACAGCTCTCATTTAGATCTTGAGTAGCAAGACCTTACCAGGAGCCAGTGTTCCAGCTCCCGGGCCTGGGGTGTGTGAGACTTTTGGCCCTAGAGGCTGTCCAGCTCTCTAGATCTAGGGCCTGTGGTATCTCTCTAGTGGCTCTTCTTTCTATTCTTCAGTCAGCTCAACCCTCCCTGCTACAGCGGTTGGTCTTGCTCCTGTTCTGGCCTCTCTCCAGCTGTTCAGCAGTAAACAGCCAGCTGCCTGGGCACTTTTGAGCTTGGCCTCTAGGCTGCTCAGCGACCACTGCTGCTGCTTTGTTGCTTTTGCCCTTGTTTTCATTATACTTTCTCTGCTATTGCTTTCCTGTCACCTTCTCAGCCCAATTCCTAAAAGCAAGCCAGAAGACATCACTTGAGGGAAGCCTTTTATTGGGCCTGATGTTGTACAGACCATTTGGGAGTCTCTCAGCTGACTCACCAAATGAATCAAGCAGCTTACTTACATATGTAATATAGCCAGAAGAAATATATTTATACCAATCACAGCAAACTTCTCTTGCAAATAATGGCTTATGTTCATAGGAATCATAGCTTTGGCTCTTTAGCACCTGTCACAGCAGTTCCTCTGTGCTAGGCCACCAGGGGACACATTTCCTCTCTGGCCCAGGTAGAAGTGGTTACAGGATCATAGGGTTCACCAAGGCTTGTCGTAACAAAGAATCCAATATAAGCTTTCAAATAGTTCTTCCAGGGCCTATGCCTTCAAGAGTCAGAGCAAGCAGCGTAGTTTCCTTAAGGTGTCTGTGGAGTGTTCATGATGGTCAGTGCTGGCAGAAGGGTAGGATGTCTGGCCATTTGGTTGACATTTTTATAGCAAGGGAGTTGCCAGTTAGGGAATAAAACTGCCCCATCCTCCAACATCAAGAGGGGTTACAATAAGAGTTTACAGTTGGGCTCATGAGGTGGCTCCTTGCTTAAAGGTGCTTGCCACTCAAGCTGGGACTCCTACATAAACGTGGAAGAAGTTCTCTGATCTATATCTGGGTACCATAGCACATATCCCAGCACACCCTCTAATAGTAATGCTAAGTAAATACAAGAAGAAGAAAGAGAGAGAAAGACAGAAGACGCTGCCGTGGAATGATGGTAGCATACGTCTTTAATCCCAGCACTTTGGGGGCAGAGGCAGGTGGATCTCTTAGTCTGATCTACAGAGTGAGCTCAGGACAGCCACAGTTATACAGAGAAACCCTGTCTCGAAAAACCAAAACCAAAACAAAAAGCAGCACATAAGTCTTACGGAGACTGGCGGTGGCGGCTGTGGTGCATGCCTTTAACCCCAGGGCTTGAAAACCCAGGGAAAGGAAGGAAGGAAAGGAAGGAAGGAAGGAAGAGAGCTTATTGGTGCTGGAAGTGGGGAAGACAGCTGTTTAGCTTATGTGCTGTTCTTCCACAAGACCTGAGTTCAGTTTCCTGCATACACGTGTTGGCTCATAAACTGGGACTGCATTCTAGAAGGTCCAATGCTGATATGAAGCACACATCTGTTGCACATACATACATGCCGGCAAATTAAAACTTGTGTATGAAATTAAAATAAATAAATCTTTTTTTTTTTGACAGGAATTCTCTATGTAACCCTGGCTTTCCTAGAACTCACTTTGTAGACCAGGCTAACCTTGAACTCAGGGATCCACCTGCCTCTGCCTCCCAATTGTTGGGATTAAAGGTGTATACCAACATCACATGCTAAAAATAAAAAAAAATCTTTCAAAAAGAATTTACCAGACCGAGCGAGCGCAGCGGTGCATGCCTGTAATCCCGGCCCTCAGGGAGGCAGAGGCAGGTGGATCTCTGAATTTGAAACCAGCCTGGTCTACAAAGTTAGTCCAGGACAACCAAAGCTACACAGAGAAACCCTGTGTAGAAAAAAAGAAAAGAAAAAATAACTTACCAGGGTGATTGTGGTGGCGCATGCCTTTAATCCCAGCACTTGGAAGACTGAGACAGGCAGATGTCTGTGAATTTGAGCCTGATCCACATAGTTCCAGGACAGCCAAGTCATGTAGAGAGGATCTGTCTCAGAAAAAAAAAAAAAAAGAAACAAAATTACTGCTAGCACAAATATTGATTATAATAGTGCTGTAAAACAGCTTCCCTCCCCCAGGTATGGTGGCACATACTTGTAATCTCAGTACTAGTGAGACTGATGCAAGAGGATATGAGTTCAAGGCCTGTATGGGCTACATAAATCCTGCCTCAAAGGAAATGAAAGCATAGGCTGGAGAGACGAGGTGGCTCAGCGGTTAAGAGTGTTTGCTCTCGCAGACTGACCTGCATTCGATTCCTAATACCCACATGGCAGCTCACAACTGTCTATAACTTCTTCGACCTCCGGAGGCACCAGGGATGAATATATTTTATTCAGGCAAAACACTCATACGCAGAAAACAGTAAAGTAGATCTTCATTTTATTTTACTTATTTGGTATTTTGCCTGAATGCTTATCTGTTTACTGTGCGTGCCTGGTACCCACAGAGATCAGAAGAAGCCTCAAGTCCACTGCAACTGTAGTTACAGTTGTGAGCTGCCATGTGGTTGCTGAGAATCAAACCCGAGTCATCTGGAAGAGCAGCTAGACCTCTTAACCTCTGAGCTATCCCTCCAGTCCATCTAAAAAAATTTATTTTTTAAACCAAAACCAGCAATAACTAGGTGAGGTAAAGCCACTCATCTGTTGCATGACAGGGCTGTGACAATGAGCATGTCACCATAATCTCTGTTGTTGTCTCCTGGCGCAGATTTGTGTGCCCGTGGAGTCCTCGAGCCCCCTGGTAATGAGTAGCCAGAAGGAGGTGCTTCGCTGCTTCACAGTGCTGGGTGAGTCGTGGCTTGGGTGGTGTCTCCTGAGCCAGTTGTCCTCTCTGTCCATTATTATTATTATTAAAAACAGCACAAAAACAAAACAGGACCTCACTGTCCTTATAGCTCAGCTGGCCTTAAATTGATGATCCTTCTTCCTCAAATACTGGAGTTACAGTCGTGTGCCATCATGCCTGGTCAGTTGTCCTCTTTGAGGAGGATAATGGCTTCATGGCTCAGGCTGAGGAGGAGTAGGGCCTCAAGCAGGGTACCTGATTTTCATTGAAGTGTGTGTTATAGCCCTACTTCTCTTCTAGAGACTTCTGTCTCCCCTTCCACACATCCCATCCTTGACCCTCATCCGCAGCCTACTGCTTTGCACCCCTGTATGTGGCTGCCTGGCTCTGGCCATCAGTCTTACATTACATGACCTCCGGTTAGAGGTGATAGCATCTTTCAGTCATCTGCTAGAGCCTGGTGGTCTAGGACAGTCAGAGGCTGGTCTACCAGATCTGACCCTGGTATCTGTATTCTATCAAGGCCTGCTTGCTAGCTTGAGGGTCAGGTAGAGGCTTACGACTTGCCAGCTGCCGAAGACCAGTGACATCAGCACCCACTTAGAGCCTGGAGGGAGGGAAGGCTGGGAGACTGGTTCGGCTGGCCCAGAGTGTGGTGGGAGGGAGGACCAGTTTTTACTGTCATTGACACTGGTTCACAGATGTGAGAGACTCACCAAGGTAATTCCAAAAGATTCCCATTGGTAATGATATTGTCCAGGCTAAAGGTCTGTACAGGGTCAGAGTCTGAGTGTTTGGGCAGTGTTCTCTAGTTGCAGACCAGCCCCGAAGCAGAAGGATCTCTCAGGGGGTTCTTGTGGGCTCCCCATGAATTAAGCTAGAATGAGGTTCTGGTGACCCCAGGTCTGAGTCTCACATGCACTATGTGGTGCCTAGACTGGTGTTGAGCCCTGTGCTCTAACCCTTCACTTTATACAGCCACACGAAGAAAACATTGGGGTGAAATCGATGGTCAGGGAGTTCTGGTTTCCTGCATTCTCCACAGTATGCCTTTGCCTTCCCTGTCCCTGTAGCTCCAGGTATAAAATGACCAAGATAGACAAAGTCAGTCCTGGCGAGCCTAGGGTACAAGCGTGGAACAAGCACAAAGAGACTGTTAGGCAGAATCTGATGTGCGTGTTGCCTTGCAGCCTGCTGCTCTCCTGACCGCCTGCTGGCCTTCTTACTGCCCAGGCTGGACACCAACAATGAGAGGCTCCGTGTGGGAACCCTGCAGATCCTGAGACACATCATCAACTCGGCTGGTGAGTGCCTTCTATGCCCGCAGGCTGGCCACCTGCGCCATGCTCAGGGTAGGGTGGTACCAGGTTAAGAGATTAGCACCCTGCTTTGAATTACTGTTAGTGGTAGCATTTTACCTTGGTGGTTTTCACAGTAGAGCTTCATCTGAAGTGCTGCTGTGGTAAGACACCATGACCAAGGCAACGTATAGAAAAAAAGTTTCTTTGGAGGTGGGGAACAACGGAGAGCAAATGCACATGTGCAATCATGATAACTGGGAACAGTACAGGCTTTAGAGACCTCAAAGCCTGTCTTCAGTGACTACCTCTTCCAACAAGCCACGCCCCCTAATCTTTCCCAAACCCTTCTACCAACTGGGGACTAAGCATTCAAATATATGAGCCTACGGGGCCATTCCCATCCAAACCACCAGATTTAGAACAAAGGGTTCCGCATGTGCTGGGCAGGTATTCTATCTCTGAGTGACACCTTTAGCTCCCAGCTTCCTGCTTTTAAGGGAGACTTAATGTGATTAGCAATAAGCTTCATAAAGATAATCATAGCTGTAAATGTGGGTTTGTGTTTTGGTGAATTTCATTCATGCCACTTTGGGTAGCATTAGATATACGAGGTTCAGAAGGGTAGATCCTTGTTGCCTGGGGCTCTTCTAGTCAGTGACTTAAGGCACCAAAATGGACTGTTGGTGCTGTTTTTCTTAGGTGTGTGTTTGTGTGTGCGTGTGTGTGTGTGTTTGCATTTGAGAGTTCACCCAGTAGATTGGAATTCAGGTAAAAGGACACATGAGTTATGAAAGAACACATAAAAGGTAAGGTTTTTTTTCTAGTTTTAACTCTCACTGCTTTTTGTGTGGTTGTTTTTTGTTTTTGGTGGATATGTACATAAAAATTAACTGATAGTGAAAATATAAAACCATAACAGAAGCATCATGGCTTCAGAATGGCCATTCTAACTGTGTAGAAGTTCACTGAGACATATAGCATTCAGGACTGGGCAAGTGTTTGTTTGACTGGACTCCTTCTGGGGTTTTTTGTTTTCATTTTTGTTTTTTAAAAGATTTTTAAATTTATTTTATGAGTGTTCTATACATATACATGAATAGGGCACCAGATTCCAGTATAAATGGCTGTAAACTACCATGTGGTCACAGGGAATTGAAGTCAGGACCTCTGGAGGAGCAGCCAGCGCTCTTATCTGCTGAGCCATCTCTCCAGCCCCCTCCCCCTTTTTTGTTTTTGAGACAGAGTCTCTCTAAATACCCCTGGCTGTCTTAAGAACTCACTATATAGACCAGGCTGGCCTCAAACTCATAGAGATCCATCTACCTCTGCCTCCTAAGTACTCGGATTAAAGGCGAGTGCCATCATAGCCAGCATTTTACTGGAAACCTTCATCTAGTTCTGTGATGCTTTTATTAATTTCATTATAGTAAAATGATATTTTTGAAAAAGGAAATTATTTAGGGAAGGGGGAGTTCAACAGTGGCATGTGACTATACCTTTTTCATCTTTTGTATTTTGTTTTTTGAGACAGGGTTTCTCTGTGTAGCCGTGGCTGTCCTGGAACTCGCTATGTGGACTAGGCTGGCCTGGAGCTCACAGAGAAATGCCTGCCCCTGCCTCCCAGAGTGCTGAGACTAACAGTGTGTGCCACCACCACCCAGCCATCTGAGTTACTTCTTAAATTGCACTTCAAAATCTGCATACTTCAGAAGGCATTCTGTTTACCTATATATATTTTTTTCTTCTATGTTGTAAATGTATGGATACAGAATTTCTCTACCTGGAGACAGTCCATAGTGTGTTTCATTTCTTTCTGTAGACTACCTTAGAGAAGTTCTTGTTTTTATAAATACAGATTCAAGATGCTTTTACATTTTTATCTTTTTTTCAAAGATTTATTTATTATTTATACAGTACTCTGTCCGCATGTGTGCCTACAGGCCAGAATAGGGGACCAGATCTCATTAGAGATGGTTGTGAGCCCCCATGTTCTTGCTGGGAATTGAACTCAGGTCCTTTGGAAGAACAACCAGTGCTCTTAACCTCTAAGCCATCTCTCTAGCCGCTTAACCTTTTATCTTGAAGTACAGCTCACACAGAGAAATAGTACAGATAGCAACTGTTTTTCAGTGAGTGAAAATGCAAGTCCATTATTTCCCACCTATGACAGTGCCCAGGGGCCACTAGCAGGTCTTTGGAAGGGTGAGCTTCCACCACAAGAAGAGGTTACTGTTTTGCATCTTGTATAAGGAAAGATAAATTTGCAAAAAAATGGAACATTTTGTATCTGACCTTTTCGTTGTTGTTGTTGTTTTGTTTTCTGTTCACAAAATGTATATATATCAGAGTTCACTTCATTTCTGTGAAGTTTATAGTGAGTTTATCATTCGCTGGCAAGGGATATGTGGATTCTTCCAGTGTCTTACCCTAAAGAAGACTGCTGCTGTTTCCATTTTTCCTGTGTATGCTTAGTTGGATGTGTCTCTAGGAGCAGAGGTTCAGGTTGCAGGTATGTTTGTTTTAACACCACTAAGTGAAAGCACTCTAGCCACCATTTCACTGATTGATATGTCAGACTGTAACAAAACAAGCCATCTTTCCCAAGGTTGCCCAAACCAGCAAAAGCCCTGATAAGGAAAGGTTGGAGCACACAGACATATTTTTTCTGGAGTCTAGTTTTATCTGTGCCTTATGTTGTCTGAGACTATAGTTACCTCTGTTGCTTTAACACTAGGGAGCGCTCTGAGCTCAGGTTTGCATCAGTTCTTCTGCGGACTTAAAGCCATATAAAGTGGGAGCAGGATAGTAACTTCAGGAGAATAATAAAGTTCTACATAGGGGTCTATTGCTCCCAGAGAAGCCCTAGTACTCTAAGGCGAACTTGAATGAGCCATTCTCTGGGCCTCATTGTGAGTCCCAGCTAGGACACAGGTTAATTTTAAATTTCTCTGAAAAAATCCACATAATCCTTACCCCAGTGAGTAACAGCTGATTGGCTTTGTCATTCACACCTGTGTCTAAGATTGCAAAGTCTAGCTGTAATTGGTTTGTTTTTTTTTATAGTTTTTATTTTTTTGTATTAAACACAGGTTATTTACTTTGTATCCCAGCCGTAGCCCCCTCCCTCATTCCCTCCCAATCCCACCATCCCTCCCTTCTCTCCTCCCTGCCCCTTTCCAAGTCCACTGATAGGGGAGGACCTCCTCCCCTTCCATCTGACCCTAGTTTATCAGGTCTCCTCAGGATTGGCTGCAATGTCCTCTTCCAGGGTCTAACAAGGCTGTTCCTCCCTCGTGTGTGTATGTTTATTGTTTTTGTTTTTTGGGACAGGGTCTCGCTGTGTTATTTTGGCTGGCCTGAAACTTACTAAGTACTGCAGGCTGACCTTGAACTTGTAGAGCTCTGCCTTCTGCTCGCTGGGATGCGCCACCGCTCCCACTGTGCCTACTTTTAGGACTATGCCTTTTTGGGTGTTAACTATTTTATTTTATGTGTGGGAGTGTTTTATTTTGTGTGCATATATGTCTGTGGCATGTGCATCTCTGGTACCTAAGGAGGCAGAAGAGTGTTCCTGATTCTCTAGAACTGGAGTTAGAGATGGTTGTGAGCCACCATGTGGGTGCTAGAAATCAAACCCAGGTCCGCTGGAAGTGCAACAGGTGCTCTTAACCAGTGAGAAGTCTCTCCAGGCCTTTACTTTAAGATGTTTATATGGAACCATGCATATCTTTATATATAAATAATAAGATAGCTATCTAGCTCTCTTATTGGAACCTGCCCATCAGTTTGTTTATTTGTTTTGTTTTCTTTCTTTTTTGTTTGTTTGTTTGTTTGAGACAAAGTCTCTCTACATAGCCCTAGTTGTCCTGAAACTCAGTGTGTAGACCAGGCTGGCTTTGAACTCAGAGATCCACTTGCCTCTGCCTCCCAGGTGCTGGGATTAAAGGCATGTGTTGCTATGCTCAGCTGACCATTGATTTTTGTTGTTGTTGTTGTTTGTTTTCTTTGATTTTTTTTAAAGACAAGATGTCAAGTATCCCAGGCTGACCTTGAACTCCTCATCTTCCTGGCTTCTCCTCCCTAGTGCTGGGATTTCGGTGTTCACCTCCATACCTGTTCTTACTCAGTGCTGGGGTTTCCACCTTCAGCTTCATGCATACCAGGCAAGCACCCTGCTAGCTTAGCTACATCTCCAGCCCTGGTTTTTCTTTTATTTGTTCTAAAATGACATAACATATAATGGCATAATTTAGTGATGTTGAGCACTGCTCTGTAGACCAGGCTGGCCTCAAACTCACAGAGATCTGCCTGCCTCTGGGCTGAGATTAATGGCGTGTACCTCCACCACCCAGCAGGATGACATCTTTCTTACTGGACCGTCTCTATAATGAAAGCATTGTCCAAGCATTGTATTACCTTTGTTGTATCCAGTGCCCTTGTTTTTCTTTTCTGTCTTTCTTCCTTTAAAAAAAAAACAACTATTTATTATGTGTATGTACGTGTACATGCATGAGTTTGTGTGCAGGTGCCCATGGAGGTCGGAAGGCATTTGATGCTCTACTGGAGCTACAGGTGGTTGTGTGCTGCTTAATGTAAGTTCTGGGAACTTAACCCAGGTCCTCCACAAGAGCAGCAAGCATTCTTAACTGCTGAGCCATCTCTCCAGCCTCTTTCCTCCCCGACCCCCCTTTTGAGACAAGGTCTTGCTTTGTAGCCTAGGTTAGCCTAGCTTCCTATGTCAGCCTCCTTATCTGTCCTGGAGCTCATGGTCCTCCTGCCTCCTGAGTATTAGGGTTACAGGCATTTACCACATCAAGTGATAACCACTTCATAATATCCATTTGAAATTTTATCATAAAAAGTGAAATCTGCCGGGCACTGTGGCACATTCCTGTAATCCCAGCACTCTGGGAGGCAGAGGTAGGTGGATCTCTGTGAGTTCAAGGCCAGCCTGGTGTACAAAGTGAGTCCAGTACAGCCAAGGCTACACAGAAAAACCCTGTGTCAGAAAAGAAAAAAAGTGAAATACACTATATAGAAATATAGAATGCTTCACAAATTTGAGGATTATTGCACAGGGTTATGCTAGTCTTCTGTGCATCATTCCATATATGTGCTGCTGAATCAAGCACTTAATGGCCATTTTTGAATTTCTTTTAAGTATTAGGAGATAAGCCAGGTGGTGCTGCATGCCTTTAATCTCAACACTCGGGATACAGATGCAGGTGGATCTCTGAGTCTGAGGCCAGCCTGGTCTACAGGGTGAGTTTTAGGACAGCCAGATATATACCCAGAGAAACCCTGCCTCAAAACACCAAAAAACCTGAGCATTCCGGAGGCAGAGGCAGGTGGGTCTCTGTGAGTTCAGGGCCAGCCTGATCTACAAAGAGAGTACCAGGTCAGCCAGGACTGTGACAGAGAGAAACCCTGTCTCATAGCTGGCTCTAGCAAGAGGGAGCCCCCATACCAGCAGTTCACCTGGAATGTGTGAGAAATAACCCAGCTATCCAAGACCTTTTATAGCAGAGGTTAACCAGACTGGTGACTCTGACGCCAGTTCAATTACAGTGTCATCGACAAAACTGCCCCAGAATTTCTATCTGTTGCCTCAGCTGCCAACTGCTTAGCTTTTTAAAAGGTATGCTTGAATTCCATTTACTTATTATTTCTTTATCGTGGCTATGTGAGTGCTGTGAAGAGGAGGTGGACATCAGGGGACAACTCGTAAGAATCAGTTCTCTCCTACCATATTGGTCCCAGGGATGGAGCTCAGGTCATCTTGATAGCAAGCAGCTTAACTCACTGAACCATCTGCCCACTCCCACCTTAGATATTTTCTTTTTTGTTTTTTCAAATTATTTTTAATTGTACATGTGCATGTCTGTCTGTGGATATGTGCACATGAGTACAAGTCCCCATGGAGCCCGGGGCGTCAGACTTCCCTGGAGTTGGCTGTGAATCACCTTATGGGGGTTTGGGAATTGAACTTACCCCTCTAGAAAAACAGGATATGCTCTTAACCACTGAACCATCCCTCCAGCACCCTGTAATCCCTTTAAATTCATCATCCTATTTATTGTTTGCTTAGGCTAGAGATTGAGAATGAACCTTGAATGTCTAGCCAGCTGTAAGCCACTGTGATTTAGTATTTTGTATGAAAAAGGGGTGGGGTTTATAGAAAACACAATCTGAGGGGAAGGTAGAACTCTTTGCATTCTGTTCCCAGTGGTCTCAGTGTCCTGCGGTTACAGCTGCCCCTCAGGTGCTGTTTGCGCCCTCACCCACAGCCCCTCCTGTGCCTCTCACTGGCACTGCTCTTTTGGATGGGCTAGAGATCAGTTCTCTTGAGAGGTGACCATCTTAAAAAGCCAGCTACATTTGATGAGAAAGTGTATTTGGTAGGGAGGACAAGTACACATGCAATGCAGAGAGCTCTGCCTAAATTCACTACACAGAATAAGCACTCTCAGTGGGTAAAAGCCAGGACAGACGTCTCAGATGGCTTTGCCTGAGGCTCCCTAGTCCCCTCGATCTGCTGTGGTCTTACCTCTGCTTCCCCTTGCCATGCCAGGTTTGCAGCACATTGCATTTTGGCCTCACAGGATTAAAGAACATAGTTCTTCATGCACAAGGACTCTAAAGAAAATTAAAAATCCCTTTTAGCTTTTTGATTGGGTAAAATGTTATTTGGGGATTTTTTTTTCTCCTTCAGAGCAATGGGTTTATGTTCCTTCTACATGAGGAGCAATTGAAGCCCAGATCCGTGGAGACCTGGACTTCAAGGTAGATGTGGATTAGATGACCAGTCTCTGTTGGCAGGGACTGAGCCATCTTGTCTGTCTCTTGCAGCTGCTCAAATGGAAGTTAAGAAACCCTTTATCCTCTCCTCCCTGAAGCTCCCTCTTCTGGACACCAACAGTAAGGTAACGTAGACAGGTTAGCTTAGATCATCGTTGGACTGGACCAGGTAGTTTTGCTCATTATGAGCAGGCAACAGAAGAGTGCCCAGAGCACTGGAAATGCCTATCCTACCAGTCTCTGGGCATGAGCAAGCAGAGAGGTGTACACATGTAGTGTGAGCAGATGTATTTCCACACCGTGTTAGTGAACTGTTAGCGAACCTAAGCCACCTCAGGGCTGGTACCTGTCATAGGCCCAGAGTGCTCCAGTACCACCCTCAGGTTCACTGTTCACGAGAAGGAGTCAGAGAACTCAGGCAGCTGGTATGGTCACCACTTACTACAGGGATTGTTTAAATCAGCTGGGGAGCGGGGTGTGGTGGCTCATGACTGTAATCTGAGCGCTTGGGAGTCTAAGATAGGAGTTCCTGGCTATCCTGGATATAATTAGACCTATCTCAAAAACCAAAATCAGCTGGGAAAGAGCCATTGGGAGTTCAGGAGAGCCTAAACCTTTAGCTTCCCATTGCCTTTTGTGAGCAGAGCAGTGTTGGTACCCATTCCTTAGTCTTAAAGTTGGGAGCCTTTATCCCTGTCATGTGAATTGCTGGGATTATCTGTATTGCTACACTCAGCCTCCAGCCCCTCTGAAGATAGGACTGATACCATGCAGCCTGCAGGCTCCCCTCTGAATTACAGCCTTTGACTGTGGGAGGTGACCCTGGTCCCAGATCATGAGACATTCTTACCAAGTTGGATATCTCAAGGGCTCCCAGGAGCCCAGGAAACAGGTCAGATTCCTCTTTGGGCAAGGTAGGTCGTTCCCAGCTTTCTGAGCACTACTGTGCTTAGTGGGACCTGTTTGCTGAGGCAGTAGGGTCCAAGCCCTCCTTGAGAGCCACTGAAGCATTGTGCAGTCCCTGGCCTGCTTCTAGGACCTTCAGCAGCTTCTGACACAAACTGCAGATCACAGTCTTCAAACCTTTATATCCAGAGACATATCCCTGATACCCTGTGACAGGGTCCGGTAGCTCATTATGGGTCCAAACAATGAGATGCTTGCAGTGTCAGGTGGGCACATTCGTGCTCAGCCTGGGCAGATGGCTACTGGCCCAGCCCCACTCCGTTCCGATAGACCACCACATTAGATGAATGTGACATGAGGATCACAGGAGGTGGGTGTTGATGGGGAATCTCAGGAAGCTTCTTTGGGCAGTTTTATTTGACCTGACACACCAGGAAGCAAAAGCATTCTCCAGATGAGACTGAAGGCTCCTGGGAGCCTTGTGCAAAGGTTAAGGCTGGAGTCAGTGGAGTAGAGGAGACATTGGCTCTGAGTAAACATCACTGACTTTGGCTTATTGACTGGCCATGCAGCCTCAGAACTAGGAATGCTTGGGTGATAGTCAAAGGTCTGAGAAACATTGCCCCGGGAAGGGGTCAAACAACCAGGTCCATAACATATCATAGGAAATATGGGTGTCACACAAGAGAAGCCAGCCATGAAGGACACGAGTCCCAGAGTGTAGGTCCAGATGAACAGTGCAGGTGGGATAGGTCTGTTATGCTCCAAGAGTGTAGTGGGGGAAGGAAAGCTGGAGAGCAGCATGCTTTGGAGTAGACGTTTATCAGAGCTGTTTTCATGGACTGTTGGATGAAGCTCAGTAAAAGCCCATAGAGGAGGGCAATCGGTGTGGTGAGGTGACTTCTGAGGGGAGGTGAGGAAGGGTGTGTGGGATAGAGGAGAAGAGGCCTTCCCTCGCAGAACTGCACATGTCACAGGTGGCTGAAAGGCTGCAAGCTGAGAGCTGAGCAAGCTTCCGTGAAGCCAGGTGTTAGGTCCTGCAGCAATTGTGGGTACAGATGTGGGTACAGATGTACATACCAATGTGTGTGGGAGTCTAGATGCAGGTGCAGTTGTAGGTACATGTGTGGTGTGGGTTATGTAGGCATGTGCTGGTACAGATGTAGTACGAATGCAGTGCATGTACAGGTGTGGGTGCCGGATGTGTGCCCTGTGCCCCTTCCTAACCTTCTCTTTGTTCTGGGCAGGTGAAACGGGCTGTGGTGCAGGTGATAAGTGCCATGGCCCACCATGGCTACCTGGAGCAGCCTGGAGGTGAGGTGATGGTTGACTACATTGTGCAGCAGTGTGCTCTGGCCCCTGACGAGGTAAGGACTATTACCCAGATCCACCTGTTTCTGGATATGTGTGTCAGACTCTTCAGCCTGTGTTTCTCTTGAGCACTGTTAGCACTGGTTACCAAGAGCATCTACCCTACTAATGGGAGGCTGTGCAGGCTCTGTGGCTGAGGTTCCCCGTGGCTTCTGAGTCAGGGTCTCTGTGTCCTGTGAATCCACTCAACAGATACCCAGCTCAGAAGCAGAGGCAGAGATAGAAGCTTGATTCTCTTTGTTTTTGTTTGTTTGTTTGTTTTGTTTTGTTTTTTTCTATTTAAAAAGTTAATAAACAAACACCAATTTCTTCTGAAGGAGAACAGGGTAAGACCTGGGAAAGTAGATTGCAAGTAGTGGGTGCAGTAGGGCTGAGTGGCACTGGCCTTTCTTAGTATGGAGAGAGCACTGGGTTCCTCAGGAAGGAAATGAGTGCATATAGAGTAGGCAGTTCAGTCACACACTAAACTAGTGAGTGCTCAGTTCTTGCGTTGCCAGCTCTGGCTCTGGTTTCTTGGTGTTTGTAAAGCTAGATGTCCTGTGGTCAGCTCAGAATAAACACATGCTGTATTAGTACTTACCTGTTGCTCTGGTAAAACACCATGACCAAGGCAACTTAGAGAAGGAAGGGCTTGTTTGAGCTCCCAGAAGGATGAGTCCATCATGGTAGAGAGAGACATAGCAGCAAGTAGCTGGCAGGGTGGTAGGAACAGAAATCTGAGAGCTCACAGGAAACACAAGCACAAAGCAGAGTGAACAGAAAGCAGGACAGGACCGCTCAAAGCCTGTCCTGATGACATATTTCTTCGAGCATGGCTGCACCCCCTACAGATTCCACAACCTCCCCAAACAGCACTTCCAAGTGTGGACCAAGCGTTCAAATACCAGAGCCTTCAGGCAACACTCCTCATTCGGACCACCACATGTGGCCTTCTTCTTGAGCTTCTGTCATTGTGGTTTGTGCAGCACCTCAAACAGGATTTAGCTGGGCATAGTGGCACGTGCTTCTAACCCCAGCACTTGGGAGGCGGAGCTAGCTGGAGCTCTGTGAGGTTTGATTCTATAAACACTTGCCTGCACGTATGTATGCGTATCCTGTGTGTGTTTGGTGATTGGAGATCAGAAAATGGCAGTGGATTCCCTAGACCTGGAGTTATGCATGAGTGTGAGCCGCCATGTGAGTGCTGGAAATCAAACCAGATCCTCTGTAAGAGCAACAGATGCTCTACACCACTGATCGATCTCTTGAGTGCCATAATTAATTTTGTTCTTTGAGAATTTCATATAATGTATTTTGATCTTATTTACTCCTCACTCTCCTCTAACTCCTCCAGACCCACTTCTGTTTTTTTGCAAAAACACGTTTACTTATTGGTGTGTGTGCTCACACACGTCACAGCACAGCCATGAAGGGCAGAGGACAATATATGGGAGTTGATTGTCTCCACCATGTGGGTCTCGGGTATAGAACTTAGGGTGTCAGGCTTGATGGTAAATATGTTTACCCACTGAGCCATCTTCCGAGCTCATCCTGCATTTGTCTTGAAGGTCATAACACTGACTAGAGGTCATGGATAACAGCCCACCTTTGGAGGAAGCCTTGCCAAGGTTGTGGGCCCCACAGGTCAATTCTTTCTTTTTAAATTTTTTTTTGGGATTGTGTGTGTGTGTGTGTTGCTATTGTGTTGGAGCACATGGAGCTGGAGTTGCAGGCAGTTTTGAATGGCTCAACATTGGTGGTAGGAACCAAACTCAGGTCTTCTGCAAGAGCAGCATACACTCTTAATTACTGAACCATCTCTCTGGCCCCTAACCTTTTTTTTTTTTGATACTTTATTTCTTGCTGTGTGTATATAGATGTATATAGGTGTACATGCTATTATATTTGTGGGAGTCTGGGGGGGGGTGTGTTTTTCTTCTTCTACAGTATGGGTCCCAGAAAGTGCTTTTACCTGCTGAGCCTTTTTGACAGCCTAGGAGCCTCCTTTTGACTTCTGCATCGGCACAACAGTTTGTAGGTTGTCAGACCTGAGCTGAAGAAGGCCAAGGCTCCTGTTTAGTCTTTAGTCCCAATAACTTGCTATTTGAAGATTTCTTTTAATATTGGGAAAGTTGCATAGACTCCTGTGGTAGGAACTGTAAATTTTATGTTGTTGTTAAAATTATAAACAACCATGTTTGGTTGATATCCATGGGAGGCCTGCTCTTTTCTGAAGAGAAACAGAGGAGTGAGTGGATGGGGCATAGAGTAGGGAATGGGAGAGGAGGAGAGAGGGAAAACGGCATTCAGGCTGTAAAATATGAGAGAAGAATAAAGAAAAAGCCTACATTTCAACCTCTTATACCCCCCGAAATAAAATATTTACTTATTTTGTGTACAAATATGTGTGGATAGGAATACTGTTTGGAGGTCGGAGGACAATTTGAAGGAGTCAGTTCTCTCTTCCCACCATATAAATTCTGGGAATCCAACTCAGGTTGTCAGACTTGGCAGCAAGTGCCTTTATTTGCTGAGCTATCTTGCTGGCCCAACAAAGTTTTTTTGTTGTTGTTGTTTGTTTTGTTTTTTGAGTCAGTAGTTTATAGGAAACAGGAATAGAGATAGAAACAGATAGACAGAGATAGAGACAGAAGGAGACAGAGAGGGGGGTATGTATGTATGTGGGTGCAGGCATACACACGCTGCCCCAGACCACGCACAGAACTTAGAGAACAATGTTTAGGAGTTGGTCTCTCTTTGTGACATTGAATCTGGGAATCAAGCTCAAGACTGTCAGTCACAGCACAGAAAGTACTGTGACTCACTGTGCCATCTCACCAGCTTTTCTTGAGGGACTTTAGTGTGCTTGCCTGTGAGAGCTGACAGATACGCTCAGGGGCAGGTTTGGTGAGTCTTCCGTGTTTCCTTTTCTGCCCGCCTTTTCCTTCCTCATGCTAACCTTGGTGTGTGGTCCACCATCCACATATGCTCTTTTTGCCTCTCCCCCAGTCTGAGAAGCCTAGTCCTGAAGGGGAGGACCTGGCAGCAGATAGTGTGCGGGCAGTCAGTATCCGTACCCTCTACCTGGTCAGCACCACAGTGGACAGGATGGACAATGTGAGTGTGTGTCTTTGACTCCTGCTGTCTGAGCTCCCCCTCAGATGTCCTACCCTCCCTATCCCTGACTTGGGTAACAAGTGAACAGTGGAGTGGAGAATGTGGCCTTCTGAGGACAGTGGCTGAGCAGTGCTCAGAGGATCTCTCAACAATGGCAGGACATGCTCTCTGTTTTACCTTGGGCCGCTCTAAAGCTGCCCTGCTTTTGTATAGACGTAGAGATCAGGCCCTGTCAACTCTACTGTCCTAGAAGCTGTGCCTACCTGCTTGCAGTCCACAGACCATGGCCCTCTGTCCCTCAGGTTCTCTGGCCTTACCTGCTCGAGTTCCTCACCCCAGTGCGCTTCACTGCAGCCCTCACCCCACTCTGCAGGAGCCTTGTGCATTTAATTCTGAAGAGGCAGGAGGCAGGGGCAGATGATTTCCTCGACCAGTACAACTCGAATGGTGTGGAGGCCCAACCACCTTGCACCTGACCCCAGTGCCGTGCCCTTACACCTGATCGGTCCTCAGCTACCTGCTCCTGCCCCTGCCCCTGCTGCTGACCTCACCCCCAGCTGCTGCCTTTGCATGATATCCCACCCCAGCCGCCTGCTTCTGCGTATGACCCCCATCCTTTCCCCCACGCCTATCCCTGCCTTGTAACTATTTCCATGTCTCTTGTCTAGCAAACCTCCCATCTCCCTTCGCCATGACCACAAGACTGCTGGTAAGAAAAGGGTCCATTACTGGGTCCCAGCAGGCTGGTTGACAGCATCCTTAGTGGGATCTTCCCATTGTTCTCAGCGTGACTGTGGTTACTCTAGTGTAGAGGAGGGGGCCTGCTGTGTCCAGAGTCCCTATGAGTTCTTGTGGCAGGATATGACTCTTGCCCCCATCTCATTGAGGAGCCTCCCACCTTGCATCTGCTGATTTTCCTTCACTCCTGGGAATCTGGTCTCCAGGGTGGGCACTGAGGCCTGGAAAGGTGTCCTGCGACATCTGGGAGGTCCAGGTGGCTCCATGCTTAGGCAGCCCCCTTCTTCCCCTCCTTCAGGTTGTGTCTTCTAATCCCTACCTGGGAGATGGCCGTGGGGCGGCCTCCTTGCGCCTCCTGAAGGTTATACATTGGAACATCCACCCTTTGCTGGGCCAGCGGTGGGAGACAACCATGCCTGTGCTGCTGGAGTACCTGGATGGTGAGGCCAGTTAGGTGAAGGAGCCCGTCCCTGACCCCACTTGTACCCAGTATGTCATTAGGGCTGCCTGATACGGACCAGGGTTTTGTAAATTGGCAGAAATAATCTACGCTGTAATCTAAGAAAGGGCCTGGATGGCTCAAGGGATGTTACCTGGTGATGTGTGTGAAGTGGTGCAGCCTGTGGTGTGATTCCTCCGGGGAGTTCCCTAAGACGAGGTGGTCCTAGGCGCTGGGGTCCACTGATGCATGTTGGGATGACCCTGCCAACGGAGTTATCGGTCATTTCAGAGCACACTGAGGAAACCCTGTCACTGAAGGAGTGGGAAGAAAAGCTTCTATTGGTGAGAGATGGGACAGAAAGCCAAGGGCCTGTCTGTGCTTCTCTGGGACATTCTGGGCCTGGGCATGGAGGGCTGGACAGCAAATGTGGGACTGGTGTATCTTGCCTTCCCAGGGACTTGTTACCTGACTTCATCTGGTAGTGTGACTAGGGAATGGGCTCAGCAGTAGGAGAGTCCAGGAGTCTGGATGGGGGCCGGCCTCAGATTTCCAGGACAGGGTTTATACCGTCTATCAGCCAGCACCAAATTTGAGGCACTTTGGACCATCCTAGTCACAGAAAATGATCTTCCCTCCTTCCACTGTCCCCAACCTAGTTCAGAGCCTTTTGTGCTTTAGCATGCTACCCACCTTCAAAGATCACTTACCAACAGGAGTCACCTCCTTCCACTGTCCCCAACCTAGTTCAGAGCCTTTTGTGCTTCAGCATGCTACCCACCTTCAAAGATCACTTACCAACAGGAGTCACCACAAGGTTATCATGTGACGAGCCCGGGCCTCAGGCCCTCCCACAGCCAGCCCTCACTAGCATTCTCATCCACAGTTTCTACGAGACACCCTAGCCGTGGTATCTGACAACACATGGATTTGCCAGCTGAGCCAGGAGATGTGCAAGCAACTACCCTCTTACAATGGGACACCACAGGAGAAGGTGCCTAAGACAAGCCAGCTGGGGTCAGGGATCTCTCAGCCCCAGGCCCCAGTTCCTGTCCTTCGAGTGTTTGATCTTTCCTGTCTGTGTCTTTGTCTCCTGACTCTGGCAGCCCTGGCCAAGCCAGGAAAAAGCAAGAAGGGTTAAGAGCCTCTTCACTGCAGCTAACAGCTAGGAGAGGTGGGCTTGCTGCCTGCTATTTGTTCCTCAGACTCAGCCCAGGGATCACCCTTCCATCCTCATGGGGGACCCTTCCTATGTCCTGATTGAAAAACAGATCTCCAAGGGTCCGAGCCTTTTTTTTTTAAACTTTTATTTTTATGTGCATTGGTGTTTTGCCTGCATGTACATCCATGTGAGACTGTTAGATCTTGGAGTTACAGACAGTTGTAAGCTTCATGTGGGTCCTGGGATTTGAACCTAAATCCTTTGGAAGAGCAGCCAGCGTCTCTAACTGCTGAGCCATCTCTCCATCCCCTTGGGGGGATACCTTTAATCCTAATACTTGAGAGGCAGGTGAATCTCTGAGCTCAAACCCAACCTGGCCTATAGAACTAGTTCTATAGTAGACAGCCAGAGCTGCACAGAGAAACCCTGATCAAAAAACAAACAAAAAGGGCTGGAGGGATGGCTCAATGGTTAGAGCACTGTCTGCTCTTCCAGAGGTCCAGAGTTCAATTCCCAGTACCCACATGGTGGCTCACAACCATCTATACTGGGATCTGATGCTCTCTTCTGGCATGCAAGTGACCTACAGATAGAGCACATATATATGTAAAATAAATATTTCTGAACGAGAGAATGCAGCTCTTCGTTAGCAGTGCCTGTCAGAGTGCAGGTGTCTGTGCTCAGGAGTGAGGCACAGCTGTCTTCTCTACCTTTGTTGCAGAATTTCCTGTATAAGTGCATAGGAACCACTCTGGGTGCTGCTTCAAGTAAGGAGGTGGTGAGAAAACACCTTCGAGAGCTGTTGGAGACAGCCAGATACCAAGAAGAGGCGGAGCAGGAGGTAGGAAGCCCCTAATGCCCAGGGCTGTCGGGCATTGATCATAGTCCATCTCTCAGGCAGCTAGCTATGTGTACTATGCTGTTATGAATCATAACATAAATATCTGTGTTTCCTTGTGGTCTGTGAAAGGGTCATCTGCCCCACAGGTTGAGAATCACTGGGCTAATCCATATAGGTACATGTACCTGTATGCGCACTGCCTGCTTCTATACGTGTGTTCCATGTATACAGTGTGCCTTTAGGTTTATGTGTGCACGGTACACATGTATGTATGTGTGTATATATGTTCCTCCCCACACAACATGTGGGCAGGTGGGCCAGTCTGCCCAAGTGTGAGCACACTTTTGCACCTCCCCAGGGCCTTGCCTGCTGTTTTGGGATTTGTGCCATTGCCCACCTTGAGGACACTCTAGCACAGTTGGAGGACTTTGTGAGGTCAGACGTGTTTAGGAAGTCCATCAGCATTTTTAGCATTTTTAAGGTAAGGAGGTCACTACCCAGAACGGGGGCCTGAGTGTGTAGATCCCTGCCTCTCACTGCTCTGCTTTTCAATGTCTGTGGTAGGGTGGGTTCCTATCCTCTGACGCCTGCTCCCTCTTTTCTCAAGATCAAGGCTAGGGCCGAATACTCTTAGTTTTAGAGTCCAACAAAAAAGCACCTTGCTCTGCAGCCACTTTGCCCCTCTAGTCCCTCCTCTGGGCCCAGGCTCCCCTCCCAGCAGAGGCCTCCCAGAAGCAAATCTAGCTGGTGACGGTGGCATGCCTCCAGTTGTGGGTAATGAGAGGGGCCAAGAAGCAGAGTTTGCTTGCCTTTGTAACAACCCTTACCTCTAAACCCATGATGTTAGAAATCTGTCAAAGGGTTAATTCAGTGGTTCTCAACCTTCCCAATGCTGCAACCCTTTAATACAGTTCCTCATGTTGTGGTAACCCAACCATAAAATTATTTCATTGCTACTTCATAACTGTAATTTTACTGCAGTTATGAATCATAATGTAAATATCTGAGTTTCCTGGTGGTCTGTAAAAGGGTCATTTGCCCCCTAGGTTGAGAATCATTGGGCTAATCCATTGATGAACCAGTCACTTCCCAAAGGCTTCTGCTTCTGAATACTGCTACTCTGGGGACATGTGAACTTTAGGGACATTTCCAAATGTTACACCTCAAAACCCTGCAGCACTGGGGATGCTTGAGCTTTGGGGACATTCTCTATGTGAACCACAACGGGTAGGGGACTGAAAGCTGTACCCTCCTTTATGGCCAGGCTGTCTGCACTGTCCTTTGCCCTGAGTGCTTGGATTTGAAGCATCTCCCATCATTCTCAACTTATCATAGAACCTGAGGGTTGGCCCAGGTGTGCAGGGAGGCACCTCTTCTTTCTTTTTTCTTCTATCTCTATCTTTTAAAAGTCTTTTTAGATTTATTTCATTTTAAATGTATCAGTGTTTTGTCTGCATGTATGTCTATGTACCATGTGCATGCCTGGTGCCCACTGAGATCAGAAGAGGACATAGGATCCCCTAGAACTGGAATTATGTAGAGTTGTGAGCCACCATGTGGATGCTGGGAATTGAACCCAGGTCCTCTGCAAAAACAAGTGCTCTAAACCACTCTAGGCCCCTCTGTCTCTATCTTGTTACAGGGCCTCACTATGTGGCCTTGGATGGCCTAGAAGTTGATGTGTAGACTAGGCTGACCCTCCTTTTCTACAGCCGCTAGGACAGAAGGCTGTTCCGCAGCCACAGCCCTGCCATCTTCTGGTTGGTAGGCCTCCAACTTTTCTTTCCACTGCTCCTTTTCTTCTTGGTCTCACTGCCTCAGCCCTTTCCTGAAACCTGTTGGTTCCCAGGGGGCTTGTGTGGGCACCTGGGCTGCCCTTGTGCCATCCCTGGGTGCTGCCTCTGGAGTTCCTGCCTGACTCTGGCTATTCCCGGAGTATAAAAAACACACTGCAAGTCAGGGCTCCCTGCCTTGTAGAGAGCAGTTGGTTGAGTAACTGATACCCTGCTTATTTCTCTGCCTCCCAGGATCGAAGTGAGCATGAAGTAGACAGAATGAAGAGTTCTCTAATCCTGTGCTATGGGCACGTGGCTGCACAGGCCCCTCGTGAGCTGTTGCTGGCCAAAGTAGAGTCTGATATCCTCCGCGGCATGTTTCAGTGCTTCAATACCAAGGTGGGCGTTGCAGCTCTCTGTGTGGGCCAGTTATACAATGCCAGAGTCTTAATGTATTTCACTCTTTGTTGTTTAGGTTCTGGGAATAAAGGTAGAGACCAAGGTATAGTGTATAGCAACTGTGTGTGAACTGTGCTTTCTCTCTCTCTCTCCTCTGGGCTGGGCTTTGGGGCAGAGCCAAACCCAGAGCTCTCTGGGCTTCCTGGCCAGGCTAGTCGTAGGGGAGTGTCCTGGAGTACAGCTCTGAGACTCTCCTGCCCACTTGCTTTGGAGCAGCACTTCATGGAGCTGTAGCTGCTGAGGGAAGAGCAAGGCTTCTGTGCTTCTGGGTAATTGGTCCTGGGCCATATGCTTAGAGTCAGCTGGTAGGCCATCTATAGCTGTGTCCTTCATAGCCCAGCAATAGCTTTGGGCTTCTTTGGCTCTGTTCCCAATGCTTTAGGGGCTGCCTTTCTCTAGTCCCCAGAGAGCACCTAGGGAAGGGCTAGTTAAGCCCAGAGCCATTGAAAAGGGCCAAAGATTCCCTTGTACTCATTAACATTCCTCCTCTGTGATGTCCCTGATACTAACCTGGCAGGCCTTTGTGAGGGACAGTTGGCTCTTCCTGAGGAGTGGGGCTGGATTGAGGTTCTTTTAGTTCTTGTTTCCTTGCCCATGGGAATAGGAGCGCTGGTGTTCTGTGTGCTCGGAAAGGCCTCCCTCATACCTCCTATGAAGCTCTCATGCCACATAATCAGTTCCCTGTGGGCCCAGGCCCTAAAACCTACCACCCCTAAACCCCACCCTTAGTGCCTTCTTAGTCAGGAGGCTGTTGTAGGGCTCTGTGATCACAGTGGACAGTCTCTGGCTGTTCAAGAAGGAGTACTCTGAGCTGAGGCTGGGTGGCTCAGCCCTGTGGCTACTCTGAGCACAGCAGCTCTGGGGGCAGCTGTGCAGAGCTCCTGCAGCCAGTTACTCCCCCAGGACCCGGCCCTGAAGCTGTGCCTTGTCCAGAGCCTGTGTATGGTCTGCCAGGCCATGTGCAGCAGCGTGCAAGCCAGCGCCTTCCACTTCTCAAGGAAAGCAGAGCTGGTGACACAGATGATGGTGAGTTCTGGGCCCTTGCTGTTAGCAGGCAGTGGAGGTGGGACCAGGGCAGGCCAGAGGATGAGGGTGGTGATGCAGGTGGAGGATGAGGGGGCTGAGTGGGTACAGACAGAGCAATGCACCTCAGAGGCCTCAACCGCCTGCTTAGTGTGAGAGAGAGGGTGAGCAGGGAGGAGGTCAGTGCCTCCTCTGAGGGCAAGCTGTATGCTGCCTCCCCAAGGAATTCATTAGGGCAGAACCCCCAGACTGCCTGAGAACACCCATTCGGAAGAAAGCCATGCTTGCCTGCACATACCTGGTGTATCCTTTCCTGTCTGTCTGTGCACGTAGTGGGCCTGTGGGTCTGACTGCAGATACATGGACTGTATTATGTATGTAAAGCACTCTGAACAGAGTGGCTGGCAGCTGTACGATCCATGGAGGCCTAGTGGTTTCTGGGGGTACAGGCTGGAGAACGTGTCATGGGATCATTTATTGGGGCCCTTAACCTGCGGCTCAGCAACTTGGAGCCCGTACTGGAGGAGCAGGTACAAGCAGATATGATCCAGAGCTGCTTACACAGTGTCATGGCCCTGCCACCCGAGGCTGAGGGAGAAGACGGTGTCTGCCAGGAGGTATTCATGTCCACGTGGGGTGGGAGGAGGGGAGGAGGCGGTGAGATGGCCACTGAGAGAAGTGGGATCATGCATGAGGATGGTGGCCCGGCTCTCGTTCCAGCCTCTGTATCTGGACACATTATGTGCCCTTGAAGATTTGTTGACAAGCCTGCTGCGGCGGAACATGACCCCCCAGGGCCTGCAGATCATGGTTGAGGTGTGCTCTGGGTGTATGCTGTTGGGGATGATGGAGTTTTGGCTCCTTTCCTGCCATCCCCCACTGTGGTTATGTACTACAGAGATAGTTTAATAGTCTCTTTCGGGGAGGGGCATCTGAACATACTCCTTTTGCCTGGGCAACTCTGGCTAGAGAGTGCCTCTGCAGAATTCCCGAGTACTGCAAGGGCTGGATGGAGCTTGTGAGTCCTGGCTTCAGTCTACTAACCACTTGAGGCAAGCAAGATGACATCTCCCTGCTGGGCCGTTCTTCCCAGCCCTTCCATTGTTACTGTGGGCAGGGGCAGCACCGATCCCTAGTCTAGGCATCCAGTGCCTCATAGGCCTGGACCACTCTCAGCCACCTTAAGTGGGCAGGGGTGAGCTGCAGCAGAACCTAATGTGGGAGCTACCCTGGGTCCCTGCAGTCCCTGAAGCATGGTCCAGCAGGGATGCTGAGCTTGTCCTTGGGATGTGGGCTTCTGGGCTTCTGGCCTCCTGGGTTGCCTCCACAGCAGGCACCTGTGTCAAGTCCATTCTTGTACAGCACCTGAGCCCATGGATCAAGTCCTCAAAGGGTCATGAGCGGGCACGGGCACTTGTCTTGGGCGCCTGCCTGCTGCAGTTCTTCCTGGAGCATTTGCATGTCAGCGTAAGTACTGGACTCCAGACCTCACTCCTCTCATCAGATCCTGAGCCCCTCTTGTCCCAGAGCATCCTGCAGGCTCCCTGACCTTCTGCTACTTTCCTCTCTTGCCTCACAGTTTTCTCTAAGAAGGACAGAGGACCTCTCATGGATAGGGCTGCATTAGATCAGATCAGGGTGAACCAGCCACTCCCAGGAAGGATGTGCTGAGATAGTTCCTAGTTTTGATTGGCAGTGGCTGTGTTAATCAGAACTTTTTTTTTTTTAAATCAGGAACAGATAGTAGATTTTTACAAACATTTTGTTATCATCTATTGGAATCACCGTGGGCATTTTCTCATGACAGTCATGTTTTTGTTCTAGTGTGTATGGTTCTGTGTATACACAGCCATGCTCTCATTGGGGTTTGTCAACATATTCATGCTGACATGAATCTAAGCATACTGGGAACAGCAGCCACCTGTCCCCAGGTCCTGCATCCTGCCTTAACCTTTCCTTGCTGACTTGAAATTCTCCTTTCTTATCTGGCGACTTCTGGGATATGGAGTTTTCAGGGGCAGCTAGGCCTGCTTTGTTCTGGGTACAGCTGAGGGGTCAGGAGGGGTATGGTGTGGGTATGTGTCCTGGGGGTAAGGTGGGGGTTTGTCTGCAGCCTCTGGCAGGTAGGAGGCAAAGCAGCTCAGAGGAAGGAGGGGCTTAGTATATTAGGCAAGCAGAACGTAAGAGATGGACAGGGACCCATTCAGGTTAAAGGAGTACCATGTTTCCTTCCCCTATCCACAGTTACCATCTGAGGAGAGTCATTTCAAGGGTGGTGGCTGAGTCAGCAGAGTCCTTGTACCTTCTCTACAGTTCAAGGAGAAGCTCCCCACTCTTTATGCTTAGGGGCCAAGTGGACTTATGTGAGGGGGAAAAAGTTTGCTGGGGCCATCAGCCACAGGGAGGGTCTAGGCCACATAGCACCCCTCTGGGTCCTATCTACGTAGGTTGTACTTGACTCTCCCTCAGAATGTTACAGCCCAGTCCCCTTCCATCTCCCCCCAGACCTTGGTACCCTTCCACAACCTGGGTCTCCTTGTCGGTCTCTTTGCTCCACGGTGTGCTGACACATGGACTACAAGCCGCCAGGAAGCTGTGGGCTGTGTCTACTCCCTGCTGTACTTGCAGCTGGGCTATGAGGGTGAGCTGGGGATGTGGGAACTGTGGAGGCAGAAGTCAGGATGGGGTCAGACTGAGATCACCGGGAAGCCCTCAATCAACTCCTGCCCTCAGGCTTCTCCCAAGACCATCATGATGATGTGGTGGAGCGGCTTCTCACCCTGAAAGAAGGCCTTGTGCACCCTGACCCTACCATCCTTTTCCACACTTGCCACGGCATAGCCCAGGTACGTATGAGACCCCAGCAATAAGAAAGAGGGGTGCAGAGTCTGGAGCTTAGGGACTTCCAAGGAAGTATCTGGTACCTCTTCTCAGTAGGCCCTAAGGGGTGGCTATGAGCAGGTTTCATCTAAGGGAATAGTGTCCAGGGTCCCACTTGGCCAACACTGCCATATCTCTCATACCTGCCTGCCTCAGGACACCACAGTCTGGGCAGGACCAAGGTGTGCTTCCTGGTAGGACCTTAGGGAGTGCCCGAGAGGGATCATCTGAATACTTTGACATCCAGCTGGCTCTGTAGCTGCCTGCTCCCAGCTTCCTTACTGAGGGAGGATGCGGGTTCCTAGAGTTGGAGTACATGGTGCTGGTGTGTATGTAAGTATCCTACCCAGACAACTACTCAGAGCCACAGGCATGCTCAAGCATGGGCCCTGTCTTTAATTCTGGCTGGCTGGGTCAGTGCAGCACTGGGCCAGGATGTCCCTTTCATGCCTGTTTACTGTTCTCCCCAGGTACCATATCCAGCCTGAACCACCAGCCAGATGTGTAGGATGAAGGTCAGCAGAGCTCCAAGGACAGATCAAATAGCTCCTGGTATCACCCTTCTAGGTTATTGCCAAGCGCCTCCCATCAGATCAGCTCATCAGCCTCTTGCTCACCATGTTTGACAGCCTGGGAGACCCAGACAAGAACTGCTCCCGAGCGGCCACAGTTATGATCAACTGCCTATTGAAGGAGCGGGGCAATGTGCTGCTGGAGAAGGTGGGAGTGGGGCATGTTCAGGAGACTAGGGTGAGGCCAAGGGCAAGGCCAGGGCTAGGTACCCTAAATTCTGCTTGGGTGCTGCCTGTTTGACTACCATAGCTCTGTCTGCATCTCTTCTGGGTCTGATTTGAACAAAGCCTTTTCTTATTTGAAGACCACTTAGAACTTGTTAAAAGCAACTCTATTAAGAATTTAAGCCAGGGGGCTGGAGAGATGGCTCAGTGGTTAAGAGCACTCTCTGCTCTTCCAAAGGACACAGGTTCAATTCCCAGCATCAACATGGCATCTCACAACTATCTGTAACACCAATTCTGAGGGATCTGACACCTCCACACTAATGCACATGAAATTAAATTAAATACATTTAAAAAAATAATAATTTAAACCGGGCAGTGGTGGCGCGCACCTTTAATTCTAGCACTCAGGTTGCAGAGGCAGGCAGATCTCTGTGAGTTCAAGGCCAGCCTGGTCTATAGAGTGAGTTCCAGGAAAGTGAAAACCTGGCACAGTTTATACCTTCTGTTCTTAAAGTCCTAGCCATTTGGGAGACTGAAGCAGGGTGTCTTGGAGCTGAGGAGAGAGGCAGCCAAGCATGATGGTGCACACCTGTAATCCCAGCACTTTGAAGGTGGAAACAAGGAAGATCAGGGGTTTAAGGCTTCGGCTGTATAGATAGTTTGAGACCAGCCTGAGCTATATGATGCTCTCCCCGCCCCCCCCCCCGGCCCCAAATGCAATGAACAGTAACATTGAGCTGACACCTCCTGAGCTCCTGACCCTATTACAGGGAGACGTGGGTGCACTGCTCACCCAGGTCCTAGGGAGATTGCCAGGCATGGGACTTCAGGATCTCATACAGACGCTCCAAGTTCTTGCACGGGACTGCCACTGTGCCCCGATTGCCTGCTCTGTACAGCCTGTTCACCGGGCCTAGAGGGCTGCAGCCCACACACGTCTTCTCCTGGTAGGTGTTGGAAATGTGTGTTCCAGATGTGTGTTGGAAGCACCTGAGACTGGAAATTTGGTGTGCAGTGAGAGGGAAGGGTGTCCTCTCTGGGTCTGTTAGGCTTCAGCAGGCTGGGAAGCTGTAGAGTAGATTTAGAGTCCAGGAAGGTGTGGACTCAACTCACTTGCTAGATGGGATTTTGAAGTCTGTATTGAAGTATCCCAAAAGAGGAGCTGGAGAGTCAGTTCACATCCACAGGCAGACTCACCTGCCAGCTTCCAAGTCTTCCCTGACCTCCAGTGACACCTAAGGCTACTGCCATCTCCTCGTATGAGTGTCTTGCAAATGGTGTGAAAGTGAGGCCACTCATGCATCCTGTGCTAGCCCAGTTTGCTCCTTAAGGCTATCAATTGGTTCACCTGCCATCACAGAGCACTTGGCCGTAGTCTGTGCTATCTGTACAGCCTTCTGAGGGTACATCCTGCGTGGGACCTACCTGGACAGTGGTGGTGCTCCATTTTCTGTCTTTCTGTGATAGGCTTGTGGTATTCCATGTTAGGATTTAATTTGCACCTTCTCGTGGCCGAGGAATAATTTGATGACTTCTTTTGTGAAGACAATGGCCTTTTATCCAGTTCCATGTTGAGTTGTCTGTGCTTTTCTTACTGATGTCTGGGGACACCATGAGTATTCTGATGGTTCTGCTAGTGAGTATACCTGAGGCAGGAAGTAACCAGTGAAAAAGAAAGACTGTCCAACAGAACGGCCCTCAGACCAAGGAGTTTCAGGAGCTGTACCCTCCAGACAGGGATAGTATCCGTGTGCCATTGGATAGGTGACTGAGAGGCTGATGTTGTGGAGGTGCTGCCTGGTGCGATCCTGGAGGGCGGAGGGCACGGTGTGCCGCTGGGGCCCACAGAGCTCCCTGGGGCAGACATCAGTGGCTGTCCTGGTTGTGCAGATGGAGAGGAAGCATTAGGCAGGAACTGGTGGTCACCAGGTATATGTGGCTAGTCCATGTACAGTCCACATTTTGTTTAGCTGTCATCCAGTGGTGGACATTTGGGTTGTTTCTACTTCTTGGCTGATGTAAAAGTCACTGAACACAGATGTACAAACATCTTAAGTCCTTGTTTTTTTTTACATTTTTAGTGTATGAGCAATCTGAAAAAAAATTAAGGAGTTTTTTTTCCTTTTTTGGTTTTTGTTTATGTGTTTTTTGAAACAGGGTTTCTCTGTGTAGCCTTGGCTGTCCTGGACTCACTGTATAGACCAGGCTGAGCTCGAACTTACATAGACATGTCTGCATCTGCTCTCCCAGTGCTGGGATTAAAGGCGTACGCCACCACACAGGGCTAAATTTTAAGGATTAAAAAAAGATCTTAACTTACAGCTGGAAAGATGACACAGCTGTGAAGAGCCCTGGCTGTTCTTCCAGAGGACCCGAGTTCAGATTCCCAGCACACACATGGTCACAACCATCCATAACTTCAGTTCCAGGGAACCCAATGCACTCTTCCACCCTGTGGACATCAGACACACATGTGGTGCAGACATACATGTATGCAAAGCATTCATACACATACAAATAGAAAATAGAGTTTAATTCTCTAACACTGATTTATTTTTATTTGTGTGAGTGTGTGTGTGTGCACCACATGTGTGTGTGCCTGTGGAGGCCAGAAGAGGGTTGGGTTTTCTGGTGCAGTAGTTACAGATGGTTGTAAGCCACCCAAAGTTGTGTGCTAAGAACTAATTTCTGGGTCCTTTGGAAGAGCAAGAAGCTCTTATAGTGCTCCTCTCTGTGTGTATGTATTTAATTATTTGGGAGCAGAGGACCTTATGAGTAACCATGCTATAGCCTAAGAAACCATAGAGGAGTTGATCTCTTTCCACCGCATTAAGCTGGGGCATCCAATTCCAGTCTTCAGGCTTGATAGCAAGTACCTTCATTTGTTGAGCCATCACACCAGCCCACATCATGTTTTTGTTCTCAATTACATACATATGTATGTGACCATGTGTGCACATATGAGTGCAGGTGCCTGCCGAGGCCAGAGGCATTGGGTCCCCCAGAGCTAGAGCTGCCTGGTGTGGTTACTAGAAACCAAACTCAGGACCTCGGTAACAGCAGTAAACACTCTTAAACACTAAGCCATTTTTCCATCCCAATCATTGTGATTCTGATTTTTGTTTCTCTGGTGGTTAATGAAGCTAAGCATCTTTGCAATATATATATAGGCCATTTGTGTACTGCCTTTGGAAAATGTCTGTTCAAGCCAGTTGTTGATGTTTAGACTTTATTATTAGTGTATGAGAGACAACTTGTGTCGGTTCCTTGCTTCCATCTTTATGGGTATTCTGGGGATAAAACCCAGGCCCTCAGGCAAGTGCCTTTAACTGCTGAGCCGCCTTGCTGGCTCTCAGAGATTTCTAATGGGCTTGTTACCTTACAGTTCTGGATACTGTTCCCTTACCATGTATATGATTTTCAAGTATGTGCGTTCTGTAGGAACTTCTTCTGTCAGTTTGTCCTTCGGTATGCAAAAGTTTTGGGGTTGAGGTTGATGTCGTCTTGCTGATCTCGCTTGTTGCCTGTGCTTTGGTGCCATATCCAGGAAATCATTGTCAGATCCATCCTTTCTTTCTTTTGTTTGTTTGTTTGGTTGGTTTTTTTCAAGACAAGAGTTTTCTGTGTAGCCTTGGGTGTCCTGGAACTCTCTGTAGACTAGGCTGATCTTGAACTCACAGAGATCTGCCTGCTTCTGCCTCACCAGTGCTGGGATTAAGTTCGTGAGCCACCGTGCCTGGCTGCCAGATCCATTGTTATGAAGCCTTTGCCCTGTTTCTGTCCTAGAGCTTTATGGTTTGGGGCTCCCTTTTCTCCATAGAGCCAGGTGTCCTTGCGTGGTCCTGATTACTTTGGTCTGCACCTGGTATCTCGGGCATCTCGTAACTGGGCATATCTGCCTCATTGGCCCATTAGGGTCATGGGAAACCCCTCTACCTGAGAGACTCCAACAGGAGCGTCTTACAGACAGCCTGCTGTTGGACTTCTGGCATAACACTGAGGCATTTGGTTTCAGCACTGGCATGCAGCTGGACTGAGGTCCTACCGAACATATTGTGATCATGAGTGAAGCACACTGTAAAGCTGCATGTGAGGCAAGGTGGGAAGATAGGTCTTCAGCACCTGTGTCAGAATGGAAGGAGGGTCTTCTGTGGGCCAAAAGGGAATACAGGGAAGTGGCTGGGTGACACAGAGAAGCTACCATGGGAAAACATGGGAAAACAGACTGCAGTATGCTTAAAAAGTCAGAATGGGGCTACATGTGGCCCTGTCCTCCACCTCTAGGAACACGCCAGGACGCACATAGAAAGCTACACACAAGTGTTCACAGCAGCAGTATTCAAATTCTACCAGTTTGTGAGTGAGAAAAGAGAGTGTGATCCATCCACACAATGGAATATTATTTTACCATATGGAGGAATGAAGGTCTATGACATCTGCAGTGTAGATGAACCTTGAGAAACACCTAGTGAAACACCTAGTACCTAGTGAAAGCCAGAAAAAAAGAAGCACTGTACACTGTGTGGTCCATTTATGTGAAATGTTCAAAACAGGCAGATTCACAGCAAAGAAAATAGATTTGAGGTTTGAGGGACGGGGGAAGAGATGGGCTCATGAGGACAGGGCTCCTTGGGGATATTGGAATTTCTGAAATTGGATGCGTGCTAGTTTGCACAACCATCAGTGTGCTAGAACCACCACAGTGGGACCATACCTTCATGAAGCTATTGTGAACAGATGAAGCTGATTGATAGGGCAGGAGTATTCCCTGATGCTGGGGGCGGGGGCAACCCAGAGGTAGGCAAAGGTACAGGTGTAGTCTCTTGTAAGAGACCAGATGGAGCCTGCCTAGGGGACAGGAAATGGGGTTCCGTGCAGAACTTTACAGTGAAGGTAGGCTTCTCAGCCAAGATGATGAGGAAGCTGCCCCCGCTGCAAGGGCACACACCTAGTCACTGCTGTCACAGTTGGTAGAAAAGTGCATTACAGAAATTACTACCCTGAGTAGGCCAGGGACAAGGACCAGTGCTAAAAATAAATCTCCTAGAGACTCAGTAACTCTTGTCACATCTTCAGAGAGGAGCTGGGAGTATGGCTCAGTCCTAGCATGATCCCAGCAAACAGAACTTCCCCACAAAGAAAGAACAAACTTCCTAGAATCCAGAAGCATGGAAGTAGCTTTCGCTTTCCGGTGTCCAGATGCCACAGGCCTGTTGAGGCCACAGCTAGATCAGGACATAGATAAAGGCCCAGATGAGAGGGTGGCTAAGAGGAGGCTACCCTGTGAGTGGACCATGGGGGGGGGGTCCACTTCCTATACCCAGGGTCACCCGATGACTCTAGTGTTGTGCTCACACCTCTGAACCCTATAGTTCTCCAAAGGAACTGCCCTGTATATTCTACACTGATTTTCAGCCTCCCATACCCTTCCTGGCTTCACCAAGGAGATGGGGAAGCCTTTGGCAGTTCCCACTGGGCTCAGAATCTTTCTGGTGTCTTGTCATTGCTGAAAAGCTTTCTGGTTCTATCTAGTGGTTCCCTTGCCAAGCAGGAGAAAAAAAAAATGACTAGCCCTGGTCACAGGGTCTGCTATTCTCAAGGGCAAGATGACCTTTGCTTCTGTAATCTCTGCATGCAGCTTTGGCTGTATATGATATGGGGGTAGGTTCCATGCCTAGAATATGGAGGAGATTCCTAAACTGTGCAAGATTGCCTAGAGGTAGGCTACATCTTGGAGAATAATTGAGGCTGTATATCTACCCACAACATTTATGTAGTTCTAAAGGGTATTCCTGGTGGCCAGAGCTTCTCTACTCACTTGTCCGTGTTCCCCAGTGTTTGTGTCACCTGCTTTGTGCAGCAGCAAGGCACCCACAAGCTCAGGCAGGCATTACTTCAGGTCCCTCCCCAGGTCACCCTCCAGCTCAGTCTTACTCCCAGGTCCATTGCTCCTGTTTTCTCCTCCCTCTCTGCCTCCTAGCCTGCTTTCTCATATGGGTCCTGCCTTTAACAGATAGTAGTTGAGATACATGAATACTGTGAGGGCTCAAGGGGCCCCTTTTGCCCCTTGCTGCTTAATCACCTCCTCTGAAAGTCCCCAAATAGGTGTATTTCTGCCTCCTCTCTCCTCTGTAGTGCTATGGAATCTACTTCAGGGTAGTCTCCTATATACTGGTAAATACTCTACCACTGGGCCATAGCCTGCATCTCCTCTCCTGTGGAATCTAGGTGCTTCTTAGCTGCTCACACCCATGGGGGATTGCCTTAGGCCTTTCTGTCATAAGCTTGTGGCCTGCAGTCAAGAGCTCTGGATTTCCACAGACTTTCCTTCTCATAGCCTGGACTAGTGAAACGTATTAGAAATACCTGTGTACTCTTTCCTGTCACGTCTAATGTGGGCATGTGCCCAGCTCCAGAGCCTGACTGCAACATCCCACTTGAGCTTGTCGTGTCTGCAGGTACCTGAGATTGTGAGTATGTTGCGAGCCAAGCTGCGGGATACCCAGGAGGAACATGTCCTACCAGCTGCCCAGCACAGCGTGTACCTCCTAGCATCTCAGCACTGCGAGGCTGTGGTATCCAGTCTCCTGGGGAGCCCCCTGCCCTTTGACAGGTACTCAGCACCTAAGCTTATTTGACGGAAGCCATACTCCAACTTTGGGAGTTTCTCCTGCACGGCATACCATTATGTGCTCCTTCAGCACCTCTCCCCTACTTCTGCACACTAAATTTTCTGCATGAGTCCCCGTGGACCTGGCCTTATAGAAAAGATAATAACATTGAAAAGGGTTACAAAAAAAGGGCCTACCTCTCAGGTACCCAAGGCAACTCTCTGTCCTTCTCTAGATGTTTTAGGATCCTGATTAAGACCCATCTTGGACATTCCTGCCAAGCCAGGCTTCCTATAGTCCTCAGTGGCCATGTCCTTACCCTCCTCTCAGGCTCCTAGACTGCCTGGCTGCTGTGATTTGGTGATTCACTATAGCACTCATTACCTGTGAGCAGAGTCCCACCATGATCACTATGGGCCCCTCTGAGGAGCTTAGGAACCCTTGTGTTTACCCCGTCTTGTTGCATCTCCCCAAATCATCTCCCACCACCTCACCAAAGACAGTCCTCCTTTTCTTCTTGCCAGCCTTTCTTTTTCCCTTCCTGCCCTGTCCTGAGGGTATGGGCTTGTTTGGTCTCATCTTTTTTTGTAGTCTTGGTTGAGGGTAGAGGTTATCCTTAAGGCCACTACTGAGCCAGATGGTGTGGTCCCTATCTGTGCTGACGCTGTCCCTGCTGTTAGGACACAAGATGTAAGGATCACTACCAGCTCTTACTCTTATCCAGCTTGGAGGCTGTGAATTGGGAGTGAGTGACTTTGTATATGTCTGTCTGCATCTCCCTGTCTTTGTCTCTCTTCTGTGTGTGTGTGTGTGCACGCGCACGCGCGAGAGAGAGAGAGACAGAGAGACAGAGAGACAGAGAGAGAGAGACAGAGACAGAGACAGAGAGACAGAGAGAGAGGTGTCCTTAGAGGCCAGAATAGTGTGGTGTCCTTTGGAATTACAGGTGGTTGTAAGCCATTCCAAATGGGTGTTGGGATTGAACTCTGGGGGCAAGCACTCTTAACTGCAGAGCCATCTCTCATTTGTTACTCATGAGTGGAGTCCTCACTTAGGTGAACTTCCTCACATATTCCTCCAGCAGTCCTTTCACTTCCCACTGAGACCTGGGTGTGCACAAGAGGGCCTGCAAGTCCTGGTGCTCCTGCAGGGTTCTCTGTGCTTTCAGACTTCAGACACTACTTAAAGGCAAAAGAGGTATCCAGCCTCCAGGTCCCATCTACTTTTCAGCTGAGTCCCCAATCTGCCACCAGTGTCCTGTTGCTGTTCTTAGGGGGACTTTGCCTGATCTTGAGCTTTCCTTTCTGACTTACTCAGTATATTACTCTTGAGATGAGATACAATGAAGTAGCTTGCTTGCTCTTACTACTGTATAGTATGGCTATGTCTTATCTACACTGTCCATTCCCGGGAGATATTTTAGTAGTCTTTTGCAGAGTAGGGCATAAGGAGCCTGTCACATGCATGTCGGAGTGGGGCAGGTCACTGAATTGTGCCAAGCCCGTGAGCCAAGACAGGGCTTCATGCTTATAAATGGTTTGGAAAGATCACAACTACCTTCTGACATATAAGGTTGATAGATTTGTAACCCACCACCATGCTCATCTACCACGTAAATCCAGAGTATGGCAGCAAAGGTTGTGAGGTCCATAGGATCTGAACTGTTTGTGCTCTGACCATCTCAAGAACTTCTGGCTCTGCCTTGGGAATGGGTGGTGTGCAGCCAGCCATTAGGGGAACTGATTCTGGCTTCAAGGTACTTAGTTAAGTGTTGGTGTGCATTCTACCAGCCCAGGAGATGGCTTTGCCATGGCAAGGTATTCTGCCTTTCTCACAAACTCCCTGGTGTTTGGTCTTGCAATTTGGGGAATGTTTCCAATGGTATCCATGAAATAATGTCTCATTTTCTGGCTTCTGTTGGTTGCTGTGGAGGGACCTATATGTGCCTAACTCATTGTCTCTGTAAGATGTAGCTTTTCCCTTGGTCTGGAAGATCTGGAAGGTCTTAGTCTACTGGGCTTCTGAATCTCTACAGTAGTGTTGTGCAGTCTTGTCTTGCCTCGAGACAGGCTGACCTCAAGTTTGATATGTAGATGAGACTGCCTTGAATTCTTGACCCTCTTGGCTCCACTATTTGGGTGCTGGGATGACAGGCATGTACTTGGTCTCACCAATGGCTGACAAAACCTCAGCCTTTTCCCCCCAAATGTTTCTGTTCTATATTTCTGAGCTACTTTACTGTCTGCCTCTCTCATTCTGTCTTCTGAATGAATGTCCTTTGCTTTCCCTCTGTTGAATCCTAGGTAGTTTCAGACTCCCCCACCCCCTCTCTCCAGGATCCCACTGTGCAACTCTGGCTGGCCTAAAACTTAGAGATCTGGCTGGGCAAGATGGCACACGCCTGTAATCCTAGCACTCTGGGAGGCAGAAGCAGGTAGATGGACGTGAGTTCGAGGCCAGCCTGGTGGTCTACAAAGCTTGAGTCCAGGACAGCCAAGACTACACAGAGAAACAAAACAAAAACACCTTAGATCTCTGCCTCCTGGGCACTGGGGTTAAAGGCATGCATCAACACGCCTGGCTCTATACCCCAGCCCATCCCCCAACTCACTGTTTCTCTCATCTGCTGTATCTGAGCTGGCACCAACTCAGTATGTCCAACAAGTGTGGTATGTGCCTTATTTCTACAGTCTCTTTGGTTCTCATAATTTCATTTTTTACATTTTGTGTGTATGTACATGCCACAGAAAGGAGGACACAGGACTAGTTTTGGAAGCTGGTTCTTTCCTTTTAATGTGTGAGTCCCAGGGATTGAACTCAGACCATGGGGCTTGGTGGCAAGTTCCCTTCTTTACCCAGCCATTTTGCAGTCTTCAGTTCTCTTAGAGTTGGTATTTGTAATTTCTAATTTCCAATAGGTATTTGGAAGTTTGTCCTACATTTTTGCAAATACATGGGCATAACTGCTTCCCAGTGTTGTGGGCACCGCCGTTAGATAGATGGGCCATCCTGCCACCTGTAATGCCTGAGTTCTCTCCTCGTGCCTCTTCCTTGCGTCCTTGGTCCTCTGCCTGGGACCTGGGATGGATGCTTCCTCTGGGAAGCCTGGTCTTTAGAGACCCTCTGCTCCCGCCTTAGGTCCTCTGTGCGCAGGCCAGCAGTCTTATCCCTGCCATGTGTTGCCAGCTGTTTCCAGACTCCGGGGGCAGAGGTCTGCGCAAGTTCAAATCTGACATCAGGACACCATTTCTCTCCTAGCAAGATCTGATCTGGCATGTCTGAGCCTTGTGGAATTGGGAACTGCAGCATAAGGCAGTGGTGGCAAGGTGTGCAGCCAGCAATGGCTCAAGATGCTTTCCCTTTCTGTTCCAGTCACACCTGTGCCCTGTGGCGGGCACTGGCTGTGGAGCCCAGCCTCGCCACTCAGGTCTTAGGGCTGCTCCTGGAGAAGATGAGCAGAGATGTCCCATTCAAGGAGAGCCGGGCCTTCCTTCTGGGCAGCACCGCTGACAGAGTAGCTACACTGCTTCCCCTTGCGGTGAGTAGGGACTCAGGGACTACTTGACATGTTGCCCCTGCCCCCACATGAGGCCTGGGTACCCCAAAGGCACCTGGCAGCTGTGCTGGGGCTCATAAAGACCAGCAGGTGTTAGCTCCCAAGGGAGCCCACTTCACATTTTATCCTGTGGAAAAAAAATAAACCCAGCCCAGCCATACTTTAAGCAATAAAGCAGCTGTGAGAATTTCCTCTCCTTTCTAAAGAACTAAGAACAGATGGTCTGAAGTTTGTCCCCACGAAGGCCACACTGTTACTCTGTCCTGCCTAATGCCCAAAGGACTGAGCTACACAGGGTCCTGTTTTACTCTGTGGCTTCTTGGGTCCCTCTCCCTAGGGATACAAAACTTCAAATGAATATGGGGTTTGTGCTAAGGCTTGGACCTCTCTGAATCATGGAGTACAGAGATGTGACCCACTGGTGGCTCTTCCCTAGGCCACCTGTGCATTGTATGAGGTCTTGTCTGCCCCGTCATCTGGAACCGTGGTACTGGAGCTCTACCCTCAGCTGTTTGTAGCACTCCTGCTCCGAGTCAGCTGTACTGTGGGTGTCCAACTGCCCCGGAACCTGCAGGGCAAAGAGCGAAGGAGCACCAGCCCAGCCAGAGCAACCAAGAACCGTGATCCCTGCAGGTAATGGGTCCTCACCTGCCATCCTGTGCTTACTTGTAAACACAGGTAGTGTGTTTGTGTGGTGTACAGTGCTGAAGGCAGGGAGGACAGGATGCCAACTGCCTGCCCCTGGAGAAAACATAAACGACCTTGTCTGAAGAGTGGTAGGTTTGGAGGGAGCGACTTTGCTTACAAGAACCAACAGCTCTCCCTGGAGCAGGTTAGGGTGGTCATTTGTGACACTGTTGAATGTTTTAATGAGTTTCCAGGTCTGTACATTTCCTGGGTTTCTTCTCTCCTCAGCAGGTAGTTCTAGGCCGGGGTGGTAAGGTGCGATATGGCTGCCTGGGGCTTTGGAGTACTCAAGTGAGGTCAGACTGGCACCCTGTTTTTTGTTTTGTTTGGGGTGCACAGTAACCTAGACAAGTGTTCACAACTCAGGGGAGGAGTTGCTGACATGCCCTGGGCCTCTTGCTATCCAGGGCTGAGTTCTTAATGTCTTTGCCGAGTCCTGACTCATTAGGACAATTGAGACAGAGTACTTGCTTATATTAGGGACCCCTAGCAGGCTGTGGTAACTGACTCCTGTGTGCTGGTGCTGGCCTTGCTTCATGCAGCACCCTGGGCCACAATTTCAGCAAAAGTTAAGACCTTCAACAGAGGCATAGCAGTGTCTGAACACAGGATGAAGCCACCATTCCCCCATCCCCTGACTGCCCTCGCTCCTTCCTATCCAGATTATCTGGCTTTGGTTGTGCACCTTAGCCAGGGACACTTGGGGTTGGACAGCCTCAGTTTGACTTACTACTGACTGCGCATAAATTCCAGCAGAAGCTGAGGCCAGCTTTGCTCTGCACTGATAGAGTGAAGTGTGAACAAGACAGAGCAGACCTGGGCCTGCCATGCTAGAAGCCAGCTCATCTACCTGTGAAGGCCCCTGGACTGAGCTCTTTGCAGAGCATAACTGACAGGGGTCACCAACCATGACCCAATGCTTTGCAAACAGCATCCTTCAATGTTCTATTCAGATAACTACCAGAGGTATCTCAGTTGCTCATATATCCCCTAAGCCAAGTATATGCTTCCATTCAGAGACGTTGCAGTGAGCTGAAAATCACTGAGCACAAGTTCTCTCCTTGGGCTGTAGATGACCCTGTTCCCCTTAGACTATGGCCACCAGTGGCTCTTCAGGTTCTGGGAGAGGACCATGCTCAGTCCTCTTAAGGCCTGTGGCTGGCCCTGCCCGCACTGAGGAGACTTCTTTAGGTGTGCTGCTGGCATCTAGCCAGTCACCACAGCAGCTGTTGTGCCACCTTCTCAGCCTGGGATCAATCGATGTAGAAACTGTATTGTCCCCTGGAGCACAGAATTCCCAAGAGAGTTGCCTTCCAGCTCTTTTCTTGGGGGATTAGCCCAGACAGGATGTCTGGGACCTATAGATGTGCATCAGGGGCTGTTGGTTAATGGCTTATCACCTAAAAATGCTCATGAGGCGGGGAAGACATGCTCCACACCTACCCATCCCCCCAGGCTGCAGCTCTCCAGCCCTGTACAGGGTCCAGTTCCTAAGACTAGAACTGCTTGCTGTCCTGTATGAATACCCTGATGTCCCACATTATTTTCACTGGATTCTAAATAACGGCATGTAGTCCTGTCCATCATGCCCTCCACTGGATGAGATCAGCTAAGGTCCTACATAGCATGCAGGCCGGTACGGCCTAGATGAGCAGGACCCCGCTTCCCTCCCTACCACTTGGTAGTCATGGCCTTTCCTACCCAACCATGTAGGAAGCAGCCACTGCAATTACAGCCTCACTATAGCCATAACCTAAATCACCACCTAGTAGGTGAAACATCACTCTCAGTGGGTCTTGAGTTGTGTTATCCCTACCCCCTCAGGATCCACATTTCAGGACACTGTACATATAGGACACAGTGGGGCGTGATGAGAATGCGCAGGGCTATGATAGTGGAAAGCCGTACATTTCTGCAAGGGGGGGGGGGTGTTACCCATTTTGATAAGCCACATTGGTTTCACAGTTTGTTCAACTCCTCCACGGAGTGGGGGAGGGCTTATCTTATCAAGGGCCAAATTCTAACTCTAGCTAATCCTAGGAGGCAACACATTAGTCTTCCTGCAAGAAACTGGAGTCAGGTGCTTGCCACAGGAACTTAGGGAACCAGTGGGGTGAGTCACTAGGCTCTGTCTCACAATGCCTCCCTGCACACACCCCCATTTACTCTCCAGTACTAGGTGAGCCTATGTTTTATTGTGGCCTCACAAGGATCTCTTCAGCCTCAGAGTTGGGCAGGGTTCTTCCAGAGGCCTCTGGGTCCTCAAGATAGACACAGGCTATATTTAGGTCCAGGCTCAGAGGTTGACAGGTATCTGAGAGCTTTAAAGGCTAAATCTGTGACCTGTGTGTATGGCTTAATAGTGCTGTATACTATCATAAAGGTCAATGTCAATCTAGCCAGCTCACCTCCAGGTCTTTCCTTGGGTCCATTGTCAATTCTGATGAGCACCAACAGGCTTCTCTGAGCCTGCTTCTTAAAGGATGATGGTGCTGGCAAGGATAGGACTGGGAAACCATGGGCAGCCTTTCCTGAATGTGCATGCATGCGAGCCACACTCCCAAATGATTTGCCAGCATTTGCCGGTCCTGGTAGATGGGAACAAGGCAGAAGAGCCCAGGAAAGGGCACCCCATGGCAAAAGAGCCATCAAATAACACCCAATCTATATAAACAGCTCTGCAGTGGATGCCCTTCAGACCTTGCTGCTCCGAGGTGGCAGTCAAGATGTGTTGCAGAGTGTTGAAGTGGAGGGAGGCTGGGAATTGCTTAGGACCTCAGCAGGGCATGAAGATGGAGTTGCCCAGCTGGCCAGGTAAGCAAGCCACTTCCTGTCCAGGAGACATTTGACCCACCTGTCAAGAGGCAGACAGAAGGGCTGGAGGAGGGTAGATGGGTGGGAGAAGCCCGAGAAGCCCCTGTAGGGCCCAGGTGAGAATGCCGAGTTCTAGCCATGTGGAGTCAATGTAGGAGCTGGTCTGGTTTGCCAACATCCAGGCTGGTGAACTCCTGCCTTTTGGGGCCTCCTTCCTTAGTGCTATGGCAAAGCATGCAGGCCCCCGACTTCCTCTGGTGATGAAGGCACTCGTGAGCACACAGAGCAGCGTGTACGAGATACAGAGGGTCACTTCTACAGCTTTCCTGGCTGAGGTAGGATTTTGGGGAGGGGATATAATCATAAGCCTTGTGTTTTGGAATGACAAGGATGGTTGGCCTCCCCCAGCCCTTGCCAGAGCTTGCTTAGCCCTACCTGGTAAAACCCTTCCTGGAGCCAGCCAGAGCCAGGCCCGAGCCCCTGTAGCCAGGGTAGGAGCAGGCCCTCAGCTTCCCCCTTTCAGGAAACATCCTGTAGGCTACAGTGTCTGGGCCTAGGCTGGCGAGGGTCCATTGGCACAAATGGTCAGAGCAGCTCTTGCCTCCAGCTCCTCAGCAGTAACGTGGTCAATGACCTGATGCTCCTGGAACCACTGCTGGACAACCTTACAGCCCGGCTGAAGGATTCAAGTGCCAGTGTACGGCGTTTGGTGCTCCGAGGTCTGGCCAACATTGCCTCTGGTTCACCTGAGAAGGTGGGCTAGCCCCTAGGAGGCCAGGAGACATGGCTGAGTATAAGGAGCGGCGTGGGGAAGCTTCTTTAGCTTACCACTGCTTTCGGGAAGGGTTAGCCTGTAGGGTGGGTGGGTCAGCTGAATACACTGGTCTCCTAGGTGCGAGCTCATGGCCCCCAGCTCATGACTGCTATGGTCAGTGGACTGGACGATGGTGATGAGCCACACAGTCTAGTGGCCTTGGAAGCGATGGTGGGCCTTGCACGGCTGCTAGATCTAGTGGAGCCATGGGACCTACGCTTGGTGCTGCTGCACACAGCTATCCGCATCCGGCCCTTCTTTGACAGTGTAAGCTGTACAACACCCTCAGCCAGGTCCTCTAACTGATGCCAGACATAACCCTGTGAGAGCACTGGGTTTACATCAGGCCCTGCTTTGCTGTGCCTGGATCCCCAACCCCAATGATCAGACCTTCTGTGTTAGCCTCCTATACTCACTATTGCATACGTACCCCCAACCCACTTTCAAGTTTGTAACACAAAAGCAGGAGTTCAGAGTACACCACAGACCTGCCCTGAAAGGGGGGCTTATGGTGACATGGCTGAACCCCTGCTAGGAAAAAGTGGAATTCAGAACAGCATCCATCCGCCTTTTCGGGCACCTCAACAGAGCCTGCCACGGGGACTGTGAGGACGTGTTCCTGGAGCAAGTTGTGGGGGGACTGGTGCCGCTCCTCCTGCACCTGCGGGACCCTCAGGCCCCAGTGGCCAGTGTGAGTGACCATCGGGTTTAGAGGGAAGGGTGCTGCGCTCAGCAGGATCTCCTTCAGGCCTGGCAGGACCTTGGGCTTAGCACCCCATTTTATCACAGGCCTGCAAGTTTGCCCTGTGCATGTGTGTCCCCCACCTGGAGTGTGCTGAGCTGGCAGCTGCCTTCTACAAGTACCTTCAGGAGGGCCGTAGCGTGCACTATGGGGAATTCCTCAACTCCACGTGCAAGCACCTGGTGAGAAGAGTGCTTGAGGGAGACCCTGTCTGGGGTGGGCTGAGGACCCTGACCCCCTGATCCTAGTGTTCTACAGATGCATCACTTCCCTGACTTGCTGGGCCGCCTAGTGAGCACCAACCTGTTCTACTTCAAGAGCAGCTGGGATGACGTCAGAGCTGCTGCACCCATGTTCACGGGTAAGCAGACCCTTTCCTTACCCTGTCACAGCCTCCCGCATGTACGCCACACAGCTTATCCCATCCACTTCAGGGTTCCTGCTGTTGCATGCAGAGCCTGAACAAAAGCCACAGGTGGACCTGGAACAGCTCATTGTAGGTGAGCACCCCCCCGCCCCCCAAATGCAGGACACACGGCCCTCTACCCCATCCTAACCTTCCCATCTCTGTTGGGGCTCTGCTGACCCTGTGGGCACCCGCAGGGACTAAGTGATTTTCCTGGATTTCAGAAATTTTTTTTTTCCCTGTCACTGGTGACCTCATCGTCTCTAGTAATTCACGGAAACTTCTTAGCTGTTCCAAAAGAGCTTAAAAAACACTAAAAAAGGAAAAACTATCTTTCCGTTGGCTCCCGAGCCCTCCCAGCAGAGGCCTGTCTGTTAGGAAGGCAGTGGGCGGCCCCACGCACAGGCCCAGGCATGTGCACAACTGGCCTGTTTGCTCTGCCCACAGCCTTGCAGCTCCTCCTGAAGGACCCAGTGCCCGGGGTACGGGAGAAAGCTGCTGAGACACTGGGCCGCCTGGTGAAGTTTGCCTGAGGCTGATTGCACTCCTGCAAGCAATACATAGCTTGTCCTGCCTAGAGGACTGTGGTGCCCCAATTTATTGCCCAATAAAGCCACTTAACGCCTCAGTGGGTGACAGTGTATTAATACCACCTTTCCTTCTGGCTTAAGCTAAGTTCTGAGGTCTGGGGTACCACGTTAGGTCAAGGCTTGGCAACTATTGGGAGCCCCAATCAAGAAGGCAGGAACAACAGGGATCAGGATTCTATTGAAGATTCTGTGTGTGGGCACACCCACCCATAATAATGCATGGGCCTAGCTGTAGAGTCGAATGGTGCCATCTGCCCCAGAGGAGAAGATCCATGGCTGTGTCGGGTGGAAGGCCACATCCAGAACTCCCAGGTCTCGGGTTAGTGTGTGCCCCTTAAGCACCTTGACAGGCACCAGCAGTGGGTTCTGCAGCAGGTCACTGTGGAAGAGAAGGACTCAGGACCCAGTGGAATGGTCCCATGGGAAGGGCTGGGTAAGGGTCAGCACTCACTTGTATACCATGCCATGGCAAACAATAACACTGCCGTCGTCTGAGCCGGATGCAAAGAGTGGGTATCGGGGGTGGAAAGCCACAGCCCGCAAGGCCTTCTTGTGGTGCCTGCAGAAGAGCGTACTCACAGTGGGCTCCAGCTGAAGGGGCCACACTCCCCACCTCACCGAATCCACCTTACCGCAGCACTTTGTATGGCTTGGTGGAAAGATCCAGGTCAAACCACACCAGTTTGCTGTCATAGCTGCCACAGATGACATTGTCACCTAGGGCCAGAAACAGTGACTCTCATTCTCACAACACTTAACAGGGTTCATTCCCTGACCCTGGCTTGGGAGAATACATGTTCCCCTCACCTGCGGGGTGCACAGCTAGGCTAGACACCCACTTGCAGTTGGGCATCAGCTTCTTGGTAAGCTCCTGGCGCAGCAGGTGGTAAATGCGGATGCTGCGCTGCGAGGCCACTAGCAGGAAGGGCCGGGACGGGTGGAAAGCCACACATTGCACCTGTCCGTGGCTGCGGCGGAATGGGCTCTGGCTGCGCCTCCTGCTCAGCTGGTGGATCAGCACCTGAGTGTGTCCTTGGCCAGACAGCACCACAGCGAGGTAGTCCCCTCGCCCATGCCAGGTCACCTGTGTCACTGGCTAGAGAAGAGCAATGCTGGCTGATTGTCTGACCAGGTCTTGCAATTCTCCTCCCCTTCCCATCACATACCTTGCTGTGGCAGATACGTAGTCGCAGGCCCTGCTGGCGTTCTTCCTCTGAGGCCTCTAGCCAGTGCGCAGGCTGCAAAGTTGGCTCTTCAGGTGGAGTGAAGGCTTCCACCAGCTGGTCTGTGCTGCTCACCAACAGCCGGTCCCCCAGGGCTGGGTTCAGAAGCAGCACTGCATCACCCCTACAAGCCAGGGCCAGACACAGCCCCTCCTCAGCACAGTCTCCACTTTTCTGTGTTCCCTCCCAGCCCTAACCCCCAGGGTCCTAAACTCACATGGCCGCAGCTACTAGGCAAATGGCAGGATTGGGGTTCCAGGCAATGCTCCGTACCACACCCCCAACATGCACAGTCCTCATACAGCGGGCAGTGGCCACCTCCCAAAGCCTCAATGAACCATCATCTGAACCTGGATGTAGCAGTGAAGGCTCTCAGCACCTGAGCCTCTTTACCCAGGTCCCTGTCTCCCAGCTCGGGGCAGCCCCCACCTCAGGCCCACCTGAAGCCAGCCACTGGCCCCCTGGGGAGACACTGAGGCAACGGACAAGGTCAGTGTGGCCCTTGTAGACCTACAGAAAAGGAACAGTGAAAAGACAGACAGACACTAGAGGGCGTTTGCCCACCTCTGATCCCACACTTACAAGAGCCTGGCACACAGGGAAAGGCTGAAGATCTCTTGGCCGAGGAAGCTTGGGGATAAGGTCTTCAGGATCCACATTCACCTGGAGCAAGACAGCATTTCGTCACTGCCCTCCATTCTACACTTCCCCAGGACCTTTGTGGGCTGCCTCACATACCCTCATCTTGCGTTGCCGTGGGCACAGATACAAGTCAAGACATCGCTCAAAACGCTCCTGGATGAAGCGGCCATAGGCAGGCACTGTCCTCAGGCTGGGGAACTTCTGTGGCAGGAAGTTAAGCTTCCTCTCAGCAGGCTCCTGCTGCATCCATGCCAGGCTCTGGGGAGGCAGGGATATAGATGAGAAGGGTTCAGGGAACATGGCTGGGGCCCACCCTCACCTCAGTGCAGGCCCACCTCCTCCTCAGTGGGCAGGTACTCAGGAGGTGGGTTGTAGGACTCAGCATGGCCAGGCAAGGCCAGCTTGGGTGCAGGCACATGCATCTTGTGTCGCCCTAACACAGCATTCGGATCTTCTTGGGCCCAAAGGTCATAGAAGCTAGGGGTGGAGTCGTGGGGCCGTCGAGGCTTGATCCAACCCATCTTGATGGCATGCACCATCCGAGACACCTGCACACAGAGCTACGGTCAGATGGCAGCACGGGGACCTTATAAAGTGGGGGAAAGAATGGTGACAGCGGGTCCCCACCTTCTCCTTCTCAACCAGGGATGGAATGAAACTACGCTTGTCAGCTGGGCGGTTGGTCACAGGGTGTATCATGACATCACCACTGAAGAAGTCCACAACTGGCTAAGGAGACAAGCATAGATGTTAGGTTGTGGAGGGGGGGGGGTGAGGCTGCATGTGCTTCAGACCCTAAGGCCAACTTATTACCTACCTCATAGGGGTTGAAGCCCAAATCTCCGAACTGGCCTCTCTGAAGGCGCTGTACCAGGGCTACCTGCTCATCAGTCAGCCGCAGATCACGCCCCGTCATCTTGTCTTGCACAGTGCGCCTAAGGGAAAGCCAGTCAGAGCCATACTCCAGGCCTGAGGAAGCACAGGTCCTGACCCAAGGCTCAAACTCACCAGAAATCTGGGTCATCCATTTTGTCCAGAAACTGGTCCAGTTCATCTCGTGTCCGCAGGGGCTTGTAGATACGTTTGCCATCCAGGTCATAACCCACATGTGGGAAGTCATCGTACCATGCCAAGGGCACATTGCCCACAGTGTTTCGAATGTCCTGTAGCATAGTCACCACGTCAGCACCTGTCCCAACCATGCTTGATCTTCTTCAAGCCACCCAAGGACAGAAGGGCCACTCTAGATTGGTCTCAAGTGCCCAGGGGCCAGATGACCTAAAATCTGCCCTAGTCCTGGCCCAGGTCTGACGTGGCACGGCAGGGGTGCTATGCCCCCTTCCCCCAATCCCTTGGAGGCGCCAGAGCTTTACCTTCACATTTTCCACTGAAGTGATGCCAGCCCTAGCCTCCCCCCTCATTGGATTCCTTGGCCAGGGCTCTGGGCAGCCACAGACAGGGATGACCTCATCGACTGTGGGCTCCCTCCCCTGGCAGAAGCCTTAGGTAGAAGTGGGTAGTTACAAGGCAGGAACCATGAGAAGACCCCACCTCACCCACAGGGAGACAAATCTCTGCTGTGCTCAGCAGGTAGTCAAGGACCCCCTTCCAGCACCACTGGTCTCCCCCCTCCCACTTCAGTGGGCAGAGCAGCCACATTCCTGGACACACATTCCTGGTTTCAGCCACTGCCAGCCACCACCCTCACTCCTCCCGGCCTGGGGACTGCTGCCCAGGCAGCTACTTCCTGCAACAGTAGCCACAGGGAGGAGGGGCCCAGACATCGCTAGCACAGCTGAGTGCCAGCAGCCCCTCAGCAAGACCCCGAGGGCCCTTGTCCCACTGCACCTGTCCATACCCAGCCCTTCCCAACAAGTTCATTCCCGGAAATGTCCTTGCTCTGCGCCCTCCACCTATATTGCCACCTCCAAATTGGAGGGACAGGGAAGTGCCGATTTTATTATCCACGTGTGCACTGGCCTCAAGAAGCCCTGTGAAGCTCACAGCAGCGATGGGGGTGGAGTCCCCCAGGCAGGATGGGTCAAAGAGGGAAGGTTCTTGCACAAGGCACAGGCTACACAGTCAGGTCATGCCAACCACATACACCCATCTACTACTGCTGGAGTCACACACACCCCCCCCCCGTCCCCCATCCGTCCCCCCTCCTGGCACAGGCGTGTATGAGCGGGGGCGCGCGCGCACACACACACACACACGCACAGCCTGGCACTAAAGACTCAAGTGCACATGGAAGGAGAGTCAGACAGGGTGTGGCCAGGCACTCAAGGCCAGGGCAGCTGGGTGAACTTAGGCATGCCAGGAGAAAGCCTCTTGGAACCTGATTTATCCTCTTCTTGCCCGCAGAATGAGTCGGGTGGGCGCCCATGGTCTTAGGGCATCAGTAGCACCTCAGAAATTAGCCAACCAGAAAGATGCTCAGGACCCTCTAGGCACTGCTATTAAAGGGAAAAGGTACACGGGCTCTGCATAAACTCCTCCAGGCCAGGAAGGGAGGCGGAGGCCAGGCGCGGGGGAGGAGCCGACTGCTATAAAAGCACTGCTCTGCTGGCGGCCCCACTCTAGTCCGAACACATGTGCCCGCCTCGCCCGGCAGCCACCACCGCGGGGCGCAGCGGAGACCCCTGGCCCGGCGGCCTGTGGGGGCCTAAAGAGGCGGCATGAGCAGCGCACCGTGGAGCTGACGCCGCGCCCCCTGCCCGGTCCATGTCTTTCGCCATGCTGCGCTCAGCACCGCCGGGCCGCTACCTGTACCCTGAGGTGAGCCCGCTGTCGGAGGATGAGGACCGCGGAAGCGAGAGCTCAGGCTCCGACGAAAAACCCTGCCGTGTGCATGCTGCGCGCTGCGGCCTCCAGAGCGCCCGGCGGCGGGCAGGAGGACGGAGGGCCGCGGGTAGTGGGCCAGGACCCGGGGGGCGGCCAGGCCGCGAGCCCCGGCAGCGGCACACCGCGAATGCACGCGAGCGGGACCGCACCAACAGCGTGAACACGGCCTTCACCGCGCTGCGCACACTCATCCCCACCGAGCCAGCAGATCGCAAGCTCTCCAAGATTGAGACGCTGCGCCTGGCCTCCAGCTACATTTCTCACCTGGGCAACGTGCTGCTGGTGGGTGAGGCCTGCGGCGACGGGCAACCATGCCACTCGGGACCCGCTTTCTTCCACAGCGGTCGTGCGAGCAGCCCCCTGCCACCACCGCCGCCGCCGCCGCCACCTCCACCACCGCTGGCCCGAGACGGCGGAGAGAATGCCCAGCCCAAACAGATCTGCACCTTCTGCCTCAGCAACCAGAGAAAGTTGGTGAGCAGGGCTGGGAGAACCGAGGGGCCCCAACATACTTACTCATCAGCCCACTCCTGCCAGGCAGAGAGGTGCCAGGCAAGGCCAGCATTCCCTGACACCTACACCTGCCACCAAAGCTGCGCCCAAAGGAGGGAAGGAGCCATAATTTGGGACACTGATTCCCACTGGTAGTGGTCATAGGGACCTACACATATAGGATCAAGTAGTACTGAGAAGGGCCACCCAGGAGGTCTGGAGGGAGGGTGGGCAGCAGGAAGCTGGCAGGGCTGAGGGACCGTTCTAGGCTTTATTGCGCAGCAAGTTGAGAACTGAAAGGAGGTGAAAAGTCTATCCATAAGCCCCCTCCAAAGGGGAACAGTGCACAGCAGTGCCACTACCCCCCACCCCTGCAGCCCATCTCCACCCAAAAGCTTATGGGGCACCTGCTGTTCCTCCTCTGGTCTACTGAGACCTGCAGTAGATGGGCTAGGGGAGAAGGCCGAACTGAGAGATCTGGCCAGCCGTGATTTACTGCTCTGGCCGCACTTGGTGGCACCGGAAAAGCAGGGTGAGCAGGGAAAAAATACAACGGCTTTCCCCAATCCCCATTTCCTCTCCAGACAGCACGCGCAAGCTCCTGGGGCCTGAACATCTGGGAAATTTAATTTTACAGTTTCGTCTGTGCGGCAGTGTACTCCCCTCCCCAAAAGGCACTGTGGGGGTGGCAGGAGCCCGGGGCAGGGGTACCCTAGCACTGATCACCGGAGAAAGTGCCTCAACAGGAAGCTAGGGAGGGCCAGGCACTGCTGGGTGACACTAAGTCTCCACCCAGACCCTGACACACCCCCATCCCCTCTGCAGAGCAAAGACCGTGACAGAAAGACGGCGATTCGAAGTTAGAAGGAGGAGGGTCCACAGCAGCCAAGAGGTGATGCCACTAGTGAAGGTGGACGCCACTGAAGAGCCACGGAGAGCCCCATCTTGGACCTGATCTGAGCACAGGTCCCGGAGAGCACGCTCACCAGGCCAGACCTGCCCCAGCTATGAGCAGGGCCTATGGACAGACAGGTGGACAGGCGGGCTATGGCTTGACTCTTAGTAGCCCAACACTTCCAGGCCCACTGGAACTTTCCATGCTGGCTCCCTACCTGGGCTAAGTGTTGGCATCTGTGTCTTTAATGATAATATAAAGTCTGGAAATTTTGTATAATTAAAAATGAAACAGTATCTTCCAAACTGAGGTAGACTATCCTCTTGAAAGGATCTGAACTCACTCTGACCCTAGCTCTCTCACCCCATCTTCCTAGAGTGAGGAAAGGTTTACATCACCCATCAAGAGCCTTATGTTAGGGATCTGTGATATGTGTGGCAGGGGGAGAGGGGGTTGGGGGAGGTAAAGGGACGGGGCAGGGGAGAGGGTGGAGACGTGCTGTGTGGTAGGTAAGAGAGGAGAGAGAAGAGGGCAAGCCCATGGTAGGAGGCAGCAAGCAACACAGCAGCCTTGCCTCCTCCAAGGAGTACAAGATGGGGTCTCAGGTGCACGGACATTTGGCTTCAGCAGCAGTGCCCTTATACCCAAATTAAGAATGGGTATAGGGAATAAGTAAGCAGTGCTGTCTAGCCGAGCAGGCGAGCAGGCCAAGATGGGCTTGAAGCTACCCAAATGTCCCCACTGGCACCCACACAGGCTCAGAGAGACTCGGGGCGCTGACTGCCAGTGCTTCTGCTCTCCGCCTCCAGCTGCACATTGGGGAGATTCCTAGCCATCCAACACTCTGTCCTGCTCACCTCCCCCAAAGATCCCAATGGCCCCTGAGGTTGATTCAGACCCTCACCAGGCTCTGTGCACAGCTGGCTGATCATTAAAATCCTGCAGGTGACAATTAGTTGAGTGGGTACAACATAGAAGAAAGGCCAGGCCTGACTTCTGGCTAGGTGGTGGGTGGGGAATGGCAGAGGGCACCAGGTGCTGATACTGGCACGCCTCCTAGTCCCTGGCTGTGGGGAGACCAGGTGTTGAAGCCTATCTGGGCATCCTCATAGGGCAGGGACAACAGGGCCCCTCCTCTGCACTGAAGGGCTCCAGGGAATGCTAGTGCAGGAAACAGTGGTGTAATTTTGGAGGAAATTCTCAAAGCCAGAGCCATTAAGGCAGGGGTAGGGGCTGTGTCCAATCTGATAGAAATATAACAGGATAAAGAGTCACAGCGGCAGGTTTCGTTCAGAAAGAAACCCTACCCCAAATTTCCTCCCCTTAATCCTGTAGGAGCTCACAGCTGCTCAGAGGGAGGGGGCGAGCGAGGGCACACTCAGTCACTGCAGAGGCTTCTGTAGCCCAGGAAGCCAGAACCTGGAGATGCAGCTGGGGCTGAGGGAGGCCACCTTTCCTTCTCATGCATTCCCCATGCAAGGCTCGGCCCAGCTTTCCTTCCAAGCTACAAGGCCTCTGTGACAGATGCTGAGTTGAGTCCAGAGTCACAACCTGGCAGGATATACCTATATTAGGCAAATGGGCACCAACCCCCACAAAAGGACCCCACCTGGCCTTCCTCCTCTGCTGGGCACAGGTCTCCTCCCCTCCCCTTTAGGCCTTACTTTCAAAACTTCTCCCACTTAAACGTCCACTCAAAACATATCCCACTTAAACCCCTGGAGGGTCAATGACTGAGCAGGTACCTACTTCAGTGGTCATAGTGACCGGGCCAATGTCAGGAATAAGCCGTAGGGCCATGCACACAAAAGGCTCTGAGAAAAAGTCCCCAAAGAGCAACCCGGAGAATACAGGCAGGGACGCTTGTCTATGTGTAGAGGCTGCCAGTCTGAGTAGCAAGCATGGCTGGGGACTATGAGGCTAGACAGAGGCTCAAATGATGCTCACCTAGCTCTACTAGGCAGCTCATGACCTAGAGCCTAGTAGAGGAGGAAAGAGCCAACTGAGGGATTGGGGCAAAGCAGGAGAAGGCAGGCAAGCCCAGGAGCTGGCAAGCTTGAGCTTCAGCAAGACTGAATGGTAGACCAGAGTCAATCAGACAAGAGCTGGAGGCTTGGGTGTCAAAAGGGGTCAGATGAAATGGAATGGGCTGTGGGGCTGGAAGGCTCTCTAGAGGCCTGGACAGTTGGGGTGCGGCACGCGCCCGGCCAAGGCCTCCACTGCAGGGCCTGACTCTGAAAGTGGCTGCAGCTTGGCCAGCCTCAGGCCTGGGCAGGCAGCCCAGCCACTCCCTGAGCTGCACCGGTAGCAGTGGCTGAGGGCTTGGCCCGACAGCCAGCAGGAGGAGGGGAGAACACTCCGTCACCCTCCACTGCTCCAGATTCAAACCAGACCGGGGGTGGCATGGTCCATTCCCATCCTGTGGCTCCACGTGAGTCCACAACAGCTATGGCCAAAGAGTGGCAGGTGCTCTGTACCCACCACAGCCCCTGGCATCCTTCCCAGAGGGCAGCTTCACCCTCCACCACACTGAGGAGCTGTGGGACAAAACTCAGGAGCTCCCTTAGTATGTGCCCCACAGAGGCAGCTGGGCGGGGGTGGGGACTGGCCCTCCATGGGCCAACAGCCACCCTTTTGAGCTGAGCTGGGCTGGAAACATTCGGCTCAGCCTCAGCTGTCAGCTCCCTGTCCCCAGCCTGGGGAATGAGCCGCTGGCGGCACCACATGATTCATCACCAGGCGGCCTGCACCCCAGGCCAGCCGCCCCCGCCCTGCTCAGCACCTGCGAGCTGCCAGGAAACACATGTGACCCCTTTGGGTCAGGCCCAGCACTGAGACCCCAGGCCAGGCTAGTGGAGGACAGAGAGACCCAAGCACCATGCTCGGGGGGTGGGGGGGGCTACCCAGCCCCTAGGAAAAGCCTGTGGGGTGAGGCTGGTGGGTCCACATCCAGCCCTCCATCCTATCCCATCTCCTTCCCCCCACTCCCCCCACTCCAGCGGACACAGTGTCGGCTGGGACTTTTCCGCTCTCGATGAGCCCCTCCCCTCCCCCTCCCCAAAGTGGCTGCAGCTGTCAGGACCGCAGATTGGAACTGCAGGTACGGGGCTGGCCCGCTGCCCACCTCCCTCCCGTGTCTGTCTGCGAGAGAGGAAGCCAGCCCACCTCTGGAATCCTTCACTCTCTCCTCGTTCTGCCTCTCCCACCTGTCCCCCGGGAGCATGGGGTCAGCCGCCTCACTCAGTCTCTCTCTTCCCCGGGCCCCTCTCCGATTACAATGCGGGTAGTGTTCACTGTTGCTCAGCTCCCCCGCACCAACCACCCTCTTGTCTCAGAGCTCACGGCTTCCTGTGCTGCCACCTCCCCCTCATGGGGTGTCTTATCTCCCTGAGTGCTCAGGACTAGCCAGCTGCCTTGGCCTCACATGCCACAGTGACCCCAGCAGAAGGTTCCAGATGAGATGCTAAGCTCTGAAGCATATACCAGAGGCCCTGCGACAGACCAGAGGGAGACAGCCTCTTCCTGTTCTGAGGCCAAACCAGCTGAGACCCAGCAGGGACTGACCAGGCAGGCACCACCTCTGAACCTACCATCTCCTTACCACACTGCTTCTGGTCCCCTGCTCTCCTCTACTATGCTGACCATCTCTTGAGGGGCTGGCTCAGCCCACCCAAGCCTACTACTGCTTGTACCTCCCCAGCAAGGGAACAGAGGCAGCATCTTTAGATGTGTGAAGGATTAGGGAGAAGAAAATAGCCACCCAAGGCCCAATTTGCATGTCCCTCTTCTGGGGCCACTCAGAATCAAAGGGTGACCTCCCTACTTCTGTAAGCAGGAGATCCCGGGTGTTCCTGCACAGGTACTGGAGCTGTGCAGGCTCCAAGTAGCTTTTACCCGCTAAAAGCTGAGGGCAAAGGTCTTTCTGAGTCACTAAGCAGACTCAATTGGTACCTTAAGTTGGGAGGTGGATCCAGTGCACCACATGTGCAGACCTTCTCACCAGCCCCCCAAACTCCAGGCATCTCCAAAACCTCAATTTAAACAATTTCCCTACCTCTAGGCACTGCCCACACACGCAGGGCTGCCAAATGTGAGTCCTGTCCCCAGCAAGGCAGTCCTGGCCCTGTGTAGCCAGCCTCCTCTCAGGGTACCTGCTTTGGGCCTCCAACAACTCACTCTAACCAGTATTCCCTGCCTTGCAAGCATCTGCCCTTGCTGCGCTCCACAGACCTGCTCTCCAGTTGTCCCCTAGCCCTAGCAAGAAGACAGAAATCTGAAGCAGCCTACCTTTACCTGCCAGCCACAGCCTGGACCAACTCTAATCCCTATGATAGACACATGGCTTCCTAAACATGCTTCCCCTCTACCTTCCTCCCAAGGTGGACCCCCTGCCAGCTTGGGTACTCTGATGCAGTGTGTGGCTCTTAGAACCATCAGCCGAAGTCAAGAAACGGTACTAGAGGTCTAGCCAGCCAATAGGTAAACAGTGCTCACAGAGATACAAGCCCGATTACAGCACAGTGGCCATTGGTGAGTCTCTAGGTTGGGCAGCCCTAATGGGATGGGCTAGACCTGAAGGATTGGTCTGAGTCTGGCCAGAGGCCCCATCTAGAGGCAAGCATAAAGGCTAGCCTCGGGTGGATGGCCGCCAGAACAGCCTGCACAGACCCGGGTGCCCTCTACAAACAGCAGGGGGGCCACTCGCCGGCTGGAAACCTGAGCCCACAGGCTCCCTGCCAGCAGCACAAGCAAGCATGGAGAGCAGAGCGCACACAGGGAAGCGGCCAGGACACAGCCGGCAGGCGGGGGTGGCCCCGAGGAGCAGAGACCGCCAGCGCACTGGAGGCAGCTGCCGGTTCAGTAGCTGGGAGAAGCCATTAACTGCGTTTGGCGAGAGAGCAGGGGGGATCACAGGTTCTGGATGCAGACAGGCCAGGCCATGTCCCTGTGGGATCCTGAGTTATAGACTGGGCAAGGTGGGGGAGGAGGAGTTAAGGCTGTAACGAAGACCCCAGCCCCAGCCCCTCCTGGCTAGAGGTCACACAAGGAATGGTCCTAGGCCCATCGCCCTTGGGGACTGGAAGGGTACTTGCAAAGAGACCAGTTCTTCCCAGACTTTCCAGGCCAGAATTCATGACTTCCCTGAACCCCTCATACTGGCCACACTTCTTGAAGATCAGGGCTGTAGGCCTGCTGGGCAGATGCTTGGGCTTCTCTACATGACAAGGCCTGGCCTTGCTTGCTCCCAGTTGTTTGATATACAGAGGAGGGGCAGCACTGGCTACCCACCCGCCCTCCTATCCCAGTCCACCTCCCAGGGGTCCCAACTACTGGATGAGATCACGTCTATGAAGCCCCACGACTGTAGGGAGGAGGTGAAGTGGCCATGTGGGGGTGGGGCAGGCATAGCACAGCTGCTTCTCAGTCGCCCCCCCCATTTCATCCCCACCATGCCTAGCAACTCATCTAGGGAACTCTACCCCAACTCAGCTGAGCCCATGTCGGTGAATCTAGAAGAGGAGGAGGAGCCAGAGCACAATCAGAACACGTGCTCCAGGCTGCTCCATTTAAGAGTCACTGCCTGATGTTGGGGATCCTCAAAACACAGCACTGGCAAAAGACAACAGGGCTCAGAAGCTCCCAGGTTCCCAAGTCCTAGACTCAGATCCAAGGAGTGGTCAAGAGAAAAGGACAGGGTTATAAATGGGGTACTTCCACCTCCAAACAGCAACAACATGCTAGACAGGCTATTCCCATTCCACAAGGCTGCCATCTCTCTGGGCTCCTGTTGAGGTCACCACCTCTAGGACAAAACACATAAACACTTTCCCAGTACCTCTGTCCAGAATCCTGTAGGATATCTGGTGCTACGGTATGGCCTACACAGCTAGTTCTGCTGGGTGGCTCAGGACAGCCAAAACTCCTAGGGTTGATTGATATCACTGGCCCCCACCAAAGACACTTCTAGCTGTCCCTCCAGAGGCCTAAGCAGCTTGTGACCTTTTGTAGGTGCCGAGCAACTAGGGCACATCCACATGCCTGGAGACATCTGTTGTTCTCAGCCTTCTCCATCAGGCAGCCTGAGGTGGGCTGAGCTCTTCTCTCCTGACCTGACTCTTAGCCAGGCACTGATGCCCCACCCCCTCCCAGGCCTACCCTCTCAGCTGCAGCCACCTTGCTCTGAGAATAAGAAAGCCAGTTGCTGCCTCTGGTGGGGAACAAGCCCCAAGCAGACCGGGAAGAGATGCACATGTCTAGTCTGGCCTGGCTCCTGAAAGCTGAGCTCTTGGTCCCTTTTATCTGCTGTTCAGCTATATTTGCAGGAACTCAGCAGATGGACAACTCTACTATTGTAGATCTGTCGCTCATGTCAGACGGGCATGTGATACTTATCACATCATAGGAGAAAGGAAGCAGCCCCTGCACCATATTGCAGTAAAGCATAAGGCTACCAGCCTTCTCAAAGGGCCACTGGAAAGGTCCATTGGGACAAACCTCCCTGAGAGCAGGCAGGGTCAGGCAAACCTCTTTCAAGGCACTGATCACTTCTGGAAGCCCCTCCCCCAACTCCTATTCTCCATATACAATCATCATTGATTTCTCAAAATACCAAGCATAAAAAAGTAGCCGACAGGATGTGGCTGCCGACAGCCAGGGCCCCTTGGGGGGGGAGGGGAGACAGGCAGGGAGCTGTGCTGTGCAGGGGCCCCCCTCGCCGGTGCGCCCGCTGCTCCGGCCAGGAAACCAATTTATTTTGTTTTGTCTCTGTTCTCTGAACACGCAGCAGAGACTGGATCGGGCTGTCGGCCAAGGCTCCCGTAGACACTGCCAAGAGAGCTTGAAGGTGGGGAGGAAGCCCAGCCAGAGAGGGGGCGCGTGTCTCCCCTAGGCCTCAGGGACAGCCCCTGACAGGCAGGCAGGAAAAGCTCCTCAGAAGAGGACCCATCCCTACAGGCCCCACACCAAAGCCAAGAGGCTCCCAGGCTCATATCATGGGCTACACAGTGGCCACCACTCAGCCCCAGGACCAGACCTCACCAGGGAGGGACAAGCTGCCAGGCCCAATGCCTCTGTGTGCACAGCTTCTCAGAGCTTCCAGACCCTGCTGGCCTTCTGGACACAGTCCACAGCCTCTCAATGCCTCCACTCCCTGAGGATTCAAGGGAACCCCAACTTAGCATGACACCTTTCATGATGTAAATTCCCTGTCCTAGACAGCAAAGTCAGGTACCACGGCAGCTGCTGCCAAGGGAACGCCAGAGAAGGGGACGGACAGAGCCAATGAGGAGCCCAGGAGGAGCCAGTCCTGTCCTTTGTATATTACTGTGGCCACCCCTCAGATACAGAGCATCAACTGATCACGCCAATCTAGGCACAACCACCTCAGCTTTGAGTGCCAACACAGGCCACACCACAGTGGAGGAAACTCACCCTGGCCCCCTGTGCACACAAGACACACAAGATACTGCTAAACCATATGCAGCCTCTCTCCTCCAACCTGGCAATGACACACGTGCACTGCTTCAGTTATCTGTCTCAGACCCCAAAATTGTTCTTCCAGATGGGGGAAAGGGCTTGGGCCAGGCCGCCTACTCAGGGCTCAGCAGCCTCATGAGAACCTGGCTCCTCTAATGAACAGCATAGCCCCTGCAGGAAGGCCCAATACCACCCCAGTGCTCTCCCAGCCTGAGGGGAGCACCTATTCTAGGTTGCTTGAGGCTCTAGCTCAGGCCTGGTAGGACTCTCACCTCACACAGCAGCAAATCAAGTTCAGCCTAAGTCATACCTCCTCATCAGAGCTGTCCTCTTCATATTCATCTCTGGTAAGAGCACCTGCCTCCTCTGTCCTTGGGCAAGGGAGGCCAGCCTGTGGAGTGAAAGGGAGATAGTTACTTTGGGGGTCCTTGGAAGCCCTCTGACTATCAGTAAGCCCTAGTCCACAACCTACTCCCATTCCCCTTGTCAACTACTTAGGAAAAAATCACCATCCCAGTTCTGGAACCCAGATCCAAAGACCACATGAAACACTGTGCCACTCTGAATCTCTGAGCAGCTTCAACCTGGCCCAAGGCCTCAGCACAGGATGGGTGCTGTCCCAGATCTCAATGAACTAACTTCAGGGCCTCGGCCACTGTGTCCTGCACCACAGAACCTATCTAGGGATGCTCCCTCAATGGCCAAACTAACTCCTGTCTAGTAGTCCGGACAATAGGGGACACTAGGTGCCAGGCCAAAAAGGAAAAGACTACTAAGAGCAGTGAGAGGCAAACCCAGCAGTGGAGCTGGCTACCACTCACCCACACCACCACCACACTAACATCAAAACCAGCGGCAACGGCCCAGCGCCAGCGGTCCCACAAATGGGCATACTGTGCTCAGATCTGGCAGAGGAGGCTATGTTCAGACCTGCTCAGACTCAGGGGCAGGCATAAGGACAGCAGTGCCCACCAGTGGGGTAATGTCAGTATGGACAGGTGACATAAGCCATGGGGCCTGTCATCAGGGCCACCTAGAACCACTAAGAACCACACTCAGAGCAGACCCACTGGCCAATGATCTAGAAAGATGTTCCGAACCCTCAAAATGCCTAGAGGCCCAGACCCCTGGCACCTTCCACACCCACCACAACTGCAACAATTGGCTGATCTTGTCCCCTGGGTCAGAGTGGGTGCCACTGAGGAGTCGCACTCCAACCTGGAAAACAGATTCTCCCTTGACTGGGGAGGCGGATGGCTCAGACCAGATCGAGTTTATTGGCAGAACCAAAACTGATGAAGAAAACAGGCCCACCTCTCACCCCTGAGGGCAGTAAAGTGCTTGGAGCAGGAACCCCGGTGTGTGGGCGCCCCCGCCCAAAGCCCCATTCCCTCTTACCCAGGCAAGAGCCAAAGGCCTGCTCTTCCTCTGGCCTGTTTTTCCTTTCAATATGAAGAAGGATGAAAGACTAAGTTTTTCTCCAGGCTTGGAACAAGGCAGGATTCAGTTTCCATATCTTCCCCACTTACTTGCTGTACATCAAAAATGGGTTGCAAGCCCCAGCTCAGAATAGACCTTAACACTCAAGGCCCCCAAAACACAACTGGCAGGCACATCTATCACTGCCTAAGCTCAGCAAGCCCTGGAGCAGCGGCTCTACAACACCAAGCCCCAGTCAGCCTCTGCTCCCAACACAGGTGCCCAGAGCCCTGGCCCCAAGCAGGGTTCAGAACATTTCTCCTGCCAAGTGGTCTTGGCCAGGCACTGTACCTATAAGAATCACAACAGCAGTGCTTACAGGCCATGATCAGAGTCCTGCAGAAGACAAACTCCACAGCCAGCACCGTGTGTCCACACTGTTCCAACGCAGGACAGTGAAGGGTATACTGGGGTTGGGATCTCCAACGATGAGGCTCAGGAGTTTACTCCAGGTATAAGCTCTTCCCAGCCACCTAGGGTTCTAAGAGCAGCTTTATTCTGGACTATACAGCTGCAGAGCACATGGTGTCCGCCAGAGGGCAGCACTGACACACAGCAAGAACCCAGGAACCAGCTCCCTAGGGGAAATAAATGCCCTGAGCTGGTGGAGGGTAGGTACCCACTATGGGAACAAACCTAGAAAAACGTATTTCCTCAAAGTCTCTGCTCCCCTTTTTGAGGCAAGTACTGCTCCATAGCCTAGGATTATCTCAAACTGTTCTCTAGGTTCAGCCTCCTGAGAACCAGGGTTTACAGGCGAATATCTGTTTTCAGCTTAAAAATTAAAGATGGCCACTAAAATGTCCAAAGCACACACAACAGAACACAGGCACAGGATACTCTTACAGCTGCCAGTTTTCTCTAGATCTGTGGTCCTCTGCAACCTGGCCGTTTAAAAATCTTACTCTCCCAACCCAGGGAGAAGGTAGTGAGGTCTGCCAACTCACTGGGTAAAAGGACACACCTCTTACAATGCTCACAGCCCAAGCCTAGCTCCAGAAGCTTTAGCCTATTTGGGGAAATGGACAGGTGCCCCTTGAAGGGACTGAGCTCTCAGGCCTGAAATCTTGCCCAGGAACCTTTGAGGGTAGAGCAGTATTTAGCCTCACACAACAGCAACACTGTCACCCAATGAGAAGACAAGCGGCGGTTGAAGGTGCAGGGTGTGAGGTGACAGAAAGGCCCAGGAGATCAAGGAGGCACTTAGATGCCAGGCCTGGTGGCATACATCTTTGTTCTTCACTTGGGAGGTAGAGCTCTGTGAGTTTAAGGCCAGCCTGATCTCCATTGCAGTTCCAGGCCAGCCAGAGCTACACCGTAAGAACCTGTCTGAAGGGGGAGGGTGGACAGTGAGGCGCACACAACTTGAACAAAGGCAGTGTAAGTACGGGACAAGGACTGTACCACCTCTTCCAGGAAGCAGGCCAGGGTCAGCCAAGTCAATTTCATACCCCTTCCCTGTGCTGCAGAAGAGAAGAGCAACTTCCGGCAGGCCAGGCCCTGAGGCCAGGGCAAGGTGTGGCCAAGACTGCCTGTCTTCTTTCGCTTTCACACACAGACATACACACACCAAAGTCCCAACACGCAAAGATCAAATCTAGCATGCAACTAGTAACACAAAAACTATGCATAAAGGAGACTAGAGTCCACGGTCCCAGCAAAGGCCCTAGCTGGACAATAACAGGGTCCTAGGCCACTACCCACATCGGTCTCCAGGGCCAACATAGAGAAGGATAGAAGGAACTATGTGAGTATAGCTCACCAATGAGAAAAAAACTGACAAAGGCACCTTGTTCTAAAGAAAATGTGTCAGCAGAGACTGAAGAGGCCAGAGACAACATAGGATAAAAACCTGCTCTTGTGCTGGGCGCAGTGGCACATGCTTGTAATGTAATACCAGCACTTGGGGAGGCAGAGGCAGGCAGATCTCTGTGAGTTGGAGGCCAGCCTGGTCTATAAAATGAGCCCAGGACAGGAGAGGCTACACAGAGAAACACTGTCTCGAAAAACCAAAACCAACCAAACAAACCAAGCAAACAAACCTGCTTGTTTCTCAAGGAAAAGAAAAGTAACTCACTCAGCTGGGTGTGGAGGCACAGGTCTTTACCCCAGCTCTCGGGAGGCAGAGACAGGTGATCTCTGAGTTTGAGCCAGCCTGGTCTACAAAGTGAGTCCCAGGACAGCCAGGACTACACAAAGAAACCCTGTCTTGAACCACATGCAACCCCCCCCCCCCAAAAGAAGAGTGACTTAGAAAGTACCTGAGGGAGGCTAGGGAGATGGCTTAGTTAATGCTTGCCATGAAAGCGTGAGAACCTCAATGCAGATCCCTAGCACCCACATAAGAATCTAAGCAGAGACAGGCAGATCTCTGTGAGTTCAAGGCCAACCTGGTCTACTAAGTGAGTCCCAGGATAGCCAGAGCTACATAGTGAGACTCTTTCTCAAAAATAAAAACAAAAACAAACCAAACAAAAACTAAACATGGTAGTACATACTCAAAACTCTAAGGTTGGGGGAGTAGGACAGGAAAGTCCCTGGAGCTCCTGAACAGCTAATCTTGCCAATGAGCTCCAAGTTCCCTAAGAGCCTCTGGAACCTCTCAATAAGGTGAGGGTCCAGGAGGTAGAGAGAGGCAGCTCAATTTGAGTTTCAGGTCAGCTAGAACTACTGTTGGTATAATGTTCTTTTGAAATTTATACATCTTACCCTTGTTCATCCAAATGCTGATTTCTCTCTGGTTTCAATCCGGACACTGCATTGTGATACTTATTCTAAGCATCACCTGTCTCGACTTTGTGTAAACATGCCAAAATAAAACAACCAACCACAATGTTGAGTGATGTGGAGAGAGGAGTAGGTGGGTGAGGGGAGGAGCCAGAGGACAGGAAGGAGTGGGAGGAGAGGAGGAGAGAGCAGAGGCAGGAAGAGAGGTGTTGGAACGAGGTGGAGAGATGGACTGGACCTCAGATATCACTAAAAGCAAGTATAACGGGTAAAATCTGAATGGTAGGAAACTACCTGGACTTGGAGGTTTAGGATAGAATAACTATTGCCCAGCATTGTGCTCTAGGTTAATTAAATAATTCCCAGTCTCTGTGTGGTGATTTGGATGTATAGCTGTTTAGGATGAACAGCAGCATTACTAAAAGATAATTAATAGTAAATATTAATCTAATACAACAAACTACATAGTAAGACTTTGTCTCAAAGAAAGGAAAAGGTAAAGGCTGAAGGGACAGCTTAGCATTTAAGACCACTTATTGATGAAGCAGAAGACACTAGTTCAATTCTCAGCACCCACATCAAGTAGTTCATAACTGCCTGTTAACTTCCGTTCATGAGAATTGAATGCCTTATGACCTCTGAGGGCACATGCATGCACATGGTGCAAATAAATCCATGCAGGCACATACACATAAACAAAAACAAATAAGGCAAATAAAGGGAAAGATACCCAACGTCAATCTCCAGCATCCACATATACATGTATGTGCATGCTCACGCTCAAACACACACACACATTTAAAACAAACAAAAGGGCTTTAAAGAAACGGCTCAGTGGTTAAGAGCACTGGCTGCTCTTCGGGAGGACCCAGGTTCAATTCCCAGCACCCACATGGCAGCTCACAATTGTCTAACTATAGTTCCAGAGGATCTGACACCCTCACACAGACATACATGCAGGCAAAACAACAATGCACAGAAAATAAAATTTAAAAATGAACAAAAGGGCCAGAAGGTAGCAAGGTCTTTTCAAAGACCCTGGTCTCTACCAAGCTCACCAACACTGGGGCCTGGCTGTCCCATCCTTTGCTATGACCTGACATTCCATGTGTGGTTATGTGAGGGACCCTGGGCCCTCACTTATATCAGGCTTGGCAGAGAGAAGCCAGGGCTAGCCCAGGGTTGATACAGCACATGAGATAAGGCCATGGTGCTTGTCAGGGAGGGACCTGGGAGAGGAGTATTTCCATGTTGGGAAAGGTGACTGTAGACATCTTAAAACATTACAAAGCCACTGAGATAATTCAACAGGTAAAAATAATTGCTTTGCAGAATTTGATCCCTAAAACCCACAGTGGAAGAAGAGAACCAACTCCCAAAGATGTGCACCGGCCTCTACACACGTGGTGGAAACAGGCACACCTGCACTCACACATGTAGTGCTAACAAATAAAGCATAACTACAGATCTTTATGCTCCTCGCACCCCACCACAGAAGGCTACCCCTTCCTAAACCTGAAAGGGCTGTGGCGGCTTTACCCACAAGAGGAAAGCAGCCTATGCATGGCTCTGGAGCCAGGGTCTGACAGCCATGAAACTGCCTAAGGCCTGTTTGTCTCAGAACTGGAACACAGCGACACTCCCCTGCATTCTCTCAGCAAGGCCCAGGTCCAGGACTCAATATACGGCTTCCTAGGGCAGAATGCATCAGACTCTGTAGGATACACAGCCTTCTGCCCCCTCAAGATGACACTACAGAGCAGGGACACAATGATCCTTCTCTAACTCGCCTCACCTCTGACTTCCATGTGATAACCATTTGACAGTGTACAACTCTTAAGACCGGTAGAAAAACACCTGCTCCCTTCTTCAGAGTCTGTGAGAGATGACAAGTACAGGAAGAGGGAGGCAGGGCTCAAGGAAGCCGAACTGATTGAGAAAATTCCTGGATACCTTCTCTGCAGCCTCAGGTGCCCACAGCTCCCACTCCATACTCCACCAGGTGGCGCTAAGCCTGACAGATAATTCCCAGGCACTTTCCAGCTGTTAATCTCTGCCATTCCCCAGAGCTGTACTAAGTAAGACCCCAGCAATGCATTCTTGCTAGAGGTGGTACTAAGTCAGAACTCAGAACTCTCCATTTATCAGGGATGAAATGCTACACATTCCAGGCCTGTCACCTTTCTTACATTCTTGCAGGATGAAGATAAAAACTGACACTTTGACATGAAGGAGTAAGAATACAAGGGCTTGCAAGTATGTGTATGTATGCACACAGGCAGGACAACACACCATACATATCATTCAACATGAGTGTTTTTAAATTTGTCTTATTTGATGTGTATGAATATTTGCCTGCATGTCTGTCTGTCTACCACATGCCTGCTTGGTGCCTGTGAAGGTTAGAAGAGGGCATTGGACCCCTAGAACTGGAGTTACAGATGGCTGTGAGCTGCCATTATGGGTAATGGAAGTCAAACCCAGGTCCTCTGGAAGAACAGCCAGTGTGTTCTGAATCATGGAGCCCTCTCTCCAGCACCCTCTCAAATAATCTGAGTTTTCTAAAAAGCACAACTGTTGGGCATGATGGTGCAGGCCTTTACTCTCAATACTCAGGAGGCAGAGGCAGGTGGATCTGAGTTCAAGGCCAGCCTGGTCTACAGAGCAAGCTTTAGAGCTACACAGTGAGACCCTGTCTCATAAAAAAACCAAACCAAACCAACTAACAATAACAATACAAATATGAGTGGGTGGGGGAACAGGTTGGGAAGCAGGGAGCGGTAGTCAAATGGACACTAAACGGGAAGAAACGACCATACACTCACAAATCTACTCAACACTGAATCAGGACAAGATGGTACCACCTGAGACACGGTGGAGCTCTCGCCTCCCCTGCAAGATGTCCAGGGGTCAAACCCCCAGAACCAACAAGAAGAATAAGGGTAGAGTAACAGACAGAGAAAGGGGAGGGAAGGAGAAAGGAGATCACTCATGAAAGGAGCTCAGTGAGAGACCCTGACTCAATCAAATACAGTGTAGAGGAATCAAGGAAGACATCCAACATCAACCGTGGGTTCTACATGTACATGCCCACACATACAAGCCCACACACATGAACAATGGATGCACTTATACACCACCCATGCAAAAACAGAGCAAAACAAAACAAAAAACCCACAAAAACAAAAGCTTAGAAACCAGAATGATTAATAACGCCCTAATCTCACAAACCTTGGTCAACATTTCTTCAACAAGCTAGGCCTGGCTTCCTGGTTTCCAACCTCAGCGGACTTGATTAACCAAGGCCATGGTTTCCAGAGCACCAGGGATATTGAAGTATAAACCATTACAAACTAGTTTGCAGAATGCTTTGAACTGCTGTATTTTATCCAAATTAAGCTTTTCTTTCATTTTTATCAAGCAAGGAGAACAAGTGCAACCTTCCCCATCAGCACAGCAAACCATCACCTCTGGTTCCAAGGCCGATGGGCAGCTGAGCTGGACTCCAATAGCTCCTGCTTTTTCTGCTGAACATCCTCCCTTGCAACCATGTACTGCTAGCTCCCCTAGCAGTGACATCCCCATCTTGGGCTCTGCCTCTAGAAAACCCAGTCTATACCTAGACCATTCCCAGCCCACTATCCCGTAGAGGTGGCCTGAGAATTATCTGAGGAGCGAAGATATGGGCATGTAGACTTTCATAGTTCTTAGGGAAGGCAGACACCCTAGGTTGCAAACTAATGCCCCAGAGCTGAAATGTGTGAAGACGGAGAGAAGAGCAGGTTCCTGAGGACACCATGGAGAGGACAATACGGTACAGCTCTCAGAGCAGGCACACCCTCTTTCTGGCCGCTCTCACGTACAGCCTCTCATGGAGGCTCTTCACTCACTCACCTGTGCCTGCTCCTCAGAGGTCTGCTCTGTTCTATCGCTGTCCTTGTCACAGTCAGCTCCATCCTCTCCTTCAGGGCAGTCCTCACTGCTATCATTGCCAGAATCTTCGAGGCCCGAAAACACACTTTCCTCGCTGTCAGAGAGACTGGAGTCAGAGTCGCTGAGGGAGGGGGGCTGCAAGAAAGCACAGAGTGTAATAACTTGTCACCTGGGAACAGAAAACAGCTGTGCTCTGGCCACATGCCTACCCAGCACCAAATGCATCCACCCAAACAAGGCCCCCTTATCTCCCGCCTCTGTTGACAGAGTCTGCTCAGAGCAGATACACCAATCCCCAGTGTCTTGCAGCAGAGGGACCTTTCAAGAACATATTGGCTTTTTGGAGCCCAACTCTCACTCACTCTGTCATTAAAACCAGTTTTCCTCTACTGACACCCCCCACATCCTACTTTGGCACCAAAGGGTCCTAGAACTGGGAGATCATCGGCTAGGAATGGGGCTGTAGGCCTGGGAGGATCAGAAATCCCTGAAGGCTTTGACCAACTACAGTAAAAGCTTCTTTACCTAAAAGACCGGAGGCCAACACCGACGGACAATTTGGAAAGTCGAAGAGTAGCAAGCTAAACCCAGGTGGTGGTGTGAGAGAGAATGGCCCTCATACACTCAGATATTTGAATGTTTGGTTCCCAGTTGGTGAGCTATTTAGGAAAAATTAGGAGGTCCAGCTTTGTTGAAGGAGGTATGTCACAGGGAGTGGGCTCTGAGGTTTCAAAAGTTCACATCAGGCCCAGACTCTCTCACACATACACCCTCTGCCTGTTGATCAACATGTGAGAAACTTCTTAGTTACTAAAAGCTCTTACCTACTGCTCTAGTGCCATGATGGTCATGAACTAACCCTCTAAAACCACAAGCAAGCCTCCAATTACAGGCTCCCTTTTATAAGTTGCCTTAGTCATGGTGTTTCATCACAGCAAAAAGAATTCCCTAGTATAGTCCTATTGACTATATGCTATTTCACATCTAACACAATATAACATACCTGCATTATGACCTCTAAAAGTTGAACAAGAACTTGAATGCCCTTGAGGAAGCATGTGATTGCAGAAATTTCAATGTCACTGTTTTTCCAATAATCTAAGTATTACCTCATTGGTGTTTTGGATTCATGCTTTTTTGTTTGTTTTTGAATACAAAGTTTCAGTATAGCGGGGAAGTGGTGGCGAATACCTTTAATCCCAGCACTCAAGAGGCAGAAGCAGGTGGATCTCTGTGAGTTTCATGCCAACATGGATGGTCTACAGAGCAAGTTGGGGGTGGGGGGCTAGGCCTACACAGAGAAACCCTATCCAGAAAAACTAAATCAAAGTCTAGCCCTGGTTCACCTAGAACTCTGATCTGTAGAGCAGATGTGGGCCACTGCCGCTGGCTAATTCTTGCCTAGTTGAGTGGCCTTCATTTCTAACAATTCTACATTGTTCACCTGAGTTTCCAAAGAAGTCATACTGACATTCTCTTATTATTGACATCTCTAAAACTCAGCTACACATCACAATAACAAGTAAAAGTAGTACAAACGGCGAGAGCACAACTGACTACTAAAGGCCTACTACCTACAACTGCAGGTAGGAAGCAGCTTAGGTACATTTCACCAACCAAAGACAGCCTGAACAGCAGTTCTCCACCTGTGGATCGCGATCCTGCATATCAGATATTTACATTACGATTCATAACAGTAGCAAAATTAGGATTATGGAGTAGCAACAAAATAACAATGGTTTTTTTTTGGGGGGGGGGGGGTCACCACAACATAAGGAACTATATTAACAGGGTCGCAGCATTAGGAAGGTTGAGAACTCCAAGCCTGAGAGAATCCAATTAAGTGAAGGCAGCTGTAAGACACAGCTGTGCATGCCTTTTACCACCTAGATTTGAAGCCCCACTAGGAAGCCTAGAGAGCTCAGCAGCAAGGATTCCGTGACAGCCGGTGGTGGCTGCCCTGGGTTCCCTTCAGGCTTCGATATTCTCGTGTCCTCTTTTCTTTCACAACACACTTGACATACTGGCATGGCAGCCCAGCACGAGCGCAGTTAAAACCTCTTCTAGGGCTGGAAGCACAGATGGAAGGTTCAGAGGCTGTGGTGGGGGCACTCTTAAAGGCCTCCCCTTTAACATGGTTCAAGACACAGAACTACCCCTGGGTTCTAGCGCCCCTCAGCGCAGGCAGTGCTCTGCTGAGAGTTCCAAATAACAGCCCAGACAGGACGAGCTTCTTCCGGGCTCTAGGCGACCCGCAAGACACTGGACACTGCGCCACGGCCCGGCCTCCCTGGCCTTGCCACGTGCACACCTGGTTCACAGAAGGATACAACCTGCTACCTCGAAGTTACCTCTTGTGGCTGCGACTCCTGATCAGGTTCCAAATGCCGCTTCCCTGGCAGAGATCTCGGTGACATGTGGGGCTTATCACACGCCCCCGCCATGCTGCGCTGCGCCGGCTACACCGATAGACCGCCGCTTCCGGCAGTGAAAGCTCCTCGTGTGCCCTCAGCTAGGCCCCGCCCAAATCAGGCTCTGATTGGTGAACAGCCGGAATGAAGCCATCTTGCGCAGGCGTACAGTGCGGCGGGCCACCCAAGGGCCGGGCCTGTGAGGTGGGCGGGGCAGATCACCGCGCCTGCGCGCACGGGACACAGGCCTGGCCCTGGCCAGAGCGCGCCGGTCGCAAGATGGCTGCGGCCATGCGAGGCCTTGCTATGTGTGCGCAGCGGGCAGCGAAGCGGCCCGGACAGCAGGGTCAGAGACGACACTAGCTCAGCCTTCGGCCACTCTTCTAGAACGCCACCCCAGCCTCTGCCTGCTTCGACAGAGATGGATCTGGCCATGGGCCCCGGTGCAGCGGGGCCCAGCAACGTCCCGGCCTTCCTAACCAAGCTTTGGACCCTCGTGAGCGACCCGGACACCGACGCGCTCATCTGCTGGAGCCCGGTAGGAGCTGGCTTAGGCCGGAGCGGCCTTCAAGGGAGTGTCCTGTTGCGGGAAGGGACCTGATTAGAAGAAGCGGCCTACGGGTGCCGGGACTTGCCCTCCTGGCATCCTGGAGGGAGAAGCCGCTGTCTGGGGAGGAAGTGCGCCCCGCCCCCGGAGCACCTCGAAAAGAGTAGGCCGGAACCCAGAATCCTAAATTTCACTGGGACAATGTGAACGGGGCTTGCAGTTCAGGGTCTTTGACTGACAGGAATAGCTTTCCAGAGTCTGTCTGCCTTTCTGCTTTTAGGCAGCCATTCAGAGTAAGTGGAGGGCCTAACGAATGCACAGAAGAAGAGAGTAGGCGGATGTGAAACACAAGCTCATCCCTGATAGTCCTAAAACGCCAGAACCGTTTGCCCGGCCCTTGGAGGGTGGCATCGAGCCCTATTCTGTTGCCTGGCAGCGGGTTGTGTACACCGCAGACCCTGCTGGACCAGCAGCTCTGGCTTGCAGAGGTGCTTCCATGTTTGTGTCAAGTTGGAAACTGGAATCTGCTGTTCACATCTAGGCTGGGAGAGCCAGAGCGCAGAGCTAGCAAATGATGGCCTGAACATGTTTGTGACAAGTTGGAAAGCGGAATCTGCTGTTCACATCTAGGCAGTGAGGGCCAGAGCGCAGTTAGTGAATGATGGCCTGAAGACAGGCCATCCTGATTCAGAGGGATCCTTTGGAGGGATGGGGAGTCTAGATGCCTCCTCCTTGATCTCCTGCAAGCCAAAGCTGGTGGCATCTCAGGCTCTGCTGAGCACTCCCTCCTGCACACTAGTCTCTTAGGCTGGCAAGAATGGAGAAAAGCCTGAGTGGCAGGTGGAGGCCAAGGCTTCTGCCCCTCAGTTGCTTGTTTCTTTAAACTCTGCACTGCCTGAAGAGTGCTTGGGAATAAAAAGAAGACTAGAAACCATGGAACTTCACTTTTCACTACACATTCTTTGTGGTCATCCCACTGGCTCTCAGTGGGTCTTCTCTCACCGTAGTCCTGGAAAGGGGCAGCATGTTTTCTTGAAAGCCATCTTCAGTTCACTACCCCTCCTAGACCTCATACTCCTGGGCAGAGAAAATGACCCTACATTTCTGTTTTTCCCCAACTTTCCACCTCTGTTTGACTGAAAGGGAACTTTGTTACCTAGGTCCAGTAGGAATACCAGGTAGCCTCTGGAATAGTCTGAGCATAATCCTATTAGGAAGATCCATCCTGTCTGGTAATCTGCCTGCTGTTTCTGCTTATAGATTGGTGCAAATGTGGGTGAAGTGCCAGTGAACATTTTTCTAGGACAGGATGTTGTGATGAGGGCCTCTCAGTGTGAAGATGGATCTGATCTGCCCTGGGACCGCCCTCCAGCCACACAGTTGCACATCACCTGTGAGCCTTGTTAGCATGTTGAGAGGGGTGGGCAAGTAGTCCACACAAAGCAGCCGTAGGAATCCAGCTGGGATGAGACACAGCCGTTGAAGCTGGCATGCCCATGAGTACAGAAACCAAGCTCTGCCATACAAGTGGAAGAACAACATCCTTGTTTAGGCCAGACAAAGGCAGCAGAGCTTCTTGGGTCTAGCTCTCTGGCCCACAGATAGGAAATAATGCCCCTAATCCATGTCCTGTGGAGGCACTTACAGTGTCTTGGTAGCCTCTTAACAGCATTCCCTGAAGACACACTGCTTAGGAGGCTTTGGGTCCACATTCTTATTCTGAGTGGCTTCCAGATATTTTCTTAACATTCTCAGAGGGAACAGGGAGGCTGAATACATGGGGAAAGCCCAACTAGCCCCAAAAATCCTTTGCTGAGCCTTGCTAGGTCTGGCTTCTCATTCCTACCACTTGAGGACAGAATAGGTCACTATCTCCAACTCTGTGGTATTCAATTCCTCATCCCCGGCCCTCATTCAATTACTGCTTCACCAGAACAAGGACCTCAAGAGCTCCAGGGGTTTCCCCAGATAGATCCTGGAAGACAGCACAACCTTAGGGAGATCTAGGATCCCGGTAAAATCCATTCCAGCATGTGAACATGGATGTGGGTGGCCCTCCTTCAGTAGGCTTCCTTTTACCTTGTACCAAACGCACCTCCAGATCCAGTACCCAGAGATGCAACAAGTAGGCAGAATACTTGAATAATACGGTTACTCCGTAAATAGTCATCTCTCAACCCTGGCTTTTCCTCCTCTGCTGTGGCTCCTCTGTCCCCTAAGTAAGACTAGGATGCCTCGGCGCATTTGAAATGGGGAACCAAGCCTAAATAAAAAACAAAAGTTCAGACCATATATCTAACTTGATTCCAAGTTTGTTAGATCATTTTGTCCAGTCCTTTCTAGAAATATTAAAAAGAAACATGAGAAATTAATTTGTTTATCTCAAAAGAATACAGATGGTGGTGGGTTTTTAGTTTTCCTTCTAGTTCTTAGAAGACGAGTAATTTTGCGTGCGCATGCACACACATGTATAAAGTATACATGTGTATAAAGTCGAGAGAAGGACATCCTGTGTCCTTTCTCAGCCCTGTTTCCTTAAGAAAGTATCTCTCAATGAACTTGCCTTTTAGCAGCTAGGCTGGCTGGTCAACAAACCCCAACAGTCCTTTCTACTCCACCCAGTGCTGGGCCTATAAGCACACACAACCACACCCAGCTTTGCATGGGTACTAGGAAATCCAAACTCAGATTCTGATGCTTGTACAGCAAGCTCTCTTTCCTACTTAACCATCTCTTCGGTTCCTGAGTGTGTTTTTTAACCGAATAACCAGGCCAAGAGTTATTATCCTACTAAATCTAAAAAGATCTAGTCCAGGCCCCACTTGGCCTAATGGCTGACTTTGGTATGCAGCTCTAGGAGCTACGTGAGGAGCTTGAGCATCAGGAAGAGGGCCATGATTTGTGCCAAACAAGTGCTAGACCTGGTGGAGAATGAAGCAGGGGGAAACTGAAGCCTTAGGGCCAGGACCAGACATCGGGGACATAAAAAGTAATGAAGTCTCTTTTTGTTTATATTGAGGCAGGGTTTTTCTGTGTAGCCTTGGCTGTCCTGGACTCACTTTGTAGACCAGGCTGGCCTTGAACTCACAGAGATCTGCCTGCCTCTGCCTTCCAGAATTCTGGGATTACAGGCGTATACCACCACACCTGGCTGATGAAGTCTCATTTTTAAGACAACCCCTGTCCTTAGATAGCCTTAACAATTAAGATTTTCTTAAATGTTGTTGCTAGGTTCCTTTCTGGTCTCACCCAATTCCAGCCTAATGATGTGATTCCCTTCTCTTTGAGAACAGCAGTGACTAGGGGTCCCCTGTAATTGAAGAAGTTGGAGCCACTGAGCAGGGTCTCCTGAATAGCCGCTGTGCGAATAGCCGCTGTGAGGAGCTGGGTCCGGGGGAGGCTATTGGAGACAGAATAGTAATGCAGGGGCGGGCTACCCATCCGCCTCTGTATTCTTCACGGGATAACATGAAGCATTTTAAAGCAGAAGCCTCTGCTGTGGCTGATATCCAGAATTCCTAGGACAAGCAGGGCTACTCATGCTGCCCAAGCTCTAACAGTCAGGTGAGCTCATTCTCAGACAGACAGCAGGAACTAACAGGCCCAGTGGCCCCACCCTTAGAGACCTGGCAACCAGATTCAGAATGTCAGAGGTCATGTATACCAGAGACAAGTTTGTCGCTTTTAGGCTTTCTATTTTCTTTAGCTACTTTGTGGGTTCTTCTCCTGTCTCCTAATAATATCTTCTCTAGCTCAGCTCAGCTTCTCCTGGCTCAACTGTCACCAACTGTCTTCTCACTCTGCTAGCCCAACTCACTTTCGCCCGTCTCTTCTTTTTGCTTTGCTCAATCTCTTTTCTCTCTAGCCCTACTCTCTTCCTTCTTCCTGAGCCATCTTCTCTGACCATACTCTTCTGTCTCCTGTACCCTACTCCTGCCTACTCCTCAGTCATACTTACCAGCTCTCAGCCTCTGCTGACTTTTACCCAGAAGTCCAAGAGGCAACTGACACTGAAGGGCATAGGGTCCTTTAAAGGGCCAGACACACAAAATAAATCATACTATATTTCCCTGTTGTTAAGAGACAGTTCATGGTGGAGAGAAGAAGCCAGGAATTTGGAACAGCACAGTAGAGTGAGGGGAATTAATATAATGAGGAACCGTTGATTAGTGAAGATTGATATGCTGATAAACAAGAACAGGTTCAAATTTGAAGATGTAATCATAGAACAGTGTGGTCTAGCAGCTTTAAGAGCATCTGAGACAAAGTTGAGCCAGGAAAGAAGTCCACATCATTTACAAAAATTATACAAGGCTCTGGAGAAGTCTTCACTGATTTTTTTTTTTCAAGGATTGATTTCAACAATAAATAAGATTATATTAGCCCCTGACATGAGACAAGTGTCGATAGAGACCCTGGCATTCAAAAATGCAAATGTAGACTGTAAAGAATGCCATAAGACCACTGAAGGCACAAGCAGTGCCTTGAAGGATAGATAAAGAATACAAATGATACTGGTTCTAACATATATCTTGCCAGTATGATAGGTCGAGCTATAGCTAGAGGTCTCCAATATTAAAATGCCAGTGTTTTAATTGTAGGAAAGATGGACATTTGAAACAAAATTGTGAACAAGGCATGTCTAAGGGCAGTGGTTTTTCTAATACATAAATCAGAAAGAACGTCTAAATTTTCAAGGGTGTGCAGGCAGTGTGGCAATGGTTGCCACTGGACCAATGAGTGTGATATCCAAGGCAATTTCTTGCTATCGGGAAATGAAATGGGGAGCCTATCTCATGGCCCAGAAGCAACAATTACATGCTGTTTCCGTCTCGTTAACCAGGAAATAACAAGCAGGCAGAAAAACCTCAACTAAGTATTGCAGATCTAATGCATGTTACTGCAGGCAGTGCTGCTCTAGACTTGGCCATAGATAAATAATACACTGTCCCCAAAAATTCAGTGATATAAAATATCTACTGGAGTTTATGGTCGTTTGCCTTCAGGGACAGTAGGAATAGTCTTAAAGGAGCACTTTGACTTCCCAAGGATTCATTGTGCCTCTAGGAATTATAGATAAAGATTTCAAAGAAGGAATTAAAATAATGGTTTATGTTAAAAAAAAAAAACTTGCAATGTACACAGGTAATAAGATTGCTCAGGAAAACATATGGCAATTCCTAAAATAAGGAACGAAGTGGAAGACGCTTTAGGGAAAGGTATTGAAAAATCTCATCCAGAACAACCGAACTCATACTTGCCCAGCTATTGCCCACTACCTGTCTTTGTTAGGTACTGTCTATGGCATGCACAGTCTTCTTTCCAGCTCTCCACCTTGATTTCTGAGGCAGGGTATTTTACTCCTAGAGTTCACTGTTTGGAATAGGCTGCCTAGGCAGGGCCTCCAGAGATCCTCCTGCCTCTTCAATGCTAGCATTGTATGTGCTCACCACTATACTGGGCATTTATGTGTGTGCTAACTCTTGTTCTGATTTTTTTTAATTTTTAAACAGGGTCCCTCTGTGTACACCTGTCCTGGAACTTATTATGTAGACCAAGCTGGCCTTAAACGCAAAGAGATCCTCCTGCCTCTGTCTCTCAAGTGCTGAGATTAAAGATATGCGGCATACCTGGCCTTTTTTCAAGATTTATTGCTGGGTGTGGTAGTGCATGCCTTTAATCCCTGGTCTACATAATGATTTCCAGGACAGCCAGGGCTACACAGAGAGGAACCCCTCAAAAAAGTTTATTTTTATTTTATGTGCATGGGTATTTTGTCAGCATGCAATAACTATGGAGCCAGAAGAGGTTGTCAGGTCCTGTGGAACTGTAATTACAGATTGTTAGCCACCAAATGCATCTGGGAAACTGAACTTGAGTCTTCTGCAAGAGCAACAAGTACTCTTTAATGCTGAACTGTCCCTCCAGCCTCTGGCTGCGAAAGTTATGAATTTAAGTCCTCATGCTTACACAACAAGCACTAAGAGAACCATCTTCCTCGAATTTATTAATGTGTGAGTGTGGGGAGGTGGGGTGCCACAGTATCCAGGTGTATGTCAAATGACAACTTTAGGGAATCAGTTCTCTTCCACCACCGTGTGGGGCTCAGGGATCAATCTCAGCTCTTCAGGCTTGGGGGCAAGTGCCTTTGCCCATTTTGCCAGCCCTCTGCCACCTTTTTAAAGCAGGGTCTCACTAATTGACCATACTGACCTTGAACTTGTAATCCTCCTGTGTCAGTCTCTCAAGTAGCTAGGATTGCGGGCCTGTACCTTCAGTCTTCACTCCTTTCTTAGTGGGACCCCCAGACACTTGCTGAGACCAGTACTGCTGGCTCATAATCAGAATGTTGTTTTGGAGTTGTAACGAAGGATCCCTCCTTACCTCTCCACAGAGAAAGGAACAAGCAGAAATCTGTAAACTGATAGGCTTCAATGATTTGACATGTATTTCTTCCTGCCTGGGAGGTGAAGGAGGTGGAGATCCAGAGAGAGATCCAGAGTCCAGAGGTCGCTGTGGGTCTCCTTGGAAGAACAGATACCCCTGTGCGCTAACAGGCCTGCCAGAAAACGGTCCTTCACTGGTGGGCAAGGAAAGCATATCTCCTAGGAGTAGATCATTGGGAAAGAGTAAGTATGTATACAGAGAAAGCCAGAGTTTAGTGTAGCACTCTAGAGGGAAGAAACAGCTCACTTTAGATCACAATGGCTAGGTAAGGCCTAGGTAAGTTCTAGCAGGAAGATGAGACTAGCATCACAGGCTGTTAGAGAAGAGGTACCCGGCCCTGGGTAGCTCTTGGTGCCTACAAGTATTGCCAGGATCCCAATCCCAACCTTCTAGACCCCATGGTAAGCAAAGTTGACTGGCCTGTGTGTGTTTAGTGGCATGGAGGCTGGAGTTGCTGGGGGCTAGGCATGAGGAGGAATATGCTGGTTCTGACACTTGGCATCGTAGACATAAACTAAACTAAACATAGCCTAAGCACAAACAAGAGAAAAACTATTGAAAAAGCTTCAGCTGAACCACTGAGGAGGACAGCACTGAGACTGGAGGTGAGGTACTAAGAGACCAGCTAACCTTTTGTACTTCCTGTCTGCCTCATTCCTCAGTCTGGGCTTTCTGTTTCATGTCTTGACCATGGAGCCAAGCCATCCATTGCCTTTCAGTTCTCTGGCTTACTGTTCCCAAAGTCCTAGTTTCTGAGACCCAGAAATGGCCAAGCAACTAAGTTCAAGAGAAGGGACACATACATGACGAGCCTCATCTGTGGAGATACAGAGGAACGAAAATGGCTGCTGTATTATACGCAGGAAGGTCAGATGGTAAACCTCATGGAACACCATGGCTGTTAACCCTCTAGAATTATGGAGTCCTTTAAGAAAGTATGCATAGTTTCAGGCTTACTCTGTATAAAATGTATTCATACAAAATTTTATATGTATTTTGAATTGTTGATCTGTAGAAAATAAGATCACAGACTGGCAATAGGACCTGTCGTTTATTTACAACTGTTTTAGTTTACTAGCCAGTGTTAGACAGCATTTTTGCCTGGTCATGACTCCTGGAATTTCACTGACAGATTTTAATTATATACAAGTATAAGTTATGACACTCTCTTTCTAAAACTGCACGTGGTTCACAAAAATGACCCATAAGCCACTGGGGTAGAGAGATGAAACATTGGCTTTATCACAACCTCACCAACTAGCCCTGGAAAGTCATAATAGCTATTAAAGAGTTAAACACTCGCGCATTCGCGCGAGCACACACACACACACACACACAACACAAGTCGAGCATATTGGCACATCCCAGCACTCAGGAGGCAGAAGCAGGCAGATCTCTGAGTTTGAGGCCAGTCTGGTCTACAGAGTGCATCCAGGACAGTCAGGGCTACACAGAGAAACCCTGTCTTAAAAAACCAACCCCCGCACCCCCCAAAAACAAACATACACAAATAGCACCTGGGCATTTGAAAATAGATAAAAAGAGATAAGCCTACATTGCTGGGTGTTCTGCATGGTGGTGCTTGCTGTCAAACTCATAGGCAGAAAGGGAGAACACAGGATTCAGAATATAAGGATACTAGAGAGAAGAGAGAGTCACCAAGAAAGATCTTAGGACTCTGTAGATAAGACCTGCCTTCTTTAGACAGTGAGCCTTTATAAAAGAGGTGAGGATTCCTTCAAGAAAGGGAACTGCTGCTGGGCAGGCTGAGCAGTGAGAGCTCACACAAGGCTGCAGAGCGACTGAGATCTCGCCAGCCAGAACAGAGAAACCACATTGATAAATAGAAAAGGTTCTGGCAAAGTTTGAGCATGAGCTAGCTATGCCCAGAGTGAAATATTCTAAAAACAAGCCTCAAAATGTGGGGAGAAGGGCAGTAAGTGATACGGCATTCGCCCAGCCTAATGACCAGAGAGCAGTCCTCAGGACCTATGTGATGAAAGGAATAAACAAACTCCTTCAGTTGTCCTCTGACTTCCAACACCACCACTTCTGAAAGTGCACATAAATAAGTGCATTTGTGTGTAAGTGGAGCAGAGAGCTGGAGAAATGGCTTAACAAGTGAGAACAGTGTGCAGCTCTTACGGAGTACCAGTCCCAGCACCCACGTGGTGTCTGACAGCTGCTGTAACTCAAGTTCCAGAGAACCTGATGGCCTCTTCTAGGCTCCATAGGAACTGCACCCAGCCAAAACACCCATATACATAAAATAAAAATAAAGTACATTTGGCTCTGAGTCTCAGCATCTGCTTTAATACCCTGCTGTATAGAGTCCTTCAGAGGCCCTCTGTGGTAGGCTCCTGTCCTGTTCCCTGTTTTTTCCCTCTTCCAATATCCATCCCCTTTGCCTTTCTGAATGAAGATTGAGCATCTTACCCAAGGTCCTCCATCTTGATTAGCTTCTTTAGGTGTGAAGATTTTAGTATGATTATCCAATATTATATGTCTAATATCCACTTATAAGTGAGTATATACCATGTGTGTCTTTCTGCTTCGGGAAACCTCACTCAGGATGATCACCTCCCCCTGGGTGGGAAGCAGCCATGCCAGGCCACAGAGGAGGACAATGCATCCATTCCTGATGAGAGCTGATAGACTAGGGTCAGATGGAAGGAGAGGAGGTCCTCCCTTATCAGTGGGTGGGGGAGGGGCATAAGAGGAGAGAGAGTGGGATTGTGAGGGGAGGAAGGAAGGGGTTACAGCTGGGATACAAAGTGAATAAACTAATTAAAAAAATAAATTTACAAAAAGAATGACCAATGCAATAAAATAATGTAATATAATATGCATAAAGTAAAGAAGTGGAATAATGTAAAAATAAATAAATATATATATTTAAAAAGAAAGAAAATAACTCTAGCACCCAAATAAACCATGGTGGGCCTAGCAGATAGCATATGTAGTCCCAGCACCGAAACAGCTGTGACGGAAGGATCCCTGAAGCACATTGGCCAGTTTATCTAAATCAGCGATCTCTAGGCTAGTCAGAGACCTTGCCCCAACACACGAGGTGGAAGGGCTAGGGAGATGGTTCAGTGATTAAGACACTGGCTGCTCTTCCAGAGGACCTGGGTTTAATTCCCAGCACCCATGTTATGGCTCACAACTATCTCTACCTCCAGTTCCCGGGGATTTAGCACCTTCTATCCTCCACGGGTATCAGGCAGGCTCATGGTGTGCAGAAATATATTCTAGGAAAGTACTCATACACACAAAGTACATCTTTAAAAGATAAACGTGTTGTAAAGATGGCTGATTGGTTAAGGACACTTGTTTTTGCCCAGGTCTTGAGTTCAGTTCCTAGCACACACTTAGTAGCACAACCGTCTGTATGTAACTCCGCTCCAGAGGATCCAATGCCTTCTGACCTCTGTAGGCACCCAAGAATTCTTGCGGTGCACATATATACACTCAAGACTAAACCCTCTATACATAAAAATATTTTTAATCTTAAAAATAAAATTTAAGGGGTTGGGGATTTAGCTCGGTGGTAGAGCGCTTGTTTGCAAGGCCCTGGGTTCGGTCCTCAGCTCTGGGGGGGCGGGGGGGAGACAAAATAGAAATAAAATTTAAGTGTGGGGAAAGAGGCAGTCTGTGCCCTACTGGAACTTGTCTTTAGAACAGAAAACAGTTGCACAAGAGGTGGAGGCAGGAAGATGAAATGTAGATGAAATGTTCAAGGTTATCATGACTATATAGCATGTTCAAAGCCAGCCTGGAATACATGAGTCTCTGTCTTACCCCTCCCCTCCAAAAATGGAAAGAAAGGAAAATTGCATGAAAAGCAAGGGGTTAAAATGACTGATAATTTAGCAGAAATTGAGACACAAAGTAGAGTAACTCCTAAAAAGCAAGTATGCCCATATTCTAAACTCAATGATTCTACCACATCAGCAGGAATAATAAGGAAAACTTACATGTCTTAAGCAAAAAGTATGTTACAAAATTCAACACCCACTTCTTGATGAAAACCCAGCAAACAGAGTAGCAGTGGAGAAAAGAGTGTCTATTGTGAGGACTCGATGCTTCCTGAGATTGGAGGAGAAGACAAGTTGCCTGCTTTATTTTTTCTGCTTAACGGTGTAGTATATGTTCCAGTCAGTGCAGTATAGCAAAATAAATGTAAGCTTTAATAAAACACAACTTGGAAAGGAAGAAGTAAGTCTGTTAAAAAATAGTGGGATAACTTAGAAAATCCTTAAGCGCCTACAAAACAATTTGTAAGATCAAAAGATCTAGGGTCAATGCACAGAAGAGAATTCTATTTCTCTGTATGAACAATGAATTATTATTGAACTATGATAGGGCTGAAGAGATGGCTCAGCAGTTAAGTGCTTCCTGATCTTGCAGAAGACCCAAATTCAATTCCCAGTGCCCATGTCAGGGCAGCTGACACCTGTCTGTAACCCCAGCTCCAGAGCACCTGTTGTCCTCTTCTGGCCTCTGCAGGCATGTACACACACATGATCTTTTTTTTCTTTTAGTTGAAATATTTATAATAGTATCAGGAAACACAGGGAGTCCTTGACAGCCACTGTGATCAGGTAAGAGCTCTGTCCTAAAGTGGAAATAGATATGTTCTGAATCTTGAGAAAGCACTTCCATTCACGTCCAAAGAAGTTCACAAGGCACTGCTTTCTCTACAGCGTACAGGAAGGTGCCCTTCCTTGCCTTTCCCACTTGTGGTTGCTGTTATTCTGTGGTTATTCCTTGGTTTATAGTTGCATGACTCTAGTCTGTATTTGTCATTACTTGGCATTCTCCCTGAGTGACCAACTTTATTTGACTGTCTTACTGTAAGAACATTAGTCCACTCAAATAAGGGTCCACTGTACTCCAATATGACCTCACATTGTCTAATTATGTGTTTAGCAACTCTGTTTACAAACAGTTACATTCTGAGGTATGGAGGTTAGGGCTTGAATGTATCTCTCTCCCCTTTTTTTTTTTAACCTCTTATTCCTCTCTTATCCGACTCCTACTTCCTCTGGACCCCTTCTTCCCAGCATGTTCCTTTCCTTCTTTCATTTATTTTCCCATTATAACCCACCGAGTTCAATTAGTATTGCTGGCACGTGCATGGTCATGAAGTTATTGAGTTACAGATATCTTGCCATTAGCAAAACCCCTGAAGAAAAATGACTCCATCCTTTCCTTCTCCCCCAGCAGCCATTACCTACCAAGAGCTGCTTAGCCTTGGCAGTGCTTCCTGTGCCCCTTCTCAATCCATGCTGGAATATTAGCAGTCTCTGCCAGTCGCAGGTCAGTGATAGCTGCCATGAGTTCATGAGTGCCATAACCAACTCCTGTCCAGAAGGCAGAGTTTTACAGTACTGCTCCCCATCCTCCTGCTCTTACATTCTCTCAGCTATTTCTTCTGTGATGCTTCCTGAGCCTTAGGGTAGAGTAGTTTGGTTTAGATGTCCCCTGTAGGGCTGAGCACCAAACAATCATTTATTCTCAGCAGTTTGACTAGTTATGAGTCTACCTTAAATACTGCCCATTGCAAAAAGAAGGTTTTTTTAGTAAAGGTTGGGAACAGCACTATTCTACAGGTATGAATATATTTAGAAGGCAGTTCGACAACATGTGCAATTTTCAAACATCAGTAGTAGATTCCCCCAGAGACTAAAATCCTAAATCCTGGGGTTTTAACCAGATTACAGATCAGACAAACTCCACCCCCCACCATGGAGTGGGCCTATCTATTCGTGTCACTATTGTACCACTGAACAAATCTTGCTTAGCAAGTCAGTATTATAACATGTAGGGTTAACCATTGATGACTTTCCTCTCCAAGCAGCCTTCATAGCCCTCTGAGGCATGAAAGCTGGCCAGCAGGAAGAAATTTCTGGATGATTTCCAGTTTGATTTCTCTGTCTTGTAACCAAAGTATGTGGTCAGCAATAAAGTTGTTTTGGGTTTTCTGTTGTTGTTGTGTTACAGTTTTGGGTTTTTTTTGTTTTTGTTTTTGTTTTTTCAAGATGTATTTATTTATACAGCATTCTGCCTGCACATGTGCCTGTACACCAGAAGGGGGCACCAGATCTCACTATAGATGGTTGTGAGCCACCATGTGGTTGCTGGGAATTGAACTCAGGACCTTTGGAAGAACAGCCAGTGCTCTTAACCTCTGAGCCATCTCTCTAGCCCCTTTTTTGGGTTTTCAACACAGGGTTTCTTTGTGCATCCCTGGCCATCCTGGAACTTGCTTTGTAGGCCAGGCTGGCCTTAAACTCACAGAAATCTGCCTGCCTTTGCCCCCAAGCGCTGGAATAAAAGGTGTGCGCCACCACGGCTGGGCTGGGAAGACATCCTTCTTCCTGGACTGTCTGTAGGATGGAAACATTCTCACAGCCGTGTGTCACCCGCACTGTCTCCAGAGCCCTCGTGCTTGTTCCCTATTTTTCCTTCTCTTTAAAAAAGCAAGTACTTCTTTATTATGTGGATGTACGTGTACATGCATGAGTTTGTGTGCCGGTGCCCATGGAGGTCGGGAGGCATTTGATGCTCTACTGGAGCGCCACGTGGTTGTGTGCTGCTCCGGCTCACAGAGATGTGCCTGCCTCTTGTCTCCTGAGTGCCTGCGATAGGAATTCATTGTGTAGTGCCACAGACTCATTTGTCATTTGGCAGGCAAAGATTTTTTCTAATTCTGTAGACTGCTTCATTACTCATTTAACAGCTTCCGGTTCCTGGTCATCCAGGCAGTGTCTCCCTCTCATGGGATCACATCATGGCTTGGACCTCAGGTTAGACTAGTCATTGGTTGACTACTCCCATATGCTTTGAGCCTCAGCACATCTTGCAGGCAGGACCAATATCACTGGGAGCCATGCCTGGTTACAGGAGATGGGATGGCCAGGGCAGTCTCCATATTGTTGTAACAGCTGAGTACTACTCCATAGTGTAAATGTGCCACATTTTCTTCATCCATTTTTTAGTTGATAGACATCTAGGTTGTTTCTATTATGAATAAAGCTGCTATGAACATAATTCAGCAAGTGTCTTTGTGTTAGGATGGAACATCCTTTGAATATATATATATATGCCCAAGAATGGTATAGCTGGGCCTTGAGGTAGTTTGGGTCTGTAGAACCACCATACTGATTTTCATAGTGACTGTGCAAGTTTGCACTCCCACCAGAAATAGAGGAGTATTCCTCTTGTGCCATATCCTCCCCCGCATGAACTGTCAACTGTTCTATTTTACCAATAAAGACTCAGGAGCCAGATGCCAAGATAAAAAACTACTAGTTCAGAGAGGCAGAGAAAGCACCCAGCTGACTGTCCTTCTCAGCTAAGGTCTGGATGGAAAAACACCAAAAGGCCCACTAGCTCAACTGACAGCTCAGGAGGAAAAGGCCAAAAAACCCAAGGCCTAAGTTAAAGCCAAAGAGCAAAAGCCAAAAAGTCCTTTCTTCTTCTCCACGCTGCCTTAAATACCCCTCAACTCAAAGTCCCTTCTACTCTTTAATCCCTGTCAGCTGGTTTCTTTCTCTGCCTCTTGACCTAGGGTTAACTTTATTAAATCCTATGTATTTAATGCTCTTGGATTAAAGGTGTGTGCTAGGGCTGAGTCACATGATAATAACCTGTTACAATGAATTAAAAGTCTGTGATAGGGCTCAATCACACCAAACAAGAAACAAGGTTTTACAGTTCACAATTTTGAAGTTCACAATGGATTCAAATATCCTGCAACAACTTGTATTTTTTATCTTAGCCATTCTGACAGATGTAAGATGGAATCTGAGAGTCATTTTGATTTGCATTTCCCTCATGGCTAAGGATGTTAAACATTTCAAGTGCTTTTTGGCCATTAGAGATTCCTCTGTTGAGAATTCTGTGTTTAGATCTATACCCCATTTTTCAATTGGATTGTTTGGTTTGTTGATGTCTAGTTTCTTGAGTTCTTTATATATTTTGGGTGTTAGTCCTCTATCAGATGTGGAGTTAGTGAAAGTCTTTTCCCATTCTGTAGGCTACCATTTTGTCCTATTGACAGTGTCTTTTTCCCTTACAGAAGCTTTTCAGTTTGATGAGTTCCATTTATTAATTGTTAATAGTAGTTTCTGTGCTATAGGTGTTCTGTTCAGAAAGTTGTCTCCTGTTCCCTACTTTCTCTTCTGTCAAGTTCAGTGTATCTGGTATGATGTTAAGGTCTTTGATCCACTTGGACTTGAGTTTTGTGCAGAGTGATAAATGTAGATCTATTTGCATCCTTATACATACAAACATCCGGTTAGACCGGCACCATTTGCTGAAGATACCGTCTTTTTTACATTGTATATTTCTTGCTTCTTTATCAAAAATCAGATATCCATAAGTGTGTGGATTTATGTCTAAGTCTTTGATTCATTTCCTTTGATGAACATATCTGTTTCTATACCATATACTATGTAGTTGGGTTTTTTCTTAATTACAGTTTATTCACTTTGTATCCCAGCTGTAGCCTCCTCCCTACTATGTAGGTTTCTTATAGCTCTGTAGCACAGCTTAAAACAGGGATGATCATATCTCTGGGAGTTCTTTTCTTGTACAGCATTGTTTTAGCTGTCCTGGGTTTTTCCGTATGAACTTGAGTGTTGTCCTTTCAAGGTCTGTAAATAATTGTGTTGGAATTTTGGTGGTGATTGCATTGAATTTGTAGTAAGATGGCCGTTTTTACTATGTTAAGTCTACCAATCCATGAACACCGAAGATCTTTCCATGATATCTCCTTCAATTTGTTTCTTCGAAGACTTGAAGTTTTTGTTATTTTGTTATATAAGTCTTTCACTTGATTGGTTAGGGCTACCCCAAGTATTTTATGGGGTTTTGTTGTTGTTGTTGTTTGTGGCTATTGGAAAGGGTGTTGTTTTTCTGATTTCTTTCTCAACCTGTTTGTCATTTGTATTTAAAGAAGGCTCTTCATTTTTTCAAATTAATATTGTATCCAGCCAGTTGCTGAAGGTGGGGATTGTGTTTGTTCAAGAAAAGGTTATCTATGGAACTCTGTAGACCAGGCTGGCCTTGAACTCAAGAGATCTTCCTGCCTCTCTCTCCCAGGTGTTGGGATTAAAGACTCCTGGTTTTATCTGTACTTTTATCTGCTTTGGACATCATAAAACATTGTCATAGAAACTCCTTCATAACAGCTGGGCGTGGTGGTGCACCCCTTTAATCCCAGTGTCCAGCAGATCTCCATGAGTTAGGGGACAGCCAAGGATGCACAGAGAAGCCCCGCCCCCCCAAAACAAAACAAAACTCATAAAAAGAGTTTAGTAAGGGCTGGAGAAATGGCTAGAGAGTGTGTATTGCTCTTACAGAGGATCCAAACTCAGTTCCCAGTGCCCACGTTAGACAGCCTGTAACTCCAGCTGCAAGGGAGCCGATACCTCTCTCCACAGTAAATACCTGCACTCATGTGCACATACTCACACAGAGATACACACAATTAAAAGTGAAATATAGTTTGATGCTCCTTCCTTTCATGCTTTCTAGAATAGTTTGAGAAACTTTGGTGTTAGTTCTTTGTAGACCTGGTACCAGTAAATCAGTCAGGGCCTGGAAATTTTGTGGCTTTTGGGAGTTTTTGCGTTATTGCTTGAATTTTACTTGTTATAGATCTAATTACTTATGTCATCTTGATTTATTTCAGGTGAGTGATAGGTGTCTTGAAATGATGGTCCGTCTTTTCCTTTTAGCTGATTTAGTCAGGGGTTTGTCAGTCTTTTTGTTTGTTTGCCTTGTTTTATTTTGCCTGAGACAGGATTTCTCTACATAATCCTGACTTCCGTGGAATTGACTATATAGACTAGGCTGGCCTTGAACTGACAGATTTCTGCCTGCCTCTGCCTCCCACTCAAATGCAGAGATTAAGTGTGTGCCACCATGCCTAGTAATGGGTTCATCATTCTTATCCTTTCAAAGAACCAACTTTTTGTTTGTTTGTTTGTTTGTTTCTGTTCTTTGTATTCAAGTTATTTGGTTTGGTTTGGGTTTTGGTGTCTTGTTTTGTTTTGGGGGGTTGTTGTTTTGTTTTGTTTCTCCATTTCATTGATTTCTGCTCTGAGATTAAATAAAGATTTGGAGTTTGGTCTATTCTTTTTCTGGGGCCCCTGGGTGTATCATTAAGTTACTTATTTGAGGTATATATTGATGCCCGTCATTCTGTTGATTTTTGTGGTATCTGGGTTTTTTTTTTTTCCCTCTGTCTGTCTTGCTTAACTGTGATTCTATTCTACTGTGATTTATTCTTTCCTTTGGCTTCATGGATGGATTTCTTTCAATCTGAAGGATTCTTTAAGTATATAGTGTAGATCTTAATGATTATGAACTCCCTATTTAGACTTTTTGTCATGGAAAGTTTTTTGTTTCTCCTTCTGTTATGCCAGATAGCTTTGCTGGATAGAGCAGTCTGGACTGACCTGAAAACTTCAAAGCTTGAAATACATCCTTCTAGCAGGGTGATTGCACTAGCACCTTTAATCCCAGCACAGGGGGATCTCTGCGAGGTCAAGGCCAGCCTGATCTACAGAGTGAGTTCCAGGACAGTTAGGACTATTACAAAGAGAAACCCTGTCTTGAACACCCTCTTCTCCCCCCCCCAAAAAAAGAAGGAACAATAACAGAAATAGCTCCTTTTACAGTTGCTCAAAGGAATTAGTTTTTGTTGCTTTTTTTTGTTTGTTTTGGTTTTTTAAGATTTATTTTCTGAGTGCTCTATCCGCATATAAACCTGCATGCCAGAAGAGGGCACCAGATCCCAATATAGATGGTTGTGAGCTACCATGTGGGTGCTGAGTGTTGAACTTAGGACCTCTGGAAGAGCAAACAGGGCTCTTAACCACTGAGCCATCTCTCCAGCCAGGGAATTAAATATTAAACACAGTCCTTCATTGGTACCCTGGAGTAATATTTTCATATAACCTGTACACATTCTTCCATGTAGTTTAACTTATTCCCAGATGATTTATAATAACATATTATAACAATAAATGCTATGTAGATACTTTATGCAGATTTGCTTAGTTAATAATGGCAAAACAAAGTCTGCACATGTGAAGTGCTTGTGTAGTTTCTTTAGTACCATAAGTTGGCTGTTGGTAGAAACCATAGGTGGTTTTCTTTTTCAAAAGTAAGTTTCAGTCCTGGCCTTATCTCCTGTCTCTCTATTTTCTAAACTGATTTTTTCCTTGCATTCAAATCTGTTGTGCTGTTTTTTTGCGGTGGATCTGAAGCAGAATCTCCCTTAGAACGTTTACTATTAGCAATGCTCTGTTTAGTGGTCCTTCCTTTGCTTCTTCAAACATTTCCTTATTCTCTGAGCATGTTTATTATTTTATGTGTAGGAGTGTTTTACCTGCATATATGAAAGTACACTGCCTGTGGCTCATGGAGGCTAGAAGAGAGTCCCCCGGAGCTGGAGATCCCAGACTTGTAAGCTGCTCTGTAGGTATGAGGACCTGAATAGCCTCTCCTGCAAGAACAGCTCTTAAGTGATGAACCATCTCTATCCCCTCAGTGTGTTCACAGCAACATTGTATCTTTTGTTAAATTAGCGTCTTGTCCTTCTCCGGCAGTTTGTTTTTTTTCCTTGTCCACTGTGTCCCGGTCAGGCTTCTCAGCTTCTGTTGGTCTCGCATTTTTTGTCAGTTGTATATTGTGGGACTCTGGTGGCTGCGTCATCTTGCTTGGACCTGGGCTAGCTTCTTCAGAAAGATTGTTCCGCCCTGATGGCATTTATTGCCTCACAGTTGTCATCCAGCATTGAAGCACCAGCAATTGCTGCCTGGTTTTGCTGCTGTTTTATGTAATGCCCTGGGACACCAGTTGTTGGGCAGTCAGATCAACTTAAATTTGTGAGCAGTAGTGAGGTTGTAAGGCTGCTTTGGGGGAGGGGGGTATTTTACTAGGTTCATGGGACAAAAGCGGATTTGAGTCAGTCTTACATTTGTTCTAATCCCAAAGGGCACTTCTCAGCTTTCTTCTCCCGTTTAAGCAGGATAGCCTGGAGCTCAGCTCACTTATTGTTGGCACACCATGGGGACTGAGCTTTCCAGGCTGTTTGACCTCAAGTAAGCCAGAGCACCTTCCTTATGGGATTGTATCTCCTGGGGCAAGTACTCTGGACATGTGGCTGGGCAGTAGCTACTATATTTCTCAGCTGAACATGCTCACCATGCATAGTCTGCCCTTTCTGCCACCTAAGGTGAGGGTGGATGGACGTGGTCTTCTCTGCCCCTAGGACGAGGGTAAGTCTGTATCTGGGAGCACTGGGAGGTGGGAGACATGTCCAAACAGGAATGTGAGCTCATCAACCTATGGATGGAGAAGACACGTCCTTCCAGTAGAATCCTTAAACCTTGGCAAACTGAGAAGAGGGCCCCACAACTTAGCCACACCTTCCAGGGTGCAGGATCTGATATTGGGGCTCAGTAACAAGGGAGGTAGACTATAGTTTGTGAAAGTTACTCACAGGCCCAATGAGTTTTAGTGGTTTCATTGGTCATTCTTATTTGATGTCTGTGGAACAATTTCAGAGACATTAATTTGTTGTAAATAAAATGATGGTGGAATAAATATTTTTACTATTTGCCCTAAAATTATTATGGGGGTATTATTTAACCCACTACCACAAACAATAAAACACAGATACTGTTAGACTTTGTAATTGCCTTATTTCCCTTGGTCTGGATAGAAATTTCACCTATGGGGTCTCAGTAACCTCACCATCTACCTACCAGCCCCTATCCAATGTCATCTGCCTTAACCATTCCTAACCATACTACCTTCCAACCATAATCTCTTTTTAAGATTTTTTTTATGTATATGAGTGTTCAATCTGCATGTACATCTGCACTCCAGAAGAGGGCAACAGATCACATTATAGATGGTTGTGAACCACCATGTAGTTTCTGGGAATTGAACTCATGACCTCTGGAAGAGCAGACAGTGCTCTTAACCACTGAGCCATCTCTTCAGCCCCCAATCATAATCTTATAAATACTTGCTTATATTTTTCATCTTGGTGTTTTCTCCATCTACACCATCGTCAGTATCCTGCCTGGCCCACGAGGTTACTTCTCCATGCTAACCCATCGTGGTATCCTCCTTCTTCATCTCTTCCTGTCTCTCTCTCTCTCTCTCTCTCTCTCTCTCTCTCTCTCTTCATCCTGCAGCTGATCAGTGTGTCATCTGCCATTGGCTGTGACTTGGCTGCTTGCAGAGCCCTTCTCTGATCTTAAGTTTGGCAATTGAATTATGAAGTGACTGTTTATGAATCCCTTTTAGTTTATTCCTGTTTAAAGTTCATTTCTTGGATGTTTTTCACCAAATTTGGTATGTTCTTGATCAGTTTTCCTATTGTCACTTGTCCATTCTCACCTGCTGAACCGCCCATCAAGCAGTGAACATCTAATAATGCCTCTGCAGCTCTGTACACTTTTTTCATTCTATTTCAGTCGTTCTATTGCTATGAGGAGACATCGTGACCACAGCAATTCTTACAAGAGAAAACATCTCATTGGGGATTTGCTTACAGTTTTAGAGACTTAGTCCATGATAGGGAGCATGATAACACAAACAGTGTTAGAGTAGTTGAAGGCTACATTGTGACCCTCAGGCAGAGAGAGACAGAGACGCTGGCGCTGGCCTGGCGTGGGCTTTAGAAACCTCAAAGCCCATGCCCAGCGTCATACTTTCTCCAACAAGCCACACCTCCTGCTCCTCCTATTCCTCTGCTGTAGCACCACTCCCTAGTGACTAAGCATTCAAATATGTAAGCCTGTGGGGATTATTCTTATTCAAACCACTGTTTTTTCTGTCTTTAAACTGTAACTTCAGTTGGCCTATTTTTGTGCTTACTGACTCAAGATTCTCCCTGTTCTCATCTTCTTGAGACCCTAGGTGAATTTTTAACCTGAGTTGTGCTTTCTAATTCCAGAATGTTGATTTGGTGCTTATTTTTCATTTTTATTGCTTTACTGAGATTCTCCATTGAGTAAGACATCATCCTTATACCTAGGCCTTCATGTCTGGTTCTTCAGGTCTTTGGCCATACTATTTTAAGTAAAATAACTACATTAGAGTCTATTCTGAGTCCAACATGTGGAGTATATTGGTTGCTTTTTTTTTCCTATTATAAGCTGTAGCTTTTCTTTATAATTACATTTATCTAAAAAATAAAAATAAAAACTGAAAAACTAAAAGGGATTCATAATGTCACTTCTTAATCCAACAGCAAACTCAAGACCAGTGAAGGACCTTGCAAGCAGCAAAATCATATCCACATCTGTTTGAGTGTACATGTACATGTGTACAGAAGTCAGAGGTCAACTTGTGAAGTCAGTTTTTTCCTTCTGTTATGTGGAGACCAGGAATTGAACTCAGGCTGTCAGCTGGGCAGTGGTTGCTGTTACCTGCTGGGTCATCTCACCAGTCTCAGCCATAGCTTCATGTTTAAACGCCTCATTGCTTTGACTTTCCATTAGTATTTGACAGCTACTGTGAAAGTGCAATGTCCCCTGCATCTGTTACTTTTGTCATTGAGCCATTGTTAGTTCTGGTGACTTCCTTGGACTAATTATGTTGTGTTTGTGTTCTTGGTGGCCATTGTACTTTGGCTAGCTGATGTCATTGGGTTAATGGAGCTGAAATTTCCTTTAAAAACAAACAAACAAAAAAACAAACAAAACTGCAGCCAGTGAGTCTCTAGTCTTTTCCTGGGGCCTCTGTATATGTTGATTCCCATCTTTAACACAACCTGGGAGTTGACAACCCAACTTTATATCCTACTTCCCATTCATGCCAGAGGGAGAGTTTATGGCCCTCACAGGTCTTCCCTGAGCATGTACATAGCTTTAATGTGTGCATAGCCTTTGTATTCTCAGGAATATTTCAGAGTCCCTAATAATCCCTCATTAATTGCTTTTTAAGGTTTCTGGCTAGCCTGTATTGTACCTTTTCTCAGCAGCCATTTAAAATCTTCCTCTAAGCTGTGGCAAATGCCTTTAATCTCAGCAGAGACAGGCAGATCTCGGAGTTCGTTGGGGAGAGCCAGAACTACACAGTGAAATCCTGTCTTGAGAAACCACTGAATGAATGGATGGATGGATGAATGAATGAATGAATGAATGAATGAATATCTTCCCCTAAGGCTAGAGTGATGGCTCAGTGTTTAAGAGCTGGCTGTGGGTCTGCAGAGATGGCTCAAAGGTTAAGAGCACTGTCTGAACTTCCAGAGGTCCTGAGTTCAATTCCCAGCAACCACATGGTGGCTCAACCATCTATAATGAGATCTGGCACCGTCTTCTGGTGTGCAGGTCTACATGCAGACAGAATATTGTATACATAATAAATAAATAAATGAATGAATGAATGAATGAATGAATGAATGAATGAATCTTAAGGGGGGGAGGGTAGTACTGGCTGCTCCTCCAGAGGACCTGGGTTCAGCACCCACATGGCAGCTCACAACTGTCTGTAACTCCAGTTCCAGGGGATCCGAAACACATGCAGGCAAAAATACCAATGCATGTAAAATAAAAATAAATCCTTTTTAAAAAGACAGCCTCAGGTCAAGCAAAACCAGCCTTGCTTTGAGAGTCCGCCAGCAAACACCAAGACCTTGAGTGAGCTTTCACCCCTGTTCCCACTGCCATTGCTTTCACGGACACACCTTGCTTTCCCTGTTGCTTTGGATTCTTCCCCTCCTGTGTCCACTTACCCCACTGCTTCTGTTTAGACTTGTTTTTCACTCCTCTGCATGTTGGAAAACAGCCCTAATGCTAATCCAACACCTTGGGATCCTTTCGATTTATTCTACCCATTTGTACTGTGGCTCTCCACCCCAGCAAAGAAACCTGTGCCTTGGCCGATTTGTCTTGCATATCCATGAGAATACTGTCCTCTTCCCACTGTGGGGCCTCCCCACTCTGGTATCTAATGCCTCTAAGTTGCCCTGGCCCTTCAGCCCCCTCCTAGTGGCTCTGGACTGTGTTCAGGAGAGCACCAGCACAGAAGTGCAACCATGTAGTGTTCAACAATCTCGGGTTCTCATCTTAGGTTGAAAAAGAACAAGAAGGTATTTCTGAGCAGGACCTTCCAGAGCAGCACAATTCCATTCTTGTTTCTTTGGCTGTTGCTGTTTGGGGGGAGCAGGGTACCACATGCATGTAAGTGCCTATGAGTATAAAAAAGGACATCAGCTCACCTGAAACTTGGAATTACTGTTAGTTTTGTGAGCTGCCATGTGAGTGCTGGGAAACAAACCCAGGTCCTCTACCAAGAACAGGAAGCACTCTTAACCACGGAACCATCTCTCCAGCTAATCTTAGCTGTTCTTAGGAAAATATGCTGATTAAAATAAATGCTAGTCAGTCCGTCCCTAGAGGTGACCAGAATTCTGTGGATGATTTGTAAGTCTAACCCTAGCAACTGAAAACTGACAGGGAGTAGGATCCTGTCTCAGGCTACATGGTTCTCATTCCTCAGACCTAGGTTCCATGGCCTGGATACCAGCCATGGAGTCCTAAGGTTCAGCTCACCTCCTGCTACCACTATGTGGAGAGAAAATGTGCACTGCCCAACACACATGGAGAGATGCTTCAGGCCACAGTGGAAATATGGTACAGCTGCCACATATGACCTGTCCATATATCTCCTGACAGAGTGGGAACAGCTTCCACGTGTTTGACCAGGGCCAGTTTGCCAAGGAGGTGCTGCCCAAGTACTTCAAGCACAACAACATGGCCAGCTTCGTGCGGCAGCTCAACATGTGTAAGTGCCTCTTTCGGGATAGTGCCCGCTTCCCTGGGGCGTGGAGAAACAGACCCCAGCATTGCCCGGAGATGGAGGCCGGGGTCGACTAAGGAAGGGTCCTCGTGGATGTGAGCCTGAATTCCCCAGGGAAGAGTATATGAGGCTCCGCCCTAGCCATATTTCCATTTGCTATGGTAAATGGATCACGCAGGAATCTTAGTTTTCTAGGAGGCCCTTTGCCTGCCCTAGGCCATGGCTAGGCTGTTGGAGTCTGGTCCCTGGCCCTCAGGAACTGCCCCACCCCCATATGCACAGATGGCTTCCGAAAAGTAGTCCACATTGAGCAGGGTGGCCTGGTCAAGCCTGAGAGGGATGACACCGAGTTCCAGCATCCATGTTTCCTACGTGGCCAGGAACAGCTCCTTGAGAACATCAAGAGGAAAGTGACCAGCGTGAGTCACCACCAGCCCCTCCCTGTCCTCAGATCTCCCTGCAGGCTCTGGGCTGGGAGCAGCAGGTGGTGCTGCAAGACTAGCCTAGAGGCATAGCCTGTGCTCATCTCTGAGCTTCCCCTATCTCCCAGTGTTTCCCAGGGCCTCCTCACTCCCTGGATGCCTAGGAGAAACAGGAGCCTACCATACTGTAGAGCCGCTTTCAACTCTTGTATGCCCCACCCCTTAGGTGTCCACCCTGAAGAGTGAGGACATAAAAATACGCCAGGACAGTGTCACCAGGCTGTTGACAGATGTGCAGCTGATGAAGGGGAAACAGGAGTGTATGGACTCCAAGCTTTTGGCCATGAAGCAGTAGGTCCCAAGGCCCAGGAGGGTGGCCAGGTTGCTTTGGGTCTCTTCCTACCCCACCCTGCAGAGCCATTCAAGCCTCCTTCCCCCTTCCTAACCTGCCTTCCATTGTTTGTATTGCAAAAACTTCTTGGCCTTTTCATCTCCAAACACAGAATGGGGTTGGGAACTTCCTACTGCACCCACTTCTCACTCCACTGCCCGGCTCCACATTTTCAGGATTTGAGCATATAGACCCTCTTTCCAGGTGCCTCCCTTAAAACCAGGGCTAGCAGGAGAGAACAGTCCTCCAGCCAGACTATTCCCAGTGACTCCTACTCCACCTTTATCACTCAGTACAGGGCATCACAGTTCTCAGCTGCCTTTTACTCCCAAACTGAGGGTAATCAGCAGTTTAGGATCTTTCCCAAAGTCCTGTCCTGTGTGTCTGGCCACTGTATCTCCTGTATCTCCTCTTAGTGAGGCCCCTGAGGTGTACCCTCAGACTTTGTCCATGCCTCCCTCAGCCCTGGTTGACAGTTGAATCCTCCCCTGTAAGTATAGGAGAGCTAGGGCGGTCAGTGGTGCCAGTGAGCCCTCATCTGGTCCAGCCCTGTCCAGCAACAGCCTGACTCTCTAGCTCTTCTAATACGGCCCAATTGACCCAGCAATGTGTTGCAGCGAGAACGAGGCCCTGTGGCGGGAGGTGGCCAGCCTGCGGCAGAAGCATGCCCAGCAGCAAAAAGTTGTCAACAAGGTGGGCAGGGATGGTGGTAGGTGGGTCCCCTCCATGACTGGGCCAGGGTAACTGTATCCTCTCTGCCCCACAGCTCATTCAGTTCCTGATCTCATTGGTGCAGTCGAACCGGATCCTGGGGGTGAAGAGAAAGATGTGAGGCTCTGGGAATGCCTGCACTGTCCACTCTGACCCTGCACCTTGGTGTCCTCTGCTTGCTGTGTATCCTGGGCGCCACCAAGGTCTGTGTAGGCAGTTAACCTGTCTCTTCCCTGCAGCCCTCTGATGTTGAGTGACAGCAGCTCAGCACACTCTGTGCCCAAGTATGGTCGACAGTACTCCCTGGAGCATGTCCATGGTCCCGGCCCATACTCAGTAAGCACCAAGCTCCATGGGACTGCCAGTAAGTGTATAGTGGGTGCTGGGTGGCCCAGGCCATACCACAGGTATGCCTTGCATGTGGCCTTTGTCTCTAATTGCAGGCTCCATCTCCAGCCTACAGCAGCTCTAGCATTTACACCTCTGATGCTGTCACTAGCTCTGGACCCATAATCTCCGATATCACTGAGCTGGCTCCCTCCAGCCCTTTGGCCTCCCCAAGCAGGAGCATAGATGAGAGGTGGGGCTGCAGCACCCTTACCCCTCCTATCACCTTAGTGGGCCAGCCTTTATGGGACCTGAGCAGAGTTTGAAGTGGGTGGAACTAACTTAGGCTCCTTCTAACATGTCTTCCAATATCTAACATGTTCAGGCCCCTGTCCAGCAGCACCCTGGTCCGTGTCAAAGAAGAACCCCCCAGCCCACCTCGGAACCCTCGGGTACTGGAGGCGAGCCCTGGGCGCCCATCCTCTGTGGATACCCCTTTGTCCCCAACTGCCTTCATTGACTCCATCCTTCAAGAGAGCGAGCTTACCCCTGCTGCCTCAAACACAGCCCCCACGGACACAGCCGGAGCCCATGCCTCCACGCCCCCACCTCCCTCTACCCCTGAGAAGTGCCTCAGCGTAGCCTGCCTAGACAAGTGAGTGCTGTGCCCACCTGCCTCCCTGTAGCCTCTGAACCCCACAGCATGGGATTTCCTCAGGCTGGACGCAGGGTATCTGTCTTAGCAAGGCACAATCCCTGCAGTTTGCTGAGGGTGATGGGTTGGATCTGTTCCCCCAAACCCGAGTGAAGCTGGGGAGGGAGACTAACTATATCACTAGAAATGGGATATGCCCCTGCATCCTGGGTCACCCTCACTATTGCCATCACCCTCTCTGGCAAGCCCCAGGATCTTTGGATCTGTTATTTCCCTAGACCTGACATAGGAAGTGAGGAGCCAGGGCCCAGCCTTGACCACCCCTCAGACACATCCCAAAAGCTGAGCGAGCGAGGACGGTGGGCATAGATCCCCCCGTCCCCCGCCTGCAATGGGGGGGCTCTTGTCTTTGTATCTTGCAGTTTGGCTCGCGCTCCACAGATGTCTGGGGTCGCCCGCCTCTTCCCCTGCCCCTCCTCTTCCTTTCTGCATGGCCGAGTCCAGCCAGGGTTAGCGCTGCCCCCACTTGGGAGGGAGGAGGACTCCGCCAGGGCCCCTCCCACAGCCATGGACCAGTTCCCAACCTGGGCATAGCACTTGCCCTGCCTGGCGAAGAGCACCAGGAGATGGTCTCACAGGCTCTGCATCTCCACTGACTTCCCTTTGCACAAGCTAATGGCTGTGGTAGGGACAAGTTTCCTGCCTGGCCCAGCCACAAATACAGGCTGCTACAATGAGCTTCCTGTCAGGATAGGGTAGGCCCCATGGCACCTACAGAATCCTTTTCTGCCTTGCCTATGGCTCAGGCCTTCTGGTCTAAAGGAGTTCAGGTCTATCTACACCAAGCACAGTCCTGTTTCCTCTCCTTACTCTCTTCCTAGTGCAGTGGCAAGACTGTCAAACCTGAAAAATCTGCCTGCTCTCCTGCCTATTTCTAGAGCCAACGACCCCTGCCCTTTTTCTCCACCACCCTCTTGGCCCAGCCTTAGTTTATACTAAAGTCTCCTAGGTTGTCCTGCCCATGGACCATGCTTTATCAGCAGCCATGAAAGGCAAGATTACTACTGCCCCTCTAGCATCTTCCCAGAGGTCCACACACACTGTCCCCTGGCCCATGCTGGCTATGCAATGGACCTTGCTTTGGGGGGCGACAGCCAAAGGGGAGCCCTTCTCCATCAGGAGTACGGCTGGGTGGGAGCCTGGGGCACTAGTTCACCTGGCAACTTGCCCTGGGCCAGGAACGAGCTAAGTGATCACTTGGATGCCATGGACTCCAACCTGGACAACCTGCAGACCATGCTGACAAGCCACGGCTTCAGCGTGGACACCAGTGCCCTGTTGGACGTGAGTCTGGTCATCCCCACCTCCCCTATCCCATCCTGCCAACAAGCCAGCCCTGACTTCCCTCCCTCCTCCCGCAGCTGTTCAGCCCCTCGGTGACCATGCCCGACATGAGCCTGCCTGACCTGGACAGCAGCCTGGCCAGCGTGCGTAGGCGGGCAGGGTGGGGGGCAGAGGGGCCATCAACAACCCTTACTGTTATGTTCTCTGTCCTGCAGATTCAGGAGCTCCTATCTCCCCAAGAGCCCCCCAAGCCAATTGAGGCAGAAAACAGTAACCCTGACTCAGGTGAGCTAAGCTTCTGTCCCATTTCCAACCCTCATTTCCAACTTGCCCACCCCCACCTTCCTGATCCATACCCCACAGGGAAGCAGCTGGTGCACTACACGGCTCAGCCTCTGTTCCTGTTGGACCCTGATGCTGTGGACACAGGGAACAGCGAACTGCCTGTGCTCTTTGAGCTGGGGGAGAGTTCCTACTTCTCTGAGGGTGATGACTACATGGATGATCCCACCATCTCTCTTCTGACGGGCTCTGAACCCCCCAAAGCCAAGGACCCCACTGTCTCCTAAAGGTTCCAGGAGTTGTCAAGCTGGCCCCCAACCTAGCCCTAGGACATGGCTGGTCCTGGGGAGACAAGACAGTTGGGCAGTCCAGGGCATCCTTAGGTCAAGCCACCACCACGCCAGTGGAGCACAGATGGGACTTGAGCCTAGGCAGTGCCTTGGGTCAAGGGGAAGATCCTGAGGGCTGCATACCTGCTGCCTTCTCCCTAGCCCCAGGTCTACTCCCTGGGTCAGACCTTCACAGCCACACTTGGACTGACCCTGCAGGTTGTTCATAAAATTGTATTTTGGATTTTTACATGAGAGTCCCCTTTAACCGTTCACAAATAAATAAATATATATATATCTGTATATATATGCACACGCAGAGATGGCAGGTGATAAATAGACAGGTTCTACTGTGGCCTCCTGTGTGTTTCCTCCTCCCCTGAGGGATCCGGAAGGTGGGGGTGTATGCAAGGAGCCCAGAACCCACTACATGCCTGTCTCCTTGGTGAAATAGATACCTGTGTTACCCTAAGCCCATCTTGATGCCACAGGACTAGTATTTGCTCACAGCTTTCTTGGGGACCATAAAGGACAGTCTGCCTGTGTCGTCAGAAGTGCTCTACACGGGCACACTGAACACACTGGCAAAGCCAAGCCCCCTCATCTCTCAACTGGTCCGGTTCTGAACTTGTACCTGCTGTCTTAGAGTGGGAGAACAGAGATGGAAATGGCCTCACAGGTGGCCTAGTGCATGCCCTGTGTCCTGAAGCAGCTAAGATTACTGCCTACCCTGCAGAGCACCAGATACCCACCTAACTGTAGGTTAGAGTCTGCAGCCTGGAAGATTCTGGTAATTGACAAGCATTGACCCTATTGAGGCAAGAATGATAAGGACCTTGGATTGCCAAGGAGATTCTTATGTCAAATTCCTGTCCAATTTGGCAGCTACCAGAAGTTGGGGGCAAAGTATCCCCTCTGTTCAGAGCTGTGCCAAGCTGTTTTGAAGAATGGGCCAAGCCCAGGCAAGTTTGGCCCCTGTGCAATACAGCCTAGAGCCACTAGCCCGACTTGTTGAGCAGCCTGGTCCCAAGGAGTTGAGACAGATCCTGAAGGTACAGTGTGAATAACTCCTGGGCCCCAGGCAGTCAGTGCACAAAGTCCTCCATGGAGGGCTCCACTTCTAGAGATGTGATTGAGGTTCCTAGTGGTCTCACTGTGGAATCAGAGCATTTACCCAGAGTCCAACATGAACACAAATGAGCCCTGCATGTCATCTCTTAAACCACTAGACTCTTCACAAGGGTCCTAAACACAGTTCAGGCAGCCCACCACAGGGTCATCATCTATTGAATCCATATAGCTCTGAACTCTGGACCGGCAAGGATTAATAGGGCAGGATAAGAACTCACTGAGCTTTCCTGAGCAGTAACATTGCTTGGCTACTCTTCTCCAGCCACCTCTGCACTCTGCTCCCTCCTACTGTGTCCTGTTCTGCAACTGAAGAGCTTTGTCCGTGCACTTAATGAGGTTGTGGATTGTAGAGTGGATGGCAGCTGTGTGACCCACATCTTTCCTGTGCCATATCCCTAAGCTGGGGCCTGAGAATTTCAGTCCCTAAAGCAGTGGCTGCACAGCACACATGAGTATAGGTCAGTCCTCAGCAGCTTCCACAACCCCAGTTAAGGAAAATTTTTAGACAGCACTTTATTGATTCCCTCAGCCCCTGGTCAGCACATACTCCCAGCACTGGCTCATACCAGCTGGACTCGGGTGCCATCCCCAAGAGCAGGAGTGGGCCCCATAGGGGCAGAGAGGCCTCCCAGACTAGGAGGAGTGTGCAGGCAGCCAGGAACCCCTCCAGAACTCCAGGCCCAGGTTAGGGAGGGCTGGCCTTTGGCAGTAGCTCAGGCCCCCACTGGGGCATCATAGTTGAGCACGTAGTAGTCGTGGACATACATGAGCACAGCCACCGGTTGCCCAATGATGAGTGTCACCCACACAGCTGCATTGCCATAGTTCCCTTGAAAGAAGCGACCCACAATCCAGGCCAGTGGGACCTGAGAACACATGAGGCCACAGTCAGGTGAATGCAATGACCACAAGAGATGGGGTTTGGCACAGATTCGGGCTAAGAGAGACAAGCTCAGTGTTGCTCACCTGAGCCATCATGGCTGTAAATGCCCAGAGGCGAAACATACGCAAGGGAATGCTCACTAGGTACTAGATAGAGTGAGAAGAGAAGTCAGTGGTTCAGCTGGTGGCCACAGCCCTACCTAGAGGTGAAGTGGGATGCATACATAGCACTGACCTCATGGAAGAAGGCTGAGGCCAGAAATACCCCTGTCCTGGCCATCCATCTGTTGCTGCCCAGTCGGAGCATAGGCTTATAGAAGTGTCTGCAGAGCAAGGAAGCCATAGGATGAGGCTAAAGCCATAGGGCCCAGGTCCACAACCATACTCCTCAGGTGCATACACCATCCTACCTGCTGCACCACTTGTGCACGGGGATATTCCAGTTCTGCCAAAAGTAGGTGACAGACTCAGCATTCCTTGGGGTCAAGAAACAATGGGATAAGCAGAACATGCTATGACCTACCCAGATCCCCAGACACACAGCACTCACCACCAGTCCCTATAGAACTCGCGGTCTCCAAACTGCATAAGCTCTGCCACAGCATTCATGCAGGAGTGGAAAAGCCAGTAGAAGAAGATCAGCCAGATCAGATGGTTGGGGACCTATGGGAGACAACACTCCAGGCTGCAGACTTACAGACTCCACCTACCCTTCACACTCATCTCTCTGGAGCCTCTGACACTCACCGCCAGCTTTAAGAGACGCTCAATGATACGTGAGTAGTCCATATCCTGTGGAGATAGGCTGCCTCAGCTGGCTGTATCATTTACCCTATCCAGCCCTGCCACAGGGAACCCTAAGCTCACCTTGAAGGGCTTCATGGAGTTCTGAATAGTAGGGACCATCCACTGCAAAGGAGAATACCACATCAATTTCCTCAGTTACATAAGCCCTAACATGCACCCACTCGCACCTCTTACCTGTTGGATCAGCCCCACTTGAAGCTGGGTGAAGAAGAGCTGGGGAAGAACAGAGCAGCCACCTGAGACTTCAGCTGCACACACACCCCAAGCCCTGCCTGTACCAGCCTTCAAGGCCCAGACCTTACCATCTCAAGAACCCTTCGCAGCAAAAAGCGCTTTCGTATTCGGGGGGAACGAGGAAAGTTGAGTTCATAACACAAAGTAGGAGCAAAAATGAAGTAGTAGAGATCTAGAAGGGAAGGGTGGGTACTAGGACTACATAGCCCTGAACCTGACTTAGAGTCCCACCTCTGAGAGCCCCAACTCCACAGCTACTCACCTCGGTAGGTCAGGTTGTCTGGGTAGTTCACAGTTTGCTGAGCAGCAGCCCCACTGACCTTCTTCCCTGTAGAAACTGCCAGCAAAGCAAGACAGTAGGGTGAGCCATGCAGCACAGGCTCCATTCTATAGGCAATCCTGACAGCCTCTTACCAGCTTTGGACTTGACCCTTCGCTGGCGGCACCACAGGTTGACATCCCGGTAGGAAAAGAGCTTGAGGAAGATGATGGAGTATGATGCCAGAGCAAACAGGGAACCCACTGCAAGATAGGCGGCTTAGCCATGTCTGCCCATATACCACAGTTAATACAGGAAAGGCGGGCTCAGCTGTGACCACCCACATCACATGAACAATTTGGGGTCAGCTCAACATGGGCTGGGATGGTTGGGATGGAGGCACACCTGGAGTGATGGACTCAACCAGTAAGGCTACAGCTGCTGGGAAGCAGATGATGGTGGCCAGGTTAACCACATGTAGCAGCAGCCCCATCTGCTCTGTGAGAGCACCCTGGAGAGGGAGAGAGTATTCAACCAGGTCCTCTGACGTAGGAGAGGACTATCAGGCCTAGGAAGGAGAGCCTATCTTAAGCAAGCCACCAGTGACTTGAGCAAAGAGGATGGGTAACCCTTACCACTGCCAAGCGCTTCTCAATCTGAAATGCAGCCACAACGAAGATGTTGGATGCTGAGGACAGAAGCATCACAGGACAGGTTCAGGCCCTGGTCAGCCTGCTCCCCCACCCATGGCCCTTCTTGGAGTGCAGCTCACCAATAACCAGGCATGGGGCAGGCCAGCTGTAGGGGTCCTTCAGAAACAGAGACACCACCTGGATGGGATCCACCAGGATGCCATACCTGGGGGCGGGCAACAGGGGCCTGAGTAAAGGTGGGCCATGGCCTGAGCAGGCTGGGAGGGGGGGGAACAGGGGCCTGAGTAAAGGTGGGCCATGGCCTGAGCAGGCTGGGGGAGGGGGGCAACAGGGGCCTGAGTAAAGGTGGGCCATGGCCTGAACAAGGCTGGGGTGGAGTAAGAGGGGCTTGGAAAAGGTACTCACTTGATGAGGTTCTCTAAAAATAACCTTGCATTACTCAGGATCTGCAAGAGACAATCAGGAGGGTTCAGCCCTGGTGGTGCTATCACAGCTCACTCAACCCCAGCATCTCTAGCAGTTATCCTGGCCAGGAAAACAGCTATAGCACTCTTAGCAATAAACCAGCCTTCTTGACAGCCCAGACCAATTTGGGGGGCAGGAGATGCTACAGTTGCCTAGGATGCTGGTCTCTTCAGTGTCTAGTTCAGAGATAAGAGGCTACAGTGGGCAGCAGAGGACATGACAGAGAGCAGAAAGACTCATCAAAGCAGAAAAGGGCAGGGGTGGATTTTTCTGTACCTGAGTCAGATATTCTAGCAATAAGCAAAGCTCCAAGAATTTGGCCCCAATGTAGCTCAACTAAGGACTGAGCCTCTGTACTCTAGCCTGAGACTCAGTGTTAGCCTTTATCCTCACAAGCACCAGACACAGGCCTGGTGCCACTAACCTGCCCAACTACCCAAACAGAAGCAGTAAATAATACTGACACAGGAACACTGGTGATGTTCCTTGCCCAGATGCTCAGAGAAGGCACCATGGAAGTAGTAAGTTCAAGGACACCATCCCCTGCTTGGTACCTGAAAACATATTGTTCCATACCATCTCCCCTGATTGCCCACAGCAAGTAGCTGGAGCCCAGAACTCATATCTTCTAGAAGGAAAGACTAGAAGGGCCAGAGCACTGGAAAGACTAGGCCAGGTGGAGAGCTGAAGAGATGGCCCACTAGTTAACAGCACTACCTGCTCTTCCAGAGGACTTGGTTCAATTCCTACCACTCAAATAGTGACTCACAATTATCTGTTAACTCCAGTTCTGGGATATCTTCTGGCCTCCATGGGCACTACATGCACATGGTACAGAGGCACACATGAAGGCTAAATACCCAAACACATTTTAAAAAACTTAAGGCCAGGTGGGTGCAAAAAGTTCCAAGAGAAGAAGAGAAGAAGTTCTAGACTGGCCAAGAACTTTCCTGCCCAGAATCTTCTTTATAGACCAAGCCTTGGCTATAGAGTATGTCATCTCCCATGGGCCAAACTGATCTTCAGCCCACTGCTCACTTCTTACTCATCAAGCCTCATATCCCCCACAGCTAACTAAGGCCTGAAGGTCTCTCCAGGGAAAAAGTGCTTCAGTCTTAGAAACCTTTCAAGGCACAATAGGATAGAGTCCCTTCCATACTAATAGCCAAAGAAGTCATGCTTAAAGCAAGAACAGACACTTCTGGGTCAGGGCAATAGGTATCATACCATATCCGAGTGTTAGAGGTTGGGTAATGATAATCCTTTGCCCCTGACCCACCCATCAGGTTGTCCCTTTGAGCCTTGGACTCCAACGTCTTCTGGGGTGGGGATGCACAGAACCAATGAAAAACAGCCCTTAGAGGCAGAAGGCTTAGACATGGCATAGCACTCCAACCACCAATACCCAAAGCCAAAGGAAAGGGACTAGAAGGCCTGTAAAGCAGTGGCTGGTTCTGCTAAGGGTTGTATGTCCATGAATCCACATGGCATAGGACATACATCCTCAAGATTTTTTTCCATATCCTTCCTGGGAAGCCTGTACCCTGAGTGGCCCCTCCTCTGCCTCTCAGCCTAGAGAACAATCAATATGCCCCACCAACTCCCTGCTCTCCCATAGCACACCTACATAGCCAAGGGGAGCTGAGGCACAGCCAGAGTATTCAAGACACTCATTATCTCTACTCCTGAGCCATCCACAGAACTAGCCTAAGATCCAAGGGAAAGCTATGACAGACGCTGCAGGGACTACCCCTGTCTTCCCCACAAGCAGCCTAGTGCTAGCAACCACATGGAGCTAGAGCCTTCAAAGGGCAGAGCCTGTGCCCAGGGCAAGAGCACCCTTGAAGATTCTGCCACACTTGGCTTCAGTAAAGCTGCTTCCACATTCTTACTCACCAGCATCACCACACACCAATTCAGGATACCACGATAATTGCTGAAACCACTGTCTGAGCTGAACAAAGAATCTTGCAGACGATGGCACCTGGTAAAAGGAGACAGGATCCTTCCCAGTGAGCAAACACCAGTAAGACAGGAATAAGCCCACCATGACCCACTCGTGCCCAGAGTTCATTATCCATTTGCAAACAGGAAGAGGACCCAGGCAAGGCCATTCCAGTGGCTATTTAGCTATAGAGGGAAAGGTCTCAGAACCAACCACAGGCCTTTCCCTCTAGGCAGCAGAAAAATGTTCATAACAGGCAAAAGAGGCTAAACAGGCTTGAGTTCTTCCAGAAAACTCTGGCTGCAAACGGGTTCTTAGGCCACAAAGACAATCCCATCTGTGGACCTACCCAATACTGCTGCAGATTACCCAATGTGCCCATCCCACCTACCAAATCACTCTTGGAAGAGTTCCCACCATAGCAAGTGCATTGTCCCTACATATAGACACACAGACCCAGTACAATTGCGGGCCAAGCGCCCACCCTTAACGTACATTTCTTAGGAGCAATGATTCGGCTCTCTGCACATTGTTCTGTGTCCCTGACTTTGTTCGGGAGCCATGAGGAAACTACTAAGAACTGATGACAGTGAAACCCCCAGAAGAAGCAGGCTCCTTCCTATCCATGAAAGCTCCCACCCAAAGGTGGGGTGCAGGGCACCCAAATAGACCCTGCTTGTGAAGAATACCAAGCCTGGCAGAGGAGGACTGTATGACTAGGATAAGGCCCAGACTGAGCTCCTGGCCAAAACAACAGGAGCAAACCAAAGCCCTAGTCCCAGTAACTAATGCCCTCAACACCAACTGTGGCTCCTCCTTGCCCTCCAGCTGCTGTGCCACCAGGAAGCCACACAGAATTGAGCAAGACCTAGATTTTGTAAGCAAAGAGGCCAGGGCCTTCCCTTCCCTCTCACCACATACACCTCTATCCTGGGGTATCTGAGGAGGAGCAGACCAGGAAACCTACCACAGGCACTGTCCTTTAGGCACAGATTATCTTTTAGGGCTGACCCTGTCTCAATAACAAGGGGCAAGCCCTAGCTTTGGTTAAGGTTAGAAGTCTGACAGCCCTCTCCAGAAGAGGGATCAACAAGCCTAATCTTTGTTATCAAGACTGAGACCTACCCCAAACAAACAAACAAACAAAACCTGAGCCAAGCAGAGTGTGCACACCTTTAGTCCCAGCAGAGGGAGGCAGATGATCTCTGACTTTGAGGCCAGCTGTTCTACAAAGCAAATTCCAGGACAGTCAGGCCTAAACAGAGAAACCCTGTCTCAAAAACCCTAAATGAATAAAATAAACAAGTAAATACGACTGAGATCTACTTGGCACCTAGTCCCATCTACTCCAGCTCCTGGTTAGTAAGAGAGTAGTCACACCACTCTTACTGTCCATGCCATGCTAGAGCACCAAAGTGAGACAGTTCTACCCTACTTCGAGCCTACTCCGCTCCTATTGTCCATTTCCTCAGGACTAGGCCTTCCAGCACTTACACACTAGGCCCGTGTGATAGAAGCCATATAATATGACTGCGATATGTCTCTACCAGAGTGCCTTTTTGCCCCGGATCTAAGCCTGCCTCCTTGATTGCTGCCCTTGTTTGTGGTAGCATCTCTCCCAACCCTCCAACAACTGGTTTCACCAGCTTGATATGACTACCCGTAAGAGGCAATAAGACAAGCAAGAGGCATCTCTGAGCCTATTTACCAGTCCCCCTCCCCCAAGCCGAAGCCCTGTGCTTGCAGCAGTATCCCAAAGCCTCCTAGCCCCCAAACCACCAACTACTATCTGTGCATAACCAAAGCTGTTTCACAAGACTGACCTCTCCCCGCTTTGGGTAACCAAAGAGACCATGCTGTTTTTTCTGTGGCCATTTCCAAAAAAAAGACAGAAGTGGAGAATGGGTCCTGCTTTCCAGAGCTGACAGCAAGCAAATAATATTTGTTTTTTGTTTTTGTTTTGTTTTGTTTCTTTAGGACACATGATCTACGTAGGCCAGGTTGGCCTTGATGATCTTCTGCCTTAACCTCCCAAGTGCTCGTATTGCAAGCAAGTACCACCACATGAGAAGCCTTGCCTGGTTTAGCAGGCAATGTCTTAAGAGCTTTTTCTTTTTTTAAGTTCCTTCTGTTGGGCTTCCAATTCCTTCCTTAACTGTCAACACCCATGTCTCAGGCCCCTCTATGGATCTCCCATCCAGCATCTTAAAGGCAAGAGGCAGCCAGATGGGTTCAAGGACAGCCAGGCTACATTGAGAAACCCTGTCTCAAAAAACAAACAGCAACAACAAGACAGCATTCCCACTACCCTGCCTCTTCCCATGTTACTCCCTCCCTTCATAAATCAGAGACACCTATCCCAAAGGAGGAAGCCCCATCCACCAATGCCTGCCAAGGTCCGGACTTGCCACTATGACCAGAAGCAAGTGGGCTGAAGGGCAGGCTGCAGAAATGGCCAGCAGGGAAAAGAGGCACTGGCTAGCCATGATCACAGCTGTTTTTGCCACCCTCTCACCTACTATAGAGCCTGCTCATGTCCTGTGCCTTCCAGCTGTCCTACACTCTCTCCCTGAGACCAAAAGGACACAGGATAATTGGCCCTCATTCCTTTATCACCCAGGACTACTCAGGTAAACCATATATAGAGCAAGGAAGAGGTGGCATCCTCTCTTGCCTCTCCTTCAACCCTACTTAAGCACTGTAAAACAAGAAAAAGTCCACCCACACACACATGCCAAGGTCTGTGCCACACCCAAAGGCTCAACCCCCAAGTATGGCTTTTATCTGGGGACCAGAAAGTTCAGATTCAACACCAAATAGAAAGAGAAGGGAACAGAATGCCAGCTCTTCTTCCAGCTGACACCTGGTACTTCCTCTGTACTGCCCTCTGAGCCAAGCCCTGGGATTCGAGATGGAAGCAAGATCTTCATAATTCCTACATCAGGCTAGAGATATACAAAAACATTCAGGAACAAATATCCTGGGAAAAACCCAGCACCAATAAGGTCTTGCATTGGGTGCCCACAAATGTGTACAATTTGAAAAGGTGATCAGGAGACAGAACTTACAGCCTCATCTTGCCACAGGGTAGAAAAGTAGAAGGCATGCAGAACCTGGCTCAATGGCCTAGCTTAAAGTGAGCAGGAAGTATTGTGGAGGGGAGGATACAGAAGCTCAAGGAATCAAGAGGAAGGGTGAGAGGAAAGCTGGGCTGCCAAGAGCAACAGAGGGAGGGGGAGTTGGCAAGAGAAGGTTGGCAATAGCGTGAGGCACAGGTCAACTCCAAGAGGGCAGTCAGCGCCTGGTCCACCAACAGGAAGAATAGAATCTAGCACTTCAACTAGGAAGCCTAAAGCCCTGTGGCATCCCCAAATTGGAATGAGGCCCAGAGGGGGAATACAAGCTCCCCATCCCCATTTCTGCAATCTGCCATCTATGGAGAGAAGGGGCACAGCAAAGACCCTTTACAAACACACACACACACACACATTTTTCCTAGCTTTACACAAGCCTCATACCAGAGGACACAGAAAAAGTTCAGTGGTCATCCAAAGATGTGATGGTTCTCTCCTGCCTAACCCTGAATAGTAACTTGGTCTATAACTAAGATCTCACATAAAAAGATACTATCTCCACCCCTCTAGAAGTAATACTAGCCAAACTCCTGACTCCTACTGAAGGGAAAGGCAATGAGGAGAGTCAGCATAAGAGAACTCTAGGAATCTTAACATCTTTTCAGATGGAGCGGGGTATAGACTCCTCTAATCTCACCAGCGGTGAGACACAAGCAGGTGGATCTCTGTTTGAGGACAACCTTGTCTACAGAGCTAGTTCCAGAACAACCGGAGCTTCACAGATAAATCGTGTTTGTTTGTTTGTTTGTTTGTTTGTTTGTTTGTTTGTTTTAGAGAGAAAACTCTTTTCAGATGGAAAGTTGGAGGCCAGTCTCTCTCAAGACCACTTTGAATTACAGAAAACCAACATCCCTCTTAGGAGGGCCAGCCTCCTCCCTCGCTCTGCCTCCATGGCCTCCTTACCTGACCTTTGTCCACAATGTGCCATGCCTGCCTCACATTGAAGTTATCTTATCTCTCAGGTGAACTGTGAACACCCAAGGGCAGCCTGGGGGGGACCCCTCTCCACAGTGCCCACTAAAAAAAGACTCTGCTGGTACAAACCCAACAAGTCTTTGACAGCCTAGATATCCACTTCCTCCTGGCTAGTAGACCCCCATCTACTAAAGGGTCCCATGATGAACACCAGAGTCTCAAGACCTGCTTAGAGGAGACAGCCAATGCTGCCAAAGAACATGATGCATTTCTCCATTTCTTCCAGTCAGTCATTCAGCTAAGCAGGGCCTCTCCCATAGGTGTGTCCATACCAAACCTCTCTCCAGTACTTCAACCAGGAGCTGAAAGTCTCACTTAGCAGTCAGCTCTGTCCCTATAGCCCGCAGTCATTCTGGTAACATAAGCAGGGCTTCAGGCCCACCTACTTACTGGAAGAGGGGTGAATGAGCCGTGCTGCGTACAAGAAAGCTTCCTGTACTGTGCCCTGTACAGCTTCCTGTACATTTGCCCTGGGCAAATGCCCATTCCCCTCTCCTCAAACAGGCTTGTGTCCTCTGGGGCCTCTAGCAGCCTTCCCTAACCACAGGACACTACTCATAGTTCCGCAAAGGCACCTCTTCACCGTAACTCTCCCCGGAAAACATCTACCTCCTTCCATGGAAGAAAGCCCATTCATCTCCAACCCCCAGGGCTCACATTTCCTGCTACCTACCCTTCAGAAAAAGGACCTCAAGGGACTTGCCTCAAGGTGTACTTCCCTAAGCAATCTGGAAAAGGGGCTGTTGCCTACTCCTCTGCCCGGGCTCCACGGCCGGCTACTCGACCTCACCTGGGTGACCTTGCCAAGTGACCCTCTCCCCAAAGCCTGTGTTCCAGTGTAGCCCGAGGGGAATCCCGGACTCGGAACTCGAAAAGCTGTGGTCAACTTTTTAAGAGCTGGGAGTACGCTGGGGGGGGGGGGGGGAGACCAGACGTAGAAGGATTAGGCACCCCGCTACCTCAGCTCCCAGTGGCCGTCGCCCACGCTGGTGTGTCCCTCTTTGTCCGGGGTCTGGGCTGGAGCTGAAGCTGCGGCAGGAGCTGGAGCAGGAGCGTCACCCCCGGCACCCAAGTCGGGGCCCACAGCCGCATCTCGCACCTCCTCTTCGCCAGCCTGGACGGAAACCCGCGAGCTGGTCCTCCGACGCCGAGTGCTGCCCACCCCTCCACGGTCGCCCATGGCCTCGGCCCGCACCTCGTCGCGGCCCAGTGCTGGCCCGCCGGCTCGCAGCGTTTGGAGCCCGCGGCCCCGCCTCTGGACTCTGAGCAACGGCCTCCGCCGCCGCCCCCTGCCGGCCTCCGTAGCTGGCGCAAGGAACGACTGTCTCTTCAACCCGGAGGCTGCGCTGCCGCGGACCAGCTGACTGGCCCTGGCAGCCCCTGAGAGTCCATTTGTAGTCCGCGGCCGAGAAGGGGAGGAGCCTGAGGGGCGACGCGGAGCACTCTGGGAATTGCGGGAGCCGAGCGCTGAGCTTCCTGGGAGTTGAAGGCGCCACGAGCACTCTGGTAACTGCAGTCTCAGGCTGGCCGGAGCAACTAGTTCGCTACGCTGCGAACTTCGGTGGCCGAGGTCCAAGGTTCTGTCTCACTCCCGACGAGCAAGCTGGACTGCCGAGGACTACACCGGCTCCTGGCTCCATGACAGCTGCGCACTTCCCCTGACCTCTTGTTTGCCCTTTGTCCCACTTCTATAAAAACATAATTTCGTCATCCCCAGCAGCGGTTTGGGTGTGGGTCATTTATGAAACTGTGCGCTGACGTCTTGCGCCCCCCCTCACACACCCCCACCATCCGCGTTCATGCGCGCAATCGGTGGAGCTAACTGCCTTGGCGCTATCCTCCTAGACATCCCTAGCTGCTAGGCAGGAACTGCTTTAAATGGACCTTGGAGGACATACCCGGTCAGAGAATCAAACTGAAGAAAAATACCCAGACTCACTTCACAGCAAGTGTGTGTAACATTTCAGGCCCACTTGATTAAGTGAAGCAACTCATTAATCACCATGGCCTCTTCCTCCAGCGTCCCACACCCCCACCCACACCACTTGTTGCAGACCTGACATTCACTCTGCCTGGATTAGACACCGCAGTGCATGTATTCTGGACCACTGGAAGCACTTGATTTCTTTCAGAAACACTATAAGGACCAAAGTAAATAGTGGCTTGCTCTTCTGGGGAGAGAGGGGCACCTCCCTAGGACAAGCAAGCGCTCACCCCGGGGTTCGTAACCTTTTCCACAGGGGGCCACCAGCCTTCTTTTTGAGCTCACCCCACTTCTATAGCATCCACTGACTCTTTGCGTCTTGTCATTTTTCCTTCGTGCCACACGCCATGATGAGCAGTCGAGACTACCTTGCAGGTGTCTTTGTGTGAGAGTACAGGGAAAAGCAGCCACCAGCACGGATCAGAGCCAATCTGATCTACTCAGTGCTTCGGAACATTCCTTTGTTGCTGACCCAGCGTGTCTTTTTTGGCAAGGCAGGGCTAGGTCTTTGTAAATACTGACCCCAAAAGGAGGCAGAGTGAAAATGTCTCTTTAGGAACCTAAAGTATGAGGGTAAGTCATGTGAGCTCTGCCATCCCTTCCCCACTCCACCTGTCAGCGAATATGAGGCTTTCTCATGTTCCGAGGCTAGCAATCTGGCTACATCAACTTTCAGTATGAAACTAAAAACTAAAAGTAGGAGGTTGAGGCCATTAAGTTCAGCCAGAGATGAATTCACACCATCCAATAAAATGGAAGCTCTCCTCGGAGACAGCTAATCATTGACATTTAGGCTCAAAGCTGTCGGCCTACTAGAAGCGTTGGGAGTGAAGAGACCGGGGGTCGGAGCAGAGCCATCAGGAAGGACGGTCCTGTGGAGACCTGTGGCAAAGAGGCGGGACCTGTACCTGAGTCCCCAGGCCTGATTCAAGGAGGAAAGGCTGGAACGGATGACTTAGAGGGGGGTTACCTGGTGCAGACAGCTTCACCATCCAAATCTAGAGTGAAGTGTAACCCGGGGTGCCAGGAAAAAAGAAAGACTATAGGTGAGACTGGCTGGGAATAAAGGTGGGAATGGAAGAGTTGGAAAGGAAATCATGGGGCAGAGCTCCCTGCGGGAGGTGGCAACAACAGGGGTCCAGGCCCTGGATCAAGGAGCCTTGCAGGCCTGGTGGCGTAAGAGGGTCAGGGAGGCTTTAAAAGTTTACAAACAGCTTCAGGCTGACCTCAGCACCCTAGGGCCACAAGCAGGTCAAGGAAACCTGTTTTAGAGGGTTTTCAGGGATGGAGAAGTAGGCTCAGCCTTCCAAGTAGTTGCTTTCATCCTCTGGCCCATCAAGACCCTGAAACTGTGTGGTCCTCTAGAAAGTAGGCAGATAAGAGGCTTCCTTGTGTGTCTTTGTTACCTGCCAAAGTGGTGTTTGGGTGAGTGGAGTACTGAGTCAGGGCTAAGTAAAGGCAGTTGCCGGGCTCTTCCATCCACAAGCTGTTTATCCCATTTCTGAGCCTCTGATTCCTCTTCTGCAAATAGGAAATTTCTTACTAAGCAGTGGTGGAGCATGCACTTAATCCCAGCAGGTGAGTCTCTGAGTTCCAGGCCAGCCTGGTTTACAAAGCGAGTTCCAGGACAGCCAGGGCTACACAGAGAAACCTTTCCAATCTCTTTCCAACTAGGGACAGTTAAAGTGATGATCCTTCTGCAAAGAGCCTGGCTAGCCACTTCTTCCAGCACCAGGTGTGCCTTCACTCCTGTTACTGCTGTCTAAGCTTTGTAGAGAGTATACCCTTCCCCACTGAAATATTCTCCAAGCTGCTGGCACACAGGCCATGACGCACTGGATGGAATCTGAGTGGGCCTGGTTCCGGCTCTGGCCAGGATGTGGGCCATTGTGCTGGCTCTGACCTAAGACTGACCTAGTTTGGCCGCATGTACACAAAGTATTTGAGACACTCAACTCACACCTGCTTACCTTGCTTGCCAGGCGTCATTGCTGGATGAGGCCTCCCCCTCACTCCTGTCCTTGTGGCTGTCTACCCAGCAAAGCCTTGCCTCCTAGGCTCTCTCTACCCAGCAAAGCCTTGCCTCCTAGGCTCTCTCTACCCAACAAAGCCTTGCCTCCTAGGCTCTCTCTACCCAGCAAAGCCTTGCCTCCTAGGCTCTCTCTACCCAGCAAAGCCTTGCCTCCTAGGCTCTCTCTACCCAACAAAGCCTTGCCTCCTATTTCCTCCATTCACCCCATGGGTGCTTGCAGAAGTGCCTCTCCCCCTGGGAATCTTCACTGGACCAGCCTACCTGTGCAGCGGTAGAGGATCACACTCCCAGCAGCTCAGTCGTGAGAATGAGAGCAGCAGGCCTCCAAGAGAGAGGACCAGACCCTGAAGCCTCTACTGTCCTATTTCCTCCAGCACCATCTCACAGGGCTGCTGAGGATGAGGGACCCAGAACTGTTATTCCAGCTGCAGGAGTCCTAGGGATAACAGAATGGAGGCATTCCAAGCCAAGGGCTGCTTCTAGGTCAGCCTGGGCAGATCAACCATGGGCTAGAGTCCCGGAATACCTGAGACAGAGCACATTTGACTGGCCCCAGGGGAAACGTCAATGGCTTTGCCTTCAGACAGGTGCTTCACCTTCACTAGCCCAGTTGACCTTCCCCGGTAAAAGAAAGGCCAAGGTCAGTGCTTCACTTGGAATTTCCAGCACCGGCCTGAGCCCGCAGAGCAGGAACTCTCCCCTGTGACACTCTCAGATACCCCTAGAGGCACCCACACAGGACACGCCAGTCAACACTCCAAATTCTATCAAGAGTGGCATTTATTCTCCTCGTGGAGGTGCGGCGCTCCGAGGAGCTGGTGCTATTGTGCTTAGGAAGGAGGTCTGTCCGTCCGTCCGTCTGTCCGGCCGGCCCGGCCCCAAACGGGGGCGGAAGAGGGACACGGCCCGAGTAAAAATCCCGGCCTGTTGCGGGCCAGGAGTATGTACAAGGTGGCGGGGCGCAGGCGGGGGTGGGGGCGGGGCGGGCCGGCAGCCACAGCCCCCACCCGAGGGACCCCCGCACCTCGGGCCCTACTTGTAGAATCAGTACAAAATAGGTGCTACCTAAACGTTCCTTCTACCTGAATTCGCTAAGTCGGTTATTGTGCTGCTTAGTTATGGGGGCGGGAGGGGGCCCATGGCTTTCCACGGCGGCAGGGTGTGGGCGAAGCGGGAGATCCTGGCGGGCCCACAGCCCTTCCAGCCTTCTCCATAGGTAGGTAGACAGGAGTAAGGAGTGGGGCGGGGCGGGCGCCTCTGTGTGCGTGTGCATGCGGCACAGGCTGGCAGGCCCGAGCTAGGAACTGTGGGCGATCTCGCCAGGTGGAGTTAAGGGGCTTAGATATGGGCACTGCTATGCTAGGCCTGCGGGTCCGCACCAGGAGGGTAGCCAAGCTTGGTGCTGGGATGAGGCTGGCCATATCATATACTCCAGCGTGCCGCACCTCAGCGGCACAGAGGCAGCAGAGCCTCGTATCCCGGGGAATCAGAAAATGGGTACCTGTGTGGGTGGCCCTGGTGAAGCTGGGCCCCCGAGAGCCCCTGGGCCCTGTCCGATTTGAGCTGGGGACATAAGGCCCAAGTCAAAGGCAGAGCCTGACTACACCCAGCATATTCCGGGACTGAGGTGGGTAGGAGAGGCCGTTTGGGCCCAGGGATCCAGCCCTCTGAATCTACCTTCTACCCTGGCCTACCCATGCTTATTGGGCCCTGTCACTGACAGGCAACTCCCCGAAGGTTGCCGCATATCTGACGGATTCAGGAATGGGCCTGGCGTATCATAGGTACCCAACGATGGGGTCGGTGAGTGATGGAAAGACTGACAAGCGAGGCCTTGGGTGATTCCATTTCACCGCAGCCTCTGGAACCATGACGCCTGCCGGGCTCTGCCCTGGGGTAGGGAATGGGGAAAGAAAGTCTGCGTGGCCGGCCCCGCGCAGAATCCCTGATCTAGGGGCCTATGGGATGGGTAGGGCAGGGGATACCTGATTCTCAGTAACTCTAGAGGCTGCGGCAGCTTCACATGCAGTGCGCATTATTGCTCTATAGTCTGCATCGGACTAACTAAGAGGAAGGGGAGCGGGCAGCCCCGGGAAGGGTTGGGAAGAAGGGTGGGTGGGACTGCATGCAGTGATGTCACAAAGGCGGCGGCCAATGGGGCGGGCCCCTGGGGTAGGGTCACCGCCGAGGCTTTGGCATAGACGGGTGAAAGTTGGCAACCGAGTGGGGGTGGGGCCTGGGCCTCCGGGGGGAGAAAGGGCCGGCCTCTGTGAGGCGAAGCTCAGGGTCAGAGGAAGCGGTCCTGGACAACCTAAGCCCCGGGCGTCGGCGGGAAGGATGAGGGTTAGGCGCCCCCTCCCCGACCCGAGTGCAATCCGTTCATAAATAAAACGTATAAATACAGAAAGAAAGAAACCCGACGCGTCCGCAACCCCCCCAGGGGGCTTTACCCGCAAAGCAAATACAGAGGTGTGTAGAGGGTAGTGGTACGCCAGCCTGCCGGCCCGGGTATCCGTCCTCCAACACCCGAAGCCTGGGGAGCGAGAGAGGGGGCCCCGGGGCAGGGTGGGATCGGGGTCTGAGTAGGTCGGATAAGTTCATGCGATTCCGATATGTGTCATTATTATTCGTTATGGAGGACAGAGCCCCGGAAGCCGGGCTGGAAGAATTCGGATTTGGCAGAGGATGCGAGGCGTGGGGTAGGAGGGAGGCTCGGACTGAGGCCCCAGAAAGAACCCGAGGGAGAGGGCTGCCACGGTCCGCGCCCCTCCCCGTTCCCAAATCGCCTAGCGCTTCCCGGGAGGTCTGCAAAGCCTGTGGACCGGAGCGCCTGTGCGGCCCGCCCGCTCTCCTGATTCTCCTCCGGCCAGCTGCCCGAGTGGAGCTGACTCCCCTGGACGCCGGGCTGAAGGCTTGGCCTGGAAGGCTTGGGAAGGGATGGGGGAAGACCTGAGTCTCTGCAACGCGATTCCAGGGGTGCAGAGGAGGGAGGAGGGCGCTCCTTACCTCACCTCACCCCTGTCTTCAGAGACCCAACTAAGAGATGAGGTTCGGTTCTGGGTCTGGTCGACCCTATTGCTGGGAGAAAGCCTGGGGCACCCTGGAGGAGAGGGGAGGGTTTTCAGGGTGGGTCTCCCCTCGGGACCCTATTGCTTGAAGGGGCTGGCAAGGCTCCTGGCGAGCGGGGCGGGGCGGGGCCGGCTCCCTGCCCCCCTATTGCTGTGAGGAGGGGCCCGCCCTCCAGCCCCTCCGCCCGGACGCCGGCGGAGACTTCCCTGGGGGGTGGGGGTGGGGGCCCGTATTGCTGAGAGCCGAGCTGGCCGGCGGAGGCCCCGCTACCCTAGGCCTGGACCGGGCTGAGCTGCGGCGGCGCGGGGGTCGCGGGGCCGCCGGCGCCGCCCTTGAAGCAGGCTGACTCGTAGTGCTTGTTGAGATAAGACTTGAGCGCGAAGCTCTTCTTGCAGCGCTTGCACTGGAAGTGCTTGAAGGCCGAGTGCGTCTGCATGTGCGCGCGCAGGTTGGAGCGGTCGGCGAAGGCCTTGCCGCAGTGCGCGCAGCCGAAGGGTTTCTCGCCGGTGTGCGAGCGCATGTGGCCCTGCAGCAGCCAGGGCCTGGAGAAGGCCTTGCCGCACACGCCGCACTTGTGGCGCAGGTCGTGCGTGAGCAGGTGCATCGCCATGGCCGGCATGGACACGTACACCTTGCCGCACGTCGGGCAACGCCTTGCCAGCTGGCTGTCCAGGCTGCGGTGCGTCTGCTTGTGGCGGCTCAGGTTCGACGACGTGGCGTAAGTTTTGCCGCACTCGCCGCACGCGTGCCGGCCCCCGGCGCCCGTGGCCCCCGGGCCCGCGCGCGCCTCGGCGCCCGCCCCCACGCGCGGGCCGCCCCGGCCGGCCGCCCCGGAGCCCGAGCCCCGCGTGCCCGGCCCGCCCCCGCCCCCGCCCCCGGCGTCGCCGTCGGGGGCCGCCACCGAGGCCGTGGAGGGGGCGGCGGCAGCGTTGGCGTTGGCGGCCTTGCGGCGCGAACGCCCGTCGGTGATGAAGAAGGCGTCGGCCGCGTAGCCCTCGCTGACCGCCGCGTCGCCGTTGATGTAGCCGCCGGCAGCGGTCGCCAGCTCCGGCCGAGGGGTGGGCGGAGGCGCCGAGCCGGAGGCCGCGGGACCCAGCTCTCCGCGCACGGCCGCAGCGTACATAGGCTCCGGGGATGGCCCTTTGAGCAGCGCCGCCTCGGCGTCGCCATCGTAGACCGACGCAGGCCCCACGTAGTCACTGAGGTATCCTGAGGGCGGAGGCGGACAGACAGACAGCGGGAGGGGAGCGGAGCAGCGGGCAAGACACACGCCGAGCGGGCGGCGGGAGGCCGAGGAGCCACGGCGGGGAGACGGCGGGGTCCGAGGGGAGGGCGAACAGGGATTGGGACAAAGGAGAAGGGGCCAGGGACCACGGGGCAGAGAGGATGGAGAGCATGGGGGGGGGGGAGAGAAGAGAGACAGCGGAGGATGAGACAGGGCCCTGGCGGGGCTCCTCCCCCGCCGCCCGAGCGCCCCGCCCCCGCGCGGGGAGGAGAGAGATGCATCTTCGGGCGCGGCTGCCCCCCTTCAGCGAGCCTCAAGGTCAGGGGGGAGGGGCGGCGCTCCTCTCTCCCTCCTCCCCCTCCCCCTCGGGTTCTCCCCACTTCAGCAGTTTTCCCTGATTATGCAACACACTGCAGACCCGCCGCGCACAAAGCCAGGGCCTCAAGCCCAGAGACCCCGACGGTTCTGCCTCTTCGGGATCCCCCGGGGCCTTTTTCAAGCCTCCAGAATCTGCTTCCGGACTTGGAGCTGTCCCTCTTGTTCCCTAGGTGTGCCGACGAAACCCCAGCGACTTCCACCTAGCCAGCCAGCATCGCTGGCCATCACCAGTACTCCCTCGCCTTCCTTCTCTCTAACCACTCTCAGGATTCGATCCCTACCCTTGCAGCTAGGACTCACCACGTACCGTACCTCTACCCACTCTCTGTGATCCTGGCTCCTACTTTGTTCCGCATTCTTCTTTTTCTCCCCGTGCCCTAACCCTTCTGGGGAGCTTCTCAAGCCTCCAACAGGGGACTAGGCAGGCCGCCAGGCATCCACTAGGGGACACCTTAGCAGAGACAAGCTGCAGGTGGACGTTAGTGCCAGCAACTGCAGATGTTCCGAAGGCACAAGATGGACCTCACGATGTCAGAATCATGAAGGCATACCCTTCACAATGCAGGCTCTGACTCTCTCGGGGCTACACCTAGGCTCTCAGCAGCCATCGGGCCTAGCGCCATCTAACAGGATATGCTGTACCCTGACCCTAGCACTGGAACTCAACGCCCACACATGCAGGGTCACATATGCAGTCATCCAGACACACTCTCGGTCACATGGTGCACAGCGGCCTCAGAGTCACGTGGTCTCATGTAGTGGCACACAGGCAGGCACACACACACACAGGGTCACACACAAACGCACAAAGTCACATGGCCACACGCAGTCACATGGGCCCACACAGGCTTATGTTCTTGCAGGTCACACTTGCTTTGCCACCCCACACTGCTGGCACTCCTGTCCTTCTTGCCTGCATGCTAACAGTTGTCCTTGAACTTGGGCATCCTTACACAAAGAGCCTCCCCTGACTCCAGTACCTTGGCTTTCCTTGCTCATCTCTTCCTCCCTAATCCTGAGTCCAGGGGAGATACTGCTGTTGCATCTTCTGGTTCCTAGGCCCTGACAGGTGGGTGGCCCTGCCAGACCCCATGCCTACTCTCTAGAGCTCCCAGCATTCCCTAGCCAGCCCTAGCAAGAGGCTTTGAAGGTACAGCCAAAGAAAAGTGAAACAGATCCAGATTTTTGGGTGTGGGTTTGCATGTGCCCATTTAACTGGGTCCTGGTACGTTAGCAGGTGTCCGTCTCCGCACAAGTCTCTGTGTGTGTGTGCCTTTAGTGCTTCCTGTTCCTGATCCCTCTTTCCTCCCTCTCCTGCACCCACACTCTGCCCGGTCTTGGAAGCTGCCTGGCCCTACTCTCTGCTCCCTCTCCTCAGCCTTCATTCTCGGTTCCACCCTCAGGCTCCTTCTGTTGGATCTACATCCCCTCCTACCCGGCCACTCCACCCCCACACTCTGGCCACCCACCCCTTCCTGCAAAGCCCTGGGCCCTGCCCCAGCTGCAGACCAGAGCGCACCTTTATCTTGCAGTCGCACTCCGAGATCGCTGCGGGCGCGCCCGTAGGAGCTGTCGAGGTCTGCCGAAGAGAATGTGTCAAGTTTGACCTTCTTAACCAGGAAGGACCTGGGCATGATTCCTGCGGGGCTCCGGCAGTGAGGGCCTGCAGAGCCGGGGCTCGGGGGGACTGCGTCCGCGGCGAGGCCCCGTCACCATCCGAGGAGCGGTGGAAGCAGCACTGTCCCCAGTCTGGCCTGTGGATGCTGCTGGGCGAGTGTGGTCCTCTCTTCTTTCTGCCCTGCGTCTCTTCTTCCCCTCCGGATCCCTGCTTTCTCTTTCTCTCTCTCTCCTTCCTTCCTTCCTCCTCTTCTCTTCTTTTCTCTTCTTTCCTTCCTTCCTTCCTTCCTTCCCTCCTCTGGTCCCGGCTTCCCAGCCCGCAGTGCCGCCCCTGGACAGGCGGGGGAGGAGGCTGGGGGGGGGCGGAGAGGGGGGGAGCGGCTCCGTCCCGGGCCCGGAGGCTGCGAATGGGTGCAGGGCTGGCCCGGCCCCACGGCCCCCTTCCCCTCCCCCCCCCGCCGCGGCGGCGGAGGCTCAGTCAGCGGCGCCCCATGCCCCCGGGGGCGGCAGCGCGGGGCCAGGAGAACACGACAGGAGCAGCGACAGGAGCAGCAGCAGCAGCTTCAGCACCGCGGCCAGCGCTGGCTAGGGCAGCACCGCGGCCAGCGCCCGGACGCGCTCAGCTGGCGCTGGCGGAGAGGGGCGGGCCACCCGGGCTTGGTCGCCGGGCGGGGGTCCTCGGCGGGGGTCTCTGGGAGGCTGGCTTTATTGTTCTGCAGTCGGAGCGGGCGGCGGCGGCGGCGGCAGCGGCGGGCGGCGGGCGGGGGTCCTCAGGGGGAGGGGTGCTCAGGGAGGGCGGGCCGAGAAAGGGAAGGAGAGAGGGAGGGACGGGGGTCCGGGGGCGGGGCTCCGCTCTCGGACAGCTCCGGGGCAGGCCTCCCGAGCCCGCAAGCCTCTTCTGCCTACCGCCGAGCGCAGCCTCTGGCTTTTAAAGCCGAGCGCTGGGGGAGGGGGTGGGCGGGGAGGGGAGAAAGGCCGGCGGAAATGGCTGCGCCGGGCTGGGTCGGGCCAGGGTCTCCTGGGAGGGGTCCCGGGGATGCCTCGCCTAGACTTGTGCGGAGTTCCCCCGTGCGGCTCGGGGAATGGCGACCCGATACTTGGTGGCAGAGTCGGCCGCGTGGGGCAGGGTGGGAACGGGTCCGGCACTCTTGGCACCCCAGACTCTGGTTCTCTTAGGGGGAACGCAAGCGGACCTCAGCCGAGTCTGCGCTCCCTCCTATAAAGTCTGTGGGCTTAGGCGCGGGATGTGAGGAGGCGGGGAGAGGCGGGAGACCAAAGAAGCGAATGCTGAGGCAGCGAAAAAATCGCAGTGTGGAAGCCTGTGTGCGCCCCGTGCCGCAGTGCCTCCTGCCACTCCGTCACCTCGGCTGACCCTGTGCCCGCTGGAGGGACCTCTCTGCCCCCACCTCTCCCTCGGGACGGATGTCCGGCACAGTGGCGTCGGTGCAAGATGAGTGTGCATGGTGAGAGGGGCTGCCGTGCCCCTGTTCCAGAAATTCCGCTTCATTTGGTGGTTTCCGCCCTTCCGCGCATCTGCAGTTTCCCCAGGCGGCTTGCAACCAGGCGGATAACCCTTCCTGTGGCCGCCCGCCCGGAGTTTGCAGCCCCCATGACGTCAAGCCCAATGGCCAATGGCGGGGCACTGGGGGGGGGGTTGGGGGGCCTCACAATGGCCGCGCGCGCGGGTGCATATGTCCCCAATTAGGGCCAGGCGCCGCCATTGTCCCTCCGTCGCCCTCTCCTCGCGTTGGGGGTCTCTGAGCTGAGGTCTCCACACGCGGTCTGCTCGACCCGCGGGGACTGCGGCGTGGTGACCTTACATGGACTGGCCCGGCAGGGCGGCGCAGCAGCGCCGAGCTCAGCTCCCTTTCTCCTGCTGCCTGCTGGGCTGCTGCTAGCTACCTGCGTCCACGGCCTCGCGTCCGGCCACGGTGGGTGTGAGCCACTTGCCCCACACCGAGCGCGGAGATCACTTTGCCTGCTTTGCGCCAGCGGGCCCAGCTCCTCAGCGGCGGGACATTCATCTTGCGTGGCAGGCGCTCCCGAGGGGCAGGGGCGAGTGCGGCCTCCCCCTTATCTCGGAGCAGCAGCCGGCGAAGCTCGCAGTAGGGGGTGGGGGGCGAGGGTTCCCCGCCAGCCACACCGCTAGTCCCGGCTCCTTCCCAGAGGGGAATGGCTGAGGCGCAGCCGGAGGCGGCAGGCCAATTAGCATTTTGATTGCTGGACGGGAGTGGGGGGTTCATCTGGAACAAGGTCTAATTACCAGACGGACCCTCGGGGCTCTGGCAGGCTCGATCCTAAACCACCACCACCCCCCTCCGTTTGCTCCGTTGGACATTGTCCCCGTCCCCAATTCTGTCCTCTCATTTCCTCTAGGTCCCCTCACGGTCTCAGTCATCCTGTCTATTTCTTGTCCCCATACTTTGCCCCTCCGGTCCCTTCTTTCTTAATTGTGGTCCTTTGCCCTTCCAGTCTTTCCCATTCTTCTGTCGCGCTGTGCTCAGTCTCTTCTCCACCTTTTCATATACTCTCATGTCCTGTACATATCCCTTCTCCCTCTTTGTCCATGTCCCTGCTCCTTTGGCCCCTAACCCCCTTGATAAAAGAGACCATGCCTGAACACATGTGGGCTTGGGTCGCAGGGCCAGGCAATGCCGAGGGAACCGTTCGAATAGGCCTGGCTCTGGTGGGTCCCTCAAGGACTTCCCCAGGCGCCTGGGGGATGGGGGCACGCAACTAGAAGGGGCAGCTGGGTCCAAACCATTGCCATCAGTCCCCACCAGCCCAGGTACATAGTGCACGTGGGTCCCAGGTGCAATTTCTTGGGCTTTCTGAATGGCCTGTGAACCTGACTCCCTGCCCCCACTTTCATATCTAGAAGTTCCCCAGACCCTTGGTCCAGCCAGAGAGATTGACCACTCATTTTGACAAGTTGTAGGCTCCTTTACCCAAGGCCCAATTTAGTCTCTTCTGTTGAGAGTTGCAGCCTGAGAAGTTTGTAGATCAAGTCAGGCCTCAACCAGTGGGTAACTGCAGGCCCTACTATGCTGCCCTTGTAGGCAGCAACTCCCACAAAACCTACTTGTGGGGCTCTCTTGCTATTCTGATCCAACTTATTCTTTTTTTCTATGAATGTCTGGTCTATGAATGTCTTCCTCTGCTTCTGTTACCACCCACAGCTCTGCCTAGGTCCCATCTTACAGAAAGGTTTAAGGGGTGGTGTTCCCATTGCTACATTGCCAACAACCCACTGAGGTGCTCAGGCCCTTGTCCACACAGGGAGTCAGTGGGCAGCCTCCCTGGAGGGTCCACCCCTTCTGCTGGGCTGAGACAGGTGACTGACAGAGAATGGGATGTTGGATGGAAATAACTGGAAGGGACAGCTTCTGTGGTGACTGGGTGGATGAGGTCAAGGCTGTGGTGGTAGGGAAATGGAGGCTAGGCCTTGAGACTCTTGAATTCAGCCACAGTGATGGGGAGGAGCTGGCCATCATAGCTAATGACATGTCTGAGCTAGGAGTCCTGGGAGAGGATGAAACAGGACTTTACGAATTCAGTAAGGGACAAGGTACCCTACTTCCAAGCCAGGGGCATCGGTGGTGAGAGAAACGGCAGCCCCCATAAAGGGCTGCTGGGTTAGTGGGTAGCCCGATGGGAAGTTACGAACCCTGAGCTCACTGCGGACAGACTGAAGGCCCAGGGAAGGTCTACTTCAAAAGGCTTAAAGGGCACACACCAGACTTGGTCCTCCCTGAGGCAGAAACATTGGAGGGTGTGTTACTTGCTTCGCTCCTGTAACTGATACCATAAGGAGGGAGGAAACGTTTGTTTTTAGGTCATAGTTTTAGAGGTTCCAACCCCTGGTTTGTCTATTGTTTCTGGGCCCTGTTTAGACAGAACGCCATGAGAGAAGGGCATAGCAGAGCAAAGTTACTCAGTTCACAGGAGCCAGGAAGCAGAAGGGGATGCAGGAGGTGAAAATCACAACCCTGGTACTCTTTCCTCCAACTAGGCCCCACCTACAAACTGCACCCACTTTCTAATATTGCCATAATCTGATTCCATAATGGATTAATGAGGCCTGGTAATCAGTTTCGAAATGCCCCACCTCTGAACTTTGCTGCTTTGGGAGTCAGGCCTTTAATATGTGAGCCTTTTGGAGGAATACTTTATATCCAAACAATAACAGAAACCAAGGGTTACAGAGGAAACCATAAGAGAGTCAACACAACACAGCCATAGCTGTATCCATTAAAAATAAGCGAAGTACAAGAGCCTGAGTTCAAGGCCTTGATCTCGTAGGAAAAAGCCAAACGTCGTGGTATGTGCTTGTAATCCCAGCACTGGGAAAGTAAGAGCCAGGCAGATCCCTGAAGGTCATTGGGGTCAGTCCACCTAACCTACTTGGTGAGTTCTTGGCCAATGAGAGAACTTTTGTCAAAAAAAAAAAAAAGTGAATAATGTTTCTGAAGTAAAACACCAGAGGATGTCCTCTGGTCACAGTATGTTCGTATATACACACCTGCACACATGATCACTTACACGTGAACACACACAAAGAACAAATATCTAAGTAATAAATATTAAATATAACATCAGCCTAATGTTCTATGAAAAGTAACAGATATGAGTGAATTTTTTGGTTTTTGTCTTCTTTGGTTTGGTTTTGGTTTTTGAGAAAGGGTTTCTCTGTGTAACAGCTCTGGATCTCCTGGAACTCTTGTTAACCAGACTGGCCTTGAACTCACAGAGATCCTAAGTGCTGAAATTTAAAGGTATGCACCACCACTATGAATGAACTATAATAGACCAAAGATGCTTACACCCCAAAGAGGCTAACAGGTAATTGGTACAAAATAACTTATTAGGATCCCCCTAAAATGCCAATTTAGCTAATCATGGTACCGCATGCCTTTAATCCCAGCACTGGAAAAGCAGAGGCATGTAGATCTCTGAGTTTGAAGCCAAGCTGGTCTACATAGCAAGTTCCAAGCCAGCTAGGGCTACACAGGGAGATCCTGTAGACAGACAGACAGACATACAGATAGAGTGCTGGGGATGTAGTTTAGTAGTAGAGCCCTTAAAAAAAATAATAAGATGTGTCTGTCGCAGAGGCCAGAGATAAATCCTTCTGGAGCTGGAGTTACAAGTGCCTGTGAAATGCCCAGTATAGGTGCTGGGAATCGAATTCACGTTCTCTGTAAGAGCAGTATATGCTCTTTACTACTGAGGCATCTCTCCAGTCCAGTGATAGAGCTCTTGTCTAGAATGTGGAGCAAGGGCCCGGGTTCAATCCCCAGTACTGCAAAAACTTAAAATGAAAAAAAGTTTGTTGCTGAAGAGATGGATCTGCAGTTGAAGACATTTGTTGTTTAATTACACTTATTATTGCTATTACACTTATTATTGCAGTGCCCTTCTATGCAGTCCTGGCTGTGTATATGTAGACCAGGCTGGTTTCGAACTCACAGAGATCCTCCTGTTTCTGCCTCCTGAGTGCTAGTATTTAAAATGAATGCCACCATGCCTATGCCAATCACACTTGCTACTCTTGGAGAGGACCTGGGTTCAGTTCCCAGTACTCACATGGTGACTCATACCTCCAGTTCCATGGGATCTGATCTTCTGGCCTCTGTGAGTACCAGGCACACATGTGGTACATATATATGTGTGTGTATGTGCTCACACAGGCAAAACACTCATATATAAAAAGTAAAAATAAGCCGGGTGCCTGTCTTTAATCTCAGCCCTGGGGAGGCAGAGGTAGGTATATCTCTGAGTTCTAGGATATCCAGGGCTATGCAGAGAAACCCCATCTCAAAACCAAATAATAAAAATCTGCATAAAAGCAAAGAGAGCATGCGAGTTTGTGAAGGAGCCTGCACCTGTCATCATGTTCTCTATTTTAAGTGGGAGAAAAGGTATTTTAGAGTATGATTTCTGAGCTTTGCCTCAGAATGACAAAGAGAAAGGGCTGTGGGTGATCTGGCTTTTGGTGAATGTGGTGATGGGTATAGGCTTTCTCATAAACTCTCTGCTCTCATGAATAATTTGATATTTTCTATAGTAAAACAAAAAAAAATCCTGAAATTCACGTTGTATGCTTAAAAAAAAGATAAGAAAAAATACAGGTTAGATTCTACAAATCTGATAAAACTTAACCCACAGACTCTCCAACACTCAGAAGGCAGAGGCAGGCAGATCTCTTGAGTTCTGAGATCCTAGTCTATATATCAAGTACCAGGACAGCTAGGGCTACATGAGAGAGACTGTCTCAAAATAACAAGACAAAAACACATGTTTAACAAATTCCACACACAAAACAGGAAGAGAACCAAGGCATATCATATAATGAAATTGCTCAAAACCAGGTGTTGGTGGCGCACACCTTTAATTCCAGCACTCAGGAGGCAGAGGCAGGCGGATCTCTATGAGTTTGAGGTCAGCCTGGTCTACAGTGGGAGTTCCAGGACAGCCAAGGTTACACAGAGAAACCCAGTCCCCAAAACAAAACAAAACAAATGTAAAAAAGGTCAGTCATAGTAGGGATACTTCCAGCACATAGGAGCAGAGGCAGGTGGGCCTCTATTTCAGGCTACCCTGGGCTAGCTAGGGAGCTCCAGGCCAGTCAGGGTTATAGAATGAGACTGTTTCTCGAAAACAACGAGAACAATAAAATGGAGGAGGAAGGAAAAGGGAGGCAGCCGCACCCAGTGGTATATGACTATGGTACCAGCGCTTGGAAGGATCCACACTTGGAGACCCACATGGGCTATTGTGTGAGTTCACGGTCAGCCTGAATTACAAAAAAAAAAAAAAAAAAAAAAAAAACAAAACCTATTTCCTAAAAAAAATAAAATAAATAAATAAGGATTTGTGTGTCTAGTAACATATCTCAGGGGATAAAGGTGCTTGCTACCAAGCCTGGCAGCTTCAGTTCTGATCCCAGAACCCACAACCCACATCTGCATGGTACAAAGAGAGAAATGTCCTCTGGCTTCTTCATGTCGTGGAATGCATGTTTTAACTATATGCGCGTGCACGCACACACACACACGATATGCTTTATTTCCCCCCAAGACAGAGTTTCTCTGTGCAGCACTAGCTGTCCTCTATAGACCAGGCTGGCCTCGAACTCACAGACATCAGCCTGCCTCTACCTGAGGGCTGGGATCAAAGGTGTACCCCCACTACATCCAGTCAAAAGCTTTGCTTTTTACCTGCTTGTTTCTTTGTCTAACTGGAAAGCTCACCCCCTCTGTTGACGCCACATTCCTTTACTGACATCAAAACCCAGCTTCTTGGCAGGCACACACCGTCAGCCCCAGCACACAGGAGGTAGTTCTGTGAGTTCAAGGTCAGCCTGGTCTACACAGTTCCAGGACAGCCAGGGCTATGTTAAGAGACCCTGTCTCCAAAAAAATAAAATAATAATAATAAAGCTTCTTCAAGCTTTTGCCATGATGACAGCTTCTCTCTAACATGCAGGTAGCTATTGTTGCCTGTTCTGCATCTCTAACAAACCCAGATGAATACAAAATGTGTACAAAAATATCATAATGCTGTAGGTTAAAGAAGCTGTAGAATAAGCTTCTTGTGGGGGAGACCTTGGGTTCAGTTCCCAGTATTTCAAATGAATGAATGGATGAATGATAAACTATTGATGAGTAAAAAGTTAAAGGTTGCCATTAGCCACCCAAAGTCAGGAGCGAGACAAAGAGTGGGATTTCCCTCAGAGCCCACAAACTCTGGTCTCCAGAGCTATGAAAAAAAAAAAAAAAAAACATGACTGATGAACTTGGTGCTTTGTTGTATCAGGAAACCAATACTGTTCCACTCAGATTTGAAGCTGCTTTGTTATGGAGCTGGAGATGAATCCAAGACTTCCCACATGCTTGGCAAGTGGATACTTGAGCTGCACCACTTGCCCCTGAGTTCTTTTAGCCTTGAATGATGTTGCAAGAGAGGCTTCAGATGAAGAGAGAACGTTTCCATTCACAAACAGAATATGAAGAAAATATTTCCTATCTAGAACCCACCAGGTTGAAAAGTTAACTGTTTTTGCTCATAGTCACCAGCTTGTAAAACTTTATTTATTTATTTATTTTATTCATTCATTTATTTATTTATTTTTGGCATTTTCAGATAGGATCTTATGAAGCCAGTGCTGGTCTCTGACTCATGGTGTAGCTAAGGACGAACTTGAACTTGGTCCTCCTGGTGGTATGACAGGCACGTGCCCACCAGACCTGGTTTTATGCAGGGCTTGAGGGTGATCTCATAAAACTTTGTGTAAATGAGGCAAACACTGTACCAACTAAGTTATACCCCAAGCCCAGCTAAGGTTTCATATTGAGGAATAGCCTCCGGGTAGCACGCCACCTGTGATCATGTTGTTGGCGTTAAGTCCAGAGTGTAAGAGTTCAGATTTCCCATGCAGTAAGCCCAAAGACTGCGGGCAATGTTCAGACCATGTTTGCTTGTTTGTGTGTTTGAGACAGGGTCCCTCTGTGGTCCAGGCTGGTCTTACACTTGCGGTAGTTACTCTGTCTTAGCCTTCTAAGTGCCGACATTACAGGCATGAGCTACCACGGCCAACTCTCCCAACAACTTTGTCCTGGAGGGTACCTTGAAGAAATTCCTGGGTGTGAACCTTGCCTAATGGATTGGATTGTTATCTAAAACCTTTAGAGGAGAGATCTTTCAAAGGTCTGCCTGCCTTTGACTCCCTGGAGATGGAATTAAAGGTGTGAACCACCAACGCCTGGTTTGTTCTCAGCTGCATAGCTCTGTCTTATAACCATCCTTATTTTTGGCTTGCTTTGTCTGTACCTGAAAAAATATTGAAGCTGGGGGGGGGGGTGTCTCTCTTTGTTTTGAATGGTCTAGCTCATTTAATCCAAGCTAGCATGACTCCTGAGAGTCACCTGAGAAGAAGGAGGATGTTAAGTTTGAGACCAACCTAGACTACATATTAAAGCCATCACCTTGTTAGGATCTAGCTTGACAGCAAATGTTAGAAAACACCAAACAGGGCTGGAGAGATGGCTCAGTGATTAAGAGCACTGTCTGTTTTTCCAAAGGCCCCAGGTTCAATTCCCAGCACCCACATGGCAGCTTGCAACTGTAATGCCGATTCCAATGGATCTGATGCCTTCACACATAAAATAAAATTAAATAAATTATTAAAAAAAGAAAACATCAAACAATAGTTTGTTTACACTATGGTTCTCTCTTTCCCCGTAAGTAGTTTCCACTGTGAACTACCAGCATCTGCAATGGACCTCCATGAGCAACAAGCGTTACAGGCCTAACTGTGATCAGCACATTTGTTCTAACTCTGGTTTCAGGAAAAGTGCTTGAGCTGGGAGTGGTGACTCATACCTGTAATCCCAGCACATGGGCGACATGAGGAAGGTCATGAATTTAAGATCAGCCTCTTCCACATAGCAAGTGTGAAGCTAGCCTGTAATACACGAGACAATTTTCTCTTTCTTTCTTTCTTTCTTTCTTTCTTTTTCTTTCTTTCTTGGTCAAAACAGGATTTCTCTGTACCCCTGGCTGTTCTGGAACTCCCTCTATAGACAAGGCTGGCCTCAGACTCAGAGATCTGCCTGCCTCTGCCTCCTTAGTACTGGAATTTTTAAAAAAGCTGTGTACCACCATCACATGGTGACAGTTTTTGTTTGTTTTTCGAGACAGGGTTTCTCTGTGTAGGCCTGGCTGTCCTGGGTTGTCCTGAAAGTCTACAGAGATCCAACTGCTTCTGCCTCCCAAGTACTGGGATTAAAGGCATGCAACCACCATGCCCAGCTTTGGCAAGTGTTTTTTTTTTTAATGTTTGTCATTTATTTTTATATAGAGTCATTTATCTGCACATACATCTCCATGTCAGAAGAGTGCATCAGATTACATTATAGATGGTTATAAGCCACCATGAGGTTGCTGGGAAGGGAACTCGACCTCTGGAAGAACAGACAGTGCTCATATATATATATATATATGTTTATTCACTTTGTATCCCAGCTATAACTCCTTCCCTCACTCCCTCCCAATTCCACCCTCCCTCCCTCATCTCCTCCCATGCCCCTCTCCAAGTCCACTGGTAGGGGAGGTCTCTCCTCCCCTTCCACCTGACCCTCGTCTATCAGATCTCATCAGGACTGGCTGCATTATCCTCCTCTGTGGCCTGGCATGGCTGCTCCCTATTCAGGAGGAGGTGATCAAAGAGCCAGCCACTGAGTTCATGTCAGAGACAGCCCCTGTTTCCCTTACTAGGGAACCCACTTGGATACGAGCTGCCATGGGCTACCTCTGAGCAGGGGTTCTAGGTTATCTCCATGAATGGTCCTTGGTTGCAGTATCAGTCTTAGAAAAGACCCCTGTGCCCAGATTTTTTTTGGTTCTGTTGTTCTCCTTGTAGAGCTCCTCAGACAGCGCTTTTAACCTCTAAACATCTCTCTAGCCCTGGCAACAGTTTCTTAAATATTAAAAATAAATTAAGCCTGCCTGAGCTCCAGTAATTGTGGGTGTATTCCTCCAACAAAAGAAATGGCAAAAACTGAAAATGCTTACCTGTAAGAACAGTTTCTGAAATTAAACACATCAAACTGTTATATTGCCTTAGCCAGGAACTATCCAAATAACCTCCTTAATGTACGCAGTGCAGGCCAGAGTATAGTCTGTTATGTGTGACCACATGCCTGACCATTTATTTTCTAGAGCAGAAGCAGAGGATGGGAAAAGACCCTGATCCCAACCCCACTTGTAGTCCTAATCTTCTTCCTTTTCTGCCCATCCAAGAACATGGTTCCTACAAATATCCAATTACCTGCTTCATAATAAATCCGTTGGAACTGTCATATCTTTACATTGATGTTCTTTTTTTAAAATATTGTGTTTGTGTCCTTGTGAGTACAGGTGCCCTCAGAGGCCAGAAGAGGGTGCTAGATTTCCTGGAGCTAGTGTTGCAGGTAGTTGTGAGCCACTTCCTGTGGGTGCTGCAGACCAATGTTGGGTTCTCTATAGGAGCAGAACAGTATGTTCTTTTAACCACTAAACCTCACCTCCAGCCTCCCAATATGCCTTAAACACACTCAAACAAGACCTACATCTTGTGGGTGGCCATCTCTTTCTCTTCCTCCCTCTCCTCACTTGTACAGAGCTAATGAGTTCCTTCTCTGAAGTTCTCATCTTAATCGACATGGATTCCCTCTCTCTGAAGGCTTTTCCTATGCTTCTGTGTCACACACCAGGTTGGCATATCTGTACACCTTCTCATCTACTACCACTACCAAAATGCCAGAGACATCTTACCCAGGGCCTTGGTTGTGGAGATACAGATTGGAAAACGTGGTGGTCAGTTTTGCCAACTTGACTGAATGAACTCAGCAGTAGTACTGCAGAAACACACTGGTGGTACGTCTGTGAGACCCGCCTTGAGTGTGGGGAGCAACGTCTTGTGGATTGTATAAAATGGAGAAAGGGAGCCGAGCACCAGCTATCTTCCTCTCTGGCCCGACTGTGGCTACAAATGAACCCAGCTCCTTTAAGCTCTTTCTCACTAAACCTTCCACACCATGACAAGCTGTATCCTACAATGTATGGGAAGAACTTCTGACCTTCCTGCTTCTACCTCCTCAAAGCTGGGATTACAGGTGTGTTCCACCAAGTCCCTGACATTTAAACAGGGCTCTATGCTTTCACCTTGTGGCTCTACAAATTATGTAGCTAGTCCAGGGGACACATACCTACCCCACCCCCAACCCTCATCCCCACCCTACCCCACCACAGGGCCAGGTGGACAGTGGGCCTCAATTCCCATGGCAGCCCCAGGTACCAGAAGGCCTCAGGTGCTAGTCTGGGAACTAGGGTGCCCTGCCAGACAAGGGAACTCACTGGGGACACAAAGCATAGGCCTGGCACTCTGCCTGAGGACTCTGGAAGCCAAGTGTGGACAAGCAACATTGGAGGCCCAAGGCATATCATCTGACTATGCCCCGACATCATTTGTAGCTGGACTAGAGGCAGGTGCCTAAGTCAGACAGACCAATCATACTCTGACTCCTGGGTTTCATTGGTTAGTACCAATTTAGCATTGCTGCCAGGAAGGCCTGAGTCTGGTGGTGAGTTCAGACACTCACAGGCCTGGTTCCGCAATCCTCTCCCCTCTTCCTCTAACCCAAACTCTGGGATTTGCTTCAGCAGCTGCTGGGATGGGATTTCCTGGGGCCCGAAGGTCTATGCAAGGGGGAGACCCTGAAAGGAAGGCCCCTTGAAAACAAACAAACAGAAGAGCTCCCGCTGGAGGCTGGGGCAGCTTTAATTACAGGGAGGCCAGTAGCTGGCTGGCAGTTCCTCCAGGATGGGGGTAAGGGAGAGAGCAGTCAGAAGGAGGCTGGGGTTCAGGCCCAGGTTACACATCCAGGTCGCTGTCACTCGGCTTAGTGTAGACTTGTGTTTTTCGCTGCACGATGCCAGGGCTAAAGGTGGCACCAAGTGGCCAGTGGCGGACTACATGATGGTAGGAGGAGGGCAGGTAGTCAAAGTAGTTGATGTTGAGTTTCCGGGCAATGTGCCGGCCCAGGAATTCCATTTGCTACAAATAAGTGAGTGGCAGCCAGTTCTCCGTCCTCCAGATAGGAGACTCCCCAGCAGT
>CM053752.1:23180553-23517557 GCA_028658305.1 Pachyuromys duprasi | reverse complement strand
ACACTAAGTGATAATCTGTATCTTTTGGTTGGGGGTGGGGGAGGTAGGGGTGGGGATGAGGGTGGGGTGGGGGTGAGGGTGGGGTAGGGCGGGGTGGGGTTTGGGGCAGGACCCACCTCATAGCGCTCTGACAGCTGCACCAGCACAAGCGGCTCTAGCTTGTATCCACAGAGGACTAGCTGGAAGAAGCACCTTCCATAGGCTGCCAATAGATGCACAACTGAGTCAGGGACCTAACCTCCTGGAGCCTAGGGGTGGTAGTAGGAGGGTGGGGTAGGGGTGGTAGGCGTGGTAGGGTAAGGTAGGAAGGTAGGGGTGGTGGGAGGGTAGGGGCGGGGCCTCTGAGGAGGTGGGCGTGACCAGATGGACTGTTGGCCCCTCCCAGCTTAGAATCCACAATCCTCCTCGTCCCTCTCCCTCTGACCCTCCTCCATCCGGGGCATCACCGTCAGAGCTGAGTGCCAGGCGCACATAGACCAGATGCATTGGCCCCTGGTGTACAGTTCGGCCATGGATGGAGAAGTGGTACATGCCACGTGAGTGGTTCAGCACTAGGCGGCGCCGGGGCAATGAGGAGACCATGAGCCACATGCCTACAACCATGCCATAGGCTGGAAAGCACCAGGTCTCCTGCCTCTCTACCTGTGGGAATAATGGAGGTGAGTTCTGCCAGGAGGCTCCTGTGAGGCCCTCATGCAAAGAGAGGTGTGGGGTGGGGTCCAAGGGCCTTGACCTGTCTCAGGATGTCACAGGAAACCAAGACGAGGCAGAAGATAAAGAGCAGCGTCCCCTTCCAGAGCGAGTCCAGGTAGTACTCGAACACAAAGACTGAAGACAGCAGGACCCGGCACATGAGCACAGCTGGGTGCTGCCCACAGCCACAGGACAGTGTCAGGGAGTTGGGGAAAAGGGCCCACCCGGTGGAGGTTCTCCGCGCTACCACAGTGTCCGCACTCACAGGTGCGCCTGCCTACCCTAACCCAGCCCTAACCCATCCAGGCTTCAGCCGGCCCCTCCACTTCCGGGAACCTGGCCATGCCCATTGCCCACCATCCGGCTGCTGCTGGTTGAAGGGGTAAAAGCTGTTGCTCTTGAGGCGCCTGGCTAAGTGTCGCTCAGTAGAGAAAAGTCCTGGGGCCCAGAGTTGGAAGCGCTTAGCAACAGCACTTGCGGCGAGGCCAGTGGTCTGCTCCTTGGGGATCTGGTTAGGTAGATGTAGTCAGAGCTGGTCGGCGCCCAGCTTGCCCACTGCCACCACCCACTACCTTCACACAGGGCTCCCACCCGAGGCAATTCCAGGGCTGCAGATCAGGGAAGAGCAAGAGCTGCCAGACTACGGCAGGGTAAGGAAGCAGGCAGCGTCCAGCCGGGCTGTCCTGCTTCTAGAATTTCAAGGTAAAGGGTTCTAGAAGGGCTGTTCTATTGACCACGCCCTGTTAGTGAGCATGCAGTCCCTGGTCAGTTTGTACTACCTGGAAGGCAGCCTGACTTCCTCGTGGCTGGACAGCTTATGCCAATGCTGCGAACACTGTCACCTCATGGATTCATTCTGGTGGCTAATGAAGACCTCTGTGCCTTTTCTCTACTATTGTGCACCTTACTGCCTATCCTTATCCTCAGACAACTGTGTCCCAAGGGTGGAATTCACAAAATCCAAGAGTTAGACTCTGCAGTGAGCGGAGACACAGGGCTAGGACACCTAAGATCCATTCCAAGCTAGCCTAGATTAGCATGAGCGGAATCCCAAATAACACAACAAAGGACTATACAGAGTGCCTAAAAATACTTTTATTGTAACAAAAGCTCAAACATTTCTAAGTGAAAAGGGACAGGCAAAGCCAGTAGGTGTCCAAGTTAAGTGGACTCTCCGGAAGAGGGTGGGCTGGCAAGCAGTTGCTCTAGACACCACTGGACGTCCTCCAGGCCCCGGTAGGCACGCTTCAGACCTCGGGGGAGACAACGACAGGACTCCAGATTGAGGTAGAGCAGCCCCGGGCAACTGCTAATCACAGAGCTGTGGGACGGGCAGGCGAAGGAAAGTGAGCTGTTGGCCAGGAAGCCCGCCCTCACTTTACACCAGGCCTACCACCTAGAGCCACCCAGGCCCAAGCCTAGCACTCTTGGTGTCCCCAAGTAGAAGTCTGACCAGTGCCTACAACCCTCCTGGCCCCTGGAGATGTGGAGTCGGGGCGCACGCCTCTGGTCCCCGAGTCACACATGGCAGCAAGCAATATGAGATTCATAGTAGAGGAAGACACACTGACCTGACTGTGCTTGGCGTAACTCGGGTACCCCTCAGGTTGAGGGAGCACAAGGCTGGGTGTAGGTCCCCAGAGGTGCCTGAGAAAACAGCTAGGGCCTGTTCCAAGTCTTTCTCGCTGAAGCCTTGGCCACTGAAATCCAGCTCTCTCAGGGTGCGACACCACTTCTGGGTCAACAGGGAGCTGCCCTTCTTAACTAGGGTCAACCCATCAGACATGCCATACAGGCCAAGGTACAGTTGTTCCAGCTCTGAGATGAGGGAACCGAGTGTGAATGGTAGGCAGGCGTTGACCCCCACATCCCGCCCTACCACGCAAGGCTAGCTGACCTTGACATGGTAAATCACACAGGCCCGCAGGAGTGATGCGAGCACAGCCACGAAGATCCAGGAGGCGCAGTTTGGGGGAGCGGTGGAGCAAGCGGCTCAGAACCTCATTGCTCACAAAGCTGCAGGTGGAACCCGCCAGACAGAGCTCCTCAAGACTGGGGAAGCCTGGTCCCTGGGGTACTCCTCGTCCACAAGGCTTGGGAAGCCAAATCAGATTCAGCAGCCGGAGCACCTGGGAGGTGGGAGGAGGCACAGGCTGCAGATGGGTAGATGAGGGGCAGGTGGGAGGAGGTAGGGGACACATACCTGCAGCCGGGGGCAGCTTTTCTGCAGAGCCTCCACAGGCAGCTGCAGTGGTGTGTTGTTGCAGCTCACGCCAGTGCTGACCTCCAGGACCTGGAGCTGGGGGCAGCAGCTCCCCTGTAATGGTGGGGGAACACACTAGGTCAAAGGCCTGACGGTTCCCACTGAGCTCTCTTCCTGCTCATCACCAACCTACCAGCAGCGCACCCAAGATGGCTGTCGTCTGGGAACTGTAGGTCAGCCATAGCTTCCGCATTCGGGACCCTGCCTCCTCCAGGAAGTTCACCACAGCTGTGGACTCCACCTGGGGATCCAGCACAGGGGTGTGGTTCACCTCACCAGGGCCCAGGCTACTTCAGGGTCGTTGGGGCAAAGGACTCACCATGGAATGGTGTAGGTCCAGGCTGTGGAGCTGGCAGCAGGCCTTCGCTAACATGACCAGAGTGTCAGCAGTGACATTGTGGCAGTCCGAAAGCTTGAGGAAGGTGAGCCGAGGACAGAACCTGCTAACCAGCTGTGGCAAGAGAGAGGCCATCTGGGATTGGGAAGGGCGGGTTAAGTAGCGGCCTACAGAGACACTGGTGGTCATGTCAAGCTCTTCCTATGGCCCCAGCTATGACTCCATTCTGTCCGTGCCAGGCCTACTTTGGTGCCTTTTCCTCTGGCAACTTCCTAACTAAGGTGCCGGCAAGACAGATCTGGGCAGACAGGCAGACATCTCTGTGGGTCAGCACCAGGGCACTCCCAAGAGTAGACACCTTAAATTGTTACAGCTGGTGTGCAGGGCAGTCTCAAGCTCTCACCTCCAACACAGAGTGGACTTGAGACTTCCAATGGATGAGGGTCAACTTCTGGAGCTGTGAGAACCTGGGCAACAGCAAGGTCCAGTTGTGCTAGGGTCCTTATGCCACCCGTCTGGCTAGCATCCTCCCTACCCAACGCTGATGCATGGAGGCAGAGGCAGAGAAAGGAAGTAAATGACAAGGAACCCTCACCGATTGGGTATGAGCCACTCCAGGGAAGCAAGGAGCTTCTTCTCTGCCTTAAGGTTGCCCTTGGCAGCCCGGCCAACCAGCGGGGGTGACAGGGTCACAGTATGCCAGAGGGAAGGATGGGAGGTGGCTTCATGCCAACGGTGGCAAACGCGTGCAGCCCTAGGAGAAGAAACAGTTTGCTGAGAGCACGTGGCCTTTTGTGGGTGATGCCTACAATAAAGTGTCGTAGGAGCCGCAGAAATGCCCTTGCAACCTGCAGCACAGAGGACTCAAAGCTTGCTGCTAGCTCTCAATGCTAGGCTTTTTTTGGGGGGCGGGGGGGAAGGGTTCCAAATGCAAATAGATGCTAGAGCACTCGTGTATGCCCTTTGAGATGCTTGACCCCTGCCTTGCAGCATCACCCGCTCAGCTTGTCAGTCTATACCCCGCCAGGGGCTATTAGTGTACCTGCCAAGAAACGGCATGGGCCCATGAGCCGAAACCAACAACCCGAAAATATGCACCAGGACTTCTAAGGGAATACGGTCTCCCCAGCCAGAGTCCGGGCCCTGATCGGGTGACGGCTCTGGTTGAGGTTTGGCCCTGGGCTTGGCAGCAGCCTTGGGGCCTCGAGCCACTGGCCTCGGAGCGCGGCGGGGGGCGCGCCTGTGCGCACGAGCGCGCGTAGGCTCCAGGTCCGGCAGCACGAGCAGCATGCTGTCCGCTTGCAGCAGGTGATACCCAGAACCGCGAGGTGCCAGCCGGTCCCACCACCAGTCCTCGGCCGAGCGAGCCCGTGCTTCGGGCCGCCTGGAGCCCCGAGCTCGACGACGAACTCTCCCAGAACCCACAGGAGCCATAGCCCCGGGAGCTCGGCTAAGGCGGAAGGTGGGTGGTAGGCTGGGAGGAAGGGGCGTGGTCCCTTTCCTCAGGCCTTCTATTACACTTAGCTTCCGGGGGGTGGGACTTCCGCCGCGAGCCTAGCGGGTTCGCCGGCGTCTTCATCCAGCCCTTGGGCTAGGATTTGGCTGCTTTCCGGGCTGAGCGGCGCGCTCCTGGTGCTGGGCGGGCAGCTCCAGACCCACGCCCCTGATGCTCAGCGTTGGAGCCCTGGGTAAAACCAGCCAACCACACCCCTCGGCGACCCATGCCGACTGCCTGAAGTTCGCTGTTGTACAGTTTGGTTTAGCCGCGCTGAGACTTGCTCCTCCGCAAGCCCCAAGGACTGCTCCTTCGCTGATCCTCCTGCCCGGAACCACGCTTTAGGCCAGCTTCTGGCTCCCCAACCTGTCAGTCTTGTTCTGTGGGCTCCCGGGACAGGCTCCTTGGTACGTGCAGCTCCTGACCTATCTGCCACCTCCCTCCAGGTGCCTTGGTTTTGCATCTCAGACCCGGTCTCTGTTCACTCGCCTCTTTTGTCTCCTTCCAGCTGGGAGAGGTTTGGCTCCTAGAATAGCCTTAGAAGCTTTGGAGCTTCGTGGGGAAAGAGCGGATTGTTACCTGCACTTTGTCCTGGAGGGCCCCTTTTGACCTAATGGCAGCACCTCCGCTGGGCCGACTGGTGCTGACCCATCTGCTGGTGGCCCTTTTCGGCATGGGCTCCTGGGCTGCTGTCAACGGGATCTGGGTTGAGCTGCCTGTAGTTGTGAAAAAGCTCCCGGAGAGTGAGTGAGGAGAAGTGGGCGGAGGTGGGCTGTTACTGCAGCACTTTATCCTAGTGCGCTTACACTGTCTCCTCCCTTCACTGCAGGTTGGAGCCTCCCTTCGTACCTCTCTGTGCTTGTGGCTCTGGGAAACCTGGGTCTGCTGCCGGTGACCCTGTGGAGGCGCCTGGCCCGCGGCAAGGGCGAGCGGGTCCCCATCCAAGTGGTGCAGGGACTAAGCATAGTGGGCACAGCCCTGCTGGCCCCTCTGTGGGCCCCAGTGGCAGGGCAGCCCCACTCTGTGGCCTTCCTAACACTGGCATTTATACTGGCACTGGCCTGCTGTGCGTCCAATGTTACTTTCCTGCCCTTCCTGAGCCACCTACCACCTCCCTTTTTACGGTCTTTCTTCCTGGGTCAGGGCCTGAGTGCCCTGTTGCCCTGCGTGCTAGCTCTGGTGCAGGGAGTGGGCCGCCTTGAGTGCCGGTCTGTGCCTGCCAATGGCACCACTGGGCCTCCTTTCAAGGTGTCTCCCATAAATTTCCCAGAGCGCTTTTCTGTCAGCACTTTCTTCTGGATGTTGACTGCCCTTCTGGGTACTTCAGCTGCTGCCTTCCAAGGTCTCCTGTTAATACTTCCATCGCCACCGTCTGTACCCACAGTGGGTACAGGGCTTCAGGTAGAAACACCAGGAACAGAGGAGGAAGAGGAAGAGGCCTCACCGTTGCAGGAGCCACCATGCCAGGTGGCAGACACTGTTGCCAGCCCAGACCCTAATACCCATCAGCTGTTCTCTTCCCGAAGTGTCTGTCTACTGGGGCTGCTGGCTGTCACCAACGCGCTGACCAATGGTGTGCTGCCTGCTGTCCAGAGCTTTTCCTGCCTGCCCTATGGGCGTCTGGCCTACCACCTAGCTGTAGTACTGGGTAGCTCAGCCAACCCTCTTGCCTGCTTTCTGGCCATGGCAGTGCTGTGCAGGTACACATGGGCCTCAAGCCCTGGGGGAGGAGGGGAGCTTGAGGTGGGCGAGGGCCCTGGCACAGCCAGTCCTGAATCTCAGCCCATCTTTGGCAGGTCTCTGGCAAGGCTGTATAGTCTGTCTCTACTGGGCATGTTCTTTGGGGCCTACCTGATGGCGTTGGCAGTCCTAAGTCCCTGTCCTCCTCTGGTGGGCACCTCGGCAGGCGTGGTCCTTGTGGTAAGTATAACGGGGACATGAAGTAGGAATAGGGCTTATCTCAGAAGCAGGGGAATCTCGTGCTCAGCCTGCTCCTGCAAAAACTCCGCTCTACCCCCACTTTTCAGGTGCTTTCATGGGTACTATGTGCGGGCCTGTTCTCATACGTCAAGGTGGCAATCAGCTCCATGCTGCACAGTGGAGGCCGGCCAGCATTGCTTGCCGCTGGTGTGGCTATTCAGGTGGGCTCTCTGCTGGGTGCCATCGCCATGTTCCCTCCCACCAGCATCTACCAAGTATTTCAGAGCGGAAAGGACTGTGTGAACAAGTGTGGCCCTTGAACCTGGACCTATGGAACTTACTTCACACTTGTCTCCACCTGGAGACTGCCACAGTGCCTGAATCCTATGGCCCAAGGTGGCCTCCCCACTCATGGATATTGCACACTTCATAAGAGACCTGGCTTTTGAGAGAAGACCAGAGTGAGGACCAAAGAGAAGGCCTGGATCCAGGAATAGGTTGGGGCTGTGGCCTTCACCCTTGGGACCTTTGTGGGAGTTGCACAATAAAGCATCTTTATACAGTGGGTTGTTAATCCCATAATCCCATGAGCACAGCCCCCCGGTGCCGGGTCTACTTCCCTCTGTAGGAGTCACCCTTTCCCAAGATCCTGGTGAAGGTTCTGGGCAGGCATTTATCCATTTGTCTAGTTGCTCTTGCAGGACCTTGGGTCCTGCCACTGTTGCTGTTTTGGAACTACCTTGGGAGATGAAGGCCAACTCCCAAAGCCCACATGGGGCTGAAAGGGTAAATGCCTCGTCTAGTCAGCTTGGAGTTGGTTGGATAAGTGCAGGGCCACTGCTCCACAACATGTCTTGAGGGTGTGAGGGTCAGACATAGTTGGGAAATCATCCAACAAGGGGACCTCGGGATGGTGGCTTTGACCCCTGGCTACAGAAGATCCTCCTGCCAAGACCTTTAAATCGGGCACAAGGGTCAGGCCCCAAAGGAGTTCAGTGAAACTGGTTGTTTGTTCGTTTGGTTTGGTTGGTTGGTTTTTGGTCTGTTTGTTTGTTTGTTTGTTTTTGGTTTTATCTGTATGAGTGTTTTGCCTAAGGAGGTCAGAAGAGGCTGTCTAAATCTCTGGAACTGGAATTACAGACTGCTGTGAGCTGCCATGCAGGTGCTGGGAATCAAACCCAGGTCCTCTGGAACAGCAGTAAGTGCTCTTAACCACTGAGTCTCCTGTCCAGGCCCAAGAGCTGTTTTTTGGTTTGGTTTGGTTTGGTTTTGTTTTCAGGTTCTGACCGGCTCAGGACCTTTCAGCTTGAGAACATTGCTTACCAGACCTCCAGCCACTAATTCCCAGTTTCCAGCTTCTGTAGTCAAAGCCCCCAAGTTCTCTGTTCAGGTAGACATGTTGTAGCTGTCTTCCATCCAAACTCCCCTTATAATCAGACTGGGCCCTTGTCCCGTGGCATCTGTAGGGTCGTCTCTGAGATGGGTGGCTCTCACACAAAGGGCTGGAGCCTCAAGTAGGACTGGAAAGATCCTTTGAACCAGGAGAGGGAAATGAGGACTTGGAGGCCATGCTGGGCCAAGGGTTTTTGCCTTCTTTTTGTCTTATGGCAAACAGAAGAGAGAAGCCTGTGGGGGAAGCTGGACACCAAGTGTCTCCAAAAGTGACTGGAATGGCCGGAAGCCTCCCTCTCATGGGAGCTCAGTGGGAGAAGGAGATAGATCGCCACCATTGCTGCCTAAGTTCTTCCAGGTCATCTTTGTGGACTTAAGAAAAGAAGACTTCTGTCCTTGGCTCAGCCGCCTGGCTTTGTTTTTCTCCCCCCTGGCTCCCATACCTAGTCAGGACCACCTGAGCAGGGGAACTTGCTGATTTCCTAGGAGTTCCTGTGGCTCAGGCGTTGACTCGGGAGCAGGGGTGGCAGAGGGTGATGTGCAGGGCTAAAACAAGTGAGACCAGCATTAAGGTTGAACTCTTCAGGACTCTTGTTCCAGGGACCCCCTTCCCCTTAGTACTCTGCCCTGGTCAACCACCCATGCCTGGTGCCACCAGAGGCTAGAGATTGGAAGGGCTACTTCCCAGCTCCTTTTCTTGGTTTCTTCAGTTCAGTGATCAGACAGGAGCCTTTGTCCTAAATTCAAACATGTGCATTTGTACAAGATGTGCTAGATCTAAGGGCCACAGAGCAACATGGCCCTTCAGATATGTTTGGTCTCCTGGAGAGAATCCAGGGATCAGCTGTTTCAGATCCTGGCCAGCCTGAGCTAGAAGCAGGCCGTTTAAGGAAGCCACTGCTCTTTGAAGTTCTTGTGCCTTCCTGTCCTGCCACAGAAAACCGGGCAAGGGTCAAAATAACACAGGGTGGAAAACAACAGGTCCAGGATGGAGGCAAGGCTGTCTGCCAAGTCCATGGGTGTCCACAACACACAGGACAGCCCACCACCCAGGCTGCTGAGTCCAGGCTCAGGGGTTGGAGGATAGCTGCTCCACAGGAAGCAGCTGCTGAAGGAGGACTTGTCACTGAAGGCAGTCCCTTGAGTGCTGAGCCACATTGCACAGTTTTCTGTGTTACCGCCATGTATGTCCCCTTGGCTCCTAGAAGTCAGAAAAGGGCCATTTAGAGGTAGCCTCTCTTCCCAGGGGTGACAAAGCCCACGATGCAGGGGCAGGGCTTGTCTTTTGGGGACTGAATGACAAACATTAATGTCATCACCTTCCTGGGTTCTCAGCTCAGTGAGTCCCCTAATAGCTGTGGGTTCAGATGTAACTGCAGGTGGAACAGACTTTCAAAGATGCTCAGAGATGCAATCTGATCTGGGGACACAGGAACATCCTTTAAGGACCATAACAGTTGATTCATAGGCATTTTCCCCGACTTCTGTGATGCTGGAAGACAAGCAAGAGAGGGCTGTGGCTGTGCTGGCCCCTCCCACCCCATCCTACCTCCAAGGGAACAATGAAGCTGCCTTTCCCTGTGCTGCAGTGTATTTTTCTCTCCCCTCCTTTCCCCCTCCACTCCTCCATCCTTTTTACCTACCTTCCTTTTTTTTTTTTTTTCAAGTAGCCCAGGCTGGCTTCAGACTCACTATGTAGCCAAGGATACTCCTGCCTTGAGTTCTGGGACTGCATGTGAGCTCCGCCATGCCAGTTTAGTCAGTGCTAGGAGTTGAATTCAGGGCATTGTGTGTGTTAGACAAGCAGTCTAAGAACTGCATTAAATCAGGCCGGAGAGATGGCTCAGGGGTTAAGAGCACTGGCTGCTTTTCCAGAGGTCCTGAGTTCAATTCCCAGTAACCCCATGGTACCTCATAACCATCTATAATGAGATCTGGTGTCCTCTTCTGGCATGCATTCACATAGGCAGAACATTGTATACATAATAAATAAATAATTATTTTTAAAAAGAATTGCATTAAGTCCTTAGCTCCTTATATATATATTTTTTTTTCTCTGTAATTCTTTTTATTTTCCTGTGTGATTTGAATTACAGGAGCAGTTCTGGCGTGTAGCTCAGTGGTAGAGTGCTTGTCTAGAATGTGCCCCACTCTGGGTTCAGTCTCCACTGCAAGACAAAAACATAACCCAGCTGTATAGAAAGCATCCTAATGGTTGGTAGGGAGAGAATGAGGAATGCCTAATGGCTCCAAAGTTCGTTTTGTGAGATGAAGGAGCCTGGGGGTGGGGGTAGTCACGCCACATTCTGAATGTTTTTAAACCCTGTACTCTGAGAGTACTTTATTCCCAGCACTTGGGAGGCAGAGGTAAGTGGGGTCTCTGTTTAAGGCCAGCCTGATCTACACGGTGAGCTCTAGGACGCCTAGGCCTACCTAGGGAGACCCTGTCTCTAAACAAAAACAAAGAAGTGGTTAAGAGAGTCAAGTTCTCCTTTTGTTTTGAGACAGCCTCCTGTAGCCTGGCCTGGTCTTTGTTCATTTGTGAGACAGTGAGAATCTCATTATGTAGACCAGGCTGGCTGGGGTCTCACAGAGATAGAGATCTGGCTGTCTCTGTTTCAGTGCTGGGATCAAAGGCATTTACCACCAGGATTTGCAAAAGAATTATCTTTTAGTGCTACCAAATACAGATTAAAGAAGAGCGTGGATGGATGGAATTTTCTTCAAAGTAACCCGGTAGCAGGATGTGGGTCATGGTGTAGGATGGGCAGAAGCAAGTGGATTTCTGGAATTCAAGCTTAGCTCTGTCTACATAGTTCTAGGCTAACCAGGAATACTCAGAGAGACTCTAATATATGTATATATAAATGTGTGTGTGTATATATAGACACATTTGTTAACTTTAATCCAGACATTTTAATTTTGTTAATTTTATTTAAAGATTTTTATTATCAATCCAGGAAGTCTAATCCAGAGAATTACTAAGAAAATAGCTTTAAAGTGCAGAAAAAAGCCAGGCACACGGTGGTGCACTCCTGTAATTCCAGCACTCTCGGCAGAGGCATTCAGATCTCTGAGTTTGAGACCCGCCTAGTCTACAAAGTGAATGCAGGACAGCCAAGGCTGCACAGAAAAACCCTGTCTTCAAAAACAAAAACAAAAAGGGAAAAAAAAAAGAATTAAAATGATACAGTTGAGCCAGATGTGTTGTGATCGTATCACTCAGTGGGTTGAGGCAGCAGGATTGCCATGAGTTGGGGGCCAAATGGAGCTATAGATGAGACCCTCTCAAGAAACAACTAAACAAAAACCACGGTTGGAAACACCTATTCAGCATACAAGCCAGTAATGGGAGAACAAAGGAACAAAGAGATGTGAGGGACACGTTACAGCAGGTGGGGCTCCCGTGTCATTAGCTGGACTAAGTGTTAACGGGACCGTGTAATCCAGCTGGACCTACCAGTGCACTCTCCTCCTGTTAATGTGCTAAACCTCCAGGATAGTCTAAGGCCATGGAGCAAGCCTCATTACGATTACATTGGGATTGTATTCCTGGAAAGACCAGCACAAAAGAGCAAATCAGGTTGACCCTATCTTGAAGTCCACACCCATGCCCTCGGGTGTGTCTTGGTTTTGTTCCACGTGCTTCTCTTAACCCTTGTGCTTAGTAGGCTTAAAGTATTAATTCAACCCCAATTCCACTGAACAACAAAAATCCCAGACATCCTTCTCCGTCATCTAGCCAGGTGAGTGTAGTCCCACGCCTCATCAAGGAAGCTATCTCTTTGCAACAGATGGAAACCATGACAGAAAAACACAGCCAGTGAAAATGCAATGTGGAGCTCAGTACCGGCTGATAGACACAACTTCAGAAACATTGCAGATTGTATGAGCCACCCGTGGTTCTGGGAACCAAACCTGGGTCCTCTGTAAGAGTGGCAAATGTTCTTACTGGCTGAACTGTCCAGCCCCGTGAAACCCTGTTTCTGTCTCCCAAGTGCTGGGATTACTGGCATGAACCTATGTGCTCATCTCCCTTTATTTTTTTTTTAATGATTTATTCTTAATTTCTGTGCATTGGTGTTTTGCCTGCATATACGTCTGTGTGAAGATGTCAGCTCCCCTGAAACTCGAATTCTAGACAATTGTGAGTTACCATGTGGCTGCTGGGAATTGAACCCAGGTCCTCTAAAAGTGCAGCCAGTGCTCTTAACCTCGGAGCCATCTCTCCAACCTCCTTCTGTAACTGATTTGTTTGTTTGTTTGAGACAGGGTTTCTCTGTGTAGATCTGGCTGTCTTGGAACTTGCTCATAGACAGAGGCTGGCCTCAAACTCACAGAGATCCCCTTGCCTCTGCCTCCAAGTTCTTGGATTAAAGGTGTGGGCCACCATGCCCGGCTTAACTGATGTTTGACAATGGACAGGATGTTTTTATGAGTAGCAGTGGAAATAAAAGAGTGATAGGAGTCCTGTGAAAATGTCCTACTTCAGCCTCTGAATGCACACCCACGTACAACACATACAGAGACAGACATATACCTACACAATTTTTAGAAATGAAAAAAGAAAGTAGCATAGAACCACGAACATTGATGCAGAGCACAGGCTGGGGAGAAGGCCTCCTAGGTAAAGCTCTTGCCATATGCGCTGGCAAATGTTTTGTCAATCTGACACAAGTTAGAGCCATTTGAGAAGGAACTCAGCTGAGAAAATGTCCCCACTAGACTGGCCTGCGGGACATTTTCTTGATGGATGATCGATGTGGGAGGGACCAGATCAATCTGGGTAGTGTCCCCCCTGAGCAAGAAGTTCTGAATGGTGGAGAAGGCAGGCTGAGAAAGCCATGGCCCTTGCAATAGTGACTGCCTCCGGGTTCCTGCCCTGACTTCCTCGGAGGACGGACCGTAAGCTGGAAGATGAAGTAAACTGTCCCCTCCCTCAAGTTACTTTTGGTCATTTTGTTTTATCACAGCAGTGAAACCTGACAGAAACCTAAGTAAAACATCATCCAAGCATGAAGACCTGAGTCCCGATCCCCAGAGCCCACGGAGAGCTGGGCGGACGATATAGCCTACATCTGTAACCCCACCATTTCTACCGTGACGTAAGATGTGGAAACAGGTGAATCCCTGCATCAGCTGTGACAGTTGATGTAGAGATTTCACTGGACATCAGAGATCCGATACCCTCTTACTGACTCTATGGCCACCAGTCAACAGCCACACATGTGGCTACAACATACATGGCTACAACTAAGCACGCATACACAGAAAATAAAAACATAAATCTTAAAAAGAGTCCAGGTGTGGTGGCTCATGCCTTTAATCCCAGCATTTGGGAGACAGAGGCAGGCAGATGTCTTTTAAGTTTAAGGCCAGCCTGGTCTACAGAGAGAGAGAGTTCCAGGACAGCCAGGGGTACACAGAGAGACACTATCTGCTCTGTTTCAAAATAAATAAATAAACAAACAAATAAATAAATAAATAAATAAAAGCTAGGCATCATGCACACACATCTTTAATGCCTTCACTCAGGCAGATTTCTGTGAGTCCAAGGCCAGCCTGGTCTACAGAGAGAGTTCCAGGACAGCCAGGGGTACCCAGAGATCCAAGGCCAGTCTGGTCTACATAGCATGTTCTAGGCCAACCAGGGCTATAGAGAGAGACAGTGTCTCAGAAAAATTAAATTGTGTGCGTGTGACACAGAGAGCTCAGTGGGTAAATTCACCAAGCCTAAGAATTTGAGTTCAAGCTCTGGGACACACAGGGTAAGAAAAAACTGAGTCCCACAAATTAATCTCAACTTCCACTACCCATGACACACACTCCCCCATACAAAAAAGTTGTAATTTCCAGAAAAAGAAAAAGAAAAAAAAACTAAAGGAAATGAAAGCTGGGTATTGTACACACCCTTAACCCTAGCACATGGGAAACAGTTTTTTTTTTTTTTTTTTTTTTTTTTTTTTTTTTTTTTTATGGAGACCTAGAAAGACGGCTTAGCAGTTAATCTCGGGGTCATAGGTTTGTAAGGCGGCAAATGCTTGAGCAACATCCTGGTGAGGGGAGGGAGCGGTTATGATAAGAGGTGGACAGCGCTTCAGTGGAGAGACACTGACATTTGGAGATTAATGGCCTGTGGCCTGGAAGATCCCAATTGTATCAGGTTAGGTAAGCTAGGGGCAAAACCAAGAATATGTGTGCCAGGGAGTGGACCAGGAGAGGGAGTTACCGAAAGAGCAACAAGATCATTGAACCAAAGGGCAACAAGGAAAGAGAAGTCGCTGTAGGGACTGACTGGGTGCAGAGCTGGGAAATAGTGAAATTCAAAATGGATTGTTGTTAGGTTTGGGCTCTTTATATTTTTCTTCTTTGTTATTTTGAGACAAGGTCTCATGTGACCTAGGCTGGCCTCAAACTCACTATGTAGTCCCAGCTAGCTTTGAATTTCTGAACAAAACCTTTGCCTCTCATTGCTAGAATACAGGTGCATGCCAACATGGCCGGCTCATAATAGTTTTTTGTTTGTTTGTTTGTTTGTTTGTTTGTTTTTCAAGATAGGGTTTCTCTGTGTGGCCTTAGCTGTTCTGGACTGGATTTGTAGACCAGGCTGGCCTCAAACTTAAAGAGATCCACCTGCCTCTGCCTCCCTGAACGCTGGGATTACAGGCATGTGTCACTGTGCCTGGCTTTTTTTTTTTTTTGGTTTATTGAGACAGGGTTTTCTGTGTAGCCTTGGCTATCCTGGACTTGCTTTGGCTATCAGGCTGGCCTCGAATTCAGGAGATCTACCTGCCTCTACTGGGATTGCAGGCATGTGCTGCCGCTGAACCCTAAACTTTTTTAGAGATTTACTTGTTTATACACGTGAGCACTCTATTTGCACATATGGCTGCATGACAGAAGGGAGCATCAGATCCCATTATGAGTTGTTGAGACACCATGTGGTTGCTGGGAGTTGAACTCAGGACCTCTGGAAGAGCGGCCAGTGCTCTTAACCCCTGAGTCATCTCTCCAGCCCTCATAATAGTTAAAAAAAGAAACCACAGTATGATTTCAGGAGGACAGATGAGAAGTCTGAGAAGAATGACTGTAAAGATGAGGGGACGCCAAGTCAGGAAAGGAAGAATGTTGGGGTAAATTGTTAAAGACAGGGTTGTGATTCAAGGTGCCCAGGAATAGTCTAAGTCTCCCTGAAAGTGCCCATCTAGGATAAATATCCTAAACCCGATTGGGTCTTACAGAATGCCATCGGAATAAGAGCGAGTTTATAAAATTACATCATGGAACTTCAAAGGTGAGAGAAAGAATCTTGGCTACCTATTAAGGTTTGGTGGTGTTTGGGTTCATTCTGTCTTACTGATAGATGGCTCTGTCCAGTAAAGAAGTGAAGATGTCTTCCAGAACTGGTGGATATTTGAGTCCCTTGCACATGGCATGTAAGTGAAATTTATTTGTCCGGCATGGTCCTCTCATGCTGAATAGACCACAAAGGAACCCATGGGTTCCTCAGGGTTAGCCTGCCAACCCAAAGGACAAACTTTAGAGAAGAAGAAGGTGGAGGGAAGGCTCAGTGATTAAGAGCGCTTGCTGTTCTAGCAAAAGACTCAGGTTGGGTTTCTAGCGTCCATGTGTGGCTGATGACAATCAGTTACTCATGTTCCAGGGGGATTCTAACCTCCATTTCTGACCTCCTTAGGCACCAGGCATGCACACAATACATACACATACATGCGGGCAAAACAGTCATACACACAAAAAACATACATATTAGGAGGAGGAGAGAAGAGAAGAAGAAGGAAGAAGAAGAAGAAGAAGAAGAAGAAGAAGAAGAAGAAAGGACTAACAAGTTGGTTCTTTGGGTAAAGACACTTTGTCACCAGCCTGATGACCTATATGAGTTGCTGGATTCCACATGGATAAGGAGGGAACCAAGTCTCATTACTTTCATCACATACACACACACTGAATTAAAAAAAAAACAATAACAACAAACAACAACAACAAAAGCTAGCCAGGTAGGGGTGGCACACACCTTTAATCACAGCACTTAGGAGGCAGAGGCAGTTAGACAGGTGAGTTTGAGGCCAGGCTGGTCTACACAGAGAAACCCTGTCTCAAAAACAGGAGAGAGAGAAAAGTGGGGAGGGGGACTCAGTCAAAGTTGGAGGGCCCTGTTCCCCAAATTCATGGCCTGATGGAAATCCTTAAGGATCTCCTATTGGGAAGACGCAGGCAGCGGCAGCGTGTTCTCTAGCTTTGTGTATCGATCCCTCTGGGGTGGCTATGAAGTCCTGATCTAAAGCCCAAGGAGTTCCCTGAGAGGTGTATTGTGGATGGCGGGGTGTGGGGTTGGAGACTAAAGCAGCCTGGAGTGAGAGTCAAGCTGCCTGTTCAGCCTGCTGCTTAGCTCAGTTGCTCCACTGAGAAGCATCAGAATAGCCTTTTTGGTGGCTTTACAGTGTGTAAGAGCTACCGGGTTGGAAGCCAGATGGCATCTAGTAGGGTCAGAATCTCAGGGGCATATTTGAGGGGATACTGTGGGGAACCCCTTTCTCTCCAGGTGGTTGCATGGGTACAGAAAGCCCGGGCTGAAGCACTCCTAAATGTTTCATTTGTGCTCCTCCCTGGAGATCCCTAGTAAGAGCAATTACTTCTTTTCTGGGGGCTGATGTAGAATTACCCACAAAGGACCCAAATTCTACCACTTTTGTGAAACTCACTGCTGTATTCTCTGTAATTCTATGTGCTACCTCCATACACTGTTTCTATCTGTGAATGAAGTAGTCATTTCATAGGGCTAATCTATCAGTGCAGGTGAGCGTGAGTCTCTGCACACAAAGGCTGCAGATTAGGGTTAGGATCAGGCAATAAAGGTAGCAGGATTTAAGTTTGGTGAGGATTATAGCAAGCTCTGTGGGTTGGATTTTTTTGGGTTGGGTTTTTTTTTTTGTTTTTCTTTTCTTTCTTTTTAAAAAGTTATGTATTTAGTATTCTGCCTGCATGTATGCATACATGCCAGAAAAGGGCACCAGATTGCATTATAGTTGGTTATGAACCACCGTGTGATTGCTGGGTATTGAACTCATGACTTTTAAAATAATAGACAGTGCTCTTAGCCACTAAGCCATCTCTCCAGGCTCCTGTGTTTTGGTCTTTCAAGACGGGGTTTCTCTGTGTGGTCCTGAATCTGACTCTCCTGGAATGCACTCTGTAGACCAGGCTGGCCTTGAACTCAGAGACTCAGAGATCTGTCTGCTTCTGCTGGGGCTATAGTCATGTGCACAGCCACCTGGTGGACTCTGGGGTTTGTAAGAGAAGAGCTGCACTTACTCCTGCTCTCTAAGGTGTGGTGGGAGTCCATCATGTTGAGGCTCTGTGTGTAAGTCATCAGACTCTGCCCCAGGGTTAATGTCCCGTCCAAGAAAGCAAGACTGAGCAACCTGTGCCACCAGATAACGACAGGGCAAGACAGGTGACCGGCACTGAGAGGGCTCCAGCATTTGAGGAAAAGCAGTGCTATTCCCTTTGCTCATGTGCATATAAAGAGAAAAGTTAAGAGGCTGGAGAGATGGCTCAGAGGTTAAGAACACCCGCTGTTCTTCAAAAGATCCTGAGTTTAATTCAGAGCAACCACATGGTACCTCATAACCATCTATAGTGAGATCTGGTGTCCTCTTCTGGCCTGCAGGCACACATGCAGACAGAATGCTGTATAAGCAATGAATAAATGAATCTACAAAAAAAAAAAAAGAGAAAGATTTAGTAAGATTAGGGAGAGGTAATGCTTGTACAGATGCAGGTGTCTCTAATCTAGCGGCTTTCCCCCTGGTCCAGGGCCTTGTTTAGTTATTATTCCAAGCTAGGAAACCTGAGTCTACAAAATCATGCTATGCTCAAGAAGGTCCCGAGGAATTTTGTAGCATAGAGATCCACAATTGGTTCAAATGAGAACCTTGCAATGATCAGGAGGGCTTCCTGTGCCTGCGGGTTGTATCAGTTCCAGGAAGTGAGCCTTTCGCAGGAGATTTGGGCCTTTGGAGGAAAACCGTATATCCACATAAAGCCAGCCTTTGAAGGGGTTTAGTATTTACTTTATTTTCACGTGTCTGTGTGAGTGCAGGTGCCTGTGGAGATCGGGAAACGGTGTGGGATCCTGTGGAGTCAGACTTACAGGCTGTTGTGAGCCATCTGTCATAGCTGTTGAAAACCAAACTCTGGTTCTGCGGAAGAGGAAAACAGTCGTAGCCAATGGGCGAGTTCTCCAGCCCAGTGTTTAGATCTGAAGTAGATTTCACTGGCTACAGACGGAAAAAAAGAGTGTGTACTTGAGGAAGGCAACTCCTGGAGGGTCATTTTAAGGGATGATAGAAGATAGGTATAGTAGTGCACTGGATATATATTTTTTAAGATTTATTTATTTATTACTTGTACAGCATTCTACCCGCCTGTGTGCCTACTCAGCAGAAGGGAGCATCAGATCTCACTATAGATGGTTGTGAGCCAGCATGTGGTTGCTGGGGATTGCACTCGGGACCTCTGGAAGAGCAGCCAGTGCTCTTCACCTCTGAGCCATCCCTCCAGCCCCAGCTGTGCATTGACTTAGGTACAGTGCTCAGGTGGCATGATGGTACAGAACTTTAATCCCAGTACCTGGAAGGTAGAGGCAAACTTGAGGCTCAATCTGGTTTCCATGGTGAGTTACAAGTCATCCAGGGCCACACAGTGAAACCCTGTCTTAAAAAGGGGGTGAGGGTAGGAACAAAGGCTAGAGAGATGATCCTAACTGGATCTGAAGTTTAGATAGGCTGTCCCTAGCTAGGAGGGGAATGAGACAGTTACACAGGGTCACAAAAGAATGAAGGAAAAGAAATTTGTCTACCACAGGGGCTAAGAGGCACACAGGATGGGTTTGTTGAGGCTTTCCATTGGTACCAGTGAGGAGGACTGGGGATTGGAAAGTTGACAAGAGAAGGTGGTCATGGCAGAAAAACAAAAACCAAAACCAACCTCACTCTTGTCTTAATAAGGAATGTAATTTGGGATCTGGAGAAATGGCTCAGCAGAGAACTCAAGTATGATTCTCACCCACACCGGGTAGCCTACAATCACCTCTAAATATCTTCAGTTTCAAGCCTCTGGCCTCTGTGGGCACTTGTACTCATCACATACCAACCTGCAGGCCACACCCATGTATGGGTAATTTTAAAAGTAACAGAAATAAATCTAAGAGAAAAGAATGTAACTTCGGCTCTTGCAATACACAGACAAGCTCTCGCAAGCCCAGGGCTTTCTTTGTACTCAGCCCTTCTTCACTGGGCTCCTATGGTCGGCGAACAGTCAGGGGCATTTGTCCTTTTTCAGGTTCGCTCTGCTCTGCGTGAGGTGATAATGATCTGGCTTTCCTTCCCAAGAGAGAAAGGACATTATTGCTTCCGAGGGTTTCGCACTTTGGTGATTGGCCTTGGTCCCAGAAGAGGCTCTCTCAGCAGAAATATCAGCTGACCACAAAAACAGGAAAAGAATCCTTTGACCCAAGGCTGGGTTAGTGCCTGCAGACTGAACTGGGTTGCCACTAGATGGCGATCTAGAATTTCTTGAGACAGAACAGACAGCTTAACATTGAATCCATTGCTTATTTCTTTACTTCTCCAGGTTGTCTTCTGGCTTTCCCGGTCTGTGCTTAGTTATTAAACACCTTGAAATATCTGGATGTTGGTGGTGCACATCCTTAAATCCCAGCACTTGGGAGGCAGAGGCACCAGGACAGCCAGGGCTATACAGAGAAACCAAACCAAAACAAAAGGCCTCTAAAGCTGTGTTAATGAAAAATATGGAAGGGATTTTAGGATTCTTTATCTAGTTGTTTGTATGTAGCTCTAGCTGGTTGGGAACTCACAGAGATATGCACAGAGGTATGCATCCCTAGCCAGGCCACCCAGCTTGGATTTGATTTTTTTTAAGGGTTTGTTAATATTTATTTTGGGTGTATGGGTATATTTTGTGTGTATGGCCTTCATGTATATACGTGTACTGTGTGAGTGCCTGGTGCCCACAGAAGCCAGAAAGGGAGTGACAGGCCTCCTGGAGCTAGAGCCCCTCAGCCGCCACGAAGGCTTTCGGGTAGGAGGCAGTCCTGCGGAGGCAGAGGGAGTTGTGTTTCTCTGGCTCAAGTGAAACAGGTTTGTAGTTCTCTTGGGACAGGAGCAGGGGTGTGGAAGATGGGGGTGGATTTGTGTGTGGGAGGGTATGTGGGAGGGTGTATATGTGTGTTGTGACATGGTGTTTGTTTTTGTCCTTTAAGACAAAGTTTCTCTGTGTAGCCTTGGCTGTCCTGGACTTTGTACACCTAGCTGGCCTCCAACTCAAGGAGATCCACTTGGCTGTGCTTCCCCGAGTGCTGGGATTACAGGCGTGGGATCACGGTGGACTTGTGGAGGTAAGAACAACTTCCAGGAGTCTGTGCTCTCCTACCATGCAGGTCCCAGGAATTAAACTCAGGTCCTTCGGCTTGGTGGCAAGCGTCTTTACCCACTGAGCCATCTCGCCAGATCCCTGGGGGAGATTTTCTTTGGTGCTACTAGAAAACAACACCCTAACCCACTGGGTGTGAAAGGGTGTTACAAAGTCACTGCAGGAACACAGTCAGTCCAGAACATGTGCTGTTTGTCTAGAACACAGCGTAGCAACAGGTGGGCATTTGGGTACCAGCAGGTTTTGAAAGTCATTGAGGAGGACACAGCCCTCTCTAATCATTAACAGCTAATCCAAAAGGGCCTGTCAATCACCTTGGTAGAAAATACTCCATACAAAAGTTCTGGAGACTCTAAGTAGTATAAAAACGACCTAAATAGATCTGCGGGTGCCATGGTCTCTCTGGCTTTTGTCCATTCTCACCCTGTGAGGGTAGTTTTCTTCCCCACAGTGGTGCCTTTGGCCATGATCCAGCTTTATCCTGGGAGAGTGTTTCTCTACAGTGGTGCCTTGGCCGTGTTGGTGCCTCCCAGGAGGAGGCCCCATTTTACTCTGTAATAAATTTTGTCCATCTTCTATTCTGTCCTCTTCTATTCCGTTCTCTCTTCTGTGTGTCTCATCGGAATTCTTTTCACAAATATCACAAGGAGGGTGAGCCGGTGGAGACCGGGAAAAGACTGCAGTAACATCTTCTGGTGTTTCTACGTGGTTGCCATTCGATATCTTTCATCTCGTATGGCCATTTGTCCCAGGTTTGAGATGTGGCAACGAGGTGTGGACTCTCCTCCCTTAGGTTAAGGCTGTGAAATCTTCTCCTTCACTTGCTTACAATCTTCTCTCAGTGTTCACATGCATGTGGCTACAGAATCTACCTTTGGGGTTTGTTTGTTTTTTTTAATGTATTTATTTTATGTATGTGAGTGCTCTCTCTGCATGTGCAGCTGCATGCCAGAAGAGGGCATCAGATTGCAGCATAGGTGGTTGTGAGCCACCATGTGGGTGCTGGGAATCGAACTCAGGTTCTCCGTAAGAGCAGACAGTGCTCTCAACCTCTGAGCCATCTCTCTAGATGCCCCAGAATCTATCTTATTTTCTTATTTGGGGGACTGTATGCTTTAGATCATTGGCTCAAGCTCCACCTGCATGGTCTCCTGTTAAATACACACTAAGCAAACTGCTGTGTCTTTTTCAAAACAGTGGTAGGTATGCTTACATTATTGTTTTTGGTTTTAGTTTTTTGTTTGGTTTGGTTTAGTTTTTCAAGACATGATTTCTCTATGTAGGCTGTCTTCAGACTTGCTCTGTAGTCCAGGCTGGCCTCAAACTCAGAGATCCATTTGCCTCTGCCTCCCCAGTGCTGGGACTAAAGGTGCGCACCACTATACCCAGATAATATTTTACATCTTTTAAAAAATATTTTATGGGATCCTGAGAGATGGCTCTGCACTAAGAGCACTTCTTATGGGCTGGAGAGATGGTTCAGAGGTTAAGAGCACTGGCTGTTCTTCCAGAGAACCCTGGATCAATCCCAGCACCCACATGGCAGCTCACAACTCTGTTCTGTAACTCAACTTCTGGTGGATCTCACACAAACACCACCTGTACATAAAAATAAATAAAATTTTTAGACTTTGTCTTGCATGTTTGTATGTACCACAGCTTGATGTATAAGTTTGAGGTCAGTTCTTCCCTTCCTCCTAAGGTCCCATGGGTTGAACCCAGGTTGTCAGCTTGCTCAACTATTGCTTTTACACATTGAGCCATCTTGCTGACCCCTGTGGAGAGCCTTTTGGCACCTTGCTGACCCCCCCCCCCCAATTCTTGGCATCTGGCCTGACCTGGTTTAATGGCCTACCACTGGGTACAACAGTGCATTCCTGGCTGAGCTTGCGATAAGATCACCTTCCTGAAACACCTGGGGCCCCTGAGTAACACTTCTGAGGAACTTTCCAAACAATCGTTATTAACACACCTTGGGACTCCCTTTGTTGGGTCTTCCTGTGATACACCATTATTAATATATCTTATGACTCCTCTGGTGGATCATCCTGTGAGTCCTGGTCACTTAGCAACCCTGCCAAAGGCAATCACATTCCTTCTGCCCTGCCTTCTCCCTATAAAGTTGTATGGAAAATTTGAATAAATGGAGACCTTGATCAGACAGCTTGTCTCAGTCTTCATTTCTCGTGTCTCTTGTCCCCCTTCCATTCCCCACCCCCATTCAGGGTCTCGTTCGACTGACCTGCAGGACGGGTCAGGCCTCAAGTAATGTTTTCTGTGCATCCCTATTGTCATGTGATAAGGTCGTATATTCCTTCCATTAGGTTTAAGGAGATCACCCCAGACTTCAGCTGTGTACACACGTGTTTTTGAAGCACTTATTTCATTCAAGGTCCTGGAAAGAACTTAGAGAGTCCCCTGAGGTCATTCATCCTTTGGTACATGTGGTCATTATGTCCTAAGTTACTCCATATTTTGTAAAACACTGATTTTTTTTTTTTCTCAGACTGGGCCTTGCTTTCAAAGATTCCATTTTACAATTTGACTCCATTTTGAAGGTGGAGGATGACTCTGAATCTTGGTGGTTATGTGAATGGCGCCATCTGTACCATCCTTGCATCACAGCTTATGCCCAGAGTAAACTGGGAATGGCAGCACATGCCTTTAATCCTAGCACATCCAGACAGAGGTAGGTGGATCTCTGTGAGTTCAAGGCCAGCCTGGGTCTATAAAGTCCAGAACAGCCAGGGCTCTGTTACACAGAGAAACCCTGTCCTGAAAAACCAAAAGAAGAAGAAAGGAAAAAGAAAGAGCACAGTACCATTCGATAAGTTTCCTGGCGGTTTTTGAGACTACAGGGTTACATGGGTATAACAAAATCTTATCAGGGGAACCAGGCTCAAGAGCTTAAGGCCGCCCAAAAGAGTGCCATTCTTTTACCTAGACACGGTAAAGAGGGGGCCATCTGCACTGTCATATGCCAAGTCTGAACTAACTCAGGGTAAAGGGCTATCTGTGTGCCTATAATGCCAGCGTGCATGCTGCCCCTGGGCTCTCTCGGGACCCATGAACCTGTGGCCCCCCTCAGCTCTTCTCACCTGCTCCTTGCCCTAAACTTCTTTAAGCACAAGGGCTTTCCTTCCCCTAGCGTCTCGTTCCTCTGTAACCCAGGCATTTCAGCTATGTAAGCTCTTGGCCCACTCTTTTTTTTTTTAATTTTTTTTGGCTCTCTTTTTTTAATTTTAATGTTTTAATATTAATCACAGGTTATTTACTTTGTATCCCAGCCATAGCCCCCTCCCACATTTCCTCCCAATCCCACCCTCCCCCCCTCATCTCCTCCCTGTCCCTTTCCAAGTCCATTGCTAGGGGAGGTCCTCCTCCCCTCCCATCTGACCCTAGCTTATCAGGTCTCTTCAGGACTGACTTTCTCACACAAACACCACCTGTACCTGTGGCCTAGCAAGGCTGTTCCCCCCTTGGGGTGGGAGGGAGGTAGAGGAGCCAGCCATTGAGTTCCTGTTCCCCTTACTAGGGAAACCCACTTGGGTACTGTGCTACTGTGGGCCACATCCAAGCAGGGTTTGGCTCTCTGTTTTCTTCACCTCTTCTTCTCCGACCCCCCCTGTTGTCACCTTTAGTCCACGACTTTCTCTCCTGCTCTGGACTCTTCCAGATGCCTCTGGCTGTACTCTCCCTCACGACTACAATAAAAATCTTCCCCTCAACCATACCTTACAGCGGTCTTGTCTTCACTTTATACATAATGGTTACAGCCTCTACTGACCTTTCACCTGACTACCTGTTGTGTGCAATAGGGGACCAACACCCAGAGAGCTCTGACTCTCTCAGGGCCTTCCAGCTACCCCGGGTCCTGCTGTAGGCAGTGGCCTACTGAAACTGCTGTCTACCCATCCTCCTGTTCATCTTTTCAGACCTGTCATCCATCTGTCTAGTTAACCATTCATCTGGCTGGGCAGCAGCGGCAGAAATCTTCAACCCCAGCACTCAGGAGGCAGAGGCAGCCGGATCTCTGTTAGTTTGAGGCCAGCCTGGTTTACAGAGTGTGTCCATGACAGCTAGTGCTACACAGAGAAACCCTGCCTCAAACAAACAAAACAGAACACAAAAAACATGTTCACCTGGCCTTGGTCGTGCCCTTTGGCCTCTACACCTGAACTCAGTCCTGTGGCTTCATTTTCAATCCAACCTGTGGCCCAAGGCAGCCTGACTCACAGCTTCTGCTTCCTCCCCCACTCCTTGTTTTAACAATGTACAGACTGCTGCATCACAGGCCTTGATGGCCTACTCAAAGTGTAGCAAATTCTGTTGTCTATGATAGGACTCTCAAAAAGGAACATCACACAAAAGGAGGCGAAAGTTAGCAGAGAAAGAAATGAAAGGGACTGCAGAAACCTGGTAGGGAATCTAACCTCTGAGTTTTGTTAGGAAACTAGCAAAAGTTCTTGCAGCCTGAAGGGATGGTTTCGAATCTCACTTCACTCCTAAAGGAAACAGAATAACAAATAAACATTTTAGCTGTCTATGCACTGCTCATTAGAAAAAAAAATTTGCCCAAATATTAACACCCTCCAAAACCCCTTGCCCTCAGTGTGGTAAGACAGGAAGCTGGAGGACTTATAGCCTCAAGAACCAAAGGATTCTCCCAGAAGCCAGAGCCCCAAATGGTACCCCTGGAATGAGGAAGCCCCGGGTACCAGTTGACCTCTGGTTCCCCACTGATGGCATGGGGCCTTAAATAAATCTTGAAATCATTATGGTCTCTTTTCCGTGTGAGGTGTCCTGGGATCTGTCAAGAATCAGTCACAGATGAGCCCGAGGCACTAGGTCAACTCTGTGCTGTGGCTGGCAGTTAATACCCGCTTGTCTAGGTGTTCTTAGGGTTTACGAGTTACAGGCAGTAACTGCATGACTAAGCCCACATTCAGAAGAGGAGACAATCTCAAGAACCAGGAGATTCATTAGATAAGGCCATGCAGCCTGAGCCAACGGGACGGGGAGTTTGGGGACGGGGGTTATGCTAGACAAACATGAGGACAAAAATTGTGACTCTGGAACGCCAGCCTATGGAGGGAAATGGTAACAGAACATAAGGAAATACACTTCAAAGTCTGCTGTTCAAGCTCCTCCTGCTACTGGCTGCTGTAACATCAGGGTGCAGGAGCAGAACTGAACTGCAGGAGTGAAGTGCGGCAGAGGGTATAAAGATAAAAGGCAAGAGATGATGGGTTAAGGTGAGGAGTCTTGATCAGATTCATTTTCTCTGCTGCTTAAAGGAAAAGGGGAAATTTCAAGCATGCCAGCCAGCAGTGGATAAACTGGGAATGCAGCGAACAGGAGAGAGGACCTTGGGAAGCCACAGCCCAGCTTTTCCTTGGGGTCTGTTTTTGTTATATATATTTTTTAATGGGACAAGGTTTCTTTCTGTAGCCCTGCCCTGAAATTCACTTTGTAGACCAGGCTGGCCTTGAACTCAGAGATCTGCCTCCCAAGTGCTGGGATGAAATGTGCATGCCACCATACCCAGCTGAGCGCTGGGTTTTTTTTAAAGTCTTTGAAGGGTCCTCCTCCCCTAATTTGGGGTTGGGCAGTTTGAAGAAAGACAGGATGGCTCTTTGGCCCACAACTGTCTTGTAAAGCATTCCCTAATCAGAGGTTCAACTTGTTGAGCCAGTTGAGTCAGCTGCAGGCCCTACTGGTAGGAGAAAAAGCTAAACAGGGGCTTTGTTTAAGGTGTCAGGCTTTTGTCTGAGTCAGGAGGAGGAAGACGAGGCCATCCATCTTGAAAGTTCATCACCTTTATTACCTGTAATTACCAATAGTCTTCCCGGAAGCCTCCAGAAGCCCTCAGTAAGCTCTCAGTCTAAACCCTTAGGTGCTTCCTCGATACCCTTTTCTATAGTTAGTTGTGTCTGTAGATGACAAAGCCCAATCTTTAAGCCTCTGTAATTAATAAGTCACAACAAGCTAAGAAGAATACGGGTTACAAAGATAGCCTAATGCATCGAAAAAGATAATCCTTTTCAACTGGTGAAATGGGTGTTAATTAAAATACAAGGAGCAGGGCCAGGGATGGTGTCTGATGCTTTTCATCCTGGTGCTCGGGAGGCAGATCAAGAGGCAAGTGTACAGGGCCAGCCTGGTCTACGTGGTGAGTTCCAAGCCAGGCAGAAAACCACAGAGCACAGCTTGATAGAAAGATTTATCAACACAAATCAAGGCTACAGTGTTATTCAAATCATATCAGAGAAACCAAAGCTACAGATTTAACTCTGAGACACATGGCACCGTGGCACAGTGAGACCCTGCTCAAAGAAAGAAAAGGAACAGGCCAGGCAGTGCACATCTTTAATCCCAGGAAGGAAGAGGCAGTGGATCTCTGAGTTGGAGGCCAACCTGGTGTACAGAGTAAGTTCCAGGACATCCAAGGCTACACAGAGAAACCTTGTCTCGAAAAAAACAGAAACAAAGAGACAAACAAACAAACAAGCCATTTCTTGGGGGGGGGGGTAGATGGCTCAGTGTCCAAGAAGGTTGGCTACTTTCCCAAAGGACCCAGGTTCTGTTTCCAGCACCCATGTAGTGCATTTCAACTCTCTGTGATACCAATTTCAGAGACCAGATGTACTTTTCTGGTTTTTATGGGCACTAGTCAGACACATGGTGCACACACATACAGGCCAGATACTCATGCACATCAAATAAAATAAATAAAACTAAAAATAATTTTAAAGCCATACTTATTGTGTGTCCTTGACTCTGCCCAGCCTTTCATTTCTGCCTTTTACAGCCAAGATAAAAAGGCCTTAGATTACTATGCCAATTTATCCCTGTTATGACTGGAAATGTTTTCCACTGGAATAATCATCTAGTTTCCATTTTCATTCCACCTGCAGGACTAAAATATGCCATTTGATCAAGGCTACCTGCTATGTGTATATTCTTGATAATTCTGCTAATAGCTTATCTGCTTTACATGATCTACAAAGTTAGATTCAAACTATGACAGCACCATCCCTTTTGGTGAACAGCCTTGGAACTGGATCTCTGGGTTTGTAGCTGCTACAAATATAGCCTTTGGACCTGTGTGCATAACTGCTGTCTCAACTTTATCTCCTCTCATTTAAACAGAATACCATTGGTCAAAGAGCACAACCAGGAAGTCATTCTTTAGTAAGCACTTTATCACTGAGAAGGCAACCGATTAACACCCTAGAGATACAGTGTATATATCTCTCCTCTAGCCAGCAGATTATCTCAGGAGTGGAAACAAAGACAATTAGCCCAAAGGTTAGTCTTTTCCCTATGGTCCAAGGGTTCACCCTTGTCTCAAGGAATCATCCTCTAAGGGTCTCTCTCCTATTTCCCCCTGCTCTTGCTCCTCATTCTGCTCTGTTTCTGTGCAGCCAGGCTTGCATATCCCCAAGGCCGCTGAACCTTGTGTTCCTCCTGCCGCATTACCTGAGCTAAGGGTCAATGCAGAACAGAACGGCAGCAGCGTGTCAGTGTTGAGCAACTTAGATGTGTGTGTACAGATTCCTTTTTACAATACGGAGCACAAATAATAGAGTACTAAACTTTGGGCATTGCAACTCCCTTGGGATCTCTCCAACTCTCAGAGGTTCCTTCTCAAGTTTCCTTAATCAATCTATATTCATTCTGCTAAATGAATCCATCCCTAGTGTCCCTTATGATTTCCCATTATCAGTACTAACTCATATCTGTAAGATCTGTATATAAATGATGACATCCTGCTGTTATGAGTTTAGTTGGTTGATAGCATGGCTTCTTACCAATAAGAGAGTTTTTTGACATAAAGCTGTATAGTACACACTGGAGCACACCCTTTGTAACAGCAAAAAGTTAGGTTGAGAGGGATTTTTTTTTTTTGGTTGTGTTTTGTCTTTCAAGGCAAGGTTTCTCTGTATAGCCCTGGCTGTCCTGGAACTCACTCTGTAGAGCAGGTTGGCCTCAAACTCAGGGATCCACCTGCCTCTGCCTCCCGAGTGCTGGGGTTAAAGACATGTGCCACCACCGCCTGGCACTGAGAAGGATTTTAAAAAGGAAAATCGGGAAGCCTTCTCTTAAGGCCTGTAAAGCTCAGAGGCCATGAGGAAATAAAAGATAGGAGAGAACTGAAGAAATCTGTGCTGGCTACTTTTGTGTCAGCTTGATGCAATCTGAAGCCACCTGAAAGGAAAGAGCCTCAACGAAGAAAATGCCTTCATAAGATCAGCGCTGTGGGCAACCCCGTAGGGTAGGGCATGTTCTTGTTTAGTTATTGATGTATGAGGGCCCGGCCCATTGCCTGTGCTGCCACTGTGCCAGTGGTCCTGGCTTCTATAAGAAAGGAGGCTGGGCAAGCCACGGCGAGTAAGCCAGTGAGCAGCACTGCGGCATGGTCCCTGCATTGGTTCCTGCCTCCTGTTTGAGTTCCTGCCCTGACTTCCCTCAGTGATGGACTATTACCTGGGAGCGTAAGCTGAAATAAACCCTTTCCTCCCCAAGTTGCCTTGGTCATGGTGTTTAATCACAGCATTAGTAACCCTAACTAGGACAAAATATTTTACCTCTTTTATTTTTTTGTTTGCTTGTTTGTTTTGTTTTGTTTCAAGACAGGGTTTCTCTGTGTATCCTTTGCTGTCCTAGACTTGGATTTGTAGACCAGGCTGGCCTGGAACTCAAAGCTCTGCCTGCCTCTGCCTCCCTGAGTGCCGGGATTACAGGCGTGCACCACCATGCCCAGCTTCTTCTATTTCTATCAGAGACAGTTTTATGAACTGTCTTAATCTTTTGTTAGACCTAAATATTTTTTAGTACATTTCATGAAAACAACCCAAAATTTGACAGTTGAAATACTTAAAATGTCTCTCTTCTGCTGGGTTGGCTACAGACCTGCCCTCAGGTAACCCCGCAGTGAGCAACGTCATCTGTCTAGGCCCCTTGATCATCCTTTGAAGCCTAAACCTCAGCAAGAATAGATACCCTAAATCTTTTTTTTCTTCTCTGTTTTGAGGCAGGATAGAAACAGAGTGAACATTTCAGGGACAGGAGAACGGGAAAGGATCCCCTCAGGTAGGTCCCTGACAGAAGCCTCTCGCCAGCAGAGAAGCCCAAATTCCAGTATAGTTGACAACTGCTGCAGTTTCTGTCCTTTGAGCCAAGTACTTATACTTGGCTGTGTCTTACTCTCTGACTCTCCCTTCAGGAACTTGTTGTAACAAATACTGAGAAGGTGGGTTTGGTAGATCATGGAGAAGGAAGGTGAGACCAGTTACCTTTCAGAATAAATCTTATTAGGAGAGTCTCCTGACAGAATGGTCAGGCCTTCGATAGCAGAGCACTGGGCCTTGTTTCTGCCCCACCCACCCACCCAAGAGATCTGTGTGCTCAAAGAGGGGGTTGTCTGTGTTTCTTCTCAAGGGACAAATTGCAGAAGGCGGCATGGCCTGATTTCTCCAGGCTGAGGATCTGATATCTTAGAGTGAACTGTGTCTTAAAGTGGCAGGCTCATGATGTAATTCTTCAAACCTTTTTTTGTTGTTGTTTGTTTATTTTTGAAGAAGAAGATGGGGAGGAGGAGAAGGAGGCACTGGAGAGATGTCATAGAGGTTAGGAACACTTGCTGCTCTTACAGAGGACCCAGGTTCGAGTCCCAGAATGCACATTCTGACTCACAATCATCTGTAAGTACAGTCCCAAGGGATCTATTGCCCTCTTCTGGCCTCTTGGAACACAAAGCACAAATGGAGTACACACAACATCCATGCACACAAAACAGATAAAATAAATAAACAGACAGATAAAATAAACCTTACAAATAGAAAAATCAGAGATTAAGAACATTGGCTGTTCTTCCAAAGGTCCTGAGTTCAATTCCCAGCAAGCCACATGGTGGCTCAGAACCATTTATAGTAAGATCTGGTGCCCTCTTCTGGTGTGCAGGCACACAGGCAGGCAGAACACTGTATAAATAATAGATAAATAAATGTGTAAAAAATAGGAAAATTAATTTATAAGAAAGGAAAGTGAAGGAGAGCAAAGGGTGGTGATCACTAGCTAGACTCAAGTCTCTGGCTTTTTTTCCCTCTCTGATTTCAGATTTCTTTATTTTTATGTATGAGTGCTCTAGCTGCATGTACACCTGCATGCCAGATAAGGGCATCAGATCACATTATGCATGGTTGTGGGCCACCATGTGGTTGCTGGGAATTGAACTCAGGACTTCTGTAAGAGCAGCCAGTGCTTTTTACTGCTGAGTCATCTCTCCAGCCCCAACCAAGGTATCTTTGTAACTCCACCATTTGCTTGGGATGGTGGTTCTTTAGTCCAAGCATTCAAGGTGCCGAGGTAGGTGTATCTCTGTGATTTCAAGGCCAGCCTGGTGTACATAGTGAGTTCCAGGACAGTTAGAGTAACAGGACAAACCCTGTCTCAAAATAAAAGTAATAAAAAGAAAAACTTTAAAAAATATTATGAAGAACAGATCACCATTTATTAAAACAATAACTTTTATTTGACATTCAGATACAGCTCAGACACAAAACCCAAACAGTTTTAAATAAATGTCAAGCTGTCAATTTTCTAAAGTACTCAGTGATCTTTATTAAACACAATCATTTAAAGACACTGCTTATAAATCTTATCATGAGCAAATCAAAATAAGCTTGAATGATGAAAAAGAGCTCACACCCACACTGGTGCCTGTGTTGTTCTCTGTAGCCTGCCTTGAGAAGCCCATACCTACACTTTCTGTAACACCCACTTCAGAAAAGCCCAGTTCCATGCTCCTGGATCTGTTCCATTTTCTTGCTGAATCACACTCTTTCTCTCTTGTTCCAATGCTTAAATACCTTTATTAGAATCTCCAACTCTGCTTCATCATCATGTCTAGTTCTGAAATTCTTTGTGTGTGTGTGAGAGCGAGAAAGAAATGACAAAAAGGCAGCATAGTGGTCTCTCTGATCCCTAACCGTTCTTCTTTTAATTTTAGGATTAATTTAGGTGTATGTGTTTGCACAGGGATGGGGCTGCTCTGTGGAGCTCAGGGGGATAATCCCTGCTACTCTCTTATCCTTCCAGTTCCCTGTCAGAAGTTTTTTTCTCAGTGGAAGATGTAGGGAATGAAGCAGGTATGTCGATGGGGAAGGAGCCAGAGACAATGAATTCTAGAGATGGCCATTGTGGGTGGGCTTGTCAGGAGGGGCACAGTAGGAAGACTAGGTAATAACTAGATGATAATCAGATGGAGCAGACCTTCTGTGGTAGGACTAAGGGATCTTGGGTGGCTGTGGAACCCCCAACCACTCGCGGGGGCTAAAAAGTCACCTGGGAAATGTAAGAAACAAGTCCACAAGGGGCATCTGTTTGCCTGTGTCCTACCAACAAGAACTAGTAAGGCTCGCCGCTGCAGGGCCAGCCCAAGTAATCAGCACACCAAGAAAGAGAGGAGGCTTTGTTTGAGAATGGTAGGTTCGAATCCAAGTGTGTGAGTTCAGCTGTGGAGATCCAGTGGATGAGACCCTGTGGGTGCAGGAGAAAGCAACCTGGCCTTACACAGAGAGAAGACAAGGCCAAGCCCGGAAGGGGCTTCTGCAACAGGTGGGACAGACCAGGAGAGGAAGGCATTGGTGGTCCAGGTTAGTTTCCCTAGCTGTAAGGACTAGTAGGGTCACTGAGAGAGGCAGGTGGGAAAGACTTGCAGGCTTCTGGGAGGGCTGTTTGTAAAGTTCTTTCCCAGGAGGAGATGTAACATCCCCCCCACCCCCACAGGCACACAAACCTGCTCCTAAGGTCCCAATAATAAACCCAGGTATCAGTCCTCTGAAGCTCTCTTTGGGGGAACTTGTGGTTTTATTGGGCTTCCTTACAGTGCATGGGTGAAGGGGTCACTAAATGGAATGGAATGAGGGTGCTCCCACCAGAAAGCCTTATCCAATAGGGATGATCACTTTCCCACAGCTGACTAGATGGAGCCCCCTCTCCTAGTCCTTCTGTATCTCTATCCTCTAACCCCTCCCCCAGGACCCCAAGGCCGCATGAGGAGAATTGCACACACATGGTTGGGAGGGGTGGCCGGATACTGTGATGAGGGGGTCCCGTGACCCTTTCTACATGTTACCTCTAGGAGGGAAGGCACACAAGCAGATGTCTTCTGAGCAGGCCCAGCCAAACTGAAGTGGGTGCCAGTCATTTCAGAGGAGAATTCTTTAACACAGAGGCACCCAGAAGGGTCCTGGTGGTGGTAGCCTTTGAGGTCTAAGGTCCTGAGAGTTGGACACTGGGCCTCAGCCACCTCTGTGTGCCCCTTAAAATCCGGGCAAAACATTGGGTATTTGCCAAGCAGATCTGTGGGGGAAGATGCTACAGTATGGGAGGGAGTCAGAGCCTCTCTATGTGGGAGGGGAGCTCCCAGGGAATGAAAACTTAAGCAGTGGCAGGTTCTGGAGCCAGAGCCAGAGCAGGGCCAGAGCAGGGCCAAGCACTGGGGCACAAGGATTCTCTTCTCTCATCTTGGCAGGGGCACAAGATCTGCTGCTGGAGATCCCTGTATCTGCTGGCTCCTGCTGTGCTGTGTCTTAGAGGTGGCTCTCAGCCAAAGCACAGGTCTAAGCCCTGCTTAACTGTACTTGGCCTTCTTGAGGGGGTTACTGGACATGCCCACATGGGTGCCTCCAAACAGGTCGCGCCTCTTCCCCAGAGCCAAGCATCCTCATCACCAGGTAGGTTAGTGCCACCCTTTCCTACTCTCTATGTGCCAGTTGGAACTTAGGAAATCCCAGCCTCCTACTCGTCTCTCTCCACAGTACCAATTTTATCTGCAAACACCTTCTGCCCACTCTGGAAGTGTCTACCATGGGGTCGCTTTTCTGCTTATGTCACCCAAGCTCCAAGCCTGGCTTTTAGTTTCATGCTAGGCCCATCACTTGCACTGTGAGTTTTGAGACCTCCCAGCATCTGAACTCCTGTATAGCTGAGTGCCTCATATACGGCACCAAAAATACAGTGTTCCAACTCCTGCAGATTCTCAGGGACAGGCTGCTGGCTGAGATTGTATGCCAGGTTTGGAATGGTTTGGGTTGAATAGGTATCCTGGAGTTTCTAAGTCTACCTGGGCCCCAAGACTTTCCGACATGTCCCTGGTAGCACCCAGCTAGGTCTTTCCCGTTCAGGTATGACCTCACAGGACTGAGGACTTTGATCTGCTGCCTAGTGATATCGGATCCAATTGCCTCCCTCCACCTGCCGCCTACACTTCCCATCTGCTACATGAGTAACTTGGTCTTGGAACACTCACTTCTTTCTTTCAGTCTTGGTGCCCTGAATCCTTTTCGTCCCTGACATTGAACTCCAGTTGCCCCCAGGCATCTTAGCTCCTTCCTAGGCCTAGCAAGTGCTTCCTGGGCCTGGCAAGTAGTAGCTTTAGAAAGAGTGGGCTGAAGTGGGGGCCACTGTCATGGACTATCTGGCCCACAAACTTCTGTAACCCCCCCAAATATTTGATACTCCGCTTCCTGCCAGGCACTCCAAACCCAGTTTGGGATTGAAGGCATGACACCATCTTAGAGCCCGCATCCATGGTCAACCAGAACGCAACTTCCCAACTCCAGCAGGTGTGGGAGCAAAGGAGGAAGATGCTCAGGGTAGCCTCAAGGAACACAATTGTCAACACAGTGTGGTCTCTTGTTCTAAGGGGCAGCTGATGAGAGAGGCACCTGTTGCCAGGAAAGTAGGAACTTCAGGGGAGTTCTGAGGAACCAGGTGGTACAGTGCCCCCCAGAAGAGAATTTGCAAAAAGAATGGGTTTCAGAGAGAGTAAAAAATAGGGGGACACAAGTTCCCAGACTTGTAGAGGAATCTTAATTCAGAACATGGCTGCTCTGGTAAGAGATCACATCCAAAGACCTTCTAGGTCTGTGTGATCTGGCTGGAATACAAACATGCCTTTAACCCAGGAGACAAAGGCAAGCAGATCTGAGTTCAAGGCTAGCCTGGTATAGAGCAAGTTTCAGGTAAAGAAAAGCTTGGGTCCAGGAGTGGTGGTACATACCTTTAATCCCAAACAATGAAAGTAAAATTTGTTTGTAGAAGGAAGCACTCATGTTTGAAAGTGATGTCTAATTGAGAGAGGGAGAGAGGAAGAAAAGGAGAGAGGGAGGAAAGAGAGAGGGGACAGAGGGAGGAAAGGAAGGGGAGAGGGGTGAAGAAAGAAGAGGAGGTAGTTTTACCAGGAGAGTTTTACAGAGAGAGGTTGAATGAGAGAATAGTAAGAGACAGGTGAAGACAGAATGAGCCAGAGAATGAGGAGCGAGAAGGTTAGAGCTGGAGTTAGTTTGAGGCAAAGCAGAGCAATTCAAAGCCTGAGAGAAAAGCCAGATTGAATAAGTCAGTTGGGAGAGGAGTTTGAGCCAGAACAGCTGAATTAAACCAGCCATCCTATGGCTCAGTAAGAACAAGAAAGAGTAAGCTTGTTATGCAATACGTCTCAGAGGCTGAAAATATTCTAGGCCTAGGTTAGATTGTACAGAGGTTAGAAGCTTCCAGGACTAGGCCTAAATTACCAGACAGAGGTAATAAGCCTCCAAAACAACAATTGACCCAGGTGAATAAAAAGTTCCTTTTACACTAACAGGCATAGTTGGCAGGAAAGCTAGGGTGTTTCTGATTCTCTGTGTGGCTGGCTCAGCTGCTGCTGCCAACTACCACTGCAGCCTGTGCAAGTGAATACTGAGAGCTGTGGTGAAAATGACCAAGTGTTAGCTTTGTGTTACACCATCACTTTTCAGGAAGGAAAATAGACAAAAATAGAGCCAACCCAAGGGTCTAGGAATATGTCTGAGTGGGTAAAAATGCCACCTATGAAGCCAAGTCCTGGAACCCTGTAAAAAACAGTCCTACGGTGAGATAGGAGAGGAGAGAGAATTGCCTGCAATCTTAGCCTGGTGTGCACAGGGCAACGGAAATAAAACCCTGCCTCAGAAAGTACCAGAATTAACTGGTTCTTTAAAATTGTTCCATAACATTCACCTACAATAAACAAACAAACAGCCCCTCTTGGGGCTGGAGAGGTGGCTCAGTGGTTAAGTCTCTTGCTGCTCTTTCAGAAGACAAGGGTTTGATTCTCAGCACTCATAGGGTAGCTCACAACCATCTGTAACTTCAGTTCCAGGAGATCTGACACCCTCCTCACACACATACATGCAGGTAAAAAAAATTATACACGTAAAATAAAAATAAATTGTACTTGGGAAGTAGAGGCAGGCATATCTCTGAGTTCAAGGATAGCCTAGTCTACAGAGTAAGTTCATGGACAGCCAAGTCTACACAGAAGAATCTGTTAAGTCTGAAATCACAACACGGAGACCACCACTGACATACACAATTGGCAAGAGTGTTTTATTTCCCGAAAACCTGCATGCAGGGGTCAAACCATTTTACAAAATGGTGACCCTAGGCAAAGGCCTTTTTATAGGAAACTAGGGGATTCTAGCAAGGCTTAGGTAGTCTAAACCTCATTAGTGGTTACAAGGATCAATTCCTCATTGGCTTGCATCCAGGTGGGTTGGCTGCAGTCCCGTGCCATGAATGTTTAACTACAGAATGAGGTAAGGCTGCCCAGCACAGATGCCCCATCCTGAGACAAGATATTTTCCCATTCTTGTCATCATTTACAGGCTGTTCCTTGGGTAAGGAATTTTATGGTCTTGTTACTGAAACTGATAAGGAATGGTCTAGTTCCTGAGACTGATGACTTTTCTCTTAAAAGCAGGCCTGGTCCTAAAATGGAGACAAATTGGAGTTTATGTGTCCCCTCAAACCCTGTCTCAGAAAACTGAGGAAAGCTAAGCACCAAACCCGCCACCTTGAGCTTGCCAGGCAAGTGCTTTATCACTGAGCTGAATCCCCAACTGTGAACTTAAACAAAAAAGTCACCTCTGGCTGGGCGCACAGCTTAACGATAGAGTGCTTAGCAACCATTCATGAGGCCTTAGGAGATTTTGAGTGAATTGGCCAGGGAAGTTTAAAGTGCTAGCTTGTCAAATGGCCATGGGTGGCTCACATCTGTAATATCAGAACTTGAGAGGCTGAAACAGAAAAATCTGCCAGGAGTTCGAGGCCAGCCTGGGATGCAGAGCAAAATGCTGTCTCAATTCAAACAAAGAAACAAAAAAACCACACACATACACCCCCTCCCCCCAACCAAACAACAACAAAACACCAAAAGCTGAAAGTGCGTCCTTGTGAGCATGAAACTGAACTCTCCCATGAGGCTATGCCCCGGGCGACCTCAAGGGGTCGCTGCGGCGTTGCAGAGGCGGGCACGTCTTGGGGGCGTGTCTCCTCGACTCCGCTCTACCCAGCCCGCATGCGCTCTTCCCCCGCTGCCTCGAGGACGGCTAGGGACCAGAGACATCTGCGGCGAAACCGGGAAGAGAGCGCTGCCGGGGACATGTGGCGGCCGGTGAGAACCAGGGTCCTGACACTGTGAGCCCCGCATCCCTGCGTTGAGGTCTAACTCTGTATCCCGCGATCCTGGACCTAACACAGGCCGGGGCCTTGCCCGCCGACCCCAAAGCTCTGGAGAACGCTCAGGTCCCGGGCCTCCCTTTGCTCCCAGCCCCCTTTGGGAAGACTCAGCATCACTTAGTCTTACTCCAGAGTCCTCTCCCTTCACCGCTCGGGTCTCCACGGGAAGAAGCTGCTCCGTACCCTCTATCGCTTCTGGGAGGGAGACAGTCCCATGATACCCGCTGGGTTAGGCTTGCCCTCGCTCTTTTGGCCCCCTGGTCTGTCCCTGGAGGTGCCCTCGTCTATCCTGTCCTTGGAGTATGGCCCCTCTGCAGCTGTGCTGTTTTTTTAAACTGAGGTTGTTTTTCTAGTACATCTGGCCTTGTAAGTTTAGATTCCGATAGGCATGGAGTTGGGTTAACTTTTGGCTTGCAGTGTGCTGCCCTGCTGTGGGTGTGCTTTCTGATAAAGAGTCCTGTCAGTGGAGATTCCAGCGTTCTGGCCTTTCACACAGTCCTTTACAGTTGCAAAACTTCTCCACATATCCATATCACTTGATCTTCTAGACAGGCCCTGGGAAGTTTGTTTTGTTTTGTTTTTTTTAAAGACAAGGTTTCTTTGTGTAACAGCTCTGGCTCTGTAGACCAGGCTGGCTTTGAGCCCGGAGATGGGGCTGATTCTGCGGGATTAAAGGCTTGCACCACCGCTGCCCGGCTGGAAAGGCTTGCAGGTTACTGTTCCAGAATGGTGACACCACTCTCTAACTCAAATCTCCAGTCTGTCACCTCCCAACTTTAGGAACTGTTCTGTGCCTCCGTTCCCCTTTCTGTTGAGGTGCTCTGGGATAGCCACCTTATTAAACTTCGCAGTCTGGTCCCCTCTTTTAGGGCCCTATCCTAATCTTGGCAGGCACTTCCTGCTGCAAGTTGGCTTCCATGGACATCCTTTATCTACCTCTAGCCCACTGTATCTGACTCTAGAATTCTCTTTAGATTGTGATTTTGCTGCTTCATGCAGTCACTGGAGAACTCTGGTTGAATGTGTGTATGTCTGTGTGTTTGTGTGTTTTTCTTCTGCAGACAGACTGTGCACACATTCATTCTCTGTAAAAAGGATGAGAACTACCCAGCATGGTAGTACTTGGGAGGCAGAGGCAGGAGGATTTCAATGAGTTCAAGGCCAGTCTGGTTTGCAGAGTGAGTTCAAGCCACATAGTGCCTTAAAAAGAAAGAAAAAAAGAAAAAAAAAAGGAAGTATTGCATGCCCATAATCCCAGCACTCAAGGGAGGCAGAGGCAGGCAGACCTTGCGAGTTTGAGGTCAGCCTGGTCTACAAAGTGAGTCCAGGATAGCCAAGGCTACACAGAGAAATCCTGTCTCAAAAAAAACAAATCCAAAAAAAGAAAGAAAGAAAGAGAAAAAAAAATGAGAACCAAATCAAATGCAGGGAACCTGTGGCCCTCTGTCTAAACAGGAAGAAGTGAAGGGGCTATGTGACAGTTGGAGGTCAGCATCACTGCAGGGTATGGACCCAGAGGAGTGTTCTCCCGTGGCATCATAGGGACCTGCAGAGGGAGGTCATGGTAGACAGAGACACAAGACTCTGGGTTCACCTCAAGAATAAAGGTTTTGTTTTCTCCACTGCGGTGTGTATAGTGTTTATAGGCAGAGCTAGAGCGAACAGTGTCTTTAACCCCTAATCTGGGTCTTTCCCTCTGTACTTCTCTGACCCTGCTGACCTTGTTTTGCTCCAGGGGACACTCCTTATCCTGCCTTCAGTCCCCCATAGTCATGGGGCTCACTACAGGTAGGTCAGGGTTTCTGCTTGAGAAAGGAACTGTAGACCATGGACCCCAAAACTGGGTGGCCCTTGTTTGGAATTTGTTTGGGTTTTTGGCAGGTCTGGCTGTAGGCTTGGCCTCTTGTGCCCTTTGGGGGCTAAGATTCTTTCCCATTTGATGGGTATTTCAGAAGATAGCTTAATGGGTGCTGGGTAGCCCATCCAAGAAGGACCCAGGTTGGGGCTAGAGAGATGGCTCAGAGGTTAAGAGCACTGCTTGCTCTTAACTCAGGACCTGAGTTCAATTCCCAGCAACCACTTAGTGGCTCACAACCATTTATAATGAGATCTGGTGCCCTCTTCTAGTGTTCAGGTACACATGCAAGCAGAACATTGTCTACATAATAAAATAAATAAATAAGAAAAAGAAAACCACAAAAGAAGAAGAACCCAGGCATTTGGGTAGAGGGTAGTAGCTCTGGAGTTTTTATCACAAGGCTTTATCTACTTGATGTCATGCCTAGAGCCAGACTATCATCATCTTTCCTGACTGTGACCTTTTGCTGTGGATGAATCCTGGTGGGGCAGAGGGCATTACAGGTGCCCCCTAAAAGAATCTTTGTTCTGTGTGCTTTGTAGGGAGGGATAAGAGGCATCCAGAGCTTTTCAGTTGCGGTACTAAATCCTAAGAAGTTATATGGGAGGCAGACCCTCCCCACTCAGCACTGGTTGGGCTTCATGCTGCCTTCAGCCTGCCTTAGTCATTTCATGCTTCTGTGTCCTCAGCGGTGACACGCCTGAGTCAGTAGCCCCTTTCCTGTCCCTTTGTCCCAACTAGTGAAAGCCTTTCTTGAGTCTCACTGTATAACCTGTCTGCATGTGTTGGAAATGGTCTTCTCTTCTGAGGGTGGTTAACCAATTTCTTCTCCTGCTCGAAAAGCAGCGGGAGCCTGTGAGCTGGGCAAGAGCACACACATCTTTACCTCCAGCACTTGGGAGGCAGAGGCAAGCTAATCTCTGAGTCTGAGGCCAGCCTGGTCTATAGAGTGAGTTCCAAGACAACTAGGGCTACAGAGAGAAACCCCATCTTGAATCCCCTCATCCCCATCCCCCACCCCACCAAAAAAAAAAAAAAGAAAGAAAGAAGGAAAAGAAAAGCAGTGGGAAGCTGGGGAGGCTTATACTGGATCAGCAAAGCCCTGGCACAGGGACAGAGCCTTGGAGCGCTGGGTGGGGAATCCTTGATCCCGCTGTGGCCTTGGTACTCTCCTGCTGGACACACGTCCACAGGGTTTGCTATGTCGGGCGCTGCTCCAAGGGCTTGCAAAGCATTTTGTGAGCTTAATTTACTCTTTTTTTTTTTTTTTTTTGAGACAGGGTTTCTCTGTGTAGCCTTGGCTGTCCTGGACTCGTTTGGTACACCAGGCTGGCCTTGAACTCACAGTGATCCACCTGCCCCACTGGCCCCCCACTAGAGTGCTGGGATTACAGGCATGCACCCCCACACGTGGCAATTTTCAAAGCAAGAATCTGAGGCTTTTTGAGGAAAATGAAGTTGACTTGCTAGATCAGTGCCACAGCCAAGATCCCTGTCCGGATAAATACAGGGCTCTGTGGTGAGCTAGGAGCTGTGTTTGCTCTAGCCTTTATCCTCTTGGCCCTTAGAACCATCTTCTTCCACGACAGCCTAGGCTACAGTGAAACACTGTCTTCAAAAAAACAAAACAAAAGCTGAAAAAGCACAATTTCCCCAACTCAGGTTACACTAAACGTCTCTAATAACCCGGGCACAGCATTGTCTCAGATTAGGGCGCCTACCATGAAAGAGCCACCTCATTCACAGAATGCTGCCTCTGACCTGGGGTTCTGATATTACAGAAAACCTTCTGTAACCTGTTTTCCCCCTTGTGCTACTAGAGTTTGTACAGGTCTTGTGCACGCTTATCCCCGAGACGGGTTAACCTGTGTACAGTTCGCTGGCCTTGAACTCACTGTGTAGCCCTGACTGGCCCTTGCATTTTCAATGATTCTCTTTCCATGGTCCATGGGTTTTTGGGATTACAGGCGATTGTTTTTTGTTTGTTTGTTTGTTTGTTTTTTCTTGACACATGAGTGCATATATTCATCTAGTACAGAGTGTGTATACAACAATACAATCAGTGATAGAATCAGGGCTGTTAGCACCTGCCCACAGTTAGCACTTAAAACCTCACCACTGCAGCACTGAAATGCACGTAAGAGTAAGATAAGTGAGTGGTGTTAGACCTAACTGATGATACCTACTGCCTGAATCTACCTATTATTTTTGGTCATGAGCCTCGCCCTTAACATGAAGTCATCTCTCCAGTCCCTGAATCTACCCATTATTAGTAAATTGCCTTTCTACTTGAAATTAGGTTTTTGTTGTTGTTGGCCCATTTGAAAGTAAGTCACAGATACTTTGATACTTTTTATTTTTATTTTATTTTATTTGTTTTTTGAGACAAAGTTTCTCTGTGTAGCATGGCTGTCTGGAACTTGGTCTGTAGATCAGCCTGGTCTCGAACTCACAGAGATCTGTCTGCCTCTGCCTTGGAATGCTGGGATTAAAGGCATGTACCGCTTAAAATGTCTTTTTGAGACAAAGTCTCACTGTGTTGCTCTTGCTGGACTGAAACTCATTATGTAGAACAGGCTGGCTTTGAACTCAAGGAAATCTACCTGCCTCTTCGTCCTGAGTGCTGGGGTCAAAGGTGTGCACCACCACACCCTTCAATACTGAACTTCTTATCTTTCTGCCAACACGTCTTGGGATGACAGAGTGGCCTTAACTAAAACAGTCTATCCACACTTTTATGCCCTTGCTAAGCAAGAATGCATTCTTATACAACCATGGCAACAGTTTGAGCCTAAGAGATAGCACGGGAGATGGGTGTGGTGGCTGGAATCCCAGCGCTTGGAGAGGCAGAGGCAGGTGGATATCTGGGTTTGAGGCCTGGTCTACAAAGTGAGTCCAGGAGAGCCAAGGCTACACAGAGCCAAGGCTCTGTCTCGAACCACCCCCGAAAGAAAAAAAGAGAGATGTGGCAGCATTCCTCCACCAGGAGAAGCAGACATTAGGCATGGGACAGAATCACTGTAGCTCATTTGCAGACAGTCGTGTTGGTATTGTGCTGTGAATCCACTTGATTCTGGTACCCGTAGACTCAACACCTGCCCTTTCCTACTCTCATTGACCTTCCAGAACATAGTCACTTTTCCTTTGGGGTCCTTGGCCTAGCTCTCCTCACTTCCTCACTGCTGGCTAGCTGTGGGGGCTCCTCAGAATATCTGCCTGACTGCAGGCATCTCCTTTTTCTGTGGAGCAGCCCACACTCTGTTTTCCAGTTATATGGGGTCGGGGTCTGCCTCTTGTCCTTTAGAAATGACTGCTGTGTGTGGGGGCCACATCAATGTGATACTGGAGAAGGTGCTAGGCCGTAGGTCCCAGGTGAACAGCAAGGCAGTTGTGGTTATGATTGGACTGTAAGCACTTCCCAGCTCCTGGCTCTGAGCATCTTCATAGTTACCATTTTCCAGGCCTTCTCTTTTGCACCGCCATCGGTCCTGGAGATACTAAAGCCAGGTTGTGTGTCAAATGAACTGTCAGGTTGATGGTGCCCACAAGTCTCCCATCTGCCTCGGATGTTCTTTGAGCTTCTCATTTCCTTGAAAACCAGGACCTGTTTCATCTGGTCTCAAAGAGCAGTCAGAGTTTTTCAGGGAGGATAGGTCGCAGACCCGATCCTTTGACTTATATGTTATTTTCCGCTCATTCACATTATTAGCAGGACATGTGCCTTGCCCAGAAACCAACTGGAGTCTGTGGATTTGGTCCCATATTTGAGATAAAAGTTCATGTGTGCCTAGTGGGTGTGCTGTAAACATAAAACACTGTGCTCTGAACAACCAACACTGACTTTCTAGAAAAATTCACTATTTGAAAATCAAGAAGCCAATTACAGTGGCCTGTGGTCCTAGATACTCATAGGCTGAGCGAGAAAGATTTCTTGAGTCCAACAGTTTGAGGCTAGCCAAGGCAGCACAATGAGACCCATCTTAAGAAAAAGAAGACGAGGAGACCAAGGTTCAGCACATGCCCAAGAGAAACAGTGCTTCTCTCTGCCATTTTGTGCGCCAGTGCTTCCGGGAGCGTCTCTCAGGCCGTGTGTGTCGTCTGCTCCTCTACCGTTCTCTAGGTGGGGCCTACAAGTGTTCTGCCTCTGGGCTCCTGGGCTTTTGAGACAGGGACTTGTTATGTAGCCCTAGCTGTCCTGGATCTCACAATGTAGACTGTGGCTCTTCCTCGTTCCTGGGGTCCTTGGCCACCAGTCCTCAGGAACAAGGGAACAGAAGCAGAAACAGAAGCAGGAACGGGATTTGGATGGCCTGCAAGTACGACAGAATGACCTCCACGAGCCACTTCATCGAGATAGCTCACTTTTATTCAGCTGAACAAAGGCTATATAGTCCTTGGGAAGTTCATAAGATAGGTGTGCCCCATTAGATGTGGCTAGGGGTGCCAGGCTGCACAGTCCTACCATATGAACAGGAACACAGTACCTAATTATTCTATAGGTGCAGGGAGGGGAATGCTAGCAGCAAACTGCCAGAGGACATATACCAGATACGGTTAGAGGCATCTATGCCTAAAGACACTCTCCAGACGAGATCAGGCCCGGAGTAGGAGGTCCTGCTGAGGAGGGGGAGTCCTTCATCTAGCGCTGAGATAAGAAAGACTATCCGGACTGGGAAGACTGCAACCTCAAACAGCAGGGTCCTCCAACAGCTGACCATGGTGGCTTCAAACAGAGATCTAACTGCCTCTGGCTCTCAAGTGCTGGGATTGAAGGCATATACAACTATGCCTGGTTATCTTTTTTTTTTTTTAATGTTTTATTACCAGGTGTGGTGATGCATACCTTTAATTTTTTTAAATATTATTTAAAACATTATGTGTATATATGTATGTTTTTGCATGTGGGTATGTGCACATCTGTGCTAGTGTTCAAGGAGGCCATAGGCTTGGGATACCATGGAGCTTGAGGTATAGCAGTTGTGATCTGGTCAGCTGGTGCTAGGAACTAAACTGGCCTCTGGAAGAGCAGAAAGTGCTCTAAACCACTGGGCCATCTCTCCAGCCTCATGTACCCCTTTAATCCCAGCATTTAGAATGGAGAGGGAGGTGGATCTCTGTGAGTTTGAGGCCAGACTGGTCTATGTATTGAGTTCCAGGCCAGCCAAGGCTACATAATGTGATCTTACCTCAAGTAATAATGATGTTAAAATGGTGTTATATTCGCATATATTAATTATACATTGTAGAGAGTTTCTTTTTTAAAGTTAAAGAAAATTATTTTATGTGTATGGGTGTTTTCTTTGCATGTCTGTGTACCACATGTGTGCCTGGTTCCTATGAAGGCCAGAAGAGGGCAACAGATTCCAGTTTTAGGTGGTTGTGAACCATTATGTGGGTGCCAGGATTCAAACCCAGGTCCTCTAGGTGAGCAGCCAGTGCTCTTAACCACTGAGCCATCTCTCCACCCACCCCCACCCCCACTTCCCCTTCTCCTTTTTTTTTTTTTTCTAAACAGCGTCTCATTGTATAGCCCTGGATGCTTTGGATTTGCTCTGTAGACCAGACTGGCTTGTAACTCACAGAGATCCATCTGCCTCTCCTCCTCCTCCTAGGATTAAAGGTGTATATGACCATGCAACCATGGCCAGTCCACAATAATGAATCTCATTCTAATGCTTCCATACATGTGTAATGTATTTTAACTGTATTCACCTCCCGCTATTCTCTTCTCTCTTCCCTAGATGATCCTCTTCTTTCCAACTAGTCCACATTCTCTTTTCAGGTTGTGTGTATGTGTGTGTATACCAGTGAGTTTCATTAGTGTCAGGAACATGGGTAACTGCTTAACAGAAGCATGGCCCCTTACCAATGGTTTACTGCTGAGTTCTCCATGACAGGCTGTCAGAGGGTTCATTCTTACACAAATCTTATGCTCTTCCACTACCATGGTGTCAGCACCAAGAATAGTAAATGGCAGTTTAAGGGGTGCCACCACAAGATGATGCTGGCCCTCATCACAGACGAGCTGGGTCAGGGTGCATTTTCTTCCCTCTGCTGCCTTCTGCTTTCTCATCCAGTAGGCAGCCTGTGTCTCCAGTGCTGGGACTGGTGTCCGGCCAGCCTCCTGCCGGGAGCCCTGGGAGCCCGGACAGCCCCCACCGAGTGAGGGTCTGAGGACACGGTGTGCTGTGGCTGTGCCCCAGGCGTGTGTGGAGGCCCCAGACAATGGCAGAAGCATGGACTGTGTCCCTGCCTCTGCCCAGCCTTGCTGTCCTCCTTCACAGATGCGACTGTGCCACTTCCACTCCACGCTGCTGCAGAGCAGGCAGAAGCCCTGGCCATGCCCTGCCACATTCTTCAGGAGAAACTTCAAGAGCCCACTGGCAAGGTAATGAGACCCCCACAGCCAAAGGCAGGCACCCTTCCCAGGCAGGGGGATATTGTGTATGATGACAAAAACAAAAGAGGCCTGCACTGGCCCCCCAAACAGGATGCATTTGTATCTTCCTGAGACCACAAGGCTCTTGACCTATGATTGGTCTCATTCTATAAAGACAGGTGCTCCCAACAAGAACTTTATGATGAGCAGACAGTGGTGAACTGGTTGGACTACACATAGAGATGTCCACTCCATCAAATAGACAGGGCTGATTTAGAGATGGAGAGTGGGATTGCCTCGGCAGGGCATCAAGCAGCCAGAAGAGATGTGGAGACTGCATGGCTCTGTGAGCAGGGAGGAAGTTCCTTTCTTTCTTTTTCTTTTGTTTTTTCAAGACAGGGCTTCCCTGTGTAGCCCTAGCTGTCCTGAACTTGCCCTGTACACCAGGCTGGCTTTGAACTCACAGAGCCCCACCTGCCTCTGCCTCGCTAGTTCTGGGATTAAGGGCGTGCACCACCACCGCGCAGTTGCAAGGCCCTTTCTTTTAGTGTACCATGGCACAGACAGAAGGCTGAATGTGAACATGGACGATGTTCCTGCTGCTGCTGTATTCAGCATACACAGATGTTTGCTGTCTTGGGCAATGTGCAACTCTATTCTGTTCCTTGTTTTGAGTTCTTGATCAGTTTGGTTTGTTCTGACTTTAGTACTACCATGTCTCACTTTCCATCACTTAGGATTTCTTGCACCATCATAATAGGGAGAGAGATGGTGGTCCAGTCTGTAGACTACAGATCTGTGCCAACCTGCCTGATGAGCCCTTCATACCCAGGGCCGGAGCTCAAGACAGCTGAAGGATGCTCTTTCAGCATCTGGTATCTGTGCTGTTGTAGGGTCTAGGAAAAGGTCCTTGAATGTGGTGGGTGTCCTCTGGTGGCCAGATCCCATAGATAGGATTTAGAGTTGGTTCTGCAAAGGCAGAAAAGAGCCAAGCTGAGGCCCCAGCTTCCTTGCAAAGGAGCGGCACTTCCAGCCCCTGCCATGTCTCCTCAGGACCTCAAGAACCAGGCTGCTGTGGAGGAGGGCTCTCTCTGCCACTATGGTGGGGGTGCCTTTGCTCCTTGGAGCCCGCTATTTCATGGCAGAGGCCCATGAGAAGAGGAAGCTGCGACTTGCGATAGATGGTATTGGGCGCTTTGGCAGGTAGGAGGGCTGTGCCAGTGCTGGCACAGGTTGGGTGGGATGGTCTTCTCAACAGCCCTGTCCTCCAAGGGCTTTGGGGTTCTTCTTGGACTTTGCAGTTAACAGATAACATGTAGACTGGATGGCAGGACAATGATAAGAGTTCCCTAACACCTGTGCTAGCTAGAACTTCAGCAGACATTGCCAGATCAGCCATGGCCTTAAGGGCATGGGCTCCAGCCCTGGTCATAGGGAAGCTTCCCTATTCTACTCACCCTACCGTCCAAGGAGACCTGCTGTTCCAGACATAGAGCTTGGGACCTGCCCCCTCACTCCTAGCACAGTGTGGAAGGGTTTCTACAAAGTTCCTTCCTCTCCCAGGGTGAGAATCCCTACAGCTGCCGCCCAGCCTTACTGATTTTTGTTAATGAGAGAAGCCTCATCAATATTTTCTCATCGTTAATGAGAGAAGCCTTAACCTGAAAGTCTTTGAACTGGTAGAGGTCAGGGTCCCAGGGTGCAGGATGGCATCTTGTTCCATGTGGCTCTGAGCATTACTGCCTCCCTGAGCCGGGGCCGCCTTCTCAGGGAAGGCTTAAATCCCTGGGTCCTTAGGCATTTCATAAGAGACATCACTGAAACCAGAGGGGCATGCCTTTAATCCCAGCACTGAAGGAGCCACAGGTAGGTGGATGAATGTAAGTTTGAGGTCAGCCAGGTCTACAGAGCAAGTCCAGGATAGCCAAGGCTACACAGAGAAACCCTGTCTCGGGGGAAAAAAAATCATTGACATTTAATCCAGTTATTCCACAGGCATGTCTGTGGTTAGATGCCTGTTTCCAATCTTGAGGCCCTTCACACCTGTCCTTCTGGCTGGTTTTGCCTGGAGCTCTGAGGCATCCCTATTGACAGGCTGAACAATGTCTCCTGTGTTCTGTAGGCCCTTAGTTCTCACGGCCTTGGGACTGCTAAGGACAGAGCCTCATATCCTTACTCTTAATTCTGCTGCTGGCCCTGCACTGTGTAGAGACCGTGGAGATTACTGACAGCTCTTCGTGTGCAGCCCTCTGTGACTAATGGGAGACAGGCTTCACAGTTCACTGCTAGGGGACAAGTTGGGCCTTGGCCAGGTGCTGGGGTCACACTCAAACACTGATCTTCCTGATTCTGCAGGTTCTCTTCATCTGGAAGCCTTGCTAGGGACCAGGGCAGGAAGGCTGGGGGAGCCTCTCCAGCTGGTCCCAGGGCCACACAAAATTTAGGGAAGGAGGAACCTGAGGGAGGAGCGAGCTGGGGAATAAGTCAGGTCAGTTCACCTTGAACAAAGCATTCTGACATAGAAGGACAGGGGCCCGGAGGGCAGAGGAACAGAGGGGTTGCTTGGAGGTACTGGGCCCTGGGCTTTCAGACTGCTTGGTGCAGGCATTTTCTCTGTTGCAGAGCCCTGGGGGCTTAGCCTTCTTTGTTTTTGAGACAAATTTATACTATGTAGCACTTGCAGCCCTAGAATTTGTTCAATAGAGGAGGCTGGCCTCAGATTTGCCTCTGTTCTCCCAGGCGCTGGGATTAAAGGCATGCACCTCCACACTCAGTTTTTTAAACTTTTGAGACAGGGTATTGCTAAATTGCTTACAGAGCTTGTGGTCCTCCTACTTCAGTGTCCTGAGTACGGGGGATTTTTATTGTTGTTGTTAATTTGTTTTTTGAGACAGGGCTTCCCTGTGTTGCCTCTGCTGTCTTGGACTCACAGTGTAGACCTTGAACTCACAGAGATCCGCCTGCCTCTGCCTCCCAAGTGCTGGGATTAAAGGCATGCACCACCACCACCCGGCTGAGTACCAGGAATTTGAGGTACCCTGCCAACAGGCTCTACTTCTTTTCTGTTTTGAAGTTATTTCAGATATCTGAAAATGACTGAGTAAGGTGGCTCAGGCCTTTAATCTCAGCCTTTATGAGGCAGAGCAGTCGGATCTATTGTGTTTAATGCCAGTCTGGTCTAGTGAGCTTCAGACCAACCAGGGCTGTATAGTAAAAAAAAAAAAGTAATCTCAAAACAAACAAGTGAAGTATCAGAAAAGCTGAAAGAATAAGAAAAACATTTTTATCTTAAATATCTTTGACTAAGCTCCATTATCCCATTCCCACACCTTCGAGCATACTTTATGTCAACAAGGACAGAGATCCCCTTGCCCCTGCCTTCCATATGGTCCCTGGGCCAAAGGCAAGGGCCTCTTGAACAACTGCCTGTTGGGTGAATAGTTTTGTTGGAGCATACTGCGCCTGGACCGTGTGCACTGCAGAGGCAGACGGAGGGGCACAGGTACCACTGGGCTTGTGGGGCCGGAGGCTGGAGTAAGTACTGTCCAGCTTTCCTTGGGATGGGTTTTTCCACGTGTCATCCAGTCAAGTTCAGCTACGTACTGTAGGTACCGCTCTCCTGGCCGGAACAGCACAGAGGTAGATTTTAGACTCCTGTGTGTCCAGCCTGAAGGCACTTGACTTCAGTTTCTTCCTTAAATCTAGTAATTGTTGTTTTGTTCCCTCCCCCAGCCCGCGTCCAGACAGGATTTCTTTACGTAGCCTTGGCTGTGCCAGAGCTCCCTCTGTACACCAAGCTGGCCCTAACCGCACAGAGACGCGCGTGCCTCCCCAGGGCTGGGATTAAAGCTTTCGCCAGCCAGCTAAATCCCGTACTTGTTTGTCACCTCAGTATTTATTTAACACGGTGCTTTGTGATGATGTCTGCCTCATCATCCTGCTCACTCTAGGCGTCCACGGGTTCTTTGTGGGCGAAATATTGGTGGTGATTTCTCTAATTCAGCCATTCAACATTAACTGTTTGACCCCTTCCTGTAAAGAAGTTTCCCTTTGGAGTTGGAGAGATGGCTCAGTTGTTAAGAGCACTGGCTGTACTTCCAGGTCCTGAGTTCAATTCCCAGCACCCACCATGGCTGTAATGGGGTCTGATGCCCTCCATTAACTTTTGGACAGAGCACTCATACAAGTAAATAAACCTTTAAAAAAGAAAGTTTCCCTTCCACCATTTACAAATTTATTAGTTTATTCACACCAGTCTGGACTAAGATACCTATTTTCTTCATCTGTTATGTTACCTGTATTTTTTTTTTTTTAACCAAGACTGTTCCAGATTTGGCTTATCAGGGTCCCTTCAACATGTGGGTTGTTTTGTTTTTGTCCATTCCAAGCTTTTTCACTTCTGCTTCATCACGTATGTCTATACCCAGATTTCACCATTAGCCTTTCCATGACCTTTAATGCCTTGGGGGGGACGGACCATTTTTGACCCTTCCCTGCCCAACTTCGGAATCAGCCTTTCTCTTAGGAGCTAGTTCCTCACAGTGGAGATGAGAGCTGGGCCTGTGTGAGCTATGCTGTGCTGTATGTGCACACGCTTCACATTGACCTGCTGGTGTGCAGCCTTGGAGAGCAGAGACTTGCATTCAAGTAGACATTCCCTGTATCTTTTCTTCCCTGTGTTTCTGACATTCCTAGCCCTCAGTTGCTGTGGGTGTAGTTATTGTCCTTATCTTGGAGCACTAAAAGCCTTAGGTCTACACTGCCTGCGCTCTAGGGCATCGTTCCCTGGAGTGGGAGGGAGCCCAGCACAGCCCTGGCTTCTGCACTCACTGTCAGTAGCGGCTCTGCAGTCCAGGTGCCTGCTTGCCTTCTCTGTACCACTGGACTGAGTGGGAGGACCTAGTCTGTAGAGTTTAGTAGGATCCAGGCATGGGCTGACTTCTTTCTGGGATTGGGAGCCCTTTATGTTAGGCCAGAGACTTGCCACCTTTTTAGTTATGAGCTTTCCTGTAGTGGAACAGCCAGAAGTGGGACCTTATTGAGGTCATCCAAAGGGACTTGGCTTTGTGTCCTCCTACCATGAAAAGTAAGAGCCCGCAGCTGGAACCCTGGGTCCCCCAGAGCAAGGCTACTCATCCTAGTCTACAGCATGGGAAGGAACTGGGATCCTCTTAGTCCACAGAGTAGTGGGTAATCCAGCTTCTCTGGCTTTTTCTTAATTTTTAACATTTATTTGTTTGTTTGTTTATTTGATTCACCATGTGGGTCCTAGGGATTGAATTCTGGTTAACAGCCTTGGTGGCAGTTGAGCCGTCCCACCAGCCCTTCTCTGGTTCCTAAGTAGCTTTTTCTTCTTCCCTTGAAAGTGACCTCCTGGGGGGCCATGATGCCGCCATGCCCATCACTGCTCCCCTCCCCACCCCTCTCCCCAGTGGATTCAGCACCTGCAAGATACTGGCTTGAATATTAGGGTCATATCCCTTGAGCCCACATGGACCCGTTACCAGAGGCTGAACCTCAGCCCAGTCTCACTTTGGGCACAGGGTCTGATAGGCAAGGCCAGACTTTGGACTTAGGGCAGAGGGACCCACAAGAACCAACACACTCCTCGGCCTGCCTGGGGCTTACACCACTCTACCTACAGGTCTCTGAAGGTCGGGCTACTCATCTCCCTGGACTACTGGTGGTGCACAAATGTTGTCCTGCGAGGAGTGGACGAGGTTTGTCCTCACATGCTGCAGTGCTGTCAGCATGCATGGCAGGGAGCGGAGGCACTGAAGGTGGCGGGGTTTGGGGGGACCAAGGATTGGCAGCCTGTCCCCAGCTTCTCCTCTATGCCTGTGGTCAGAACAGCCCGGAATATGTGAAGATGATGTCTGCATGTCACCAGCGTGCGGCTGACGCCCTGGTGGCAGGGGCCATTCTCAATGGAGGCCTCTATGTGAAACTGGGCCAAGGGCTGTGCTCCTTCAACCACCTGCTGCCACCAGAGTATATCCAGACGCTGCGTGTGCTAGAGGACAAGGCCCTTACTCGGGGCTTCCGGGAGGTGAGCTCCACTGAAGGGAAGGAGGAAAGAGGGGCCCGCCTCAGCAGTCCTGGCAATGACTCCATGTACACATTCTTGCCAGGTGGACGAGCTGTTCCTTGAAGACTTCCATGCACTGCCTAGTGAACTCTTCCAGGAGTTTGACTATCAGCCGATGGCTGCTGCAAGCCTGGCTCAGGTGCACCGTGCCAAGCTACATGATGGCACTGATGTGGCTGTAAAGGTATCTATGCTGCTGCACACTAGATGGATCCTGGGTCAGTGGTGACCCTGGGTTTCAGTGTACCCTGGCCTACTGCAGGTACAGTACATTGACCTACGAGACCGCTTTGATGGGGATGTGCACACACTGGAACTCCTGCTGCAGCTCGTGGAGCTCATGCACCCCAGCTTCGGCTTCAGCTGGGTCCTTCAGGTAGTGCCTCCCATAGCAGGTGGGGGAGTGGCAGCCAGTGGTAAATGCTAACTAACTGTGGACCTGACTGGCCCTTGTCTGCCCATATGTAACCTCTAGGACCTGAAGGGGACCCTGGCCCAGGAGCTCGACTTCGAGAACGAGGGCCGGAATGCTGAGCGCTGTGCTCGGGAGCTAAAGCACTTCCACTATGTTGTCGTCCCTCGAGTGTACTGGGACAAGTCCAGCAAGGTGGGCTGGGCAGTTTTCCCTGAGGGCGGGGCCACACAGGCCCTGCTGAGCTCACTCAGCCTCTTGCTCTCTCCCAGCGGGTACTGACAGCTGACTTCTGTGATGGCTGTAAGGTGAATGACATGGAGGCCATCAAGAGTCGGGGGCTGGCAGTGCAGGATGTGAGTACCATGTGCTGGGGCAGGACAGTGGATGCCGAGCAAAGGTTGCTGACATGTATTTCCCATGTGCTCCCTAGGTAGCAAAGAAGCTGATCCAGGCCTTTGCTGAACAGATCTTCTACACTGGCTTCATTCACTCTGACCCCCACCCTGGCAATGGTAGGAAAGACCCCAGGGTGGGGGTCCAGAGGGGTGGCTTGAGCTGACATGCTCTGTTCCTAGTTCTGGTGCGGAAAGGTCCAGACGGAAAAGCAGAGCTGGTACTCCTGGACCATGGGCTCTACCAGTTCCTGGATGAGAAGTAAGCTGGGGCCAGGCACGAGGGGAGCGGGCCTCATTTGGGCCCCTCTTCCTGCAGCTTAGAGCTCACGGCCAGGCCTTTCTGCAGGGACCGATCCTCCCTTTGCCAGCTGTGGCGGGCCATCATCCTGAGGGACAATGCTGCAATGAAGACACATGCAGCGGCACTTGGGGTACAAGGTAAGAAGAGTAGGTGTCTGCCAGGGTGGAACAGGCAGAAGCCTGCCACTGTGCACCAACCCAGGAACTCCTGCCTTCTCCAGACTACATGCTGTTCTCTGAGATGCTTATGCAACGACCTGTGCACCTGGGCCAGCTGTGGAGTTCCCACCTGTTAAGCCGGGAGGAAGCGGTGTACATGCAGGACATGGCCCGTGAACACTTCGAAGGCATAATGGAAGTGCTCAAGGCACTGCCACGGTCCATGCTGCTAGTACTAAGGAACATCAACACAGTGCGCGCCATCAACTCATCACTGGGCACCCCTGTGGACCGCTACTTCCTTATGGCCAAGAGGTTGGTGACCCAAGGGGAAGCCTGGAAGTGCTGTGGCGGGTTGGCAGGCTGATGTGTGTGTCTGCTGCAGCGCTGTCCGGGGCTGGAGCCGCCTGGTGGGTGCCGCGTACCAAGGCATCTACAGCAGCAGCCTCCTGCGACACATCAAGGTCATCTGGGAGACATTCAAGTTTGAGATGGCCCTGAGGTGAGTGAACATGTGGGCTGAGTGGGTGGCTGGCCAGGATCTGCTCCCCACTGACTTATGACCTTTTGACCTGCCCCCAGGCTGGAGACCCTAGTAATGCGACTCACTGCCCTCCTGTTGCGTGCTCTGGTCCGCCTGGGCTTTGCCCCCAAGGCTGAGGAGGTCTACCAGTACTTGGAGATGTAGTTCCCTGAGCCAGAATGACTGCAAGGCTGCCAGGGGCCAGCAGAGTCTCCAGCATGGGCACACTGAGCAGGCCCCAGGGCAGATTTCTTATAACCTGGATCCTGGAATGGGAGATACACTCTGGGGCTCTTAAACATAATGACCACACACTCCTCTGAAAGAAAGCGTTTTCTTTGTGTTTTATACAAAATGGGTAGAGGGAAGTGTTCAACAGCAGGGTGGCATCAAAGGGCTAGAAGTGAGCTGTGACACGGTCTGTCTCCAGCAAGTCATCCAGGATCTGTGGGATGATGGGGAGGTAAGGGTGTGGGTGGGCAGGGCAGATGATACAGATGGGCAAGGGCGAGAGGTGGTACTCACAATGTCGGGTGTGGTACCTATCTTCTTGGCCAGCTCACTGCGCTCCATGGTGCTAAGGTACAGGTAGCGGTTTAGCAGCTCCCCATCAAGGACATTTCGCACAGCATTTTGCAGGATGCGCCGGTCTACATGCAACATTCTGAGTGGTAGACATAAGGGGGTCAGAGCACATCTGGAGTACTGGGAGAGACCAAGGGAGGGTCTCACACTCACCGGAAGGCACGGGGGTTGAGGCCAGCATGGTGGGGCAGCATGGTTGTCAGTGCATTCTGCAGCATCAGCAGCCGTCGGTATGTCTTCTCTTGCATGGGCAGCAAGAGTCCAATGCCACCATCCAGGGTTGCTGAGGGGAAGGGGATGTTGTGTGAGTCAGGCTGACACTCCCATCCCTAGACACCCCTGCCCCGGCACTCACCAAACCATGTGATATGCTTGTTTTCCCACATGACTGACTTCTTGCTGGGCCCCTCAGCAGCACCTCGGCACGGGGTCCTCCAGAATGTGTTCACGTGGGCACCCACATGGAAATCTGCTCGGCGCAGCAGGCGCATGCCCCCAAAACTTTCTTTGGCTGGGCGTAAGAACTCAGGTTATGACCTGCCCACCGCCTGGTACCCAGCCCAGGAAGAAACCAGAGAGGAACCAACCACTCACCTTCTGGCAGATACATATACACCATAAGATTGCGGTCTCGGTCAGACACTGATGAACAGAGACACACAGTTAGCCTCAGCTACCCACACCCCACTAGTGTAGCCTCCTAAGGACCCACATACTCACCCAAGAAGCCCAGTTGGGCATTGTCCACCATGAAGTCCACACTGTATACCTCCAAAGGCTTGGCATCCTGGGAAAGGGAAAAGACAGTGTGAGAGCAGGCCTCGGACTGGTACCCACCTGCACACCTGGCCCTGTGAGTACCCGGGACACCAGGCTCAGCGTCTTGCTCTCCTCCTGGTAACGCAGCAGTGAGATGCTCTTCATGACATCTGCAGCCAGGATGAAGTTCTTGACACTGATCATCTGGTGGATGTACAGCTGGGTGTCAATGAAGGCCATGCCCGTCAGCTCACTGGCTCGTAGGCTCCACAGGAAGATCTGAAGGGCAGGAGAGGGTGAGCAGAGCAGCTGCTATAGGCACAACAGCTGCTACAGGAGGGGAGTGCAAGAAGAACACACTTTTTGACCAATGGCTGACACCAGGTGGCCATTGCAGTGGCACAGCGCAGTCACAGGCCCCTTCTGCTCCTTCTCATACAGGACCTTGAACTTGTTCTTGGTCAGGGGCTGCCCAGGCTCAGGCACCACTTCAATCACATCCATGATCAGGATCTGGAAGGTCAAGGGAATGAATGGAGATGGCAGAATGGTCTGCTGGGGGCTACCTGCCCCCCACCCAAAGGCCCTTACCCGCCCACGGCACGTGACCTCCTCCCCCTGCATGAGGCAGGTCCCAGCAGCCACATAGCCCTTTAGGCCTGACACGGTCTCCTCACTGCGCAGTGACACTGTCTTCATGCACGTGACATGCTCCCATTCCTCTAGCTCGATCCTGCATGAAGCCAGGCTGTGTCAGCACTTCCCACCTCCAAGCCGCCAGCCAAGAGCAGCCCCTGGTAGATGCAGCCTCACCTGGCATTGGGAATGGCCTCCCAGCTGACTGGGGAAATGAGCTGGATGGAGAAGGCTTCTTGCTGGGGGTGGATGTACCTGTCATCTGCAAGGACAAGGACAGTCAGTCACCTTGTAGACAATGTATATAGCCAAGCTCTGCCCCACCCTACCCAAAAGTGCCACATACCTCTCTCAATGGCCTCGAACTCCTTTTCTTCACCAGTCATGCGTGGGATTCGAGTGCAAGGTGTGTTGGTGCTGGTGGCCACAGCATACACCTGTGGTGTTAGCGGGTGTCACATACCAGAGACCAGGCTCAGAAGGGGCCTGGGGGATCTGGAAGGGGCACAGACCTTGGACTCTACATGGTAGGCCACATAGTGGGCTGTGCATCGCAATGGAATCTTCCTGACAGGCCACGGGGCATCATAGGACAGGTAGGCAGGCAGGACACTGATTCTCAGCTCACCCTAGGAGTACAGTGGGCAGAAGGGTCAGTTTGGCCTGGGTGCACATGGATAGGACCAATGAACCTAGGCCTCCAATATGTTCTCTAGCTGTGTGGCAAGGGGGCATCAGGTCTGCTGTGTTGAGCACTGCCTAGAGAGGCTAAAGCTTTGGCAGCCTGTCTGTCTAGACTCACTTCATGTTGGGGGACATAGTGCAGGGCACAGGAAGGCCAGGGCCAGAGGGCACTTGGAGGCAGCCGGCAGAGGACCCCGGGGACCGAACACAATAGTAACTCTACCACTAAATAGGCAAAGAAGCCAGTGTCAGTGACCCAGGTTGCCCATTACTAACAGTCCTGGAGAGCACCTGCCTTCTCAGGGTCTCAACCACTGCTGTCACCTGAATGGCGCAGATGTTAAAGGCTAAGAGGCATGTGCCTATCACAAAGCCATACAGTGGCTAAGAGCAGAGCAAAGGCAGAGCCAGCTCAGCCTGGCTCTGGAACAAAATCTGAGGCTATACCAGAGCAGTGGACTCCAGGCTGGATCCTCACCAGTCACCCCTCCAGACCTCAACTATCCCATTCTGTCTTTCCAGGATAAGCCCAGAGTTGAGTTCCTTGACCCTACCAGCCTCCACTGCAGCTGTTGCTACAGCTGGTCTGGCCTAGGGCAGTATCAGCGGCACTGGAGGAAACCAGGTTAAGCCTTCCTTCCTACCTGTCTGTTAAAGTACAGGAAGCCACGGGGGCAGTTCACATTGTGGAATGGAGCAAAGGAGTCAATGGGGCCATCAATGCCCATGGGGTGCAGACGTAGAGCTCCTCGGCCAGTCACTAGGAGCCAGTGAGGTGAGGGTCCACAGATGAAAACCTGGAGATGGGCACTTTTGAGTGCATTGTGAATGAGGCCCCACCCTCAAGTCCAGTCCCTTTCCAAGCCACTTACATACCCCAGAATAGCCATAAATATCCTCAAAGTATCTGAAGCGTGCTACGCGACCCCGGACGCCAGACCCCTCTTCAGTGCTGCAGCCTTCTGCCTTCTTCTTTGATGGCTTTGGCTTCTTTTCACGGAAGTTGATGTTGTGGGGGACCTGATGGAAGCCACAGTAAGTGCTAGGTCCTTTACACCCTGCTGGCCTAGCCTTCTACCCCATGCCCCAGCAGGATCTAGCCACTGGCACCTTCTTGAAGCGGACTTTGAGATTTCCCTGGCCAAGCTGAGAGTCATGGGGGAAGGCTTCATAGATGAGCAACTCCTGGTCCACGTGTACCTGGGGGTCCAAGCAGGGAAGGCAACAGTGCGTGTATGGTAGGGGGCAACAGCAGAAGGGCCTGAGGATGAGGCAGGGCCTTGGGAGGCAGGTGGGAGGAAGGCATTTACCAGCAGGTAGGGCCTGCTCTGCCTGCTTCCCAGAGCGACCAACAACACCTCCTTGACCAAAGGCAGCTCCCCCTGGCGTGTGGCCTCCTCCTTTCGGACTTCACCTTGTGTAGTAGGCTGTCCAAAGGAACTGTCCACCAGGACCCGCTGTCCCACAGGGAAGTTCTTAACCAGAAATACCAGCCGCCAGTCTGGGAGCTGGTAGATCTGGAGAGAGGACAGTGGTTAGGAGTAGGAACAAAGGCTGCTGTACTGTGCTTCTGCTGTGTGATGCGCTCACCTCCATGGTGCCATTCTCCCGAACCAGCAGGCACCAATGGGTGGGGTCCACCCTGAAGGGTGCAGGGTCACGGTCAGCTGGGGGCTGGTTGCTCCTGCGGGCCTCCTCTTTGCTGGGACTGAAAAGGGAGCCAGAATCCCCATAGAGCATCTCTTCCTCATCGTCCACTGTGGGGCTGGGAACCAAGAGATAGATGCATCACTGCCTGCCACAGGGACCCTGGCCCCTCACATACCAGACCCTACGTACCTCGTTTCTGAGCCCAGGCCTTCAGCCTCTGAGCCACTTCGGCCCCCTAGTTCATCACGGGCCCCGCCCAGGCGGCTCTCAGTGGTGAACATGCCACTGACATCACGGTACAGGCAGAGTGCAATCACCTTTGATTGCTGTAAGGAGTGGGATAGGGTTCAGACAAAGGCAGGGGGTAGGCAGTGGGAAGACAGGCATCAAGGGTAGGGAGCCTACATGATGCAGTGGAGGCTTGTGTAGCGCCAGGCGGTGGTGACGGCCACCATATGAGTCACTCTTGAGTAGAAACATGGTAACATGGCCCTCAGCACTCATGATGACCACATAGGGATCAGCCACAGCACACTGCACGATGGGGGCACCCAGGTCCACAGGAATGAAGTGCAGTTGATTCACTGTGGATACAAGGTGGTCGGGGTGAGATGGCAAGCATACATACCATCCTTCAGGATAGACCCCACCCACTGCTGCCATGAGAGAATGGCAAGATGGAAGTAGGTGTATCACACAGCAGTACCACAGCACGGCTGCCTTTCTTCCCACTCCTAACCACTGGCCCATTCACACAGACCTGCCTACCTACCGCCTTCCAATAGACGAATGCCCAGCGGGGAGACTTGGACAATATAGCGATTGTCCCCAATGTTTCCGGCAAAGACAGTGGGGCCCTGTGTGGCAAATCCACTGGTGTCCAGCTCCATGATCTCCTGGCCAGTCTGTAGGATCTATAGTGACAGTGGTGAGTGCTGCTCTTCCCCAGAGGGCTCCCTTCCCAGTCCCAGACTCTACTTTTTTTTGTTGTTGTTACCATGGTTGAGTCTTCCCGGCTAAGAATAAGGAAGCCATGTCTTCGCCCATCCTCCTCTGCTTTGGGGGCACTAGGCTCCTGCTCTGTGCTCTCTGCTTTGGGTGTTTCTTCCTGTGAGGGCAAGGGGAACATGGCAGGGCCACAGTGGACCCCAGTGACCCCAGGTGCTACATGCACAATTCCCTGCCCCTCATGGGTCTCCTTCTCAACCCAGTCTCCTCTACCTCCTCTTTCCGCACAGGAGCAATGACTGTCCACATATCGTAGCAGCCAGGAAGTTCAAAGGTTGTCACCACCTGGGGCCGGATACTCTTCTGGAATAGAGATGGGGTGGGAGTGAGGGCTCAGTCCCACCAAGTCCCACCAGGACTCCGCCTCTTCTGCCTCCGCATACCTGCAACACTGACAGGGCCCCGTTTTTCCCATAGCCGGAACAAACCACGATCTCCAGGTCTGGCTCAGGACTGTTCTGAAACTACAGAGTAGGATAAGGACACAGCTTCCCAATCAACCTCTAGGCTCCATACCTACAGTCCCAGCCCCTTGAGTACCTCTTCGGAGAGGAAGGCAGGCTCGCCCACAGCAGCATTGGCACAGGGTCCAATGTTGAGCATGCTGTCACATACCTGTGGGCACAGCAATGATTAGGTAGGGTGAAGGGGGTGGATATCCACTGTCTTCCCCAGTCTCACCTCAAAAGAGTAAGTAGCCAGCTGTGTGCCTGACTGCGCCTCACTGCCATATACTTCAATCTCATCCACCTCGTCCTGTGGCACCGTCTTGCCTCCTACGGCAGACAGAGTTCAACTGAGTCTAACCATGGACCCTGGCCTTCCCCTGCTCATTCTAGTCCAGCTGCTCACCTGTCCAGCCCACTGTAGGGTCCACTCGCTTCTTCTTAGACGGAGGCTCTTCCTGTGAGGCAGGAAAAATAAGTGAGCAGTCCTGAGGCTGTCCTACACATGAGGGTCCCTGCCATGAGGGTCATAGCAGAACAGGACCAGGGACTCCACATTGTGGGCACTTACCTTGTCAGCAGCCTCACGAACAGAGCTGGCTGGGGGCTCCTGCAGCTTCTCTGTGTACTTGAGGAGGAGGGAGTTGCCCAGGCGAGAGCCTAGGAACAGGTATCCAGGCTCCATTGTAACCATCTGAGGGAGAGATGTGAATAAGAATACAACCAGATCCAGACCCAGGGCACTCCCAACTCTATTCCTACTCACACTGGTAGTAAGGACACTAGCAGCTGCCTTGTCGAAGTGAAATGCTCGGACACTACGCATGCCATCAGTGATGAGGGTCAGCACGTAACTGTGGGTAAGGTTGAAGGCACTGAGTGGGTAAGGGACATAGAGGCACCGGGAAGGCAGAAGATGTCTGTATCTCAGAGGTCAGGGCTCATGGGCTATGGACTCACATCTCACCACCCTTGAGGGAGATGACCATCTTGTCGTAGGAGATAAAGGCTGCCTGTGCACAGTCCAGGGTGATCCGTACACCCTCTTGGGTACCTATGGGGTACATAATCATGTAAACTAAGTGCCTTGCCCTGACCATAGCCCACTGTGCCTGGCACATCCCACTCTGCCCAAAGTGCACCGTACTCACGCAATGGAAAGGCAGTGGTGCCTGTGGTGAGGCTATTGAGAGCCACACCATATGGGGGAACACTCTGGTTCAGATACAACAGTGAATTGACAGCGAAGATCACTACTCCACCTGGAGGCAGACACCACTGCTAAGCAGCCCATTGCTACCCCCTATCCCCATTGCCATTCAGTACAGCCATATCCTCACCTATGGGCTTGGGCACAGCCAGGGCCTGGGTACAGTCAAAAGGCAAGCTGGTGAGGGACCAGATGACCGGATGGACTTTCTGTGTGATGTTCAGCGAGATAGCCACAATGGAGCACGTGTCCTGCCTCACAGCCACCCGCCTAGAGCAGCAGGTAGGTCATCCAGAGGCAGTCACACTGCTCCCAAGGCCAGTGACCCAGTTACCCCAACCCCTGTACATAGCCCCGCCTGAGCAAGACACCCGGGGGGCCCATAGCAGAGGGCCCAGCCTCACCCTGGCCAGGTCTGGTTGGGCTCAAACAGGATAAGCAGGGTGGGCTCATAGTAGCCATGTAGGAACTGTAGGTCGATGATGTTGAGCAGTTTTTCATCCAGAGCCCGCACATCAATGATATAGCTGGGCAGGAAGCTGGACCTCTGCCTATAGACCAAAGATGGTCAGCAGAAGGAGGTGACAAAGCAAAACCTCAGAGCCCTTGGGCCCTCAAAGCCACAGCCATCCCAGCTTGGTACTCACCCTTCACCCATGAGTCCTTCATGCTCCTCAGCCAGGCTCTCTCTGCGGAAAGGCAGAACTACCAGCCTTGTGCCATAGATGAGCATGGCTGCACAACGCCCATCAGGGTCCACCCGCACACGAGGTGTATGCACATTCTGCACAAACCCATCCTGGGGGCAGAAGGGACATCAGTTGGACTACAGAGCATCTGAGGGAAGCTGGGGCAGTAGAAAGAAAGTAAAAGAGGGAATTGCTAAGTTTAGCCTGCAGCACTCCTGGGCTTGGCTTACCCGAAGCTCAGGCTCCTCAAAGTAGTGTAGAGACAGGGTCTTCAGGTCATGGGTGCCTGGGTCGTACTCCACCACTGACAGCTGGAGGTAGGAGATCAGAAACGGCCCGTTCAACACCAACCTTGACCATACTGACAGATCCCAGCCCAGCACTGCTCCCTGACACATACCACTGTGCCCAGGACCTCCTGCCCCACCCAAACTGCTTACCTTCGCATCTTTGAAACTGAGAAGCAAGGCATCACGCTTGGCACCCGCGAGCTGCACACTGGCCATGGACATGACATTGCCAAAAAAGGAGAAGGAGGCTACCAGCTCTAGTTTCTCTCGATGGGCCTTACCCTCTGGAGATCAGAAAGATAGTGCTGGGTCCTATCTCCAGGCAACCAATACCCATCCCACCCTGGTGCAGAGCTAGAAGCTAGAACATACTTACCTGTGCTTCCCTCACTCTTGGTTAGAGCCTGGAATAGAAAAAAAAAAAAAAAAGCAGCAGTAAGAAGCAACATAGCAGGTAGCCCTCTCTCATCCACGGACACAGCCAACTAAAAAGCAGGTTCACCCAGGATTGGCCCCTGCCTTCAGCAAGCCCAACTTTACAAGGTCAGTCTATACACTAGGTGATCCTGGGCAAACTCACGCTTACCTCTATCCACAGGCTCATTGCGGGAAAGCCACCCCAGCTTTCCCAGAAGCCCACCCCTATGCTGTACAAAGTCATTTTCTCTACATTCTCAGACTTGCTCAGCTGTGGACCCATAGGCTTATACTTGATACCAAGTGGCTCAGCGCCAGCTCCAGGTCAAGCACATATAGCACAAGACATATGAGACCAAGAGGTAACAGGCTTTGTAGCACACCACTGAGTGTCGCAACCACTCAGGAGGCCAAGACAGAAGGATTCTAAGTTCTTGCCCAGCCTGAGTCACATGGCAAGACTCCCCCCACGGTTCATGTCACAACTATAAAGCAGATATGAGGCCTTGAGGTTTCCTGGCCATTCCAGGTACCAGCTGTGCCAGGATTGTGTCCCCAAAACACATAGCTCCATTTTCTACGAGATTCACAGGGACAGACTCAAGACAGCCACAACAGAAGGGACACATTTCCCTTTAAATGTACGGGGGCTGCTATGAAAGACGGGCTGTGGGAGCAAGGACACCGTGTCCTCTGAGTCTCCCTCTCACGGTACCTGGCAACTTCAGCCTTGGTCTCCTAGAAATGTAAGTTCTAGAAAGATGCCTGACTAAGCTTAAGCTACCCAGCTGCCAGGATAGTCACAAAGCGCAGAACAGAAGGACTGACAGACAACAGCCCAGCCTGCTCTCCTCCTCCTGTATATGTCCAAGCCTGACCCACAGTGTGTCTTGGCGGACTGTGCCTATCTATCTCAGCAGCCTGCTACGAATCAATGAGTAGATTGAGCCCTCCTTGCACTTCTGTCTGTAAGAAAGAAGTAGGCATACTGTTCTGCTAGGGCCAGAAAACAAGGAACTGCTACCTGCAGCTGCATCCTTTGCTTCAAGGATCTATCTTTAGAATGTTCCACAAATATCAAAAATGCAAACACTTCCATTAATTTTCAGTGCGCAGGAATGCTGCTTTCTCCCTCACTTTTAAAACCCTTGCTCATGGCTGGAGAGATGGCTCAGTGGTTGAGAGGACTGTCTGTTGTTCCAGAGGTCCTGAATTCAATTCCAGCAGCTCACAACCACCAATAATGAGATCAAATGCCCTCTTCTGGTCTGCAGGTGTACTTGCAGGTAGAGCACTCATATATATAAAAAAATAAACAAATACTTTAAAAAACCCTGTTCTTGCCAGGCCTAGCATTCAGGAGACAGAGACAGGCAGATCTTTGAGTCTGAGGCCAGTCTGGTCTACAGAACAAGTTCCAGGACAGACAGGCTCTTGAAAAACCAAACAAGAAAACAAAGCCAAAAACCTTGCTTTCTACCCGAGTTCCATTATTAAACTAGGCAGCTCACAACCACCTATAACTCCAGCTCCAGGGAGATACAATGTCTCTGGTCGCTGCGCGCACTTGTATGTGTACTAGAGTACACATACCCACATACACGGACACTTAAAGAAAAAAACAAGGGCCTGAGCCCTCCATGGTGCTCACGCCTTTAATCCCAGCAGGCAGGGAGGCAAAGGCAGATGGATCTCTGTAAATTTGAGGCCATCCTAGTCTACAGAGCTAGTTCCAAGACAGCCAGGGTTACAGAGAAACCCTGTTTTGAAAAAACAAAAACTACAAGGGACTGGAGAGACGACTAAGCAGTTAAGAACACTGGCTATTCTCCCAGAGGACCTGGGTCCAATTCCCAGCACTCATATACAGCCTAAAACTGTAACTGCAACCAGGCACGGTAGCACACAGCTTCCATCCCAGCAGGGTCATTTCCTTGAGTACAAGGGTAGCCTGATCCACAGAGCTGTTCCAAGACAGCCAAGGCTACACAGAGAAACCTTGTCTCAAAAAACAAACAAAAGTAACTCCAGTTCCAGGGGATCCAACACCCTCACACAGACATGTATGACACAAGCATAACACTAATGCACAGAAAATAAAAATAGATAGATCATTCAAGAAAGGACTGGGATAATGGATCAGAGGTTAATAAAGAGCACTGGCTGCTCTTCTAGAGGATCTAGATTCGGTTCTCATCGCCCAATCAGCAGCTTACAACCATCTGTAAATGTGATCACAAGTGCTGCAGACACTCATATACACAAAAATAATAATAAAATAATTTAACAAGCTGGGCGAGGTGGTGCAGACCTGTGATCCTGGCACTCAGGAGGCAGAGGCAGGAGCATCACCGTGAGTTCGAGACCAACCTGGTCTACAGAGCAAGTCCAGGTCAGCCAGGGCTACACAAAGAAACCTTGTCTCGGAAAAAAAGCAAAACAAAAATGTTGTTCTGGGGGGGGCTGGAAAGATGGCTCAGTGGTTAAGAGCACTGTCTGCTCTTCCAAAGAACCCAGGTTCAATTCCTAGTACCCACATGGTAGCTCACAACTGTCTTTACTGCCAATTCCAATGGATCTGATACCTTCATAAATAAAATAAAAAATAAATAGTTAAAAAATAACAATTTAACAAATTAAAATTAAAACAAATGGTTAAACCCTTGTTCTGTACCCGTTTCTGCTCCATTTCTCTGCAGCCCTTTGGACAGGTCTTCTTCCAATCAACTACCTGATTCTCTGCTACCAATTCACCACAGAACTCAGCCATCCTCCCTGCCCTGCCCATACCATTTTGTCACAGTCACTTCAGGCTCAGAACATAGAGCCACAGGGCCCACTTCCGACATGTTACCCTCCCAGTCATGTTTTTTTCCAACTCATGAGTGGCTGTCTACTCTTGGCCACCCCCCCCATACCACCCCCTGCCTTTTCCACCTCAGGGAGTAGCAACACTATCCCTGTAACCACTAAGACCAAATCCAGACCCATTGCCCACAACAGTGACAGATTCTTGGCATCACCCTGAGTTCCTCTCAAACCCCACCTCTATCCACCCTGAAACTGACTTGTGTGCACATAACCACACATAAAAATAATTAAAAATAAGGCTGGAGGGATGGCTCAGAGGTTAGAGCACTGGCTGCTCTTCCAGAGGTCCTGAGTTCAATTCCCAGCAACCACATGGTGGCTCACAACCATCTATAATAAGATCTGGTGCCTTCTTCTGGCAGGCAGATCACTGCATATATAATAAATAAATAATTTTTTAAAAAATAATTAAAAACAAAAACAAGATGGTTCAGCCCCCATCACTTCATAGCTATCCTGGTCTAGGCCAACATCTTGCCCTAACAGCTAAAGCCACTTCCTGACTAGTCTCCTTGGACTACTCTCTTAACCAATAAGCCATCTCTCCAGCTAATTTTTTTTTTCTTCGAGACAGGGTTTCTGTGTTGCCTTAGCTATTCTGGACTTGCTTTGTAGACCAGGCTGGCTTCAAACTCACAGAGATTGTCTGCCTCTACCTCCCCAAGTGCTGGGATTACAGGCATGTGCTACCATGCCCAGCCCTCCTTGGACCACTTTCAAACAGAAGTTGGCCAAGATCATTTTTTTGTTAAGACTCCCTACTTGGTGCCACACCCTGTTACCCCTCACCTGCTCTTTTCCTCCTCCCTCTCTCCCTTAACCTCTATCACAAAACTTAGCTTTGCTTGAAACCACTTTGTCTAACTTTCACATATGTCCCCATACCTCCTTGTCTATTTAAATCACATCATCCATGGTGGGGAGAGTTCCCTGCTGCCTTCCCTGTCCAGTTCTGCTGCCCCAGTGACAGCGAATCTCACTGGCTTGGCTGTATGTGGCCTGTCAGTCACTGGATGCACACCCCACAGAGCAGGCTTCTCCCCAAAGGTCTCATACAGCAGACACTAATAAATGTCTGAGGAGGGGAAAAAAGATTCTAGTCACATTTTTGTTTTTGCAATGATGAGAACTGAATTCAGGGCTTTCCATAGGTTAAGCAAGTGCTCTACCATTAAACTACATCCTTAGCCCTTCAGTGTTTTCATAGACAAAACTTTAAGTCACGTGGTAGCATTGCTAACTGTGGGGCTGCATGTCCGTAATCCCAGCACCTGGGAAGTGGAGACAGAAACAATGAATTTAAGGTCAGTCTTGATTACAAAGAGAGTTCTAGGACAGTATGGATCACACAAGTCTCCATTTCCAAAACGTGGGGGGGAAAAAAAACCCCAAGCATAAAAACTTTTAAATGATACAAATTGGGCATGGTGTTTAATCCCAGAGGCAGAGACAAGTGGTTCTCTGTGAGGCCAACCTAGGGCTCTGCTATAAAGAAAAACCCAGTCTTGAAAAACAAAAATCAAACAAACAAAAACAACAACAAAGACAATCAATTACAAACTCCCACAGAAATAGCCCACCCTAGAAGATGGGGAGAGCAGGGAACATGATACTTTCAGAGACACTTTTGCACAGGGCTAGGAGCCAGCAACTTGGCACCCCAAAGTGAGCCCTAGATTGTCCTCAGTCCTTATTCAAAATGCTTCCCTGACACCTTTCTGCTTTGGGCAAAAGAGTTCTGCCTACAATGTACCCTGCATTACACATATTCTTCTACCCTCAAGAATGCTGGGGGCTATGGGAGGACCGGAGGGATGGCTCAGCGGTTAAGATCACTGGCTGCTCTCCCAAAGGTCCTGAGTTCAATTCCCAATGACCACATGTTGACTCCCAACCATCTATACTGAGATCTGGTGTCTTCTTATGGTGTACATGCAGAAAGAACAGTGTATACACAATAAATAAATCTTTTTTTTTAAAAAGCTGGCTGGGAAATGTACTCTTGGCTCTCTCTTCTCATACTACCCACAGTTGGAACACCTCCCCTATCAGCAGAGAAACCTGCTACCTCTTGGGGCTGGAGAGATGACTCAGTGTTAAAAGCACTGTTTGCTCTTCCAGGGATCCTGAGAGCAATTACCAGAAACAACATGGTGTCTCACAAACTTCTATGGTGGGATCTCTTCAGGCATGCATCTGTACATGCAGATAGACCACTCATAAATAAATCTTTTTTAAAAAGAAAAATGAAAAAAAGAAGCTGCCTCTTTAGGGCTGGAGTGATGGCTCAGCCGTCAGGAGCATTTGTTGCTCTTACAGAGGAGAGGCCCCACTTGCTGGCATAACCATCCATAGCGCTGACCTCCATGGACCTACATACATGTAGAGCAAACACAAGACTCAAATGAGTAAGTCTAATTTTTAAATTTTGGGGGAAAAAAAAGAAACTGTATTCTTGGCTTCTTTTTGTTTGGTTTTATACAGTATCAATATGTAGCCCTAGCTATGTCCCTAGTTCCAATTTAGACTGGAACACCCAGAAATCTGTCTGCTTCTGACTGGGATTAAAGGCACGCACCAGGAGCCAGGAAAATTGCCTCTTGCAAAAAGGCTTCCTGAACTACTTGCTGTCGCTCTAGCAACAAAAATATCCCTATTTCTTATGTCTTGATGAGTGTGTTCCACATTACTACATCTACTGTCAGTAGTCTGTCCCCAGCAACATCCAGCCTTGCTCCTTTAGAAAGAAATGTTCTTCCACCAACAAACTTGCTCAGTTTCAGAAAACCCCTGGTCGTCTGTCTACAAACACCCAGCCTCCTTCGTTGGGTCTTACTCCCGGAGACGCTGTGGCAGTCTGCGTGGATTCGTTTACTGAAGAGTCTGGCTCACTGCCACGTCCTTACTGCTAAGCACATGGAAGGTCTGCAACAATCAGCTGAAAATACCAATGAACAAGTAGTAGACCGCAGGCTGGGGCGTCCCGGCCAGGTAGGATGAGGCCAAACAACGTGGTAGTGGAGAACTGGCCCTGGGGGCCAGTAGCTCGGCTCCCGAACCGGGGGAATCTGCCGAGGTGATTGCGGTACGGCCTCGGCATCTCCGCTCAGGAGACACGGCCTACCTCGGCGTCGCGGTTCAGGCGGTACACATAGAGCTGCGAGGTGCCAGCCACCACGAGGTTGCGCTCACTGTTGCTGAAGAAGTTGCAGTACATGGCAAACTCCAGCCCGGTGGGCGGGTGCGCCTGCTTGTACACAGCGTACATGTTGCCGCCACTGTCACGCCGGAGCCTCCGACCCAGGGGACAGGGACGGCAGCGGACTCCGACCGGCCGCGCGCGCAAACCCAAGCTACCAAGTTCCGAGTTTCTGCGCCTGCGCTTCCTGCCCGGACCTGCCTTCTAGGTGGACCAGTCTGGGAGTTGAGAAACAGGGTTCCGGACTACTTCGCCTCTGCGCCTGCGCGCCAGGGCTGCGAGAGAACAGCGGCCCCTAGTGGACTAGCTTGGTAGGGACTGAAAAGCCTGGTCCCAGAGCTAGAGGGTGCCGATTGTCCATTCCCTCCAAGGTTTACCTCGTTAGCTAAACCCAGAACCTTAATATCCCAGGAAATAAAACAAGTTGTATAGGACCAGAACAGGATCCAGAAACATGTAAAGTCACACAATCACCACTCAGTAAATGAGGGTCTTTTTGAATGTAGTAGCTCACCCCTGTAAAACCCTGAAGACCTCTCTATTATTATTTTTGTTGTTTATTTGGTTGGTTTGGGATTTGGTTTTTTCGAGACAGGGTTTCTCCATGTATCCTTGTCTGTCATGGACTCTCTTTGTAGACCAGGCTGGCCTCAAATTCACAGAGAACTGCCTGCCTCTGCCTCCTTGAGCGCTGGGATTACAGGCTTGCGCCACCGCTCCCACCTAAAGATCTCTTTTTAAAGTATTTTGTTTGATTTTTGAGACAGGGTCTCGCCATATAACCCTGGCTGGCCTTGTGCTCTGTGTATATCCAACTGGCCTGGAATTCACAAAGATTTGCCGGACTCCCTATCACTGTAAAGATGTGCACCATCATGCCCGGGTGAGCTTTTTTGTTTTGCTTTGCTTTTCAAGACAGGGTTTCTCTGCATAACAGCCCTGGAACTCTCTTTGTAGCCCTGGCTGTCCTAGAACTTGCTTTGTAGACCAGGCAGGCCTTGAACTCACAGAGTTCCACCTGCCTCGGCCTCCTGAGTGCTGGGATTAAAGGGATGCTCCACCACTGCCACTTTGGGTGAGCTTTTTGATGATGCAGCTACTTTTGAATCAAACCTACTCCTGTAAATATAACCCTTTACCTATACTTTTGTAAGTAGCCCCAATAAACTCATCAAACTGTGTCATTTGCCAAATTGGACTTTTGTAAAGTCATTTCTTTTCCTCTGTTGAGGTGATTTATCTGGGGTAAAGAGACATTTGATCATATCTCTCCAGGAAGCCACCCTGTCTCAAAAATAAAAAGTTCTTTGTGGTGTGCGTGCCTTCCCCTAGCACTCAGACTGCAGAAGCAAACAGATCTCTGGAAGTTCCAAGCCAATCAAGAATACATAGTGAGCATGCCTGTAATCCCAGCACTAGAGAGGCAGAGGCAGGCAGATCTCTGTGAATTTGAGGCCAGCCTGGTATACAAAGTGAGTCTAGGACATCCAAGGTTACATAGAGAAACCCTGTCTTGAAAAAAACCAACAACCAAAAAACCAAGAGAAGAAGAAGAAGAATTAGAAGAAGGAGGAGGAGGAAGAGGAGGAAGTGAAGACAGCGTTTGCTGAGCAGGGGTGGTGACACACACTTTTATTTTTCTTTCTTTCTTTTATTTTATTTTTTATTAATTACACCTTATTCTCTTTATATCCCCCCATAAACTCCTCCCTCCTCCCCTCCCAATCCCACCTTCCCTCTGCTGACACACACTTTTAATCTTGGACCTGGGAGGCAGAAGCATTCGGGTCTCTGAGTTTAAGGCCAGCCTTGCCTACAGAGCGAGCTCCAGGGAGGCAGAGGCAAGCCACTCTCTGTGAGTTCGAGGCCAGCCTGGTCTACAGAGTAATTTCAGGACAGCCAGGGCTACACAGAGAAACCCTGTCTTGAAAAACCAACCAAACAAACAAAAACCAACAATACAAACAAAAGAACAAAACTATACTGAGACCTTCTCAATTATAAACAACAACAACAAACAGTATAAAGCAACCACTTGGTAAATTCAATGTCCTCCTAGGCTTGATTTTATTTATATTTATATTGAGACAAGGTCTCTCTACACAGCCTGGGCTGTCCTGATTTTTTTTAATTTAATTTTTATTCTCTGTGCATTGGTATGAAGTGTCAGAATCCATGGAAGTGGAGTTACAGACAGTTGTGAGCTACCATGTGGGTGCTGGAAATTGAACCCCGGTCCTTTGGAAGAGCAGACAGTGCTTTTAACCACAGAGCCATCTCTCCAGGCCTGTCTGGATTATTTATTTATTTGATACAGAGTCATACCATGTAACCTGAAATGGCTTGTAACTCATGTGATAAACCATGCTTGCCTCAATTCCATCTGCCTCTGTCTCTCCAAGTGTTGGTATTAAAGGTATGCGCCCCCAAGCCTGGCCAAACAGTTCTTTTGGAAATCAAAACATGTTTACCTTAACACTTTTGGAAACTAAAACATGTTTAAATTTATTTCTCCCTGAACGCCGCCTGCCTCCGCTTATCGCAAGTGCTGGTATTAAAGGCATGCACCACCAAGCCTGGCCCAACAGTTCTTTTGAAAATCAAAACATGTTTACATTTAGTTCTCCCTAGAACTTGCACTGTTCTATATTAGCCAGTCAATAATACAGGAATATGAGGCTGAGCTCCAACTACACAGTGAGATATTGGATCCCTTAAAACCCATCAATATTTTCACTGGGCATGCTTTCTTGCACACAGCTACACATGCTCCTGCAGAAGTAAAACTTTTTGGTCTTGTGTGGTGACTTTCTTAAGAACCCAGACCCATTTTTTTGATAACTTGCCTAGGGTAGGTTATTATGTCAACCTCTGAAGACTAATTCCAAGGGAATTTGGGATAGCCAATTCTGCCAAGAGCTGTGGAGTAGCTCAGTATCAATGGGTTGTCCTTTGGTTTGGCTTGTATTCATGACCAAAGTGAGTCCTCATATATGTAAGCAATATTGGTGATGTTTTGACTAGAGCCAGGGACCCATCAGATCATGGAGAGCTCTGACCATTCCCCAGGCTTAATAATAGAAAAGTCAAGCTAAGCTGGCTGACCACAGGATCCCCAAAATAGTTGTCTACAGGAGGCAGTGCCCTGCTCTAGAGCTTCCACCAGGAGACTCTACAAGAAGAGACTGCAGTTGAGTTTGATGAACAAGAAGTCTTTATTGAAATCAGAGCAGGGAAATGAGGCCAGAACCTTCAGGCTACCTAATTGATCCAAAAGTTAGATGGCTTAAGAAGGTAAGGCAGAGTCAACAGACAGGGACGAGGACTGGGAAGGGATAGAGCTGTCAGAAAGTGATGTTGTCTTCATACAATGACAGCAGCAGCAGGACGGTCCAGCCGCCCAGCAGACCCACGTTGTGAAGCAGGAAAAGAAGCCAGGGCCGCTGGTCCTGCACATTCATCATGGCTGGGAGCTGAGGAGAAGGTGGGCATCAGTTCAGTAGCCAGCTTGGTGGAAACCCTGGCTACTTCCCCACCCCGGCATAGGCTCTTCGCCTTCCTAACCATATCACAGAGTGCCACATAAAGGAAAAGGCCGGTGGCTACAGCCAGAATCCAAGCCTCGCCCTCCTCATCTACTCCGACTGCCAGAGCCACGTAGAGGCCAGCGAATGCCGTGAGTGCAGAGGCCAGGTTCAGCAAAAGTGCACGCCTCACAGTCAGCCCAGCATGCAGCAGAGCGGCGAAGTCCCCTAGGACAGAACGAGTCATAGGAAGAGCTCTGCCCTCATGTCAGGTACAGCCTGCCCACCACACCAGTCACTCCTGCATCGCAGACAGATACACCCACTTAAAGGCCAGTCCCATTCCAGTCCCCCTCCCACCTCCCTGCAACCCATCCTACCTGCAGCCAGGTAGAGTGACAGGCAGTTTCCATTGAAAGGCCTTGTACCTTCTCCTCTGGTCTTGTTCACTCCCACTAAGCCCAGCCCTTTCCAGCTACACCCCAGCACTTACCCAGTTCATGGGGCAGCTCATGGCAGAACACCGCCAATGAAGTGGCCAGCCCAGTCTTCCACGAAGATGCGAAGGCTGCCCCCACAGCGAGCCCATCAGCGAAGTTGTGCACAGCGTCGCCCAGCGTGATCAGATAGGGCAACAGCCTCAGCTCTGTGGGCATGGCAGGCGTGGGTCCTGTAGGTCAGGTCCTTCACATCTGCCTAAAGGCAAACCCCAGATCTGCAGCCCTCCAGGAACACCCTCAGGGCTCACCTGCTCTCAGCCTCTGGGACTGTGGGTTCAGTAGTTCCGGGCTTTCCTCTGTCACCTGTGGGGAGCAAGAATGAACCCAGGCAAGTAGATAATAACTAAGGGGCTCCATGTGGGGTAGGACTTGGTGCTTACCAAGTCTGAGCGGGAGCTCTCGTGGGACTGTTTGGACTGCCGGAGGTTGCTGGGTGCCAGCTGCAGCGACACTCCATGGCTGTGTCCACCATGGCTGCAAGGCCCATCCTTCTCAGAATCCTGTGGAAGAAAAACTGGTCAGAGTCCACCAAGCCCTTACCCAGAGTCCATCAGGCCCTTATCCATCCTACCTACTGGTGCCCCAGAGGCTGACCTGGTCCCTGGGCAATAGGAGGTTAAAGAAGCTCTCAAACAGGAAGAAGATGTAGAGGCCTCCAAGTACGGCCAGCAAGCGCCAGGTGGACTGCGCACCAATGCCCACCTCCTCGTGGGTGTGACCTTCCCCACTGTGTGTGTGCAGTCCCAGCACCTGAGAAGGAAAAGGGGGACTTCAGGGCTACAGAGGGCTGGGGTGGGGCTAGGAAAGGGCAGGAAGGGGGGGGTGCCCTGTTGAGCGAGGGCTGACCTTGGGTATGAGGTGCAGAAGTGCATCGCCTGTGAGGGCCCCCACAGCCAAGCTCAGGAAGGTCTGCATGACGTAGTGGGTGACTGTGCTGCACCTGGCACATGTCAGCAGGAGAAGGCCGAACACGGCGCAGAGGCAGATGATCAGTGTAGCCAGAGAGCCATACAGATAACCTGTGTGGGCAGCTACACTGAGTACCTGCTGCCCAGAGAAGCCCCCAAATCCAGCCCAGGAGCAAGCAGCTGTTGGTGGGGGCCAGGTGTCCATTTACACTGGCCCACCTGCCTCCAAATCACTACCCTTCCCTCCCTTACTCGTTCCTCATTCCTCAGCGCCTACTCCCTGAGGCCAGCACCCAGGGGCTGGGCCGTCTAGACAGGCACACCTTGGGTAGGGACTCACTCTCGGTTTGGGTGAGCTGGCCCTGGATGTGGGCACTGGAGTGGCGGCTGCAGGCCCCACTTAGCTGCTGCTGGACCAAGGCAGGGGTCAGTTGGGCCCAGGCCTGAGGGCTTACCCCAGCCTTTTCAGCTAGCCCATATACAGCCATCACATCTTTGGCACTCAGGCACAGCTGGAGGCAAGAGGAGCAGGACAGGAGTCAGGCGTCTGAGCGGACCCTGGGTAACCCATCTTTCTCCAGAACCGTAGGAGTGGCTCACCGTGTCCCATACGCTGGAGCTGCTATTGTGGGTAGCACGGGGCTCAGAGTCTCGGTGGCTGGCTTCCCTGTCCTGGTGACTGTGGTCGTCATCTTGGTGACTGTGGTCATCATCATGGTGACTGTGGTGCTCTCCACCCAACCCAAGGCCATGCATCAAAACCTCCAGTTCTGGCAGGAAAACAAAAAACAAAACAAAAACAGTCAGTGCAGTTGGTTCTTGCAGCTCTAGCCTTGTCCCCTTCCCCCCAGGACTAGAGGCTAAGGATTTCCACTCAGTTTCCACTCAGGCTTCACCAGATAGGGTCATGTTGGGAGCCTCGATACTCTGCTGCCGGAACACAAAGTCCACAAAGTACTGAGGGCTAGGCAGGCCTTGGAAGCAGGACCCATTAATGACGTGATCCAGCAAGGCAGTCAGGACCAGGCTGGGACTTCTGGAATCTCCGGCTTCCTCAGCTTCCTCCAGCAGTTGGGGAGCATCTACACAGGTCTGGAGAAGAAAGAGACTGCCCTCAGCTCTACCCCACAGCGTCAGCTTCTGAAGTCCATCCTAGCACAGCCCACCGGATGGGTCTCCCATCAATGCCCAACCTCTTCAAATTACTCCCCAGATTGTACCAAAGATATCAGCTGGCCCTCCCTGTACCCCAGTCTAGGTCAAAGGGTTCCCCCAGACTACCCCAATCCCTGTCCCACTCAACAGTGAACACCCAGTTCTAATGCCTGGTACACTCCAACCTCCCAAGTACCTCCTCAGAGGCCAGGGAGGCTTCACACGGGACATTGCCCCTGCTGGAGCAGCCTCCCTTCCATGGTGCTTGGCTCCTTCTCACTACCCACAACAGCCCTCTGGACCCTCACCTCCTTCCCGTTGGGGTGGCTGGCAGCATGGGCCTCAATCTTCTGCAGTAGCTGGCTCAGACCCAGGGTCATGACCTCTGGACTCTCCAGTGTGGTCAGGTAATCGCCCACATGGGAGGCCAAGAGGCCAGCTTGGATGTCCTTGCATGTTTCCTCCGGGTTGCTAAGATAGAGAGCAGCAGCAGCACTAAGGTGGCCAATGTATCTGGACTCCAGGACTGGTTCTGGGGCAAGCCGAGGCTTGCCAGTTCTGGCTAGGGCCAGGACATCCTCCACAGATAAACACTGTGGGCAAACAGGTAAACACAGTCTGGTCCGGTTTGGGCCCACCAGACACAAGCAAGGAATGGATCCTATCAGCTTTTTTTTTTTTTTTTTTGAGACAAGGTTTCTCTGTCCCGGACATGCTTTGTAGACCAGGCTGGACTCGAACTCAAAGCACAGCGATCCACCTGCCTCTGCCTCTGGGATTACAGGTGTGGGCCACGTCGCCAGGCACACTATCAGCTGTCTTATGTCCTGTTCTGCCCCGTGTACAGCTAGCTTAACTAGGAGCCCTCACAGAGGGATCCCCAGAAGTTACTCCTTCCGGTGAGAGTGGTCACCTGGAGTCACCACAAATTTGACAGGGGGGATGTAGGGGAGGGAGGGGTTAATGGTTAGAGCTGTGTGTCCCAGGAGGGAAGCCAGCCCTGTATAAGACCCCTAGAACGGGAGGGGAGGCTCCAGCCTGCAAGTAGGTTCAGACACCAGCCACCGGACCCGCCTCCTGGAGTTTGCCCAGGTCCCTTTTGCTGCCTGCCACGGGGTGGAGCGGGCAGGAAGGGGCCGGGGCTGGGGGACCCATCGGGTGGGGCTGTTACCTTTTCACACGGCCCGTTGGTGCAGTGCACACGGACCGCCAGCGTATTTAACAGGCGGTCCAGTGCCTGGCGATCCAGAACATCCTGTCCCGAGGTGAAAAGGTGTAGCAGGCTATTGGGCTGGACTACTGCTGCGTTGATGACCAGCATGGCCAACAGGAGCCCCTGGGTGAGCGGAGCTGGGAACACCATGCCTCAGGCCCCCAGAGCGCTTCTTGCTGTGGTGCTCTATGAGGACTGCTGGGCTGACTGGAGACTGCTGGGGCTGCCTGGGGCCAGACTGGGGCTGGGTTTAACTTGCCCGGCTTTAGCTTCAGGACCTCTCCCAGGTATTTCCTGCAGGGCTCTGTGATTGGCTGCTGGGCTAGCCATTCCAGTGGTAGATCCTCCCTGAAAGCTTGGGGGCAAGGAGCTGCTGCCTCCTGAGGCTAGGGCTAGAGTTGGGTCCCTTTTCTTAGGTGGGTGGCTTGAGCATGCCCTCTCCTGTCATACCCAGAACTGCCACTCAGGGCTTTCTCTGTTCCCTGCAGGCCTCCTGTGATCGTGCCTCAGGCTAGAGGAGGGGGCAGAGCTTCATATTAGTTACCAAGTCAAACATGGGTGTTCTATTTGACATTTTCAGGAGAGCCCTTAGACCTACCTCCACCCCTCACCAGCTGCCTCTCAGCTCAAGCAGCTTAGACAAATCCCAAGTCTTGTGGCCCGAGTGAGGGTGGGGGCGGTGATCTTGATCTTAGATCCTGGGCTTCTGGGCCCAACATGGGCTACAATGGGAGATTTCTGAAGGTACTTGCTGAGTCATATTCCCACCCCCAGCCCTTGGAGGGTAAATCCCTAGGAAATGGCTAAAGCCCCAACCTAGAAAAACAGGAAGAGGTGACCTTGGTCCTAGCCAACCTTTGGCCAGCTTTTGGGGTCAGTAGGAGGTCGAGGTCCTGTTCTGAGCTCTAGGTCTGAGGCACAGGAAAACTGAGGTAGGGCTGGGTTCCTCGCTCTGCCCCTCCCGGATCAATCATTCCAACCTTTGACCCCTGAGCCTTATCTCTACCCAGGTGGCAGGTGGAGGAGGGGTTGGATCTCTGGGAGCTGACAATCCCCAGGTCACAAGGCATTTCGGCCTTTCTGAAGGGGACTTCGGGTAGCATCAGAGGTACTGTGGCCCTCTCCTGACCCTAGCCCTCTGGGGTGTGGTTGGGGTGTGGAGCTGGGAAACTAAAGCCTAAAGAACTCTGCCCCTTAGTATTCTGGAGGGTAGGGCAGGGTGGGGAAAGAAACTGGCTGAGTGTCCTGAGCCCAGGGGTCAACCGCTTCAGACCTGATCCGAACACACACATACGTCAATGCTTCTTATGGCTGGGATTCCTACAAGGTGGCTTCCCTTCTGGTCCTAAGGAGGAACTGTGACTGGGAACTGGAAGAGCCAGCATGAGACAATGAAGAGAACATTCTCCACATGTAGCTCTGAAGATGCCATATACCCAATGTGGCTTTTCTGTTTCCGATGCTGGGCTGCTGGGCCTGGAACCAGGTTGATTTGCTAGCCTCAGAGATAGGCTGCCCTCTGATGAAGCACAGTCAGCCTCTAGGGAAAGTCTTTTTTTGGGGGGGATGGGGGATGGGGTAGAGAGTTGAACCTAAGTCCTTTGGAAAAGCAGCCAGTGCTCTTAGCCAGCTGAGCCATCTCTCTCCAGCCCCACAATTTGCTATTTATTTGCCTGAGGAAGCAATTGATATGACATACAATAGAGATGAGAAGACAACTTTCTTTTCTTTTTAAGTGTTTGTCATTTATTTTTATGTATATGAGTGCTCTATCTGCGTGTACATTCCGTGTCAGAAGAGGGCATCAGATCACATTCTAGATGGTTGTGAGCCACCATGTGGTTGCTGGGAAATGAACTCTGGACCTCTGGAAGAACAGAACCTCTGAGCCACCTCTCCTGCCCGAGAGGGCAACTTTCAGGAGTTGAATTTCTCTTTCTACCACATGTCCTTTTCTTTACCTGTTGAGCCATCTCACCTACCTCAGACATTGATTTTATAACTACCTTTTTTTATGAAATGGCAGTGAGCGGGTTGGAAACGATACAGAAAGGGCAATGGTACAGGTACCTGAGGGTTGGCTGTTCTGGTTTTCCACGGACTAGGCAGGTCTCCCCTTTGAAGGAGAAATCTAGGGAAGCCAGGATTGCCAAACCTACACTAAGATTTCTCCCCAGAGCCGGGCTTAGTGGCACACACATGTAATCCCAGCACTCAGGGAGGCAGAGGCAGATGGATCTCTGAGTTTGAGGCCAACCTGATCTACAAAGCAAGTCCAGGGCAGCCAAGGCTACAGAGAAACCCTGTCTGGAAAAAAACAATCAACCAAACAAAAACAAAAGTGAAGTAGGTTGGAGCAGGTCTGATCTGGGCACGGTGGCATACAGCTGTTAGTCCATCAGGCAGAATCAGGACTGTGAGGCTAGCATGGGCTACATAGACCATCCCATAAAACCCAAAGAGGGGCTGGAGAGATGGCTCAGCAGTTACAAGGACTGACTCCTCTTCCAGAGGGTTTGGATTCTGAGCACCCACACAGCTCAAAACTAGCTATAACTCTAGTTTCAGGGGGTCCAAAGCCTGGCCTCTGGCCTCTATGACCCCAATCATGCATGCAGTACACAACATACATGCAAGCAAAATACTTGTGTACGATTAAAGAAAACATCCAAAAAACAAAAGAAAAAAACCCAAGAGATGTGAATGTAGCTTAGTGGTAAAGCATTTGCCTAGTAACCTGCACAAGGCCTTAGGTTTAATCCCCAGCACCAAAAACAGCATGTTTGGGAGCTTATGTGACGAGCCACTGAAGGCAAGTGCTTCAGTTATGCTCTGCCACAAGGCTGTCATTGATGCCAAACACCAGTAATCCTAGCATTCAGGAGGTTGAGGCAGGAGGATAACCTTAAGTTCAAGGGTAGCCACAGCTGTATCATAACAAAATCATGTCTCAAACAACAACAAAACCAAAGAAGAGTTAGCTGGGCATGGTGTTGCATGCCTTTAATCCTGGTACTGGTGAGACAGAGGCAGGTGTATCTCTTGAGTTTGAGGCCAGCCTGGTCCACAAAAGTAAGTTCCAGGACCGCCAGGGTTACACAGAGAAACTGTTCTCCCTGTCTTGGAAACAAAACAAACAAACCAAACCCAGAGCTGGGCAGTGGTGGCGCACGCCTTTAATCCCAACGCTTGGGAAGCAGAGGCAGGTAGGTCTGTGAGTTTGAGGCCAGCCTGGTCTATGGAGTGAGTCCAGCCAAGGCTATACACAAAGACACTCTTGTCTCAAAACAAATAAAGGCCAAGTATGGTGGTACATACCTTTGATTCAAGCAGTCTAGAGGCAGAGGCAGAAGGATCTCCGAATTGGAAACCAGCCTGTTCTACACAGTGACTTCCAGGCCAGCCAGGACTATATAGAGACCCTATCTCAAAGAACAACAAATAAAACAAAAAAACACACCCCAAAGTGACTGGGCTCCTTATTCTGACGACACAGACGCCACCACATTGAAGTTTCCCTACGACTTTGCTATTATCTCTTGGAGGACTTGCTGTCATATGATCATGGTGTCTAACTCAGCATGCTATAGCAGAGGAGGGGACAGCCTGTGCTCCAGACAGGATTCACGGAGCCTGTGAACAGCCTAGAGCCCTCAGGTGCTGCTAGGAAGGGGCTGATGGCAGGCGAGGAGGCAACTGTTTGACCTGTAACGATGAAGCAAGGGGGTACCATGGTGGGGTGCATGCCAAGATGTACTCCCTGAGAAATTACGCCATGCAACAGATCTGGTGTAAGGAAGTTCACTGGGGGAAGGGAGAGGAGGGCCTGGAGAACGGATAGAAGGCAGCAAGCGAGTCATGAGGTCAGAGAGGGAGGTCACAGGGAGGGAGAGGAAGGGGCCACCTAAGATAGAGCAAGAACCAGGGAGCTGCGGTTGGCGGTAAGTCCTTCTATGAGCCAAATACACCTGTTGCACCTGGAGATGGCAGCAGGTGATGGCATAAGCAATTGCCTATGGAGGCGGGCCAGCTGGATCACCTGTCTAATAACAGCAGCCACACCTGGCCCAGTGGAGGGTCTATGCATTCCCTTTCCAGAAGCTGTGAGGACTCAGCTTGTGATTGCCCAGCTAGCAGCTCCTCCAGAGGCTGCTCTATGTGTGGATTGAGCAACAGAATCAGGACACCTTGCTGGTTTAAGGGCAGCGGCTTCACAGGCACTGTGCCCTTCAGGAAGCAAGGCTCTGCTACAAGGTCGGAGGGTGGGCTTAGCGCAGCTGCGCATAGCAGGAAGCTGAAACAGACTTTACTTGTCCAGGGCCATGCAGGAGGAACAGCAAAACAGCTTTGAACGCATGGACTGCAGCCTACCAGCTAGCACGACCACTATGGGTGTGCCCTTAGGACTTTATGCAGCTCTGCTTGTCATCATATCCCTCATAATATATGGGTTGTACGTACCCTCACTGGGCAGTGTCATTGGCACCTACAATATTAGGTGCGTGATCTTTTTCAAGCATTGCTCCTGGAGCAGATGATTCAACCACCAACCACCCTTGGAAAGAACCTAGAGATATAGATTATTGGTAAAGTTGGGATGTTTAGTGGCTTTGATGTAGAAAACCTTAGGAGACAATTTGTAGTTTAGAAAGGCACAGTCTTAATAGTTGAGCTAGGGACTTTTTGAAGTCAGGGAACAAGAACAATAGCAGCCTGATTAGCACTGGCTAAAGCTAAAGCTGAGCCGGTGTGATTCATTTCTTGTACCCATTTTTGCCCTCGGCTTCCTGATAAAAATTTTTTTTCACTTTTAAATTAATATTTTTTCGGTTATTTTTTATTATTTAATTTTATTACAGTTTATTCAGTTTGTATCCCCCTGTACCTCCCTTCCTCCTCCCCTCCCAACCCCACCCTCCTTTCCTGATAGAATTTAACAAAAAATTGTTAATGAGTAGATGTGCACCATGAGGATTTAAAGTAGAAATGACTATTTTTTAATATAAGTTTAGATTTGCGATTCTTTTAAGTTACTTTTTAAGATAAATAATAAAATAACCGATTCTTTTTTTGTAATTGCAAAATTGCACCTGCCAGAAAAGAGAAACAGGCTGAGAAAATAACCTTCCTTCCTTCCATTTTGTTAATCTATAACAAATTTCTTAATTACGAGTGTATGTGGATTCTTGAGAAAAAATTTGTTTTGTTTTGAGACAGGGTTTCTCTGTGTAGACCTGGTTGTCCTGGACTCCCTTTGTAGACCAGGATGGCCTCGAACTCACAGAGATCTGCCTACCTCTGCCTCCTGAGTGCAAGTGCTGGGATTTAAGGCATGTGCCACCTTGCCCAGCTAGAGAGTAATTTTTCACCTGTAATACTTAGAAGCACTTGATCTTGTGAGGGTATTGGGGAACATGTTTTTTCCTACATATACTCACTGTAATCATTCATTTAAAGAAAAAGAGAATGAAAGCACATTGTAAATGTGTATATGTTAAGTTGTTGGAGCTTTGCTCCATTCACCCAATGTGTGAGTGTATATGTGTATATGTAAAATGGTTGGCTCTTGCTTCACCCACCAAGTGTGTGTGGGTGTGTGGCTGCGTTCCATTGTCGCCGACCCCACATCCCCTCCTTGGATGGCTGAACACACTGTTGGGAGCTGTCTCTGATATTTATTGGGGGGCGATCTCCTGACAGTATAGACATCTAGGACAGGTGTAGATACTGGCAAGCTGAGGCGCTGCTTCTCCAACAGTCTCATCGCTCAGGCATGTAGGAAGCGGTTAAAGGCATTGTAAGCCGACTCCAGATCGAAGAGCATCTGGCGAACCTGGGAGTCATCCAGCTCATCAGAGGCCGACATCCCGCTCAGGGTCTGCAGCCTGAGGACACAGGCGTGGATGAGCAGCAGGCCTCTGATGTCACCATGAGGTGCCACTTGCCTAGGAAGGCCACTCACCATTGACTGACTGTTTGGCGGCCCTCAAAGTCTGGAGGCAGGTGGCTCATTCGATGCATGGTCTCCATGAGCTCTCGCAAGTCTGGTTGAATCTGCAGACACAAGTGCTAGGCTGAGACCCAACCTACCTTGCTGTGTTCCCCTCCAGCCATGCCAGGACTCCCCGCCCAACCCCTGTACCTCATCCATGGCGCGGATCTCCAGACGCAGCTTGTCCATGACTGTAATGAAGAGCTGGGGGCGGAGTATGTGCATTAGGCAACTCCTACTCAGTTGGGGTGTGGAGAACCTTTGCAGCTCATAGGTCAGTCACAAGGGCCAGGGCCCCACCCATTTTTCCTCCCCACACCCTATACTAGGGGTTTTCTTCCTGCCTGGGTTGACCTGGGCCTACGGACGTTTGGGATCACAACTGTGAGAGTAATCTGGGGTGCACTTCTACACAACCCCCTCAAGCCAGGGCCCTGCCACAGTAGATCCTGTATACGGTCCCCTTCACAGTAGGGAACTCAGTCAGGTGGGCCTTAGGCTCCATGGATGCTTCTCACCCTCACAGCTGAGGTGATTCTTCCCAGGGTACTGCTTAGCTCCGAAACCCCAGGAACATACTGGGACTGACCCAGGCTGGTAGTCCCTTCCCCTTAATGCCCACAGAGCCCTCCCAGGAGCTGTGGGGCACACCGAAACTACGTCTGCGATGCACCGGTTGAGATTGCCCTTGTCGTCCTTGATGGTGATGGGCCGGTCTTCTTTGATCCTCTCCATAGCAAGTGGACAGTCCAGCTAAGTAGAACAGACATGGGTACTGGGTATCACAGGGCCTCCAGGAGGCCAGGGTCTTACCATATCCCACCACAACTTTCCTGCAGGATGGAGGGAAGGACTGGCTTCACTCACTCTGAACTTTCGGCAAAATTCATCAATGGAGCTGATCTCTGAGCCTTGGACCTGTCGGAAGGCAGCTTTGTACTGGACCAGGAGCCTGGAGCAGGCTGCAGTGTACCTAGGAGAGCACGCGTGCTGCTGGAGAATGAGAACAGTCTACCTTGGCTCATCATGCTTTCCCTCAGCTAGTCTAGATGCAGCAGCTTTCACGGTAGGCTGGGAGGGCCAAAGGCTTCCTACTGGGTCTGGATATGAAGAGAGCTCTGGACAAGAGCAGGTATGACAAGAATGTAGCTACCACAGAGAATCAGTGTGGGCCGACCTGAGACTCAGCTCAAGAGCCCACAGGTCTACTGTTTGCCCTAGACCAAGGTGTCAGACCTCCATTACCACCTAGCAGCTCCTGGTCTGGTCAAATTGGCACGTTGTCTCTGCATAGAGCACCAGCATCCATGCTGGGAACCTAGACTGGACAGTGATACCTTGGACTAAGCTGCCCCAGACTCCAGTTCACTTTCTGAAGCCAGAACCACACCCACCCTTACAAAACGCCCCTGGATGACATGGCCCTGAAACTACCAGGAGCATCCCACCTCCCCCATAGCTTGGGCTCCAGACCTACAACTGTGCTGCCTACTGAACCCTCAAGCTTCATGGAAGGGAGAAACATGCTTCTGAGGATTGGTGGCCATCAACACCTGAAGCCACAGGCTTGCTCACTCATTGGGGGTGACACAGTCCTTGATGTATGCCTTCTCCAGCGCCTGCATGGTCTTCACCACTGCAAACAGCTCTGCCATGTTGTCATACCTAAGACAAAGCCATCCATCAGGACACAATTCCAAGGCAAGGCAGCCAACTGCTGCTCTGCTCCTATGGCAGAATTCAGCCCACCTCTCGCTCCAACCCTCAGCAACTATCTCCCCAACCCTCCCCAACCATTGGCGAGGTTGTGGGTTTGGCAGACTGCTGGGCCTGCCATGGAAGCAGGATGAGGGCAAGTGTGTGTGCTGGTGGCAGCTTAAGACACTTGACTTACTTCTCCCGTTCCCGAGCATTCTTGTACAACTTTACTTCCTGTTGGAAGAGTGGGCAAGTCAGTCAGCATGACTGGGTGGTTGGTTATAGAACCAGTGACAGCTACATGGTGGTGGCAGTGGCCATGGCCAGGTAATCATCTACTACTTACCTCGTACAGCTCCGGCTTGTTCCCAGGGGCTGCAACAGAGCAGGGAGGAGCTGACAAGCAGTCACAAGATGACCCCAGGGCAGGCCCATTTCAGGTATCTCTGAACTCGGGGAGCTGCAGAGTAGGGGCTCTAGTCTGTACTGCCCAGCTGCAAATTGCTGGCTTTAACTCTCCACCTCCACCAACGTGACCATATTTTGTTTACTGCGCCACGATATGATCACAAATAAAAGTCTGTTTCATACTTCACAAGCTAGGGTCAGAGACCCAGAGATGCTCAGGATGCCAGAGGTTCTGGCTACATTGGAGTTTATTATCTCTACTCAGCCGGTATTGCTGGGCTCTCAGAATCCTGCCACAAACAGCTCTGTCCCTACCCCTCCCCAAGGACTGTGAGTGTGGGATGGAGGTAACAGTTTTGTCATTTCCCTCCAGCCCCCGTAGCAGGGAAAGCCTGGGCCCCTCCTCTTCCTCCCACTTTAGGCCACACTTACCTCCAATACCAGGAGTGGCTGGGATCCCGTGAAACATCCTGCAGGCCCTGGCAGCTACAGCAGAGACCTGGGGAGTAGAACCAGCACTAACTCAAGGGGCTCCTTACACCTCAAGAGCTGTGCTCTGGGCATCAGAGCACCGTGGACAGCTTTCTGGCTGTCCACAGGAATAACACAGGATGCCAAACGGCTGTCATGGGGAAGTCAGGCTTTAAAGATGAACACTGAGAGGGCGCAAACGCCATGGGAGTCCTGCCTGGAAGCTTGGTTAAGGTAGGGAAGAGCAGCTGATAGAAGTTCTGGGGTGGCACACTGTTGCAATATCATTCAGTGGAAATGAATTTCTAGGGCTGAGGGGAAGTGAGGCTTAAGTGGGAGTGAGGGGAAGTGTGGTGGTGGGCTTTACTCTAATTCTGCGGGAGCTACTGCAGGAATGAATAAAGGCAAGCTTGTTGGTCGATGCAGTCTAGAAATGGTGGAGGCAAGGCCCAGGTTAAGTCCTGTCTAATAAGGAAGTTGGTGTCACTGGCTTAGCCAGTCAGACACGCCTCAGGATTTGAAATGGGCTGAAAAAAAAACCAAAAGTTCAAGGAAGGTAGGCAAATCGAGATGGAGTGGCCTGATGAGGAGCCTGAGATGCTGAGGTCGCAGGAGCTAGGAACAGCCGGCGGAGTCGCAAGAGAAAGGTGGGTACCCGCACAGCACGGGGAACCTGAGCTGTGAACAGTAATGCCGCCTGACAGCGCCCACTGCCTACTGAGACACTGACCGCGCGGCAAGGGCCGCTGAGCCCCAAAGGAGACAGGACCGGGACATCAAGCCCAAAGGGTTTCTCTAAGGAGGGACCTGGCCACGGGACGCTGCGCACCTGGGTGTTTGGAGTCCCGGAGATGGCGACAGAAGCTCCGTCTTCGCTTTTTCCGCCTGCGCCTGCGCCTGCGGGGAAGCCCGATCGGTAGCTCGGCGCTCCCTCTCCCTCCTTAAGCCCTTGCGTAGAGCAAGCCCAATCCGTCGGTCGGCGCTCGCCCTCTTTGCCTGAGCTTGCGCTCTCGGGCAGTTCCGCCTATTTTAAGTCTCACATCGCCCACCCCTTTCTCAGAGACGCACGAAAGAGACAGCAGCTCACTTTATTAAGTTATTTATTTATCGATTTGGGCAGAAACGACAGGGCCAGGGTCAGAGGCATTTAAAGAAGAGCTTGGGACCTTGGTCCAGTGTGCACGCGCCCGCAGGCAGTCTCTGGAGGGCGTCTCGGTCCTTTGTGCTCAGGTATTTGCTGCACAACTGCAGCTCCTGCAGCTGCACGAGGATCTTGTCCCAGAGGTCAGAGTTCAGGGGCCCCTGAATGGAGCAGCCTGTGTAAGGACAGGGGAAGGTACGTTTAACGTGCACATCCACAGGAGGAACAGCGCTCACATCGTACCAGCGCCTACGTTTTGGCTTGTGGGGTCATAGAATGGACTCAATAAGGGGAGTGGTGGCGCATGCCTGTAATCCCAGCACTCAGAGAGGCAGAGGCAGGAGGATCTCTGAGTTCGAGGCCAGTCTAGAAAGGGAGTCCAGGCCAGCCAAGGCTACACAGAGAAAACCTGTCTCGAAACAAAGGACTCAGCAGGGCTTTGCATATCTGTAATATTGTGGGTCTCTGGAGGCTACTGAATGCCAGGACTTGGTCATCAGGCTAGCTTGGGGTTTCAGGGAACTGGATGAAAGGGCCCAGAAATATCGATGTGTAGGAAGGAGGGGGTGTACCGCAGAATGAACCCAGGGGCTTCCCTGTGCTCAACCTTTATCCTCCAAGGGCACAGCCTACCATCCTCAAACCTCGGCTGCGCAAAAGGTGATCCCAGGCCAGACCATCAGGTACACCTCTAAGGGGGAGATCGACTTGATGGAACAGATCAAACTGCCTTACTAGTGGGTACTGTGTGAGTAATCCCTCCTGCCAGTAAGAAGGGGGGTTGGGGGGAGAGAACCCCTTAGTGGAGTTTGCATTGCCCTAATTCTGGCTACTTTCATGATGATAAGGATGAAGAAATAAGGCTTCCAGTAAGGGCCAGTGGTTTGCTACTCTCTTGACCCAGGAAACCCTATAAAATCATGCAAATCAAAAGGTCCAAATCATGGCAGGCACCTTTAATCCCAGCACTCTCCGGTAAAGACAAGCCTCGAGAGAGTTCCAGATCAGCCAGGGCTATGCAGAGAAACCCTGCCTTAAAACAACAACCAACCAACGTCCCCCCAAAAAAGAAATTGAAATCTTCATGTTCATTTTAAGAACATCTGTGGAAATGCATGTATGCACGCGTAGCTGAAAAATGCTGCACATTGCTTTAAAGAAGCAATGTGTGCTGTTCTGGAGGTCTAATGGTGGAGTTGGAAGATGTCTTGCTAGGCCAAACAGTGAGGTTGGACACTGTCAGTGGCCCCCCAAAGAGTGCCACTTTTTGCTGAACTTACAGGTTTAGATGTAGATTCTCTAGTCGCAAAGCAGCTAAGATGCTCGGTTGAACTTTACAGAGTCCATGGTGGACTAATCTATACACGAGCTCCCTCTGCCTCAATGAGATGGTTCTCACTGAAAAGGATAAACTGTTCCTAGCCAGGAGAGGAGGCTGCACAGAAGAAAAGATATCCCAGAAAAACAAACAAAACTGAAGAAATAACTGGGCAGTGATGGCCCACACCTTTAATCCGAGTACTTGGGAGGCAGAGGCAGGTGGATCTCTTGTGAGTTCAGGGCCAGCCTGGTCTACCGAGTGAGTTCCAGGACAGCCAGGGCTATAGAGAGAAACCGTGTCTCAAAAAACAAACAAGCAAACAAACCCTGAAGAAATAAAAACTTACTAACACTAAATTCAGAGTGAAATAAAGCAAATCTTCTTGTTGACTGGAGACAGGTTCTCTCTATGTAGCCCTATCTGTTGGTAGACCTGGCTGGGCTCAAACTCAAGAGACCCTGTTGCCTGTGCCTCCTAAATCCTGGAATTAATGGCTTGTACCACTACATCTGGCATAAAGTAAGTAAACCTTTATGAAAAATTGTCCTTAAATGCAAATAAAAGTTTTTAAAAGGAAGGAAGAAATATACCTGTGGAAAAGGTCCTTAATACCTTTTTTTTTGAAGGGGGTCAGGTTTTGAGACATGGTTTTCTCTGTGTTAGCAGAGCCTTGGTTGTCCTGGACTTGCTTTGTAGGCCAGGCTGGCCTGGAACTCAGAGATTCACCTGCCTCTGCCTTCTGAGTTTTGGGATTAAAGGCATGAGCCACCATGCCTGGCCTTAATGCTTTTTATTTTCATTAAAACTTTTGTTTCTAAGCTGGGCATGGTGGTGTGCACCTTTAATCCCAGCACTCAGGGAGGCAGAGGCAGACAGATCTCTGTGATTTTGAAAACAGCCTGGTTTATAAAGCTAGTCCAGGACAGCCAAGGGTACACAGAGGTGTCCTGTCTTGAAAGACCAAAAAAACAAAAACAAAAAATAAAATGGTTTAGCCAGGTGGTGGTGGTGCATACCTTTAATCCCTGCACTCTGGAGGTGTGTGTGTGTGTGTGTGTGAGAGAGAGAGAGAGAAAGAGAGAGAGAGAGAGAATATCTTGAATTTGAGGCCAGCCTGGCCTACAGAGTGAGTTTCAGGACAGCCAGGGCTACACAGAGGAACCCTGTCTTGAAAAACCAAAATTACTTATATTATTTATATTTATAATATTTATAATTATATTATTTATATGAATTAATTAAATATTTTAAAATGTTTTTATGTGTGCTTATGTCTCATTTGCATGTCCATCTGTGTGCCATGGGAAATCAGGAGGTCAGAAGGAAGCTTCAGATCCCTTAGAACTGCAGTTATGGAGACTGTGACCTGCCATGTGGGAGCTGAGCACCGAAGTGAGGTCTCTGAGGAGTAGCTCTTAACTGCTGACCTTCCCTCCAGCCCCTGTTTTGTTTCCAGAGAGCTTTACTAAGGCCATGTTTGAAGGAGTCTGCCTTAGCCTCCCTAGTGCTGGGTTATAGGTCTGAGCCATACTTGGTTCCTTCCTGCCAAACAGCCAGGAAGAACAACCAGACAGAGGTAACCTCCCTCCTGTTACATCACAAGCTGCCTTTCATCATGACTGCCTCGTAGAGCCTGGCTGGTGGCAGTGACTGTCCCTTCCCCTGGCAGGTCCCTGGAAAGTAAGGCCTGAGTTAGGTGAGGCAAGGGCAGGTGTCTTCGTCCCTCCCAGCCCTTACCTGACAGGCCAAGGAAGCTGAGGCCTTGGGGACGCTCTTGGAGGGCAGACACGAGCTCCTCCAGACTGTCACAGCTGACCTCAGGATTGGCAGACAGGTCCAGAGAGACAAGTGAGGGGCAGCAAGGGAGACACCTAGAGTAACGCCGGAAGTGAACAGATGAGTTTCCGGGGAAAGCCCTAGCTTTATTACTAGGGAAGGCTGAGCTAGACAGACCTACAGCTCTGGGAGCCAGGGACCAAGCCTAGCAGAATCTGCTCCTGCTTGCCACAGGCAGGACTTCTAAGCACCAGACAGAGGCAAGACTGCAAGGGCCAGCTCTGGGTAACTCCTGACACTGCCTTGAAAGACAGCTGAGGCTCTGGGAGCGTGATGGAGGAAGTCGGGGAGGGAATGCTTTACCAAGGAAATCAAAGGATAGATTAGAGAGAAAAGTTCGAACTGAATAACAGAGCCATCTCCCCTGGTCCTGGGCTGTGTTCTTGTCAGGCTCCCTCACAGGGCAGACAGTGGCTGACGGACGGTATGTTACCTGCTCAGTTCTCTCACAGCCTTGTCACTCAGGTAGTTTGCAGACAGGGTTAGGTGGGCCAGAGCACAGCCTTCCTAGACATAAGAACAGGGCAAAAGGCCATGTCTCAGTGGGCATCCATCAGCCTTCTTCCCAGCAGAGGTCTACCCATAAGAAAACTGTTTAGAGATAGAAAGGAGACACCTCTCTTCCAGGCTATAGGTCATAGACGCCTTGTGAAAACCACAGGGGGCCTGGCGTGTCCCTAGGATCTTGGCTTAAGTAACCACCACCCGGCTCCCAGGAGTCCATGGCTGTTCTTCCCAACCCCTAGCCCTTTCCTCAGACTCTGCACAACACAGCAGGGTTTCAGCTGTAAGACCCTGGGGTTTTGGCCTCCGGATCTTTATATTCTGGTTTGGCAGTCCCCTCCACATCTCATACCTTAGTCAAGTATTTGACAATAGGCTCTATGAGACCAAAGTTGCTTTTGCTGGCTGTCACGGAGCTAAGCTCCAAACGAAGGAGGGCACAGACAGGTAAGCTCTGCAGCACCCTTGCCAGGGCAGGGCCGCCAAGTGTGTTGTAAGACAAGGACAAGGTCTTCAGGTGCTCAGCATCTGTGCAGCGGAAGCACTTCTGTCAACCCATGCAGCTACCACTTGGCCCTTTCCCTACCCTAGAGTTCTGACCTCTGAAGCCTCATGAATCCTTTAGGGAAACTGTTAGCCCTGAATTTTGTTGGAAAATTGAAAAGTAAAGGCTCTTGTCCAGTTTTCTGAGCCCACTTTCCCCATTCTACATTCTTAGCTGCTGGGGATGAGCTGGGCTAGGACATTTGTGAATGGAGGTCAGGACAGTGCTCTGACAATTGGCACCTAAGCCAAGGCCCTTCCCTCTGCTGGGCTCCACTGGGTGACCCCAGTTCTCAGCCTTCTGTACTGGGCTATGTCACTAAACTAGGTGTGCTCACAATGAAATTGCCTCAGGAGAGCAGAAAGCTTAAGCCACGGGTATAGAGAAACTTTGAGGGCAGACATGGCTTCTCTGAGATTCTATTAGTGATGTGTGGGGGTTAGGATGAGTCCTTAGAACAGCCAAAGCTGGTCAAGAACCAGTTTCTGCTGGAGCTCCACTGGTATACCTGGCTGCTGACACTTCCCTCAGAAGCCAGATCCTGATGTCCTGGGACCCCTCTGCTCAAGGTCCCGATTCTCTCAACCCTTGGCCCAGGGAATACAGTCAACTGGTCATCTTACCTTGGAAGGCACCACCCAGAGCAACCTGGTGGCTCAGGAAGAAGCTGGGGCTAAAGCCACAGGCCTGTAGGCGTAGGGTACTGAGCACGGGGCAGGCCCGCAGAAGGGAGGCCAGGGCCTGACTGCAGCCATCTCCCAGTGGATTCATGCTTAAGTCCAGTTCCTCCAAGTTCTAGAGAAGAGACGGGTTGGACACTGAGCTCACAGACTCCCCCGAGTCTGGTCTCTGCGTGGGCCCTGCTCTCCCAGCTGCAGCAGCTGTGAACGGCTCAATGGGAACACTGATGCCATGTGGTTGTTGGCCCACTCACTGTACCTCGGTCTTTACCTGTAAAGCAGCCTGGCTTGGGGAGCCTTCAACAAGCTGGCGCAGACCTTCCTGGCCCAAGTGATTGGAAGAGAGATCAAGGTGGACCAGGTTAGGCATGGTGGCCAGGGTCGCCAGCAGCTCAGCAGCACAGGCATCACCCAGTCGGTTCCCAGAAAGGCGCAACTCCCGGAGTGTTGTGTGTAACTTGAGGGCCCGCAGCAGGGGGGTGAGCTGGGCTTGGCGCAAGGCCAGGGAACAGGCACTAAACGAAGAGCTTGAACTCTGGTGCTCCATGGCCTGCAGCACTTGCTGGTGCTCCCCTGAGAAGAGAGATGTAGGCCCACCGGTCAGAGTTCAAACCCGCCTCTAGATCTTGCAGGCAAAGCAAGTGGCCCAGAAGGTAATGCTGAGCCCCTTCCTGGAGGCTGTGGATTTAGTACCATGCAAGGAGCGTTCATACAAATTGGGGGAGGGGAGACATGGACTCTGATCTCCTTCAGTCACACATCTTCCAGTCTCTGAAACAAGCTTCCTGGTGACCTCCAGCCCCTCCAGACTCCTCCATGTACTTTACCTGTGGCTTAGTTTGCTTCAGGAACTCATTCCAATCTCAGAAATGTCTGCTTTTACCTATCAGCCCCATGGGTGAATTTAACAGGCATTTAATGCTTGGAGGAGAGCTGGGTTTCCTCAGACATATGTATATGCAGGGTAGATGGGGACTACATGCCCAGCTCCTCTTGCCTAGGCCTCTATCCTAAGGCAGGGCTAGCTCACCTTGCCCCAGGCTCTGGCAGGCCCTGCGGTAGCGGTCAGTCAGCGGGGGAAGGTCCCATGAAGTTACTTCAGCCAACACCTAGAGTGTACATCTGGTGAGTAACCCCGAAGCGCCTAGCAACAGGGGTAGCCTGTGCCCACAGCCCTGGCCCGCTGCCCACCTCATCATTACTTTGCAGCACATGGGGAATGGGGTCCTGTGGGGCCAGCAGTGCTCCGTCCTTCCGCAGGGTGAGCCTTGGAAGCAGCCCACAAGTTTGGTAGTAGCGCTGGGCAGCTTGCTCCGCTAGCCAGGCCACAGAACAGACGTCACTGCTACAGAGAATGGCACGCTGAGCTCAGACGCACTGCGGTCCTGCTATGGTGCTTATCTCCAGCTCGTTCACCCGCCGCTTTCCACCCCTTCTCTGGATAACTAGCCTTTCCCGCCCCCCCCTTATTTATTTTTTGAATTAGGGTTTTCCTGTGTAACAGCCCTGGTTGTCCTGGACTCGCTTCATAGACCAGGCTGGCCTTGAACTCACAGAGATCCACCTGCCTCTGCCTCCCCAGTGCTGTGATTAAAGGCAGACTATCCACTCTCCTAGCCATTTCTAAGGTCCACAGAACTTTTCCTAGGCTGCGCTGAGGATCCCTGCTTGGGCCTGTGCAGGGCTCCCTTGGGCTCAAGGGAGTAGAACGCCAAATCAAAGGGAGTCCTTCTCACACATCCCAACCGGATACTCACACAGGGTGCTGTGTATCTGACTACTACTGATGGCCCAGGCAGAGCTGCGTGACAGACAGACAGAAGGCTAGGGGAGCACACATGCCTTACCCGTGCAGGACAGGGATGAGGAAAAGGTTATCTTGAATTTGAACTCGAACCCGGATGGGAGGGGGCTGGCTCAGAGGCTAGGAGGTGAGAACAGAGGACGGGGACAGTCAGAAGACAGGGGTTTCTACCCACACCTGTCCCACAAAGGACAGCGCTCGTGCACCCACCAAAGGCTGGCCTGCTGAACAATTTTCCTTGCTGGGCCCCGAGGTCCTAGGCACACTGGGGTTCTCTGGAGGCTCGGCAGTCAGGCCGCCATCTCCTGCTTTAGTGCGTGTACACCAACCATCAAGACGTGTCGTGCGGCTCTGCTTGGCAAGAGTCTGGGGCCTGACAGGGTATCGTTCGTAGTCTGACCTCGAGGTACTGGGCCTGGTGCTGCAGGTCAGAGGTGTATCTAACTCCAGCCATTCCCCAGCCAGATATTCCTCTTCGGGAATGAGTGCTGCCTTGGGGGCAGGGACTTCACCTGAGCCTCGAGGCAGGCTAGGCACTGGGCGACGGCTCTGGGCACTACCCACGCCTCGGATGGCTGCTCGGTAAGTGGCCCGGCAAGCATTTGATGTGGCTGTCTCTCTACTTTTGGACGGGTCAGGCATCTGGGCTTTATCCTGCTGTGCTGTAGCGGAGTGTCTCAATCTTTTCTGAGATGGCCTGCAGGAACCAATGTTGTCCTCCTCCTCTGAGCTGCTACTGTTGCTGGCTGGCCTGTGCCTGCTCCTTCGAGGTCTCGACACTGCAGACACGGTTTTCTCCACAAAGACCTTGGCAGGAGCTGGGGAGGCCTCTGGAGGTCTAGGGGTACACGTGGAGGATTCTGGGCAGGGGCGTGAGGGAGGAGAGGTCTCAGGATCAAACAGATGGCTACTTGGAATGGTCTGGAGGGCAGGGCAGCCACAGGGGGCTGAAGGAGAGAGAGTAAGCCATGAGACAGGACGCCACCTTCAGAACTACAGTCAAGGAGTGATAGAGGAGGCCCAGTTTACCTTGGCCTGAGGAGGCCATCTGGAGCCTCCTCTCCATGGATGCCGCCTTCTGTCTCGTCTCAAGGTCAAGGTCCTTGAAGTACAGCTTCACCCACTGCTGCAGTGTTTCCAGTGGGCTGAGGCCCTGTGTGGCACTCAGTTGAGCAGGGCCACAACAGACTCCATCACAGTCCCTGCCCTCCCCAGTCCATACCCTGGCTCCTCACCTTCTTGGTACGGAGAGTTACGGACGCCCCTCGCTCAATGAGTAGTTCAGCTACCTCAAAGTGCCCACAATTGAGGGCATCATGCAGGGGGGTGATGCCATCACAACCCTGGCCACCTGGGTCGTCCACTGCAGCTCCATGGTCCAGCAGGAAGCGCACGATGTCTAGGGGTAGGGGTGGGGTGGAGGAGGGGCAGAGGCACATGAACTTGGCTCCCAGCACCACTCTCACTTGCCTCCTGACTCACGACACGTCCACCACGTGCTCGGTCTGACCATACTTACCAAGATGCCCATAGTTGCATGCTTCATGTAGAGGTGTCCAGCCACAGTAGTCTCGGGGATTCAGGGGATGGCCCTGGCACCAAGGACAGAGGATGGGGCCTGGCCCTGGTCCCAGCAGAGATTTGTGGCTTGATGGCCAGAGTGGGCCTCAAAGGTCTACTCCTTAGATAGCCCCTCTTGAGGTGTTCCCAAAGAAAAAAGCATGTGCCCTGGCCCTCCTGGTGCCTAGCTGGCTACACTATCATAGTAGACTCCTAGCCCATGTGCCATCCTGTGCCACAGCACAAACAATGCCTGGCTACAGGGCTTGGAACAAGAGGGAGGATGCCGGAGACTGCAGTCTGTTGGTCATTCCCATCCTGGCTTGGCCAGCCCATTCACCCACAGCAGGATTGCTGGACAGGCACTTGGTATCTCGTCTATTTTCAAAAACAAGCAACGAAGGAGATACTGCCTCAGCACACAGCTCCCTGAGGAAGCAAGGGTTCAATGATCTCTAGGGATTTCGGCTTACCTGCCTCACGAGATCCTGGACGCGGCGCAGTTGGCCTTCGATGCAAGCTCGGTGCAGCAGGGTCTCTCCCATGTCGTTGCGCCGGTTCCACTGTGAACATGGTTACCCCGATGTGGGGCAGAAGTGTGAGGGGAGGTGATACTGGGTCCAGTGCCGCTGGACAACAGGAAGGGGCAGCGCATGTCGTCCTCACCTTGTTTACCTTCCGCCGGCCCACACAGCCCTGAAGCTCCTCATCCTCCTCCAGCTGCTGAGACAGGCCATCATCCTCCTCTAGAAGAGCAAGTCCACTGACCTTGAGCCTATGGCACACTCTCTCCCCTGATACTCTAGCGCAGAGCAGCCACAGGCGGGAAGGAAGAACTCAGGTCTGTGAGCTCTCTGGTCAGATGAAGCAAAGCTGACTCCTAGCCCAACCCAGCTCCACCAACAGGCCCGCTTCCACTTTATCTATCTATCTATCTATCTATCTATCTATCTATCTATCTATCTATCTATCTATCTATCTATCTATCTATCTATCTATCTTCAAAGGCAGGCTTTCTCTGGCTGTCCTGAAACTCGCTCTGTAGACCAAGCTGGCCTCAAACTCAGAGGTCTGCTAGGCTCTGCCTCCTAAGTGCTGGGATTAAAGGCGTGTACCACCACCCTCAGCTAGCCCACTTCTATCTCAGCACTCCATTCCACACAGGGGCTGAAGAAAGGGAGTTGCCTTTCTGCCTCATCAGCAGAGGAATTGGCCACTCAACTCCTGTCCATTATGTGCTAGCCTACATACACAGAGCCGGCCCTACAAATCAGTCTCTGCTACAGACTTTCTCCCTAAGGAAGCACCCATGTCAGGGCATGTCACCTGCTCATCCTGCTGCCTTGTGTGTTACTGGCACACAAGTAAATGGCCTCTCCCATTTTACTAGTAATTCTTGCCAGATGTTCTTCAGTAGGCCTTCGGCCCCCTCCTGGCTCTTACTATAGAACTCTTTTCTTCTCTTTCCTCTCTTGTGGCTGTGGCTATCTGCTGAAGGACACTCCCTAAGCTGAAAGCCTTGGTCCTCTCTTCTCACTCATGACACCTAAAATACCAATATTCAACCTGCCTCATCCCCTAAAGACATGGCCCAATTTCCCAGGTACTAAAGGCTCCATTCCTGTAAGTTCGCACTCGAAGTAAAGGCTTTTCTAGGAACCGAACCAACAAACCTTAACAGTTGGGTCTTGTCTGAGGGCTAGAAATCAGCCCTCAGCTCCACAGCCTCCTGCCTGTTGTGCCCCACACAGCCAAGGTGCTCTCCTTCCTAGCACTGTACCACCGGACCCCTCTGTACACCGGCTTGACTTCCAGGAGCATGCTGCAGCAGCTGGGTAACTGCCAACACTGCTGGACAGTCTCACGTAAGGGGCCGGCACAGCACGGGACCCCAACCAACGCCTACCACCCACAAGGCCATGCTTGACACACCAGCTCACCTCCCCTGGATGCGTGCTTCTGACAGGACCATCTTCCTAGGCTTTGACCCCAAGCACTGATTTCCTGGGGTGATGGTCTGACCAAACCCTTCCTGTCCGATGCCCATTCTGCCTTTGATCAGTTATTTCTGCAGAGACCTTCTGATTACCATGTCCTGGGGACCCATCTATGCTGCCAGCCTCCTCCATGTGCTTCCTCCCTGACAACAGCTATGTCATCCACTTGGGTCCTCAGCAGGCTCCATAAATACACATCTCCAATACACAGCAACCCATCCCAGCCATCATCTCACGGCAGAAACCGGGCTGAAAAGGCAAGCGTACCCGGCCCAGCCCACAAGGCAGCATTGGTCCTCACCGCTCTCTGAGAGCTCCAGTTCACTGGTCTCCAGGGACTCACTGGCTTCTACTTCCTCTTCTTCCTCCTCCTCTTCCTCCATCTCTTTTGCTGTACTCAGTTCCTGTAGTCTCACTTCGGTGCCGGGAGCCTCTTGGGGCTGCAACTTTAGTTGCACGGTATAGAGGTGCTGCAAGATCTGCCGCTGGGAAGCAGAAATGTCCAGTTCAGGCACAAGCGGGACCACAAAGAGCAATTAATGCAAGGAAAGCTAGGCTGAGGCCACAAGAATTCTAACTTCAAGGCCAGCTTGGGCAACTTAGCGAGACCCTGTCTCAAAAATAAAAATACATAAAGGGCTGGGGATATATATACACGTCATGAGTAAGATCTTAAATTCAAAAGCCAGGAAAGAAGAAAGCTCGATTTTTTTTGGGATCCAGTGTTGGCGGGATGGGCTCTCATACTTGCAGCTGGAACCGCTGGGCCTGTTGAGCACAGCTAACAGCCTTCTGGAAGCAAGGAGCTAGCAGCTCATACGTATCACCAGCTTCCTCACGGGACAGCGCAATGTTGAACCAAGTCTTAGCTTCCTGAAGCAGAGAAGGAAATACAAAGTTGGTGGCTACCTACCACACCCAGCTGACAGACCATAATAGTCCTTGGAAGGAACAGCCTTTCCAGGGGAAGCATCCACTCCCACCCACCACTGGAGAACAGTGGACTCAACACACACAGGACAAGGGTATGTCACCTCCAGGGCATTGCCCTTGCGAAGCCTCAGTTCTTCTTCATAGTGGTACACAGCCTTTCGGTGATCCTTCATGTCTCCCAGTGTGGTGGCCAAGGATACATGGATGACAGCCAGCTCCAGATCTGGCCTGTGCAGCAGCTCAGCGAAGTGCAGCTAGGGAGCCAGAACAGCAAGGCTCAGACCCACTTTGTACATTGCTGGCCCTTTCCTCCTACCCCGTGGAGTGGGGAGCACTCACCTGCTTCAGGTAAGCCTCAGACGCCTTGGGAAAGTCACCCGCCTTGGAGAAAAGGTCTCCCAGCTGTTCACAGACAGCCATGGCACGGTGAGGATCACTGCCCTCAGCCTCTTCCAGCTGCTGCTGCAGCTGGATCACTGCCAATACTGCTGGGAAAAGTCTCATGTGAGGGGGTAACACAGCATAGGACCCCACCCACAGCCTACCACCCACCAGCCATAGCCCTTTAAGCAGAAGCCTGCGAACGGGGGGGAGCGCCTCCATGTGACCACTGGTGAAAGGGGGCAGATGGGGGAACTGACCACTTGGGACTTACACGGCTGGCATCACTGTCAGTTCTTGGGCCACAAGATGCCACCTGTGCTCCCATTTGCCAACACTGCTTTGTGACAGTGTTCAGTCAGTTTCCCACATACCTTCCAAGGCCCTAGATGCACTATATACCTGACTTGGTCAAATGCAAGGGTCTTTAGCTGACAGAAATCTACCCTTCCCGTCAGAGGCCCATGTGCAAGCTGCCACTTCACAAGATCACAAGCTTGGGTCTTTCAGGCTGGGAGAGCAGAGCCCTTCTCCCAACCCCGGTGCTCTAAGTTCCGGGCCCTCATGTGGCCTCACCATACTTGAGGCTCTGACAGACAGCCACTCTCTGGTCAGGCTTCTGGGAGCCTAACCTATAGGCCTTCTTCAGGGCTCGCTTGGCAGCCAGAAAGTCCCCCAGATCTTGGAGCACCTGAAAAGACAGGGATGGGGGAATGAGGCCTGTAAACTCACTAAGGCCCGGGCCAGCAGCTGACGAAAGGGGAGGTACCTGGGACAGCAGCATGCAGCATTCGCTCTCCATGAATCTCATCTTCATGGTGCGTGCACATTCCCGGGCCCCCTCCAGGCAGCGCATGGCCTGAGAATGCTGTCCTTTGCGCCAGTGGATGGCACCCAGGTTGTATTGGGCCCGGAACAGATCTTCATAGAGATGGTTCTGCCTGTGGAGGACGAGGCACAGGCAGCTCAGAGTGCCCAGTGTCTACTGGCTGGAACATCAGACGATGAAATACCCATGATGCTATTGATGTTCAACCAGTTATGGCTATTAACACCACACAGATCCCAGCCTAAACCTGCTTCTCCTCAGCCTGAAGCATAGATGTGAATGAAAAATGAACTACTTGGAGCTGGAGAGATGGCTCAGCGGTTAAGACTGCTCTTCCAGAGGAACTGGGTTCAATTCCCAGCACCCACATGGCAGCACACAACTTTTTGTAACTCTAAGATTTGACACTCTCACTGAGACTTACATGCAGGCAAAACACCAAAGCACATAAAATATAAATAAATAATTTTAAAAAATGAACAACTTAGATAAGCTGCCCTCTTGGAAGAATCCCAGGGGATCACCCACGTCCCTGGGGACAGGGATGGTGCCTCCTCACTCAGCAAGAAAGATGCTCTTTTTGAAGTAGTTGTTACACAGGGCTGTCTGCTGCAGACTCTCAAAGGTGAGGCCCAGGTTGAGGTAGAGTCGAGTCCTCATCTCACTCAGTTCTCGCTGGGTCAGCGTCCCTAAAAGAGAACGGGGTTTTCAGGTGCTCCCATCTCTTACTGAGGGAACCAGGAGTCTGCTGCAGACAAAGTATACAGAGAAGAAGGAGCAGAGGCCCAACAGGTTCAATTTGGTGAGTGACACAGGCCTTGACAAGGGAGGGCCCAGAAAGCAGAATAAGGGAGGAATCCAGGGAAAAGGGCACCTACCCTCTAGTTTCTCATCCACAATGGCCAAGCTCTTCTCAAAGGCAGCCTGTGCCTGCAGCAAGGCATCTCTTGACTGGCAGTGATCATACACCTCTAGATGGGTGCGGCCAATGGTGGCCCAGGCTCTCTGCAGCTCAGTGTGGTTGGACAGGGATCCAGCCAGATCCAGGTAGAGATGCTGATGCTATCGTGGAAAGAAAAAGCCTGTGAAGTGATCCCGCTCCAAGCAAACCCGGCAGCCTGATACCAGGGGAAGACACTCTTATACAAGAGAACCTCCGGTTCCCCAAAATTTGACAGAATTGGCTATACACATTTCTGTGCCAAGGACTGTCTACAGTAATGGCTGCTCTGCCTGGTAACAAGTCAGTGTTGTCATGCCAGATCACTAAGGGCTTCCTGCTCCCGATAGCAGTGGGTCCTGATTCTTCCTCTTTCCACAGGACAAAAGCCATAGTTCCTTAGTAGTTTCGGTTGTCACAAACCTATTCAAGCCCACAAGCCCCGACCAAGAGCCAGGCAGCACCCACAGTAGGCCTACGGGTGTGGCTGCCTGTCCTGTCAGCTGTCGGGGGGGAGGGATACTCATTTGCACACTGGCCCTCTCCTCCACAAGCAGGTCCAAGAAGTGAAGGCTCTGTACCTTCAGAGCAGCAGGGTAATTTTCCATCTCAGCCAACCGCTCTCCGATCTTGCGGTGAGCCACAGCGCAGCCTAGGGTGTCCTGGACGCTCTCTAGGAGACGTAGCTCCTGCTCGTGTTCCTCCAAAGCTTCCATGAAGCGGCCTGTCCGAATCGGGGAGTAGGGTGCTCAAGGTGCGCCACCACCCAGCCAGTCCCCTGCCGCCGAGCCAGCCCTCTCACCGCTCAGGCTCACCGTGGCTAGCCAGCAGCTCCCCCAGCTGGTGGCAGTAGACCGCCTCCTCGCGCAGCTGCCCATACCTCTGGGCCCTGGCCTTGGCCTTGCTTAGCTCTGCCGGAGGAGAGAATCAGGGCTAACCGGGGACCCGACCCACTCCCTGCGCTCCCAACACGCATGCCCCCAAAATACTCACGGCGAAGCTCCTGTTCCAGGGTCATAGTCACACAGCCACCGCGGCGGCGAAAATCTGCACTTCCCGCGCTTCAGTGTGGCCACGCCCATTTCCCTCGCTACACCCACCCAGCACGCACGGCCTAACTCCGCCCTTTCGGTGGACCAAGTGCTTGACGGAAGCAATAATCCTTCCGAGGACTCCTGGGAACTGTAGTCCGACCGGCTCAAGCAAGGTGCAAGGAGGGAGCGGAGCTTCTGTCTGCCGCTGGCAGACAGTGAAATGGACTGCAGCAAATATGGGGCCGCTGGCTGGGGCACTGACCCTGCTGTTCTGGAGTCCACCTGTTTATTTGTTTGTTTGTTTTTTAAAGATTTATCAGCTGATGAGCTGGGCAGTGGTGGCTCAGGCTTTTAATCTCAGAAGGCAGAGGCAGGCGGATCTCTGTGAATTCAAAGCCAGCCTGGGCTACAGAGCAAGTTCCAGGACCCCCCCCCCCCCCAATTTATTTTATTTTATGTATGTGGTTTACCTACATGTATGTATGTGCATCTCCCGTGTGTCTGGTGCCCAAAGAGGTCTTAAGAGGGCAACTGATCCCTTGGGACATGAGCTACAGTCTGTTGAGTCACTGTGTGTGTGCTGAGGAACTTGGGTCCTCTGAAAGAGCAGTATATGCTCTTAACTACCAGGCCAACTTTCCGGCTCACACCTGACTTTTTTTTATTATTATAGGTGTTCTATAATGCTACACCCACTTCTTCTAGAAATTAAAGCACATACCACCTATTTACATTTGTAAAAAAAATTTTTTTTAAATACAGGTGATCTCTATGTAGTCTTGCCTGGACTCAGAGATTTCCCTGCTTCTGCTTCCTGCATGCTGGGCCTTTGGGCGTGTACCACCACACCTATTACAATTATAAGTTTTACCTTTGAATTTTTAAATTGTTATTTTATGTGAATGGGTATTTTTCCTGTGTGTCTGTGCACCATATGTGTACCTAGTGCCCATGGAAGCCAGAAGGCATCCCCTCGACCTGGTAGTACAGGGGCCTGGAAAGATGGCTCAGTAGTAAAGAGCACTGGCTGCTCTTCCGGGGGACCTGGGTTCAATTCACCCACAGAACCAGCACCCACATGGCAGCTCACAACTGTCTGTAACTCCAGTTCCAGGGGATCTGACACTCTCCTACATGTTACATGCATGCAGGTTTAACACCAATCCACATATAAAAATAAATAAATGAAAAACAAAAAGAACTGGTGGTACAGACAGTTGTGAACCACCATGTGGGTGTTGAAAATCCAACCCGGGTTTTCTCCAAGAAAACTCTAGCCAGTACTCTGAACTACTGAGTCAGCTCTGCAGCCCCTGTTCTTGTAACTTTTAAAAAGTAATGCAATGGCTGGGCATGGCGGCATGTAATCTCAGCACTCAGGGAAGCAGAGGCAAGCAAACCTCTGTGAGTTTGAGGTTAGCCTGGTCTACAAAGTGAGTCCAGGGTATGAGGACAAACTCTGCCTCAAACAAACAAACAAACAAACAAACAAGCAATGCAATAGAAATAAAGTGATTTGTATAATTGGGCACTTGGACATAATAGATCTGTCGGATGCCCTGGGGAACAACAACCCACATGCAAAGGACACAGAAGGGTTCTGGCCAGAAGGGCAATTGAGCTTTCTGAACTAAGAGGAACAAAGTTTCTTCTATGCAGGTATCAGTATACCCAGAAGATTCAGTGAAAACGTTTGAAAACTGTATGGCTTTGTATTGAAAGTCAATTAATTGAGATTCTAGGCTGGAGGACTGAAACCAATCCAGATTCCTCATCTGCAAAGGGTATTTGGAATCTTGTGATTTGGTTGGGGCAATTTTCCATTATTTTGAAGACCAAACACTAGCCATCACTTGGAGCTCAGCAAGCTGAATGGTCAGCATCTACCAAGATGTGTACTGAAGGCCCCAGTGAAGGATCCCACAAAGCCATAGGTGTGAGACATAGAGGAGTCTCTTTTTTTGTTTTTTCAAATAATTTTTAAAAGACATTATTATTTTATGTATGAGTGCTCTATCTGCATGTATGCCTGCATGCCAGAAGGGGGCATCAGATTTCAGTATGGAGTGGTTGTGAGCCATCATGTGTTTGATGGGAATTGAACTCAGGACCTCTGGAAGAGCAGACAGTACTCTTAACCTCTGTGCCATCTCTCCAGCCCCTCCTTTGTTTTGTTGAGTCAGGGTCTTATGGAATGCAGACCCACCTCACACTCACCACATGGCTGAGGATGACCTTGAGTTCCTCATCTTTCCAACTTCACTTCCCAAGTGCTGGAATTATCAGCATGTGTCCAACACACTTACAGGCAAACAAGTTCATTCTCTACTGTAGCCAAAACAATGGGAGCACACCTTTAATTCAGCATTTGGGAGAGACAGGTAGATCTCTGTGAGTTCAAGGCCCGTACCCTGATCTACACAGCGAGTTTCTGGACAGCCAGGACTATGTAGAGATCCTGTCTCAAACGAAACCAAATCAACCAACTCCAAAAACAGTGGCATAAAACACCCAGCTAGAGGACATCTGTTGCGAAGAGCGATGTGGAAGGCAGATAGGGCGAGGAAGGGCCTCCTGACCCAGCTAACCTTATAAGCCTCCTGCTGTAGGCAGGGGCTGGGCAGGTTTTGTCTTACTACCTAAAGGCTGCAAGAATGTGGTAGGATTATTCTTGCAGAGTTGTGCAGGTGAAAAGGAAAATCAGATGCGGGAAGGGGCTTCTATGAAGGACGGGTTTTAGTCTAGGCCTTACTGGGTCCCAGGATGCCAGAACCTGGGCGGTCACAGTGCCAGTCTTTTCCCTATCCAAAGCATGCCTCTGAAGTCAGGCTGGTGTGGGGCACAGTAAGAGATGATGGGTAGAATGGGAAGACCATGCTTTCCCTCAAGCCCTAGGGTTCATACAATATGAGCCTATCATAGTGGCTGCTCTAATGTATTCTGTATTGTGTAAACATGTCTTCGAAGACTGTGACTTGTCCTGAAAAACTATGTTTTACAAGCAGTTTTAAAAAAAAAAAACTTTATTATTATTAGCTGAGGGGGCACTAATGGTATGCATGTGAGTCAGAGACAACTTTGTATACTCAGTTTCCCCTTAGAGGAAATCCAACTTCTCTGTCCTGGTGCTTCACAGAGCTGTGGGCCTGGGGGTGGGGCACAGGCTGATCAGCAGGGAAGGATGGCAGAGCAGGGAAGCCCAACCATGAGGCTGTCTTCTGGTAAGGAAACACAGACAAAGCACGGTTTGGAATATTTTTTTAACTACAGGTACATACAGAAAATACTCAAAGAAAATGCAAACCACAAAACTGACACGTACGTCATTTCCAACAACCATAAAAACACTTCTTGCTCTGCTCTTTAGAAAATTATTTTTATTTTGTAAATGTCTCACTTTGGGCAAACTGAGGGATGTGGTGCTCACAAGAAGCGGGGATGAGACAGGTGAAAGGAGGGCGAGGCCTGGCTTGGCCTATGCAACCCCTTCTGACAGCCCCCCAATACCTACTGAGGCTGAATCCCTCTCCCATCCTCAGAGACAACAGATAAGAGAACCAGGTTAGGACAGCAAGGTAACAAGATTCTGGACACAAGCCAGTAGATATGGTACCCTTCCCCCTAAAGAAAGGGCCCAGAGGGACAATGCTTAAAGGTTTGTATGGAAGTCCCTAGCATAGGCAAGAGACATACTAGTCTTCTGCATGTCTGGTTCCTCTAGGCTGGAAGGCTCAACTGCTGCACATGACAATCATAATGTATGGTCCATATTGAGCCTGTCATTGGGAGGCCTTATCAGTTCCCCTGGGTACTCTCAGACACACTGCACCCCCGTAGGTGAGCACTGCCCCGCCCCTAACCGTTTGTGTGCTTTGGGGTAGGCCTCAGCTCCATATACAAACACCCAAAGCTCTGTTGCCTCTGAGCCCTGCTAGCCCAGCTTTACTCCTCATGCCCGCCGTGTCCCAGTTGGCTTGTGCCCATGGGGAATAAGCCTCTTATCCTGTTTCTTCCCGGGAGACCTTCAGGCTGCTTTGTCAGCCTCACACATCCAGACATGGACTATTAGGGCAAGCTGGCCCTGCCCTGCCCTTTCCACCATCACCTTGCAATCTATAGGAACTCCCAGAGGGGGACCCTCTGTTTTTTCAAAGATCCTCTGTGCCAGGTGAACATGCTTGAGGAGCTGCCCCTAGGGCAGAGATCTAGGACCTGTATTGGAGTCAAAGGCTCCCACGGATGTGCTGGAGTTTGGCATGGGTCCTCTGTAGTAGGCAGAGGCTAAATATGGGCATTCCCAACCCTCCTGGCCAGGCAACATTTGCAGAAGAGAACTCCCACAAGCCCCACACAGGAAGCCAAACAAGGTGCTAAAAAACTTTCAGCCTATGAGAAGGCAGGAGGGCCACACTGGCCTATTCCTGGTTGTGCTCAGGAACACAGATGGAGCCTGTACTCTGTGTCACAGTTCGTCTCTTCACATTGCTCAGCCCTTTGCCCTCTTGAATGTCAGGTTGGAACATCAGTACTCGCACCCACATGGCCAGGGCTACCCTGTCCCTTAGCCTGGAAGGCGCAGGGCAGTTCAGGCCCAGGCCCAGGCAGTTTGCATTGGGTGATAGGGACTACTTAAGAGGCATGTGAAGGTCTGGTTAGGGCAGAGGAAACCGGTTCTTTGGTATTAAAGCAACGAAAAGCTATGCTAGAAAAGCCTCATCTCTTAAGCAAAGATTGAAGGAGGCAAGTCCTACACTTCTCAGTATCTCTGAGGAATCGAAGGAAGGACCAGAGCCTAGCCCTATCAAGCATGGCTACTCCATATTCTGTGAGGCCCTAATACTTGCTCTGCTTACAACCACTACTCAAAGCATCTGTGAATGGCCTAGCAAGGAAAAGGCCTACGTTGCCTAGGCAACAAACCACGCTGCTCTGCCTTGGTCCTGTGGTGCCCCCACCACCACTAAATGCAGGTCTCACAGACAGTGGCTGCCTCCTTGGCACCCGAGGACACCTGGTCCTCTATACTGAGTAAAGCAAATTGATTCTTTCTCACTAAAATTGCATCACTTAAAGAGCCTGTAGAGTTTAATTTTTTCCTGGAAGAGACAGAATTTCACCCTGCATTCCGAAAACATTTGCTGAGCCCTACTAGCCAAGTCCTGCTTCCTCTGAGTGGTCAATGGCTCGGGGAGTCCAACCCTCTCCGGCTCACTAGCCAGGTCTCAGTCTCAACCCCTCTGTTAAGACTGTCAGGGGAAGTGTCTCTGAAGTCTCTCCTGGGATGCACACCTACGTGCAGTGTCAGGGACAGGGCAGGTTCTGACCACTAGGCCAAACCAAATCTCTCATGGAAGTCCAATCACGGCCACGCCTTCCCCTCCAACAAAACAGAAAGTAGGAAACAAGGCTGCCTTTTTAATTGCAATCAAATATGCTGTCTGAAGTCAGCCAGGGCCCCTGAGCCCGGCCAGGGAGCCACCGCGCCACCTCCACGTGAGGATGGGAGCTGGGTGAGGGTGGTCGGCTTCTTGCCCTCCTCGCCACCTGTACCTGAGGAGCCCAGAGTACCGTTTCCACTGTGGTCAGCCCAGCCTCTGGCTGCCTGCAGGAGGTGGGAGGCAAAGGGGAGGACGGTGAGCCAGAGGCAGGGACCCCGTCGCACACGCATGCAGACTTTCTCAGTGTTTGATTTTGTTTGTTCTCCTCCTTTGCTAAAATGATCAGATAGTTGTGTGAAGCTGCTGCCAAGCCAGGGATGGGTGGGACAGCACTACTGGACTGCAGCCCTCTGCTCCTCAGGTGTCCGGAGCCCATCCTACTTCTGTATCTGGAACAGGAAGAGCCGCAGGTTAATGTTCTTGGCGGCCAGCAGCTTGTTGCACTCTACAGAGTCGATGATGGGCAGCGGCACATAGTCTGTCTCGTTGCTCTCGTTGGTGAAGACAAAGTGGTAGATGACAGGGCTGATCCTCACATCATCATACGGCCCCTTGAGCAGAAGAAAAGAGCATTCCAGGGGCGCTGTGACTTTGCTCTTGAGGAGTAGCTGGAAGGAAAGTGTGCGCTTGCATGACAGGTTGGGGTTGCGCTCCGAGTCATTCACACGAGCCTTCAGGACCCATGTCTGGTTCAGTACTGTGAACCGTGGTGTTTCATAGTACAGGCGTGTGATGAAGTCATCAGTGCGATAAGGCCGGAACTGAACCTCTGTGGAGACAGACAGGGCCAGACAGCCAACTGTTAGTGCGGGGGAGGGCCAGGGGGTGGCGCCTTCCCCGACAGGCCAAGGACAGGCTCAGCCAGGGAGGAAGGCAACTTACCCAGACAGCGTGTTCTACTTGTCACAAGGCAAGTCAAACGCAATTATGGCAAATGGAAGTGCATAAGCTTTGGGGGAACAACTACAAACAGAATTAACACCAATTAGCTGGAGAGTCCTGAGGCTGTGGACATTAGGCCACGCGGCCCAGGTGTGGCCAACCCACAGAGCCACCCTCCTTACCCTCAGCCCCTGTCCCCAGAGGGGCGGGGTAAGCAGACACACAGACAGGATACAGTTCTGAGAACAAGTGCACTTTATTAGTTCTGATACAAAGCTGCCAGAAAAGCCGGCAGGTGGGCACATGGTATCTGGTCTTGCCCAAGGGGAGTGCCAAGTCCTCGATGTTGTACTGTGATGTGGATTCTGCCCGGCTGTCTGTGAGGCTGTCGCTTAGCAGGCAGACCTGCCTTTGTAGTCCTGTGGCTGGCACGTCCTGCTGTGGATGTGTGGGCTCTTAGGCAGCCAGGCCTTCCTTCATGGACAGGGCTTCCCACCCAGCCTCTGCTGTAGCCACATGGCCTGGCCCACCCAGACCCCACAGGCCATGAGATCAGCCAAGGCTACTCTTAACCAAGAGCCATAGTTCTCTGCTGGTGCAGGCCCCTGGGTTCTTTGCATCTCAGGCCTGTTTGGGCTAGTCTAGGCAACACAGCATGACTGGCTGTCCAAGCCTGCCTGGGCGCTCTGAGCTGGCCACCTGCTGTAGGCTGAGCAGTAGAGGGAATGGAGTTTCCCTGAGTGGCCCCAGTATCAGCAGGTCCTTCTTGTTCTTTGGCTCAAGTTGTGGCCTGGCTCCTGCTCCCCGATATGTTCAAAGCTGGTAGCAGATGCCTGGGAGCCATGGGATCCAGTGAGCATAGGCCCAGTCCAGCCTACTCATTTGTGGGCATCCACTCCCAGTTCTATAGTTTGAGGTGAGACCCTCAGCTTGTTCTGGAGCCCTGTCCCCGAACAGCTTCTTGTCAGTCTCAGGAGGCCCTGTGGCCTTCAGTGAACATCTGCAGACAGGACCTGACTTGAAGGAATGCTCTTCTTGCTCCGTGCTCCAAAGGTAAGGCCCCAGACTCCCAGACTGCCCAAAACATACCCAATTTTCTAGTTAGACCAACCATCCCAAATCTGTAGAGGGGGGTCATCTTGTTGGGGTGGTGGGCAGGGGGAAAGGACAGGTAGGAAGGACCTCTGTAAAGCTAGAGCCCCATACAGTGAGGGGGTCCTCTTGCTGGGGTGGTAGGCAAGGGGGGAAAGGACAGGTAAGAAGGACCTCTGTAAAGCCATGCAGGTGCACCCCTCTTTCTGCAAAATCTCCAACCTATCTTCTTCCCCAAAGCATCTCTTTGCCCATCTGGAGTTTGCCCAGAGCCTGGCTATCGGCGCAGCCTGTGCCCACTGCCCAGAGCCTACTGCCACTGCCGTGCTCTTGGCTACCAGCCCTTTAGCCCCAAACAACACCTGTGTGGCATGCAGGGGAATGTGGGGTGCCTCACCTGTGTACCCGATCTTCTCAAAGCTGAGCAGGCTGAAAATGCTGTTGTACAGCTGCATCTCCTTGCGGTGGCTCTGGTCCATCTCATCCAGGATCTCCATCAGCTCATTGCCTGTCTTGGTTGGGTGAGCACAAGCAGCTTCATGCACTGTCAGCTCATGGAAAGGGCCATGCCATGGGCAGCCAATACGCTTGTACTTGCACTGTGTCACCCTGGAAGGAGGTGAGAATAGCGGTCAAATCTGTGGCTGGAGCAAATGGCCATGCCCAGTACTCTTTTAGAGACAAGCAGAAACTCTTCCTTGTAGGACACGCTGAATTGTAAGCCCAGCCACTTAGAGCACGTGCAGGCATGTGTATGAGAGGCTAAAGGAGACCAAGAGAAAGAGGCTCTATAGCTGTTAACCAGCATGCTTCCTGTGCCCCCTGCTGATGTCTCTTTGCCTGGCAGTAAGTGATTCCGTATAACCTTACATTAGGAAAGCTCTTGGTGCTAGGCCCTTGCCAAGCAAGTGGCTGTTTCTATATGCTGGGACTGGGTTGCCAAACAAAAGAGTCTCACTCAAACTTTCCAGAGCTTTTGAACTGATCCTAGTGTAGTGGGCCTTTCAAAGGCATACCCCAATAGCCACAGAGAATCCCTAGAGGGCCACCATCATCTCCAGAGAGCAACTAGTGCAGACCCTAACTGTCTTCTGTAGAAAGGCATGCTCTTACCACTTGGGACCTACAGGGTTGTCACTGGGCTGCAGATGTGGTCCCCAGGGCTCAAGGCCACACCTTCACCATGGTTACCTGTCCTGGCATTCCTCTTTCTGGTGCCTCTCTAGGAGGGAGCGAGGGAACTGACGCAGACAGAAGCCACACTCTGAAGGCAGCTCGCTCACAGCTTTCTCCACAGCCAGGTTCCGGCAGCAGAGGCTCTTACTGATCTCACAGCGACAGTTGGGACACGTGGCCTGCTCCTCCTTCAGCCGGGCATCTGCTAGTAGGTGGATAAAACAGCCAGCGCACATCAAGTGACCGTTAGTGCACTGTGGAGAAGGAGAGGGAGGGGAAGCTCAGACCTGTGGGATACTTGCACGCACACGTGCCCACCCACGCTTGCTGGCTCCAGCCAGACCAGTTGTCCTGCGGGACTCTAGGAGAGGAGCACCTGCTGGTTCCCAAGTCTTGCTAGTATTTAGCAAACACCGAGAGCTGCCTGAGCTGTCATGCTAGAAGAGAGCTAGCTCCAGTTTGTGAAGAGCAGGGTCTTATCAAGTCATGGGGGTGCTGGCTACATCTAAAGCAGGCCTGACAGGCAACTGACTTGACCACACCTGGGCTTGGAACCTGGCTTTCCCACTTTTCCCATTATAGAATACTGGCTCTTGGCTTGACCATGCAGAGGCACCCAGCCAGCAGCTGTTTATGGGGTCATGATTACTGCTGAGGGGGCATTTTTCCCTTGGCATCAGAAAGGCTGTTCATATGAGGACTAGAAGTGGCTCAGGCTGAGATCAACCCTGGCCCCTCTGTCTCAGCCCTTGCTGATGAACATAGGTAAGGATCAGCAGTTTCGACCAGGGAGGGTGCTTACTCCAGAGCCAATGGCATAGAGCTTATAGCAGGCAGAAAACTACATTGGCTCATGTTGAAGGCAGGTAGGACCTGGTATTGAACTGAGTTGATTTTTATAAAAGGGATCAGCAGGAGCAGACTTGGCAGCTGGGAGTCCTTGCTTACACAGACACAGACTGCTAGAATTACTCTTATCCTAGGTCTCTTACTGACTCAATATATACTGAGTACCATTTGGTGCAACAAGATACGGAATGGGCTGAGAATCCTATGCCTGGGTGGGCTTCCATACTGTGAGGGACTCAATGTTAAAGGAGAGACCAATATGGCCTACCATGCTGAGGCTACTCTGTACAGTGTGCATTAGGGAAAGAGACACATGTAGCCACTGCCTGGCCATGCCAGACTACATCTGTATAACTGCCATGCTTAACAAACCTTAGCTGCCATCTTATTGCTCCAGCAGGCTCTCTGGGTCCTCAGTGGGTGATGGAATCTACATGCTGAAGACTGATGGTGATGGAGGCCTAATGTGGAATCTATGCCCACTGAGGCACCACATGATTATCCACAACCAAACTTTCTTGAAATTTAAAACATTTAAAAACATTTCTTGAAAATTAAAACATGCACTATGAGGAGAGTAGCCTGCCTGAGCTAGGCCTAGATGAAGAGGACATGGCAGGGCCCAAGCAGAACCAGGTCCAGACACAATAGCTACCTGAGGTGGACATGGTGTCTATCCCTAGAAGTCAAAGGGAATGGGCTTAGGGTTGGAGCTGGGTATAGATGTGGCATATGCTGATCAAGGGTCCAAGTCACAGTCCTTTTATCCTCCGTCTGCCTGGGGACTTCCTGGGACAATGACTACTGTTCCTTTTGGAAGGCAGGAGGGAATAGCACATAAAACTAAATGTTCATCTATTTCAGAGAGGCATTCTCAGGATGCTCCATAGAAGTGGGATGTGACCACATGGCATCCTCTAAGAACTCTATCCAGAACTAGGATTGGTATAAGCTCAGAACTCAGGAGGCAGAGGCGGGACTGTTTGAGGCCAGCTTGAAATATGAAGTGATTTCTAGACCAGCCTGGACTACATGGTGGAACCCTGTCTTAAGGAAAAATAAAAGTTCATTCAGCAAGACACAAGCAAGCACTAAAATTCCTGAGGACATTGCAGGCCCACTCTACTGTGTGAATAGCTCCGGTCACTTTCTGGTAACATGCTGCCTGAGGCTGAGGCGAGGCTTTAGGCTTAGGTCTGCCATCATTTTCAGGGTTTATACTCTGAATAGAGGGGCAACAGTATTTTTCCTGGCTGCAGCCTGATCCTCTCTAAGCCAGGCTGGCGAGCAACACTTGCTCCTAATCTCAGCCCAGGCAGACTTGAAAAGGAGTCCTAGGCCCTCCTGATGGGAGCTGAGACTGCCAATCCTATCACTACTTCTCAGAACCACTCCTGCTCTCTACCCTGAAAGCAACCAGAGCCTGGGCTGGGTCTGGCCATAGGGCCCATTCTCCTAGAAATTTCAGACTCAAATCAATTCCATACCACAAGAAAGTAGTGCTAACCCTGCTTTCCTCTGGGTCCCTCTGGGGGGAGTCTGCAACTACTGGGAAAAGTGGGGTATCAGGGCCCTAACAGTTCAGTTCTGAGTGGAAGAATAAGTCCCAAGATGTTCTGTAGCACACTGGCCCAGCTAAGGGCCAAGGCACCCACTTGGAGCCCCTTAGTAGCCATTCAAGGAATAGCCTCTAGGCAAGCTCTACATAAACAACACGTTAATCTAGAGCCTTCCCATAGCTTCCTGGCAAGACCTAACTTCAAATATTAAATCCAGGACAGCCATATTTAGCCTTAGCTGGACAGACTGCGCCTATCCCGACTTGTATCACTGCCTGTTCAGACGCTTGGCCACAGATCACTCAGTGCTAGTCGAGTGTCTAGGCACCTCCAAAAACACTGCTCCTGCAGCGGCCAGGCCAGGCTGCCACCCCACCACCAACCACACAAATTCTGGACTTCTACCCATGATGGTACTACAGGTCTTTCCAGGCCTTCTTATGACAGACACTGACTTGGAGCTCACAGGGATGAGTTCAGGCCTCAGCCCAGAGGTTACCAACAGCATGGTCTTGGACTTATCTTTTCTCTATAGGTCTCAGTTTCTTCCCAGGCATCAGATGCCACAGGGGAGGCAATGTGTTGCAGCAAAACTTGACACTCAGATTACAAATGCCTCAGAACAAATCCCACCCCTGCAGTTATCCATGTCAAAGCTTCCAGAGCTCCATCCCCAGGGTACTGAGGTCTCAGGATCCTCTAAATGGTCCAGAAATAGCTATTGCTTTTATACCCCCCAAACCAGGACCTGGCCCTTCCATATGCATGTCCAGGACAGAAGTGTTCTAGTTGAGCTGGGTTCTCATTTGGAAGGGAGCTAGATGGAATAGTTATGCTTAAGGAGAAGTTCTGCTCCTAAGTCATGAGAAGGTCTTAGAAATGGGCCTTCCACAGCTTATAGTTGGTTACAAGTTCCCTTTGGTCAGTCAGAATCTTTCAAGCCTGGAAAACATGGTCCTGGCAAACATTGGGAACCCAAAATAAGAGTATGGATGTACTTAGACCCATATGAACATCCTACCCTCCTGTCTAGGGGATCACGGACTGACAGACTCTTGATAGAAGCCACTGGTACTCAAAAGTATGAATACCAGGCTGCTCAGCCACCTGGACATTGTTTTTCTCTAGTCTTCCATGGTAGGTTAGCCATATCCAGGACTCAGATGGGGCCCATCAATCTCTCAAATTGTGGCTTTTACTCAGAAATGAACACTGCTTAGATTTAAATAGTAACTCAAAATAACAAACTACCAACACACACCCCCCCACACACACACACCACAAACAAAAACAAAACCCTAGATTCTAGAAATCCTGCAGTCTTTGGACACCTAAGCAGTCCTTTCCCCAAGGCTCTTTCCTGACTCAAGAACTAATCGGGCTGGAGAGTTGGCTCAGCAGTTAACAGCATCTTCTGTATCTCACAGGCATCCTATAACTCCTGTTTCAGGGACTTAAAGTCTTGCCCTGACACCTACTGGTGTCAGGCACATACACGGTGTACAAACATACATGAGGGCAAAACACTCATGCACATAAAAATAAATAAAAGGAGGAAGCATCATCATCATAATCATCATCACCACCACCACCATTAGTGCCAGGGATCTGAGGCCATGTATGTGAAAGCCTTTGGCCACCAAATAATCTCAGAAGCGATCTTGAGCAGATATGGAATAAATGTTTTCTGGGCTTTTTGTCAACCAAATACCCAGTCTCCAATGATCAGAGGCAAAGGCAAAAGCAGAACATACCAACTATCCTCCGGGGCAGAGTGGGAAAGGATGGAAATCCTTGTCGAAGGAAGAATAGAAGGCCCAAGTTGGGGTTTTGTTAGAGTCAGGCCCAAGAAGAAGCACAGAGGCAGGGAGGGGTGTAGAGAGGGCAGCTCAAGTGGGAATCAACTAGCAGCAACATTGGAACAAGTGGCACAGGGTCCTGGTCACAGAAGGCCATCTGGGCCCATGCCAAACAGAGCTGAATCCACCGAACTCTGTGGCACAGGTCCATTTAACTGATTGCTGACCTCAAAAGCTTGTGAAGGGTGGGAGGAAGAAGCAGTATCTTTGTCAGATGTAGAGCTAAGGGGCTGAGCCTAGCTGACACCTAAGGAAAGGGTCAAGGCTGTGTCTATCTTACAAAGGTCCATACTGGGCTGTACATGAAGGACTGTAGCAGGAGAGCTGGGGGAAGTAGGTCAGGGCTCAGGCTGTGGCTGCAACATCCCAGGCTGGGATTCCTCCAGAGAAGGCACTTCTATGTTCAGTTACCCACTGGCTACGTTGCCCTCTGGCCTCATGAATACATCCAGAACAGGAAGCTAGCAAACTGCCTGTCTACCTGCCAAGTCTGGACTAGCTAGTTCTTATATGGGTTTCTCTCTGGCCTTCATGCTACCTACCAGGCACGTGCCATAGTGCTTGCCTGACTTTGGAAGGGTCCACCCTAGACTTGGGAAGGTGGTTACACACCTTGCTAGGCCAGTTGCCCAGGACATACCTAACACCCACACAGAGAACATCAAAGCATGCACCTGCTCTACCTGCTGCAGCACTTGACACAGGCCCCATGGATAAGAGCTACTTGGTTGAGGGCCTTGGTCAGGGAACCTGAACAAATTTCCTAGTCTGTGATATGTCAGGGTATGAGTATGGCCCGTAGAAATTGGCCCTGCAGGTCCAAAGGTGTGAATAAGCCCACATAGACAGCTTGAATCTGTTCTTGTCCACTTCCCAGTGCTTCTCTGGCTGCATAGGTAGCATATGGACGCTGGGCGGTGGTGACACACGCCTTTAATCCCAGCACTTGGGAGGCAGAGGCAGGAGGACAACTGTGAGTTCAAGGCCAGCTTGGTCTACAGAGTGAGTTCCAAGACAGCAAAGACTTCACAGAGAAACCCTGTCTTGAAAAACCAAAACCAAATAAACCTCTCGTTCCCACACACCCAGCCAACTCCAGAAGCCCACAAGTTTTCCTCACAGTTCACTGCCAGGCATAGCATGGTTTCCCACTTCTTTTCACCCCGGCAGAACACTGGAGTCAGCCCTCAGAATGCACAATATGGCTGTTGCCACCTGGAGCCAAGTATTCTGTTGAGGACAGGCAAATGTTGCCAGCAAAAGCTGAAGGTGGAAACTGGTCTAAAGAGAGAGCCCACTGACACTGATTAGACAACAAGCTAGCAGCAAACAGAAGAGCTGAGCTCAGGCAGAGGTGGTGACCTGCAATGGATCCTGACCAGAGATATTCCCATGACACCTGCGTTCAGATCCTCTGAGAAGACTAGGCGAGAACCCTGGAGACACCTGTCTGGTACCTTGGTGGGGACAGCAACAGGAACAGGACCCTCCAGGACAGCACTGCACATGGTAGGAGACTGCCATGAAGTGCTTCTGGCAGCATTCCTAGATACTAGGAAACTTCCTTCCCCTTGCTTCACTCCCATTTTATGTATTATCTGTAGGTAGTCAAAGATTCAACACTTGCCCGAGACTCTTCCAAAATCACATATTCTAGAGGATTCTCCCAATCTTTGCAAGTGACAGGGAAACATCTCTGCTCTAGCTAGTTTGCTCTAGGCAGAGGGAAGGCGGGAAGGAGGCTAGCAGCAGAGATTAGAGATCAAAGTCAATGCCCATAGCTCCTGTGTGTCACAAAGTATGCTCTCAGGTAAGCCCTGGCTACCTTCAGCCCTGGACAGTACCTGGGAAGGCAGCCCTTCCACCACTCTATTACATCTCCTCCGATGCCTGACTTCAGGTGCCCAAGCCAGAGCAACTCCTAACAGTGTATAGACTGGTTTGAACCAGGTAGTCTCATTAGTCACTCTAGGCAGAAGCAGAACTGTGGCTCTCTGTGTAGACCAGGAGCCAACATCATGTGGCCTATCATTGTGCCAGGATCAGCCAGGAAACCCCTGAATTCCTTGGGAACTCCTTCCATTGGCCTGTTTTGCTGGACTATCACTAAATCCTAGGGAAGGAGGAGCTCTGCCACTAAGAAGAACCAAGAAGGCAAGGCAAGAAAAAGGCTGGTTGTGAGAAAGTTCTGATGGCTCCTAAAATGAGAGGTAAATACTGGTGCTCTCAAATCAGCAGCTGTGGAAAATGCGCCTCCAGCTGGCTCCAGCCTAACAGGTAGGAAAGAGGATGAGTGTCCCATTCAGGTCACTGGGATCCCCCTTCCACATGCCCCCACCCTCAACAACCTCAAGCCAAGGCAGGAAGAAAATGGAGATCCGAAGAAGGGTGGGGAAATAGCTACAGAGGCTAGACCTATACTGGCCCTCAGCCAGGTCCTCTGTCTAAAGAAAAGCAGGGAAACAGGCCCCACCAGAAACTTTTAGCTCCCTAAGTACAAAGAAAGCTGACAGGGACTCTGCTTTGCTCTTCATAGAAGCTGGGAACTGAAGTGGAAAGAGACCAGGGGAAGGTGGACAGATGGTTCCCATTGCTCTCTCTTACCTGGGAGAGGCCATGTTAGACCCACTCTGAGTCCTACTGACACACATGGGTCTTCACATGGTAAGGGGTAAGACAAAGTTCCTATGCCCTGGCAACCTTGGAAGCCAGCTTGGCATGAGTGGGGTGGGCCTGAGTAGGAAACCTGGCCAGGTGGGGCAGGAGAAAGTACCCAAACAGTAAGGTTTGTTCGAATGGCTTCCTCCAGATCAAGACTGGGAAGGGGTGAGAGGCCCTCCCTTCTTCCACTTCTTTAGAAGGAAACAGGGTTCTATAGGGCACAAAAGACGACATACTTAGTTGTTGGGAGACATGGAAGGACACTCTTGGGGGGGTGTGTGGCTGCCAAAATTGGAGCCTTATCTCCAGTAAAGAAGCTTAATCAGCCAGGGGGTTTAGAAGTGAGGGACAGTGTTGATGAGCAAAGGTGGGAGAGCACCTGTTCACAGATTTCTGCGTGGTCAGCTGAAAAGGATCTGGAATATGTCCCGGGGGGTGGGGGGTGGGGGGACGGAGGCGGGCACCCTGGAGGAACCAGAAGGTGAAGACAAGATCTAAGGAGGAGAAAGAATATTCAGATCGGGAAGTAAACACAGAAAATGAGATTCAGAGCAAGAAAAGACAAGGAGCCTCGACACAGGAGCGGGGTTTCGCTGGCCTGGAAGGTGGATGTTTGGATAGGATGGGTTCCCGGCCACCGGCCACCGGCCTCCAGGCGACGCGGCGCCGGACCCGGCCGGCGGCCCTACCTGGTACACAGAAGCCTTGGGCAGGTCCAGGCACACGGTGCAGCACAACACCGAGTAGAGCCGCTCCTCCAGCTTTCCGCTGCCCGCTGCCACCGCCGCCGCCGCCGCCTCGGCCGCCTCGGCCGCCCGCAGCCGCTTCTTGGGCGGCGCGTCGGGGTCGCCCGCCGCCTCTTGCAGCTGCCGAGCGCCGGCCAGGCCCGCCTCGTCCGGGATCCCGGGCCCCGCAGCTTCGCCTAGAGCCGCCGCAGCCGGCCCCGCAGCAGCCCCAGGCCCGGCCCCTACCCCGACCGGCACGGCACCCGCGGGCCCCGCAGCCGGACCACCCCCGCCGGCCTCCTCGGCGCCGGACATCGCGGCCGGCCGGCCCGGCGGGCGGGTGCCGGCGCGCTCGCCGGCTGGAAGTTAGGGTCGCCGCGCGCCCCTGCCGGCTTCTCGCTGCCGCAGCAACCTCGCAGCCTGCCCACCGTGCAGCTGCCTCAGTGGGCCTGGCCCGCGCGTCGGCCCGCAGCCTCCCCGGCCACCAACCCCGGCGCAGCCGCCATCTTTGTTTTCGCTGCGAACCCCCCCCACACCACCGCCCCCTCGTCCTCCTGGTCACGTGGGCTCCGCGCGAGCCAATGGTAGAGCCGTGAGGGTCAAGACGCTATGGCGGCCGCCGCCAATGGACGAGTGAGAATGCCGGAGGGCCCACCCACTCTAGAGGATGAACAGAAGGGGGTGGGGTCCGGTAGGCTGGCCGGGAGAGGGGGTGGCGGCGAGGGCGGGGAGGAGGGGTGCGCCCCTGGAAGGGTACAAACCGCTCTGGGTCTGGAGAGGCCTCTAGACCCAAGACTACTGAGAACTACAAAGCGCCCCTGACTCCCATGTCGGGGTGTGCCTGCCTGTGCTATTGTCCACAGAAATTCGGGCTTGCGTGCGTCAGGCTGGGGCCTAGCTGACTGGAGTGGAAGGGCACACACTTGAAAACCCTACTGACCACCACTCTTGCGCAAGGGGATAAAGGTCAACAAGATGCAAGTGCAGAACAGCGAAGGTTTGGGTATACTCCCTAACCCACCTCTGCGGCCCAGCGCAGGAGTCGGAGGCTGAAAAGGGTCCCTAGAGGAAACGAGGGTTTTAAGGCATAAGACGTGTCTTGGACAGACAAGATGGTGTCAAACAGGTAGTTATCAAGTCAGTCCAGAAACGAGATGTGCAGATCCTGGGAATCACTGAGGTAGAGTCCTCTTCTGCCCTTTACTAACTCAGCCATTAGCTTGTGAAGGTCACTGCCCCAGAGGCCCACCTGCCAGGTCCACCAAGGATATATGCTAATCCACTATGTCCCAGGAAACTAAGGCCTAAAACTGTGTCTTCTCAGCACACAATTTCTTTCTTCTATTTTTCCTTTTTCTTTCTTTTTCCCCTCTCTTTCTTTCTGTCTCTCTCTCTTTCTTTTTTCTTTTTTTGGATGTAGGGTCTCACTAATATGTAGCACTGACCATTCTGGAACTCATACCATAACAGAACTCACAGAGATCCATCCTCTTGTCTCTGCCTCCCAACTTAAAGGCCTGCACCACCATGCCCAGCAACACTGAAGTTCTCTTGGCAAGTCTGCCAGAATGCCATGGTGAATAATGCCTTCTGTTAGTTACAGCACATCAGCCCTTCTTTACTCAGGGATATCAGCTGATATCCTGGAGGCCTTAGGAAGCTAGCTCAAGAATAAGCAGATCCCATACTTATGCATATTCCTAAGGTTTATTGGAAATCAGGCCTCTGGCTCACAACCATGTTCCTCCCAGAATCAGGCCCCAAGAGTGCTGTTCCTTGCATTGTGGTTTAGGTGAGCTCTCACACATGCATGACTAGAGAAGGGATAGCACCTAAGCTCTGCCCATTAGTGAATGTACAGCTGATCCACTTCAGGAGAAAGGAAAGCTTATCCCTAAGAGAGAGGCTCCAGAAGCCTTGCCATGTGTCTGTCCCGCTGTCACTCCCACTGCAGGCGCTGTGTGTGAAGGGCCCGGCAATAGGCCCAACTGCCTGCAACTAGGGCCCAACGACAGACGTCCTCCTTTGGCAGCAGTAGCAGCCTGTCCTCCTCCAGCCGGCTTAAGAGACCTGCCACACCCATCATGGCACCCCCCCACATGCCGTAAGTGTTGGCTGTGAAAACAGCCACAATAAGGATGGTCACCGCGACCACCAGCAGTACTGCCTGCCCCGCTACAGAGCAGCCTTCAGGGCCAAGGCGGTCGCCAGCCACCGCCAGCACCATGCCTCCTCCCAGAAGCAGGTTGGCAGAAGAGTGGTCCCCATTCACCCAGTGAAAATCGAATGCCAGGAGAGGCAGACCTATGACGGTGGCAACCCACGCTCCAGCAAGACAGTCTTCCTGTGTGTTCAGCCCTGGGGCCAGCATAGCGATGGCAGCAAAGGTCTGGAGCAGAAAGCCAGCAGCAGCTCCTCGGCTGGACTGTTGACACAGGGAAAGATAGACAAGTTACGGGGAAAAGAGCCAGGAGTCACACTTTTAAATAGGAAAGAGTCTGGGGCCGGCAAGGAGACCCAACCTCATACATGCCCCGCCCCCCTCTTTCTAGTGCAGGAATCTACAAAGTTTGTGAAAGTAAGAATATTCACCTGTACAGAGCTCACCGCTGCATGCAGAGACACCCCTGCCAGCACCAGGTGGGACAGGACAGTGCTCCATTCACTCCTGGGTTTGGAGACCATGACACCTTGAAGAGTGATGAGTTTGAGGAGATGGGAAAGGAATCTTTAGCTTTGGAGAGAAGAATGCACTGAGGCTGGTGATTTGGAGTCCTTAGTGAAGCTCTTCAGGAATCTCAAGTTGCAGAGACCTTTGAGTAGACACTAGAAGAGATTCAGTCGCAATCTTTTGGAAGCCCTGAGGTCACTGGACTCACCTACAGGAGCGATTTGCTGGGGAAGGAGAATGGGATTGGAATCTTGTCGCCCAAACAGGGTGTCAGGCCAGGGACCCGGAACGGCAGGACGCGCAGTCCCTTGCTGTGGCCTGGGCCGAGTCCTAGCACCTGGAGATATAGTCTTCCACGCCGGCAGGGAAGGAGCGGCAGCGCAGGCCTCCTGCGACAGCCAGCGCGCCGCACCTGGAGTCGCGGAGCTGAAGGCCGGAACCTGCCTCCAACAGCCAGCCCCGCCTCCTAGCCCGCCCTCCCGGGAACCGACCCAGGGCCGTCCGCTTACCTTCACCAACGAGAGGAGCTCCGGCTAGAGCGGCGGGGCGGGGCCTGTGGAGGGCCGTGGGAGGCTCTAGAGAGGGGTGGGGCTGGAAGGGTGGAGGTCAGAACCAGAAGATGTTCAGTGCCGGTTTGTGTTTTACGTAGGGTCTCTCTATGTAGCTCTGGCTGTCCTGGGGCTTGCTGTATAGACCAGGCTGGCCTCGAATTCGCAGAGATTCGCTTGCCTGTCTCCCGGGTGTTGGGATTAAAGGTATGAGTTACTGCCCACCGGCTTCAGTACCGATTGGCTCCTGCCCCGGGATCGTGCAGGGTCCAGGTTTCTGAGGCGGAGAAGTAGGCGGGTCTTTCGAAGGGTAGGCTCTGAGAGCAGACGGGTCTAGGCGGAGCTGGGAGTCCAGGCGGGGTGGGGCTTCGAGAGAGTGCTGCCTGGCTGTGGGAGGGGCGAGGTTGTGACCGAAGGGGAGGTCTGGGCGGGACTGGGTCGGGCCGCCGGGAGGGGTGGGGTCTGGGCTGGGCTACGGGGGGTGGGGGCGGAGAAGAGGTTGTACACCTGTGCGCTGAAGGCTCGCTCAGTGTGCGCAGACCGTGGTGGGCTCGCCGTGGGATGCCCAAAAGAAGCTAGAAAGCCGATGGAGCTCTTTGCGCGCACTGTTTGCGAAATAGGGACTAAAAACGTTTGACAGAGCCCTAAGGACAGGTTTTGCAGCTCCGCGCGGTCGCCCCTCCGTGCGCGCCCTCCGCCCGCGGAAGATCGTCCGTGGGGGCGGCCGCCGCGAGCATGCGCATGGGCACTGCGGCGGGCGGGTGCGGAGTCCTGGTGCGGGGACGCGGGGCGGCGCGAAGAGGTGCTCTCTGCCGCCCCGCGCCCCCATGTATGCCTTTTACTCTCTGCTCATCTACATCTTCTACAGCCTTTTCCGCAGGGATGGCGGGGCTGCTGCGGCCGCGGACGCCGGGGACCCCTCCCAGGTGAGCCAAGTGGGCCTGCTGCACGGTTGGTTACCACCATCATTCTGAGATCTGGTCATGGCCGAACTGTGCAGTTTTATGTCCTTAGGCACTGGCTCTGGGGAATAGGGCTGTTCCAAGACCAGTTTTGGCTGTTTAGGTGTTGGGGTCATAGACCGCAGCTCCAACCCCTTGGCCCATTTCAGAAGGATTAGCCATATGCTGCCAGCACCCTCACAGGCGCCCTATGCTCTCTTCCCAGGGAAGCGGCGGCAAACCTAGGGGTCGTCGCCGCCCCGATCAGTTTACGTCAGAACTGTGGACCGAGCTGAACAGCCTGGCAGGTAGGTACATGCCAGGAGCTGCTGGGGAAGGGTCTGGGGGAAGCCCTGCAGTTGGAGTGCTGTGACCTCACTGGGAGGGAGAAAGGCTTCCCTTCCATCTAGCGGTACGAAATGCTTCTTCCTTCCACTACTTGGACTCAAAGGCTGCTCAGAATCTGAGGATGGTACGAAAGGAGCCGAGGGCGGAGCAGTTGAGGTGTCCCTGGAAGAGGCACTCATGCGCCTTGCTGAGTTCCTCTCCCTCCAGCTGGGGGCAGAAGAGAGCTGCGGGACTCCTCCCGACCTGGGCAAGGTGAGCAGCACAGGCTCCAGCAATTACTCCTTTCCCGGGCCTCCGTGCTCCTCACATTCCCAATCCCTCTATTTTGATTCTTACTTCCTTCACAGCCTGGTGAGGTTCCCCCATTGTTGACAGTAACAAGTCAGCTCTTGGCCCTTCTGGCATGGACACGGAGCCCCACGGGGAGGCAGGCCCTGCTCCAGGGGGCTCAGCCAGCCTGCCCAGTGCAGCCGTCCACTCTACATGGTTTGTAAAGAGTGTCATTGTTTATGGAAGGAGCATGATCTATTAGAATTGGTTCTGCTCCCTAGGCCAGACATTTCCTTTCTTGTAACTAGGCTCACCCCTCTCCAGGCTCTCTGTCACACGAGGAAAGCTCCTCTCATCCCACTCCCATCGTGGATGAGGTACCAAGGGAGGAGACTCAGGAACATCAGCCTCCCCAGTTGGAGGAGGAGCAGAGAGCTTGGCAGCGGTTGGAACAGCTTATTCTTGGACAGGTAAGGGAATCAGGAGTGGCAGGGACTGTAAGATCTCACACTCACAGGTGGGTGTGAGATTCAAAAAGGAATTCCATCCTGTCCCCAACTCCCCCACAGCTGGAAGAGCTGAGACAGCAGCTGGAGCAGCAGGAAGAAGAGCTGAGTAGACTGCGTCTGGGAGTGGTGAGGCTGTTGGGGTGGGCATAGGAGACAGGCTGGAACGCCAAGGGAATTTCAGGTGGGTGCTGATGATTGCCCTCTCTGTTAGGGGGTGACAGATTCAGAGAAAAGGGTTCAGCATCTCACACTGGAGAATGAAGCCTTGAAACAGAGCTTGAGCCTTACCCGGGACCTCCTGCTGCACTGGGGGCCTGGCCCCCTCACGAGAGCTCCACAGGTACTGTGCTATTTTCCTGTGGGGATATCTGCATTTCTGGCTCCTGTGCACCTAGTGTCCAGCAACCGTACCTAAACCTCCTGAGGACTTTGTGTTTGCTGTAGAAGGGGTCCATCTCTAACTGTGGACAAACTCTGGGATGGTCTTTGCAGGGTAGCCCCATCAGTGAGGCTGATGCTCACTGAACACACTCCCACCCCATTCTTGGTCTCTCTGGGTGACCTCAGGAGAGCAGAGAGACTGGGACAGGGAGCCATGGAGTTGGGTATCATGGGTTCAGCCATTCTTGCCACTTTGATTTGGCCTTGAGTTTGTGAATGAAATGGAACCATAGAATATCCTTTTCCTGAGTTTCCAGTTAGCTCTGTGGCCCACCTGGTTCCCACTCTCCTACAGGAGGAAGCAGGGGCGCTGTTGGAGCTGCAGGGCCAGCTTCAAGAGGCTCAGGACACCACAGAAGCTCTGCGAGTCCAGGTGGGCAAGGGGACCCAGGAATAAGGAGGGATGGGAAGCTGGGAGGTGAAGTCTGGGGCAGGGCCCAGTGCCTGCTTTCCTCAGTGACAGAGGTGGGGGTTGGGAAGGACAGCTGGGGGTCCAGGAGATGCAGCTGCAGGGCCTTCGAGGGGCTCTCCAGAAGCTCCAGCAGGAGACAGAACAGAACTGCAGACAGGAGCTGCAGCAAGTTCATGGACAGCTGGCAGGTAAGGGCTAGGAGAAAGTGGTTTCTGGGAAAGCTCTGGAATCTGCTCTTTTCTTCTCAGTAGCCTTCTTTCTCTAGGACTTCGGGCACGGATGGCCAGCCTGCGTCAGGGCTGTGGAGACCTTCGAGGACTGGTCAGCACCTTTACTCAGAGTTGTCAGGGCTCGCTGAGTGAGGCCCAGGGCCAGGTCAGGATCCCAGGGGAGCCTCCTCTGTTGTTAATGTTTTTCCCTCCCATCATCCTTCAGGAGATGCCTGTACCAGTGGGTCAGTAGTTGAGTAATTTCTGAGTGACTCAGAGTATCCTTGGTTTGTTTGTTTATTTATTGGTAGTAGGCATTGAGACAGGGTTTCTGTATATCCCTGGCCATCCAGGAACTCACTTTGTAGACCAGGCTGGCTTCAAACTCAGAGATCCACCACTACCTGGCTGTGTCCTCATTTGTGTACTGTGAAAACTGACAGTTGCTGAGAAGCCCAGAAGGGCAGAAGACAGAATGAATATTCTTGCCTATGATTCCTAGATTCTTTTCAGAGCCACTGAATGGTGCCCTCAGGGATCTATACCCACTGAATGTTGTATGCCACTACAACTTGTATTGTTCTCTGCACCCCCCTTCACTAGGAGTTGCCTTTGTTTTCCTCACAGGTATCCTGGGCCCTTGGGGCTCTGTCAGCTGGAGGGGCTAAGACTCAGCCCCCAGAAGGGCAGCAGGAACCCCCAGTAGGATGCTCAGGGCGGCTTTTGGAACTCAAGGGTAAGGTTGGCTTTGGGAACGGAGCAGCACCGACGATAGGATGGAAGAAGAGCTCTCTTGTTTTAAGGCTAAGGAGGCAATCTGCTGATGTGGTCCCCAATGCAGGGAATATTCGTGTTCTGTGTCGGCTGAGACCAGCTGAAGGGATACCTTCCAGCCTGGTGAACATGGAGCCTGGACAAGGGGGGACCATCACCACCTGCTACCGAGGGCGCCAGCATCGCTTTCGCCTGGACTGGGTCTTTCCTCCAGATGCCAGCCAGGAGGAGGTGACAGCCACCTTTGCATCTGTCCTGACCCTTCCTCAGAGTCCCTTGAGTCCAGAAGAGGCCCATTCCCTCTTCCTTGCCTGTCCAAATACCTAGGAGGTGGGAGGCTGGGCTCCATCAGGGAAGGGAGTCAACTGAAAGTCCTTGGATGCAGGATTGGCTGCCCTGCTGAGTGCTAAGGAAAACGAACCTGTCCACGGTGAGTTCCTGCTTGTGTAGAACTGGCTGCGGAGCATGGATGGGTACCACAGTGGTGAAGGCAGGACTGTGATCCTGTGGGTGAGAACTTGGAGCCTCTCACACCCGGGCTTTATCGACTCACCCTCCTTATGATCCAGGCGCTACCCATCTGTGAAGGCAGAGCCTCTACTTGCTTTGTGACCCTAAGGCAGGTCAGGTGGGAGGATAGGTGTCAAGTGAGCAGGGCAACCCCAGTCCTCCCCGTTGCCCTGCTACGATCCTCCTCTTCCCTCTTTTCTGGCCAGACACCAGTGGAAATGCAGTCTACCCCACCTTGCTTCACACACGGTCTCCATTTGCACATACACTGTGCTGCTGGAGCTTCTGTGACTGAAATGGAGGTTCAGAGCTGAGAAGGGATTAGGTAAGGGACAGAGCTGCCAATGAAGACCCAGGCTACCTGCTGGTCTCACAGAGACAATATAACAGTGTCTAGCAGGGACAGGGTCACCACTGACTGACCTTCCACTTCCCTGTCTGTCCTATACGTTCCTGTGACATCATCTCTCGTCCCAAACTGCAGCCATGCACAGCTCCCTACAGTTGTATACTGTATACTCTGGGCAGCCTGGACTGGGTCATCAGTCTAACACACTGGACCACATGTATCTCACCTGTATTCCCCATTTTTGTACCACCCAGTCCTGAATTTTTCGTCCTCAGAAGTTCATCCTCATGCTGGTAATTCTAGACATTGTTTCTATGGTTGTCAATCAGAAGTGACAGCCATGCCATCTCTAAGGACCTTCTGGTATTCAAGCTGCCATGTAGTTACTCAAAAGGCTACTGCTGTGTCTATACCAGTTCTGTCCAACAGGTTGAATGGTTCAACTCTATGTCTCCCTCAGGTACTCCTAGGAGCCTGGTTTCTATAGTTCTGCCTAGTCACTATCTGCTATACCCACAGAGGCCCTCTTACTTTTTTGGGGGAGGAGGGGGTTGAACTTTTAAGATAAGGTCTCACTGTGTATCTGTCACTGGCCTGAAACTAGCTCTGTAGACAGGCTGGCCTAGAGCTCAGAGATCTGCCTGCCTCTGCTTCCTGAGAATTGGGATTGAAGGCACGTGCCACCATTTTTTATTTAGATTTATTATTTTCTTGTCAAGAACTGCAGAGGTTCTCCAGCACACATTTCCATTAGTTGCCACAGGAAGAAATGACCCAGCAGACTGTAGAAAGGATGGTCGGCACTTGGCTTCTCATCACCTCAGGTTTTAACCTGGAAGTCCAGCCCTGGTGTCTAAGCTCTTGGCCACTCCCCCCTCTCTCTCCCCCAGGACCTCCTAGCTGGGTCTTTGGGACTCTACATTCTCGGCCAGGCTGCTGTTTTTTGTTATGCCCCCACCCCACCAATCCTTAGGGCACCTGCTATGTGAAGGAAGGGGAGCCACTCCCCAGGGGTTACACTTGGCTCAGTTTGCTGGCTGCCCTCCCAGGTCTTGAACCGGGAGCTGGGGAAGGACTGAGGATACTTCTCCCGCCTGTTTTTTGTCCCCAGGTCTTCAGGCAGCTAGAGCCTGCTGTGTTGTCCTGCCTCCGGGGGTACAGTGTCTGCATCTTCACCTATGGTCAGACCGGGACTGGGAAAACCTATAGCATGGAGGTAGGTGGGCGCTTACACTTGGGGGCGGGAGGTGGGGAGACTCAGGGGATTGTATGAGAGTCCAATGTGGCACTGCACACTGTCCTCAGGGCCCACCCGAGGACCCTGGCATAGCTCCTAGGGCACTGCAGTTGCTGTTCCGGGAGATGGGGACTGGAGGGCACCACCATGTGACCCTCAGCATGGTGGAGATCTACAACGAGGCAGTCAGGTCAGGGATGTGTGGGCGGCTTTCTCCCTGCCCCCGGCCCAGGCTTCTGTAGCCATTTCTAGAATCCATAGAGTCAATCCCACCTTTTCTCAACAGGGACCTTCTAGCCACAGGGCCTCCAGAGCGCCTGGTAGTGAGGCAGGGACCCGCAGGGCAAGGAGGAATTCAAGTGGCTGGCCTCACACACTGGGACGTACCTAACCTGGAAACCCTGCACCAGGTAAGGCCGCCCTCTGGGGGCCCTGTCTGCTCCCACCTCAGGGTAGGGACTGTGTGTATGCCAGATTAGTCCTGATGGTCTACTCTCCAGATGCTGAGTCTGGGGAGGAGCAACAGAGCGACAGCAGCCACTGTCATGAACCAGCACAGCTCACGCTCCCACGCCCTAGTTACGCTGACTTTACGAGCGGCGTCTCCGCCTGGAGCCCAGGGTACCACAGGTACTGTGCACGGATGGTACTTAAGTCCTGCTGGGTTTCCAGCTCACTGGAGATCTCCCTCCACATCGGGTTCATTTGCACCTGCAGGCACACTGCACCTAGTGGATCTGGCAGGATCCGAGCGCGTGTGGAAAGCCGGGGTAGCCAGCACACTGCAGAGAGACCCGAATGGCGCCCGGCGTCTGCGGGAGGCCCAGGCAATCAACCGCTCCTTGCTAGCTCTGGGAGGAGTGATGGCCGCGCTCCGAGCTCGGAGACCCCATGTGCCCTTCCGCGACTCACAGCTAACGCGCCTGCTACAGCCGGCGCTCGGTGCGGGCACTACTGCCGTTCTGCTGTTGCAGGTGGGTCCCTGCGCTGGTACAAGCCTAAGGCGCTGCCCGCCTGGACTGTGTATGAGTGCACCTCTCTTGCAGATCTCCACGAGGACGGAAGATCTCGGGGAGACCATCTGCTCGCTCAAGTTTGCCGAGCGAGTGGGTCAAGTAGAGCTGGGGCCAGCACGGCGCCGTAGGGCCCCTCGCTCTGGAACCCCTTCTTCTCTCAGTACTGACACCCCACTCACTGGAACTTCCTGCACCCCTACACCTTCTCCTGGCAGCCCTCCGAGTCCCAGCCCTAACAGTTGTTCTGGCTTGACTCTTGGGGCCCTGCCTCCCTAGATCTGGGTCAAAGCCCTTCAAACTGGGCTTGGGAACACAACCTCTGCTGGCAGAGGCAGCAGGGGAGCTCCTGTTCCCCACCTCATAGGTCAACCTTGAAGAAGAACTCTGGACCCTCACCGCCCTCCAGAGGCCCACAGCTCCCCTTCCGGGTCTGGCTGGGGAGTGTTCTGCTTGGAGAAAGGATTGCCTCCACCCTTCCGTCCCCAGCGGGGCCACAGGCCTTTAGCTCTCTCCTTATCGCCATTTGCCCTTATCACAGCACACAGCAGGGGACGCAGAGCTGCAGGAGCCAGACCCCAGACCAAGTGCTTTCCCAAGTCACCACCCTGCCCCCAATATCAGGCTTGGAATCAAAACGTTGTAAATTTCTTTACTGTTAATCTCTCCCCTACTTCCATCACACTCAAATCATGTAGGGGTCCTGTCTTTCACTTCTTAACCCCTTCCCCAAAAGGTGCTACCTCCTACCCAGATAGTTGAGGGAGGGCAAGACTTCACATTGGACCCACTTTTGGCTCTCCCTCCCCCAGCCTGGAGCCAGGAAGGTGTGGTGACAGAGGGATGGATAGATGAGGGCCTGACAAGGTGGGATCAAGGAAAGAAGCACTACTCTATGCTAAACCCTGCTTCTGCAGACCCTGTCTCGTGTGTGGGAGAGTCAGAGGCATGGTTGGCCTGACCTGTCGTACCTAGCAGAGGCAACACACTTTCTGGAGTAACCCAATTAAAGCTGTGGGTTTTCAGCAAGGCTGTGCCTGGTGTTTTAAAGCTGTTGCTGTCGACATGCTCCTAGCTCTGGTTCTTTATCAAAGGGATATTCATGGTTGGAAGAAAAAAGCAGCCCCTGTCTGCCCTGAAATATCAAAGGCTGTACCAGGAAAGGAGCCAGGCTGGGGCAGGAGCAGCCAGGTCCCAAGGGTGGCTGACCCACACGTCATAGATGCTCTTGTTGGGTGGTGCTCCCTGAAAGTGGGAATCTAGATCACAGAGGAGGTCCCGGGACCCTTGGGATTCAGTTCCTACGCTCCAGTAGGCTGGACTGGTTGAAGATGGGCACTGGGGACAAGAGGTGGGAGGTAGTGTGGCCAAGGGCATTACTACATTGGGAGTGTAGATGGGCAAATAAGAGGTGGGTAGCTGTCCCCACAAGGAAGCTCTGCTCCCCCTCCTGGAAATCCCCGTGGGATCTGGGGAACCCTGAAGTAAGTGGACGGGCCAGGAGCTTTGCTCTGTGGAAAGGGGAGAAGGCCCTTGGGAACTCTCCCCTTCTACTCTTGTGGGCCCTGGAAGGGAACAGAGGGGCCACAGAGGCTTCTCAGAGGAGTTAGAGGGCACAGTGCACACCCCTTCTTCCCTCGTAGACCAAGTGCCTGCCTGAGCTGCGCTGCTCTGTCCAGCTAGCCCAGGCTGCTGGGCCCATGTTGATTCTTTCCCAGGGTCCCCTAGTAGTGATTTGATGCTGAAACCCTCCCTGGATGGTGGAGGGGGACTGGGTGGCTGATAAGGCTGGCCATGGAGCACGTAGGGGCTCAGGTCCTTGGCGAAAGCTCTGTGTGCCCCCCGGTTCTGCCATCGCCGGCACAAGGCAGTGTTCTGAAGGCGCAGCGCCTCCGCTGGGATCAGGCTCACGTCCACCGCCCAGAAGTTGCCCTTGGCCTGGGGCTTTGAAGGGTCCTTGGGCACCTAGAGAGTGGTCGGCTTGGGTGTGGCTGTCCCACCCAGAGGTCCGGGGTTTCTGCGCCCACACCTCCCTCCCCGCCTCCGGGTGGACCACCCCACCTTATGGAAGCAGCGGTTAGAGGAAAGGTTGTGGCGGATGGAGTCCTTCCAGCCCTCATACTCGTCCTTGAAGAAGGGGAACATCGCCTGGACCTGACGGATAATCTGAAACCAGGCAGTGTTTGGCACGGTGAGACGGGCTAGGAGCAGTACCCTCTACTTCCCCTACAACTGACCCCAGGGCACTCCTTCTCAGGGAGACAGATTTCTGGGCTTGAAAGGCAGAGTGGGTGGGGGTTGTGGAAGAAGGGCCTTAGGACTGTCTCACTGGCAAGGATCAGTGGACTAGGTAGAGGTCAAGCCTGGGCTTATAGTAAGCGGGGAATAGGCCTGCGATAGTAATGACCCACAAGTATGAGGGAGCCTCTCACCTGGGCCAGCTTCAGCCTCCGGAAGGGTGCGGCCTGAATTACCAAGGCGATCATGGCCAGGTAGGTGTAGGGGGGCTTGTCATGCCGTAGGTATCTCTTCTTCCTCCTCTTGGGGGTCTTTGAAGGAGACTCTGCCTCTGGAGGCTTCAGATGAGAGTTGTTGCCAGGCCCCATGCAAGGAAGGCAGCTCTGGGCTGGGGCCTGGCCTAACTGAGGGCTCAGGGTAGACGGACTGTGTGCAGAGGCTGGGTCCCAGCCTGAGGCCATGCTGGGACCAGCAGGCCAGGCCCTTTCTTTATCATTCTGATGAAAGGGGGAGGGGTGAGAGGAAGAGGCCGTGGGGGAGGGGAACATGTGAGGGTTGCCACAATTAGCAAGTTTCAGTTAATCTTGGAGGGGAGGGCAGTGAAGATTCCAGTAGGGACTTTTGGTGGCCTCCTGAAATCAGTCTCCACTCCCAGATTGTCTTTGGGTGCCTGGCCATTCCCTTTTAAAAGAGGTCTACCCCAGGATACCTTATCTGCCTGGGTCAGGTCCCTAGTTCCCATTTAGCAGATGGAAAGTGACTTCTGGGAGGGATGAGGAACTCCCAGGAGTTCAAGACAAAGCAGTCAAAAGAAGTCTTGCCTCAGGACGGGGATCTGCAACCCCAACTTGATGGGGGGTGGGTGGGGAGGGCAGAGCAGATGATACAACAAATAAACTGACAACCTCCTGGACCAAAAAGGCGTAGAGGCTATCCCCAGAAACAAGAGGATACAGAGACTTGAGTGAATTTTCCAGGAGGGTGCTACAGGAGCCACGTGGACATCTACCTCTTCCTTGGCCATCTACTTGGTGGCTCTACCCTTGGGCTCAGTCAGCACCCAAGCTCTAAACTTTGTCCAAGTTCTCCTGGCTACCACAGTGGGCAGGTTTGCAAGAGGGTCTGAATCAGGGCACTGAAGCAGAGGCTGGTGTCAGAGCCCAGCCACACATCAGCCCTAAACACTTTGAGAAGTCCTTCTCCCCTCTGCAGCAACTCCCCATTATACCGTCAAAGGACTGAGACCCTGCCGGTGCCAAGGAAAAGTACAAGCATGAGTACAGGAGGGAGTGGAGGCAAACATGGAGGACGGACACAGTGGGACTTCACTTCTGACTTTCCTACCCCTGGCTGGGTTGTGATCTGATCTTAGGCTCTTCTTTCAGTCCTCATCTATCTTCCTCTGGAATCCTATCACCTCCTGTCCCACTGCTTTCCTTTCTCTGGGCTCTAGCTGAGGGTTTCTGTGTCTCACCGTGCAAATACCCCTGACCTCAGCCGTATTCGGCAAGGAAGTCATTCTCTTCTACAAGTCTCAGGTCTTCCTTTTCCACTGGTCCTTCCTTGCTTAGAAGCCTGGCTCTTCGGTCTGACATTCAAGACTCCTGATCGCTTCTCCCTGACCATAGTGTCCAAGGACCTAACCATGACCCAAACAGCTGCCCACCCTCTGGTACATGCTCTTCCCTCCAGGCTCTTACTCTTGTATCAAAGACTAAGATAAATAGAGATTACGCTTCCCAGCCAAGACTTTCGTGCTACAGAATGGAAAACGAAAACCAGTCCACAGACCAACCAATCTACCGGGGCTGACCCCGCCCCTGAAGGGCGCTCCTTAGACCCCGCCCTTGCAGAATGGCTCTGCCCAGAACTCCCACCCAGCACCGCGGCTTCCGCCTCGGACGGCTCGGGCCGGAAGTGTCGCGTTGCCATGGCGAGGATGGGCGCGGGGCCCGCCCCCGTGGCGCCTGGAGCAGCGCCGGGGCCGAGGGTCGGCGGGTCCGGGTCCAAGGAGTGGCTAGTGGGGCTCCAGGTGAGACGGCCGGCGGTTGTGAGTGAGGGTCGGGCCTGTGTGGGAACACACGCTAGGCCCGGCGCGGCGGGGCGGGGCATGGCGGCTGAACCGGCCCTGGTGCTTCTGCGGCCCGGTGCTGGCTCGGCGGGGCAGGGAAAAGGGTCGTGAAGGGCCTGCGGAAGGGGCGCCGGCGAGGCGGCCAGCGGAAGGTTTTTGTTTTGTTTTGTTTTTGTGGAACCTAACAGTGAGGGTAGTTCTTGCAACCTGTTGGTCAGGTAAATCGACCGACAGTCTTCATTCTGACATGAAGACAGCGAAGGAACTTTCCTATGCTTCATGTGGGCTTTGGAGTTAAGTAAAAGCACACGCTTGAGCCTCTTACGGCTTCAAGTGCCTCATAGATTGTGGTTAGGAGAGGAATGTAGATCAGCCTGTGAAAAATGTTTGGTTTCCTTTGGGTCCCTGGCTGAACAAGTGCTGGAGGCTTGAGGCAAGGAGGATTAATTAATACGGGTGCAGGAGAGAGAGAGAGGTGCGTATTGGCTTGCTCCAGACAGAGCAAAACTGGCTGGCCCCCAAACGCTCCCCCTTCCTTTCTTCCGTGCCCTTACTTGTGGCACAGACCTCAGCAAACCCCTCTAGGTGTCTTTGCTCCCCAAGTATTCCCTTATAGGATTGGGGTTTACTTTGGAGGCTTTCTGCTTGCTTCAAGCACCCTGGTTCTCTTAAAAGGCTGCCTGATTCACTTCGCGGAACCAGAGCTGCTACTAGCCCAGCATAGGAGCTGACTTGGTGATTTGGTTGAAGGACTGTTGGCTTGGTGAGACCTGCCCTGATGCCAGCTTCATATTGTCATGGTGAGGGGACTTTCAGAGCTCTGAAGGGCTGCTAGATTTGCCAAGAAGGCTTTTTTTTTTTTTTTTTTTTTTTTACTCTTCCCTCTTCTGATGCCAGGTTTGGTTTCTTCCCTATCAGCTCAGCCCTTCCTAGTCTTCCTTCCTTCCTTTTTTTTTTAATGGAATAATTTTTTAAAGTATTATTTATTTATTATTGTTCGGGGTAGGTGCATGCCATGGTGCACATGTAGAGGTTAGAGTCCATTCTCTTTCTGATACAAAGTCTCTCTCCAATAGCCCTGGTTGTTCTGGAATTCACTATGTAGACCAGCCTCAAACTTAAGGAGAGCTCCACCTGCTTCTGCCTCCCAAGTGCTGGGATTAAAGATACGTGCCAGACAAACCCCGCCCGTTCTGTGTTTCCAGCTTGAATGTAGGTTCCAGGGTGTTGAACTCAGACTTGCAGGGCAAACGCCTTTACCTGCTGAGCTCCTTCTCCAGCCCAGTCTTCACCCTTTTAGACAGGGTTTCAGTAGAACCCAGGCTGGCTTGGGATTTATACCTCCCTGCCCCAGAGTGCAGGGCTGATGGACACAGGCCTGCACCACTGCCTCTCTTTGCTTCTTGCTTGACCCCTCCTGCCTCTTCACCAGCCTCTTCATCATCATCATCATCATCACCAATAGGGCATAACTGGACTCTGCTGTGGGCTAGCAGGCATCTTGCAGCAGGAATTACTCCGTTTTGAACTATGTCTGCAGGTTCCTGAGTCTATGGTCTGTTTCACCAGGTGATTACTGTGATGCCCTCCATACAGGCAGCTGAAGTGTGTCAGTCCCAGATAACCAACCAGACTCCCAGCCCTAAGGTTCTACGCTTTCTCTGTCCCCGCTGTGTCCCACTCCAGTGCCGATTCTACATCCAGCCACTGGTCAAAACAAGGTACCTGTGGCAGCCACAGGTTCTTTTCCTCCCTCTAGGCTCTCTGGGAACTTCCTTTTGCAAATACATGGAACAGTAACATGTACACCAGAGTAAGGCCTGTGCATGTCCTGTTCACGAGTCCCCTTCTGTGCTGTATTCAGGGTGCTGCCATATTGACTGTTGATCATTCACCGAGTGACTCCTGTGAGTCAGGCACTGGCCTAAGCTCTAAAGGAACGTCAGTAAATCCAGAGTAAACTGTCAAATAAAATATGATGAGATAAGAGAGTTACAAGGTAGCCATGGGAGGCTGCCGAGGAGGTGATGCTTAAGATTACGGTGTGATCTGGGTTGCCCTTAGGTAGAGAACTTTCCAGACAGAAGCAGCAGTGATTTTGAGGTGGGGTAAGGACGATAGCAGCGGTGCCAGATAAAGGTCGAAGCCTTAGAGGACCTCAGAATGTCTCAGATCTGCCGGCGCATTATTTCCTTCAGGACACTTTCGCCGTTGTGTAGAAAATCAGCTCCAGGCTACACACAACTGAGGAACTTTCTCAGCTAAGTTTGTATTTTCTGTTGTATGTTGAATAGTATTTATTATTATTATTACTGTGTGTATATGTTTTTAAGACAGGGCCTCACAATGCAGCTGTGGCTGTCCTGGAACTTGCTGTGTAGATCAGGCTGGCCTCAAACTCATAGAGATCCACCTCCCTGCCTCCTGAGTGCTGGGATTAAAGGCGTGCAGCTTTATTATTTTAAAAAGAAACTTTTAAAGGGTTTAATTTATGAGCCGGGCTCTGTAGCACACTCCTATGATCCCAGCACTTGGGGAGGCAGAGGCAGGCAGATCTCTGTTAGTTCGAAGCCAGCCTGATCTACAAAGTGAGTCTAGGACAGCCAAAGCTACATAGAGGAACCCTTTCTCCAAAAAAACCAAAGACAAAACAAAACAAAAAACAGAAAAAATTTAATTTATGGTTGCCAGCAGGGAGGCAGAGGCAGGTGGATTTGTGAGTTTGAGGCCAGACTCTGCAAAGTGAGTTTCAACACAGCCAGGGCTATGTAGAGAAATTTTGTCTCAAGCAAAACAAAATGATTTACTTTATGTGTGCAAATGTCTTGCCTGCATGTTTGTATGTGCACTACCTGAGTGCCCAAGGAAATCAGAAGAGGTTGCTAGATCTAGAACTGGAGTTAAGGATGGTTCTTGGGTGCTGGGGACTAAACTCATCTCTGTAAGAGCAGTAAAGCTCTTAACCTTTGAGCCAGCTCTCCAGCCCCATATTGTTACTCTTAAGTGTTCGAAAGTCAGAGAATGACTTGCAGGAGCCAGTAGTCAGTTTTCTTCTTCCACCATGTGGGTCCCCAGAGGAACCCGAGTGGTCAGGATTGGCAGGGCGTACCTCTTTCACTTAGCCATCTCACATATTGTTACTTTGCATTTTATTTTTCTAGTTTTTTTAAGTTTTATTTTTAGTTTATTTGTATGAATGTTTTGCCTGCATGTGTTTCTCTGTACTATGCGCGTGCGGGTCAGAAGAGGGTGTCAGAGATCTTGGAACTGGTGTTACAGATAGTTGTGAGCCACCATATGGTTACTGGGAGTTGAACCCTGGTCCTCTGAAAGAACAGAGACTCAGTGCTCTCATCTGCTGAGCCGTCTCGCCCGCCCTTACTGTTTGTTTCTGAGACTGGGCATGTAGCCTAAGCTCGCCTTAAACTTGCTGTATATTTTAGGCTAGCCTCAATTTTGCAGCAGTTCTCCTGCTTTGGCCGCTCAGGTATGTCCCCATCATCCAACTCCTCCTCCGCAGTCATTTAAAAAGGCGAGTAATTTTTGCTTCTGGGCTATGTAACAACAGGCTGGCCCCTGTTTTTCTGAGTCTTGTGTTAGAAATTACAATTGAAATATATACAGAGGAGACCTTTTTAAAAAGAAAGAAACCTTATCTTAAAATATAATTTTTTAAAAATTATTTTTTGTATTTGGGTGGTTTTTATTTTGTTTTTTTGTTTTGTTTTTGCTGTTAAACATAAGCTTTATTAAAGCATAGGTTTTATTAAATGGAAAAAAAAGAATGAAATAATGTGACTTTGAAAGACACTGTATTTGGGTGTTTTGTTTGCATGTATATGTGTGTACTGTGTGTATTCAGTGCCCTTGGAAGCCAGAAGAGAGTCTGGTGGACACCCTATGACTGGATTTACAACAGTTGTGAGCTTCTGTTGTCAGTGCTGAGGATTGAACCTGGGGCCTTTAGAAGGGAAGCCCATGCTCTTTTTCTTTGTGTGTGTGTTGGGGTGGGGTTTCTCTGTGTAGCCCTGATTATCTTGGAACTTCGTAAACCAGGCTGCCCTTAAACTTAGAAGTGCTCATGCCTCAGAGGTATGCCTACCATCTCTGCCTTCCATATGCTGAGATTAAAGGCATGGGCCACCACTGCCTGGTGAAGAGCCAGTGCTCTTAGACCGATTTTATTTTTTATTATTTTAAATTGTGAATATGTGTATGTCTGCCTATGTTGAGTATGGGTGTCTTCAGGTGTTAGAGGTATTGGATCCCCCTAGAACTGGGATTTCAGGCAGTTGAAAGTTGCTTCTTGTGGTGCCGGGAATTTAACTTAGGTCCTCTGGAAGAACATTAAGTGCTTTTAATTACTGAGCATCTCTTGAGTCTCCCATCTCTCCCTCCATTAAAAAAAAATTATTTATTTTATTTTTTGAGACAGAGTCTTGATGTGTAGTCCTAGTGTAGACCAGGACTGAGTTCAGAGATCTTCCTGCCTCTGGAAGATTAAAGATTTTCCACCACTCCTGGCTAGGCTGTCATAAATTTATTTAACTATTTTATGTGCATTAGTGTGAAGGTGTCAGATCCCTTGGAATGGGCATTACAGACAGTTGTGAGCTGCCATGTGGGTGCTGGGAATTGAACCCTGGTCTTTTGGAAGAGCAGACAGTGTTCTTAACCACTGAGTCATCTCTCCAGCCCTATGCTGTCATTTCTTAACTCCTGACTTAAACTGAGTTTACATAAGAAGCTTGCAGGGCTGTGGTAGTGCATAACTTTAATCCCAGCACCCAGGAGGTAGAGGCAGGCAGATCTGAGTTTGAGGTCAGCCTGGTCTGCAGAGTGAGTTCCAGGACAGCCAGGGCGACACAAAGAAACCAGGAAAAAAAACTGAAGTAGTCTTATTTTATTCTTTTGATAGTCTATAGTAGCTGTAGTTGCTGTAGTATGTTCCCTCATGTGTTGTGTGGTGTGTGTGTGTGTGTGTGTGCGCGCGCGCGCATGTGCAAAGTTTGGTTTTGGTGTGCTGTGGAGTGAACAACTTAGAGTTGTTTTCCTTCATTTGAGAAAGGTCCTTACTATAGAGCCCAGGGTGGCCTAAAAGTTGTCATCCTTCTACCTCTGCCTCCCTGTTGGGATTACAGACAGATGCGTTACAGCCTGCCCAGCACTGTGGCTGTCACTTCATGACATGTAGTCTTGGTATGTAGAGCCAGGCTGGCCTGGAACTGAGCTTCCCAAATTCTGTGGTTATAGGAGTAGACCACCATATCTGGCTTCTGTTTGCAAAATTTTCCAGATAGAAACTTTGTATTCGTTAAACAGGAAATCCTATTCCTCCTCCTCTAGATGCTGGCAGGTTGTGCTATACTTTGTTTCTAGAAGTTTGCAGAGTGTAGGTGCCTCACATAGGCTGAATCATACAAAATTGGTACTTTTATGTCTTACACTTTTGTAGCATGTATCAGAACTCCATTCCTTTTTATAGCTGGGTAATATTCCACTGTGTGAATGTGCCCAGTCTTGTTTGTCCCTGTGTTGATGGTAGTTGGCTCGTTTCCACTTCTTTTTATTGTGAATGCTGCTGCTGTGAAGAGGCCATGTAGGTGACTGGCTCCTAGCTTTTCTTCTGGAAATTTACCCACAAAGTAATGTTCTTTTTTCCCTTTTCTACTGCTTGGTTGATAGAGCTATAGTTCATTCTTTAATTGGGGTTCACAGTCCTGAAGTGTAAAAATTGAAATAAGATCAATCTTTAGGTGTACAAATTAGATCATTTTGTGTGCGGATCTATTTTCTTGCCTCCTGTAGCCTGTGAATAGCAACCACCTTCAAAGGGAAGCAAGCTGCCTTCTCACTCATTACCAGTCCAGTAGTGTTTGTTTGAGATAGGCTCTCATGCTGTAATCCAGGTTGACCTTGAACTCAGTATGTAGAGCAGGCTATCTTTGAACTTGTAGCGATCTTCTTGAGTGCTGGGATTACACAACTTGGCATCCTTGAGGGATTTTGTCTGTATGTTTTGTTTTACGACAGGGCCTGTATAGCCTAGGTAGCTTCAGACTTGCTAAGTAGCTGAGGCTGGTGTTGATCTTCCATGAAGTACCTATGTGTGTGTGCCCCTGTGACCTACTACTTCCTTGAAATATTTGAATTTGATCATGTTATGTTCCGTGCTCCTCCTCCTCTCTCCCTAGTGACTTTAGGGCCATATCAGTGTCATGTCAGCTCCCACCATTTCTTTTTCCCTCCCCTCTAGTTTCCAGGAATTTGCTAAGTACATTTTTGTTGTTAAAAATGTCTCCATTGATCTTGTCCTGTCTGCATGTAAGGGGAGTCTCAGCCAGCATAACCATTGTGCAGTGTAGGACCCTACACTCCTCTTGCTCTAAGTCTGGGACTGTTATGATCTGTCCCTGATCTAAAGCCTATGTCATAGTGCAGTGTGGTCCCCAGGGTCACTGACCTGCCTCATGTGGATTTGAGTCATAGGCTCTCGGGGACCAGAGTTTGAGTCAGAGCAAAGTTTTGTTTACTCTTCAAAGCTCACTTTTGTTACCTTTTGTGTCTGACAGATCTTAGTTTCCAAATTACAAGAGGATCACAGTAGAGACTTAAATAGGACAGTGCATGGGTACTAGATTCTTTTTCTTTTTTTTAAGACAAGGTTTCTTCTTGTAGCCCTGGATGTCTTGGAACTGGCTCTGGGAGCCAGGCTGGCCTCAAACTGACAGAGCTCTCCCTGCCTCTGCCTCCTGAGGGCTGGGATTAAAAGTGTCCATCACTGCTCAGCTGGGTGCCTGATTCTTTGTCTACCCTCCTTTGCCCTCCTCTTATCCTCACTGAGTGTCAGCTTCACTTCTCATTGAATGTCTTCTCAAGTGTCTGCTGCCCCATTAGCCTTTCACATGTGGATTTGTGTTAACAGGTATATTCTGGAGCTAGAGAGCAAAAGGCAAGGCAGTTAAAGAGGAAGAGTGAGAGCCTCCCTTGATTCCTGGGAAAAGGCCCTCCCAGATTCTCTACTCAGCCCTGGGTACTGAGCTGGCTAGAATATATATGCAAATACATGGGTCCTTCCCATGGCACAATTAGCCCTACTGTTACTGAACTAAGTAGCTTTCATTTTTGTAGATCAAAATAGGGTACAATTGAATTTCATATGGTTCCTCTGCTTATGACATGGTGGTCAGAGCATTGAAAAAGAGCTTAGAGCTTCAGATGAGGAGGGGAGGGCAGCTCGGACCAGAGCATAAGCAGGTGCAAGCTGCCTGTAAAGCAGGGTCAGGGAAGAGACTTGAAGAATTTTCTTTTGATACAGTCGCCCTTAATTTAGGCTGCCTTCCAATTGGTTGCAATTCAGCGATGACCTTGAACTACTTCCCCTCCTACTCCAGTGCTAGATTTTTTTGTTTTGGTTTTGAGACACGGTTTCTCTGTGTAGTGTTGGCTGTTTTGGAACTCATTCTGTAGAACAAGCTGGCCTCGAACTCACTGAGAACTCCCTGCCTCTGCCTCCTAGGATTAAAGGTGTGTGCCACTCCCTGGGCAAGTGCCAGGATTGTTACTGAAGAGCCTGGGCCCTGACAATCCCAATAAACTAGGGTTAGCCACTCCTCCTTGATAAGCCAATTAAAACAAACAAGTAATAGTAAAAAGCAGAAGGAGATTTATTTAGTGTGGCCATATTGGGAAGGAAGGGGTCATTCCTGAATTTCTTTGTCCTTCTTCCCATGTGAGCACATTAAAATATTTTTTTTATTCTTTTTATTTGTTTGTTTTTGTTTTTTGAAACAGGATTTCTCTGAGTAATAGTCCTGTTTGTCCTGGACTCACTCTGTACACCAGGCTGGCCTTGAACTCACAGAGATCTGCCTGTCTCTGCTTCTTGAGTGCTGGAATAACAGGCATATGCCACAACACTTGGCTTTGCTTTTCACTCATAATTTGGCTCTTTTAGTTGCTTTACTGAATGTAGGTAAGATGGCTCAGCAGGTAAAGGTACTTGCTGCCCAGCCTGATGACCCGAGTTCCATCTCTGGGACCTATGTGGTAGAAGGAAAGAATCAATTCACTCCTGTAAGCTATCCTCTTCCTTCCACGTGTGCTCATTACATACTGCTGCCTGAACCTTGCTTTGGCCCTGTAGACCAAGCTTGCCTTGAGCTCACAGAGATCCCCTGCCCAGAGAGGAGACTCTTGATCATGCGTAGCACACAAGTAGGATGTAGTTCAGTCCAGCAACTGTCTGTGGGCCAGTGGGAAACAATGGAGCCTGGAGCCAAGGATCACCAAGGATACGGGAGCATCACAGCAACCTCAGTGATCAAGGTTGGACTATGGAGATGGAGAGAGTGCTTTGAGATCTATCGTACTCTGGCTAGACACAGAGCACTCCCAAAGTACTGTTTTAAATCAGCATTGAGCTAGTGGTGACTTAGGCCTGCGATCCCATCATTTAGGAGGGTCTGACAGGAAGATTCCTGCAAATTTGAGGTCAGCCTGGGTTCCATTGCTAGAGGCCAGCTTGGGCCTCAGTGTAGAGACCCTGGGAGTAGGGCAGAAGCTGAGCATGGTGGTGCATGCCTTCAATTCCAGTGCTCTGGAGACAGAGGCAGACATACCTCTCTGAGTTTGAGGCCAGCCTGGGCTACAGAGTGGGACTCTGTCTCAAACAACAAACAAGCAAAAATTTGATTATTCTGAAGTCTCTGTGGTAAGGGATGTGGGAAACACTCAGTTGGCTGGTTCTGGTTCTGGTCCTGGTTCTGGTTCTGTTCCAGGATTGTGGTCATGCTGCCAGCAGGACTGTGTCCTCCGGAGGCTCAGCTGGGGCTGGGGGCCAGCCTCCCAGAGGGTTTGCTCTTATGGCTGTGGGGTGAGGCTTCTGTGCCTCCGCTGGATCTCCTAGGACTAGGAGTGTCTCTAGGATGCTTTGCCATGGAAGAGTGAATTGTCTGCAGGGAGCACAGGGAGAACCTGTAGTCCCTTCACTGAGCTGACTGTGGACGTCCTGGGTTCCTACCCAGTGAGCACATTTCAGCTCTGTGCTCGTCCCTTAGATGATGCTGGGGCCCCGAAAGGAAGCCTGCATCTCAGAGGAAGTCTTGAATAGGAGAAGGTTGAGCTCAGAAAGCACTTAAGCATTGAGTAAGTGACTGGATGAATGAACTAGGAAGAGGAGAGGGCTCACCTTTCTAGAGCCCAGGAGTACCTGGGTGAGGGTCACTGTGGTAGAATTGTAAAGACACAGGGGAGAGACATGTGGCAAGGACTCTGAGCTCCCAGCTGTGAGCTCAGTTCCTAACGGTTCTATCCATTGCTTGGTGAGTGGTTGAACTATTCCTCACGAGCTACATATTGGAACTTCTGCAGGAATCTAGAGACAGGCAGGCAGGCAGGAGTGGAGCCCTACTGTAGTAGGAAGCTGGGGAAGGACAGGGATTTTAGAAACCAAGTGTCTTAGGGTGTAGAGGAAGGGCCTGATTGGGGCCAGTAACCACCCTCCTTTTCTGGCTTGAGATACTTGTTGGCCTGCAGCAGTGCTTTTGAAATTTCCTTGACTCTACAAGGTGAGCCCAGAAACCTAAGCCTCTCTCTTGTGGATTCTCAGCTTTCTCTGGCTTGAAACTGGGATACTGGTTCTTCTGGCCTCCCAGGGCTGTTTCAGGTGCCTTCTGATGGCAGTTCTGTCTGCTTGCGTTTATATGACAACTAATCCTTTTCCACAGTTCTGCCCAGGCCATCCTGTTGGTTCTTACTGCTAGTGAGACTAGGCACTCTGGAGGCTGTTTATGTCCTTGTTATGTGATAAGAGCTTTCCACATCCTCTGTGACAAGGCCCTGTTGAGCTTCAGTGTACTATATGGGAAGCCTGGATCTGTGATTCCATAGAGTAACTAACACCTGGGGTAGGTAGCTAGGGCATATTTCTGTCCCACAGAAACTGTGGTGCCATGAGAAGGCCATAATCACTTGTACCTCCCATCATTTTGTTGTTGTTTTGAGTCAAGGTCTTACTTGTAGCCTTGGTTGGCCTGGAGCTTGCTCTGCACATCAGGCTGGCCTGGAACTCCTAGAGATCCTCCTGCCTCCAGAGTGCTGGGATTGAAGGTATGTACCAGGTCATTTGGTCATTGTACCTAATCATTTGGTCTTTTTTGTTTTGTTTTTTTGAGACAAGGTTTCTCTGTGTAGCCTTGGCTGTCCTGGACTTGCTTTGTACACCAGGCTGGCCTCCAACTCACAGAGATCTGCCTCCTGAGTGATGGGGTTAAAAGAGTATGCCACCACACCTATCATTTGATTTGGTCTTTTAAGTATTCAGTTTTTCTTTTTTCCTCCCCCCCCCCTTCTTTCTTTCGTTTTTGAGACAGGGTATCACTCAATAAATAGCCCAGGGTGAGAGGGTGACCCCGGAAGTTACTGTATACCTGATGCTGAGCTTGAACTTCTGCTGCAGCCTCCTAGGTTCTGTGATTACAAGCTTTAGCCACCACAGCAAGAGCTTTATTTATTTATTTATTGAGGTAAAGTCTCATTTTGTGTCCCAAGCTGAACTTGTACTAAGTCTCCCAAGCTGTTGGCATTACATGTGTCTTTAAGTTTTTTTGTTTTGTTTTATGTATATGGGTGTTTTGTCTGCCTCCATAGCATGTATGTGCCTGGTACTTGCAAAGGCCAGAAGAGGGTATTGGATCACCTGGAACTTGAGTTAAAGATGTTGTAAGCTGTCATGTTGCCATCTGAATGCTCGGAATTGAACCCAGGTCTTGTTGGAGAGCAGCAAGTACTCTTAAACACTGAGCCATCTCTTCAGCTCTTACTCATTCTTTTTTGAAGAAGGTTGAATCACACACATCTAAGAAGTAACTAAGAAGAAATCTCTTTCCTAGCTCCCTTTAGTGATGCGTGCCTAACTACACAATACAGATTTCAAAGGGGTGAAGTATGCTTCGTGACTTTATGCAGGTTTCACAGCTTCACATGCATTTGTGTATGCTTGTTAGCTCTGTGCAGTCAAGCAAGACAGTCTAGTCCTTCTGCACCCAGCACCCACCCTGACTCTGAGGACCTCCGGGCATCTCTCAGTGCTGTTGTCCAGCACTGTGTATGCGTGTATGTAACATGGTGGGAGTATTCTACTAATAGTCTTATATAGTATGCTGCCTTTATGGGGGGGCAAGGAACATCTTTATTTGATTTCTACTTCCACATCAATAGTACATTGCTAAAGGAAGTCAGGGATGGGAACTGAAATGGGGCAGGAACCTTGAGGCAGGAGCTGATGTAGAGGTCATAGAGAAGTGCTGTGCTGCTTACTGGCTTGCTCCTGCATGCCGCCTTTTTGCTATCAGCATCCATCTAAGCCACGCTTGTCAGATGGGATAGAGCACTGTTCTGTAGCCGTCCACCTCATCCAGACAGGTGGCTTCTATCTCTTAGCCATTGTAAGTGAAGCTTTAATGAATGTTCATGTACAGCCTAGTGGTTGTTTTTTGCTTGTTTTTGTTTTGTTTGTTTCTGTCTCGTCATGGCTAACCTGGAACTTGCTCTGTAGCAATCTATTTGTCTCTGCCTCCTGAATGCTGGTACTAAAGGTGTTTGCCGGCATGCCTGGCTCCACCTTATTTTTTTCAGGCAGGGTCTTTCACTAAACCTGGAGCTCAGTGATTTAGTTAAACTGGCTGGCCAGTGGCCTACAAGATCTCCTTGTTACCCCCATTCCACTCCTGAGACTGGGTTTACAGCCACATGCCATAGCCTCTGGCTTTTACATGGATGTTGTAGACTAAACTCAGGTCCTTAACGCTTGCACAACAAGCACTTCCCTGACTGAGCCTTCCCCCTGGCTCCCTGGCTTATTTCGTTATCCTTAAGCAAACAGCTCAAGGGCTCAGTTACTGAGATTCATAATAAACTGTAATATGTGGTATCATATAGGTAAACCAGACTCTTTTTCATGATTGTTCTGCCTGTTCATGCATATTTGCATTGTGAGTTTCTAATGCACTGCTAGGAACTGCACAGGCTCAGATGAACTTGGGGAACACTGACTTTTCAGTTCTGAGTGCACAGGCTCAGATGAACTTGGGGAACACTGACTTTTCAGTTCTGAGTCTTCTGACCACAATTGAGGTGCCACTTATCTTTCAATATTGTTTTATGGTTCTCTATGCAAGCCTTTTGTTTAGTTTCAAAGTATTTGTGTTTTGGGATACCCTCAAGATAGGAAACAAAGGGCTCTTCTGGTGCTTTGTCTTCTCAAGATGCATGTTTTAATCCAGGAGAGGTTTAAGGAAGGGAGACTTCTGCACATCTAGGTGATGAGCTGCAACACTAAGGACCAGGCATCTCTACCTGGGTTTGTTAGTAGTTTTGTTTCCCCCAGTGATGCAAGAAGGTCAGAGAGCTCAGACTGAGGCTGAGGGTGGATGGGAGGAAGTTGGGTGAAAACAGCACTGTGTATGTGTAAATGCTAGCATGTTGGGGTTGGGTTCCAGGTCATTGGAGAGACAGGAAAAGAAGTGGGAGGTTGCATTGAGACTATGGATGAAGGCATCTACTTTGGTGACTAGGTGGGGGGTACAGTTGGGACAGAAGTCATTAGCAGGAAGAAGGGGTCAGGCTGTGAGGTGGTAGAGACATGCAGGATTACCCACGAGAACACTCAGATCATCAGGAATTCAGCTACAGACTAAGACTGCAGGGAGAGGAGAAGACAGTGCAAGTACAGCAAGGCATAAAGAGCCTTGAGGGGTAAGATGGTAACCCATGAGAGGGCTGCCCTTGTAGGATGGAGCAGCACTGAGAACCTACAGCCCCTCAGGAGAGGGGGTGGGCTCACTGGCAACCATTAAAGCTCCTTGAAGACATGTGGGGTGTAGGTCAAAAGCCCTCTTCCCATTCAAGTCTGTTCTGGTGTGGGCTTCCCTTGAAGGTGCTGTTCCTTTGCAAGGCTGCTGCTAAGCTCAGGGATCTATCTCAATATGCTGAGAGCTGTAAGGGCCTCTGTGTGGCTTGTGCCTAAGGTCCAATGAGTCAGGATCTCAAAATGAAGACAGACTAGACTCAAAATCACAGATACCTGCCTGCCTTTTCCTCTCAAGTGCTGGGATTAAAGGTGTGTGCCACTATGCCCAACTTGGTCATCTGACTTCTGACCTTTGTTGTTATTGTTGAGGAGAGGCTGGCCTTGAACTCACTGGGATCCTTATATCTTAGCCTCCTGAATTCTGGAAAACAGTTGTGAGTCACCATACCTAGTGAACCTTGTAGGTTTTATTTTGTCTCCTTTTAGTATTGCAGATTGTCTGATAACTAAGTATTATTGGATTTGTGGGATTTCCTTTCAGTTTCTGGGTTTTATGTCATGTTTAGAAAGCTGTGGGGGTGGGTAGGTGTGTTAGGATTATGAAACATTTTCTTCCTTGTCCTTGTATTCTTTTTTTTTTTTTCTTACAGCCATGTGGGTACTGTCTGAAATTTGTTCTGATGTGAAGAGGGTCTTTTTTCCTCGGACAGCTTTCCACTGCCAGCACTTGAGTCCAGTTTGGCCCTATGTGACCCTCCTATGTCCATATGGGTTTTGAGGAGTCCTCCCTGCCACCCAGTTTCCTGCAGGACCATGGGCTCTGTCTATAACCCTGATGACCACTTCCACTTGGGCACATTCTCTGGACCAGTCCTGTTTCTGAGGGTCCTTCCATCATTCATCCTGGCCCTTTCCTCCTTTGTAACTCTATTGTTTCCAGTCCTGTTCCTTCTAATTTCTACTTTATCCCTGGAATGTCTTCCTGTCTGCTTCCTACTTGTGGGATATCTCCTTGCCCTACCACGTCCCCTCCTTTGGTCTGTCCTATCTAATTGTGTCTCTCATTGGTCTGAGAGCCTTCTCAACTCCAATAGCATGCGAAGACGAGCGGCTACATGATTGCTTGGCTATCTGGGTGGCCTCACCTGTAGTCCTTACCCTTTTGTTGCCCAGTGTCCATGTACTTTTCTTCCTCCAGATGACGAAGTTATACCTGTGCAGGGGCACTTGACACTCATGTTGCTCAGGACAGAGCTCTCAGCATAGTTTCCACATACAGTAATCCTCACGTGGTCCAAGTTCAACTACTTTGTACCAAGTACAAGTACTTCCCCATACCTGCTTTTTGTGTCACTTTCTCATGTTTACAGTTATAAATACACATACTTTGTGTATGTATGTGTAATAGTGGGACCCAGGATTTTATGAAGAGTAGACAAGTACCTATTATGTAGTGCTGCATCTCCAATCCCTCACTGTTTTGTGAGACAGCATCTTAGTATCTTTCCAAGGATGGGCTCAGATGCCAGGGCTCAAATAGTCTTTCCACCTCATCCCTTTAGTTGCTAGAGAACAGGTTTGCCACTCTACCCCACTTTGAACTCTTATTAACTTTTTTTTTTTTTCTTTTTTCCAGAGCTGAGGACCGAACCCAGGGCCTAGTGCTCTACCACTGAGCTAAATCCCCAACCCCCTGTGAACTCTTATTAAAGATTGCTTTTGTAAACTTATCTTTATATGTATGGGTGTTTTGCTGGCCTATATGTGTACCACATCCGTACAGTGCTCCTAGAGACCAGAAGAAAGTGTCAAGTCCTCTGGGAATGGAGCTATGGATGGTTCTGAGCCACCTGTGGGAATTGGATTGACTTGAATCCAGTGCTCCTAACTGCTAAAAGATACTGATCCATCTCTCCAGCCTTTGTTTTTAACATATCTTTAGAAATAGATTGTTTATTTTTGGAGACAGATCTCACTATATAGCTTTGGCTGGCCTAGAACTAACTCTGTAGAACAGGCTGGCTTTAAACTTACAGAGAGCCACCTGGCTCCTGAGTGCTGGGATTAAAGTTGTGTTGTGTATCAGATTTAGTTTTAATTATGTGTGAGTGTGGGTTTGTGTATGTATGTGTAATATCTTTGGAGGCTAGAAGAGGCTTCAAATCCACTGAAGTTGGAGTTACAAGTTGTTGTGAGCTGCCCTCTGTAGGTGCTGAGAACTGAATTTGGGCCCTCTGCTAGAGCAGCAAATGCTCTTAACCACTGAGACATCTCTTCAGTGCCTCTCTGTGTATTCTTATTTATTTTTACAATATAGTATATACATTATCATATATATATATTTAAAATATTTATTCCTTTTATTTATGTGTGTGTGTGTGACTGCCTGTACTGTGTGTGTAGGTGCCCACAGAGGCCAGATACGGTCAGATTCCCTGGAGTTGGAATCACAGGAGATTGTGACCTGCCTGATGTGGCTGCTGGGAACTGAACTTAGGTCTTCTGCCAAGATCAGCAAGTGCACTGAATCAGCTCTGCAGCCTGATCTTAGGTCTTTTTTCCTAACTAAACGAACGGTAGTTTTTGGAGCTCTTCCCATCATAGTGTGGTATCCTAGTTAGGGTTCTGTTGCTGTGATGAAATACTGACCAGAAACAACTTGAAGGAGCTTATAGTTCATCACCTAGGGAAAACACAGAGGGCGCCGCTACTGCCTTGATCTTTATATCTTATAGAGCTTGCCTATCTGCCCAGAGTGGGCTGGGCCCTCCCATATCAGCAGGCAAGAAAATGCCCCACAATGTGAGGAAGCATTTTCTCAGTAGAGGGTCCCTATTTCCAGGTAACTTTGGTTTGTGTCAGGTTGATAAAAAAACTAACCAGCACGGGGTGTTTAGAAATTTTTTCATAAAATCTTGAAAGGGCTTATTAATTATATTCCTTTGATGAGTGGCCAGGTTCTTTCCCTCGTTTTATGGCTGTGTCGGTGCAGTGTCTGTCTTAGAGGTGGGCTTGGGAAAACATGGCAGGTATGAACCATAGGTCATAGTCATTGTCACCAAAATGTTTAATATTTATTAATCCTAATGGGCTTTTTTTCTTTTCTTTTTTTCTCAAGTATGCAATATATTTAATAGATTAAAACACCAGTTTCCCACCTGCACACCCAGAAATATAAACTAAATTTATGACATAAAAATACAGTGAAACAGACTGTATATATTTCCTAAGCTTGTGTATTACATTAGAGAAATAAAGTATTATAATGGGCATATTATTAGGAGAACATTTTTTTCAGGTTAAACTATACTGCCTTTTGTGATTACTAATTTATAAGCTGCACAGTTCCTCTTTTTTACTTTATTTATTTATTATGATTTATTCACTTTGTTTCCCAGCTGTAGCCCCCATTTTTTTCCTTTCTTTTCTTCTTCCTTCCTAACTTTTTTTTTTCAAGACAAGGTTTTTCTTTGTAGCCTTGTGTAGCCTTGGCTGTCCTGGAACTTGCTCTGTAGACCAGGCTGGCCTCGAAGTTATAAAGATCCGCCTGCCTCTGCCTCCAAGTGCTGGGATTAAAGGTGTGGGCCACCACCGCCAGGCTTAATGAGCTTTTCTATGATCCAGCTAATTCTCCAGTAATTGATGCGGGGACTTGTCTTTTTTTTTTTTTAGACAAGCTTTAAGCATAATAACTGGGCAGTTACAAGTTAAACTAATTTTCTATGCCGCTCTGGCTTCCTCCCAGCTGTACTCGCCGAGTTACTTGCCAATATGTCATCTGTCTGGGCTGGGTCTGCTCCATCAGGCCATGTTCTTTGCTCCTTTCTCCTCATCTCTCTCTTGTAGTCTCTTCTTGAGACCCCAAGCCTGGGAACCAAAGGTATGTCCACTTCTCTACTGCCCAGTTACAGGCCACCCAGCCTCTTATTTAACCAATTAGAAGATATTGAGGGACAAAGTTTTACACAACATCATTCAGTGTACATGAGAATGTACTCATCTGGGTATCAACCAGATCTCGGGACTCAGAATTTAGCATTTACATACATAGCACCAGACCGACTCCCAATATAAGCCATTTCCTACTATGAGTTCAGGCACAGCCTGTGGCTCCAAGGTGTGAGTCCCCAGAGCTTCCCAGCAGCTGAGCACTTGCCAGTGGCTTAGCAGGGTCGTGCTGACCCCCACCTGTCCTTCAGACAGCCAGGAGCCACTGAGACTCCCTTGTGCCATTTCTACCTCCAGATGGTTTTCCCAGGTGTGAAAATGAAGAGGAGTTTGTTTATCCAGAGTCCTGTCAGCTTCTGCATCCTTGTCAGCATCTTGAAGCCATTCTCTTCAGACACTGATCTCCTTTGGCTTGTGACAGAAATGAACATACAGATATTATTCTACAGAATGGCAGAATCTTTTCTGCTCACCCCATAATCATGAGTTTCTAGGAAGGTACCTGCTCACTACAGCCCAAATAAACTCTGCTGATTGGCTGTATCTTGTCATGGCCAGGGGCTCTTTCACCAGCTGTCGCATTGCTGCCTGCTGCCTTAAGGTGCCAGCTTGCCCTGTGATGAGCAGGCAGAGGCAGAAGGGCTTTCTCCTCTCTGCCTTCTTGACTTGCAGAATGGGCTTTAGTGCAGAGGGGGGTCCCAGCAGACAGTATTGGAGGAAGACTTTCCAGGTCTGGAAATGTCCTTCAGAGCGCTGTGCTGTGTGCACTCCCTGTGAGTGAGTATCTGAGCCTATAGCAGGTACACTGTTTTGTTTTGGTTTTGTTTTTCTCCATTCTGTAGCTGTTCTCTGAACCTTTCTCCCCTTTTCTCTCCTTTCTTCTGACTTTTCTCTGGGCACCTATCCTTTGTCCCCATTTCTGGGTCATCTGCCTCCACCCATATCATTCCTTGTTCCCTGTGTGCTTGCCCTTATAGCTGTCAGGCTCCGGGTTCACTACAGATACCATGTGGTAGGTTCAAAGGCACTGTGGTATAGTGACTAGCAGGGTAGTGCTGGCTACACATCGAATGGAAAGCTGTCATTGTAGATGGTGGGCAGCATTTGGGCAGCTGATAAAGAAGTTCTTGGTGTATCAGGGCTGTCTGTCTCAGAAGCCCTTCATTTGGGTCTCAAGTACTCAAACCTACTGAAGTCAGTTCCTGTAGCTTCCTCAGCCAGTGGAATTTATTTTGTGTGTAGCAATGGTTATCATAGCTTGGTTTTCCTGACTATAAATTGGGGGTGATAGCAGTTGCTAAAGGGGGTTATATAGTGGTGAAGGGTAGGGAAGCTGAGGGCCCTGAGTACTTGGTTGTGTTCTCATTGGAGCTGAAGAGAATGGTTTGGGGTTAGGGTACTAGCCTTGTGGGATGAAAGTCAGCTGCCCCAGGGAACACTCTGTAGGCTCGGTTAGTCCAGTGGTGCTCAGGCTGAAGGGTGGGGATAGGGGTCAGAGTCCGTGTAGGAGGCTCCCCTGTGCTGGGTCCTGCATTCCTGGTTCAGCTCAGCCAGGTCTGAAGCCCAGTTGTGGAGTAAACACAGAGGGCACTCTTGATTTGGCATTCTAGAGAGGCTTTGGAAGGATTTGTGGAGTAGAGCAGGGGCTGCCCTCCTCAGCCTGGTTCTGGCTCTTGTGGTATTGTGGCCATTTGGTAGAGCTGCTGGGCTGGCCAGCAAGCCTTGGTAGCTTAGCTGTCTTCATGACTCAGGCAGGCTAGGAAGAGGAACCACACCTTAGGTCCAGCTGGGTCAGCCAAGATTCAGATAGGCAGGAGCTGGCCTTTCCTAGAACTTCCAAAAGAGCTCACTGGCTTTCAGCTGTCCTGTTCCCCTTGAGGCTTGCTTCTGGAGGGAGGCCAGATAGACAGCTTTTGGAGTCAGGACTGAAGGCTTAGAGCTCAGCCTGGGCTTGCTGGGATCCCTTGTGGTCCAATCCCAGATCATACAGAGTCTGTCTTCAGGCACATTCCAAAAAAAAAAAAAAAAATCATGAAAGTGGGTCCACCAGGGTTAAGAGCTATGTACTGGGGAAGCCAGGGCCTCTAGGGCAGTCTGGAGTGGCTGGAAGCCATGCTTATCTTCCTGTTGTAGCCAGAGAGCTGTCTGCACATGTGCCCTAGAGGAGTAGACCAAAAGCCAGTATATTTTCTATTGAAAAGTGGTTGCTATCCTTGGGCTGGCTTCTTTTCTATAGGACAAGGACATCAGAATAACTTTCCTTTGTCTGATGGGGAACAGGAGAGACAGCTCTTAATTCCTCTTTCCTATGGATGCCAGGGTACCCATGACTTCAGCTGAATGCCACTCAGGATAGCAAAAATACTGAGTGGACTGAGTTGGCTTCCTGATGGGAGCAAGGCAGATGCTAGGCCACAAGGGACTCTGTAGGCAGAGTCTGCCAAGCCCTTATGCTATCCCTGGAGAGTCCAGGGAAGAAACCTTGCCCAACCCAGCCAGCACAGAGCATAGCCCTGGGATGGCCCATGGATAGCCAGGCTGGGTGTAGTCAGTCCTCTTGGCTGTTTTACTGTTTGTCCTGCACAGCCCTTTCTGGAAAGGATGGGTAAGGGCCTGAGAAACCCCTTGTCCTACTCTTCCCTAAGTGTGTGGGGAAGAGTAGGCCAGAGTACCCCCCAGCCCCAGGATATGTTGTTGACTTTCAATGTGCTGTGGGCAGAAGGTGGGTCCCACACAGGCCTTCCCGGGAGCTCTCCTGCCTCTCCTCATAAGCTGACCTTGATGTGTTTCCTTATTCATATTTACTCCTCAGGTGTGTGTGGCGCCCGGAAGGGGAGGCGAGAAAATATTGACAGTCCTCCTGTCTCCTAGCTGCCTAGAGATTGTCACCCTTGGACGCTGGAAGCTGGAACCCCAGGACCGACCATATTCCCTGACCTTTGCTGTCATAGCTTGTTCGACCTAGCTGTGCTGACTGAAAAACTAGCCATAAGGACTGAGGACAGCCAGCATGGAAGAAGAGCAGAGGTTCCTAGGGGCTGCCAGGGGCTTGGTGCTGATTGGCCCTGCCCTCCATTCTCCTAGGCAGGGTGCCAGGAAGCTGGAACTCTGTTATCTGGGTAATTAGCTTCAGACCCTGGACTGAGGCCGGCCAGGTCTCAGGGCTACTTCCCACAGGCTGTGCACCCTGACCCCAAGAGGGAGGCGAGGCGCTTTGTACAGAGGCCTGCCAGCTGAACAGTTGAGGTGTCAGCCCTGCCTGGGGAACGGCTGCAGGCACCCCCCCATACACCTTCCACTCCACCCCATGCCACACTGTCCTCCCTGCCCGGGCTCTGCCCCTTAGGGCAACTGGGACTGGTCACAGTGTGGGGCCTCCCATCTCAGCCTTGCCAGGAACAAAGAGCACCAAGTCTTAGGAAGGGGATGCCCCCAAGGCTTCCAGTCCAGCCAGCTGCCCCACCCTTCAGGCTTGGCCTGCCCCCCCAAACCCGAATCGTGGTGCCCCAGACAGCCCTGTGGGCAAACATCTACCACCATGGCCGAGCACATGGAGCTGTTGGCAGAGATGCCCATGGTAGGCAGGATGAGCACCCAGGAGCGGCTGAAGCATGCCCAGAAGCGACGTGCCCAGCAGGTAAAGATGTGGGCCCAGGCTGAGAAGGAGGCCCAGAGCAAGAAGGGCCATGGGGAGCGACCATGGAAGGAGGCGGCTGGCCTCAGGCCTCGGAAGCATGTCCTCTTCCCTCCCAGCGTTGCTCTTCTGGAGTCTGCTGCCCGAAACGACCTGGAGGAAGGTGAGCGAGTGTGCACGGCACAGCAGGCACTCCCAGCTGTCTGGGTGTGGCCCTGCTTTGTGTTGGCTCAGAACTACGCCTAGAACTGCCTCTAGCTCCTGGCTCTAGCCACAGCTCTGCTACTGATAATCAACTGTCCTTAACAGGGGGTGCATGCAAGAGGTCTTCCTGTGAGGAAAGTCAGGTTATGGGGGGGGGGGGGCTGGACCACACAGCGGACACACTGAGAGTTGCAGAAAAATCTAGTGCTTGGTCTGACAGGCATCACTGCCTCTTAGAAGAGTGCACCCTGTGAATTCTTTCTCTTCATGCATGGCTCCTGAACCCCCTCTCTGGACAGTGGGACAGCATTGCTCACTTCTGGTTAGAGATGGGAAGTGCGTGTTGGCCAGACCCAGTGCGGGACCTAGAACACATATGGCTCGGCATCCCTACACACTTATTCCCCAAGCCCTTCCTTCGACTTTCTCACCTTTGACTGGAATCTTCTTAGTGTAAAGACAAGTCTAACTGTAGCAGGTCCTCTTTCCTTCCCTGCGCCCTATGCTTTTAACTTCTGGGGCCTGGAGGAAGAGGCACCTGGTATGTCTTGAGGACCCTTCCTGCCTTCCTCTTCTTGCAGTCCGCCAGTTCCTTAGTAGTGGGGTCAGCCCCAACCTGGCCAATGAGGATGGCTTGACTGCACTGCACCAGGTAAGCCCCTGCAGGAGGGGGTGGGCCTGGCTTGCCTCACTGAGGTAGGGATGGGGCTTAGGTTGCTTGTTTGCAGTGCTGCATTGATGACTTCCAAGAGATGGCGCAGCAGCTCCTGGAGGCCGGGGCTGATGTCAATGCCCGTGACAGCGAGTGCTGGACACCTCTGCATGCTGCAGCCACCTGTGGTCATCTGCATCTGGTGGAACTCCTCATTTCACGGTAGGACCTGCTGGGTCACTGCATGGTGGCTCGGGTAACCCCTCTGGGATTCTTCCTCTGTCCTTACCTCCTCTGTCAACTCTATCTGGGATCCCAGAGGGAAGAGTATGTTCACTGTGTTCTTTGGCCTGCCTGGAAGGCTAGACTTCCAACTCTGGACCAAGGGCCTCTCCACAGTCAAGTGCTATTTGGTCAGTGTTGAGGATGGACTTGGTAAGGAGGGACAAGAAATGAGACCAGCTGTGTCTAGGAGGAAGTGCCTGTGTACAGGTGAGGCCTTTACCCCTAAGCTAGAACAGAGGAAGCTAGTGGCTTCACTAGATTCAGAGACTTCTCCAGTAGGTCAGAATACAGAAGCTTGGTCATCCTTGTATGAGCAGATGAGTGTGTCATATACAGGTGACTTGGTAATGGATTAGGGTGTATAAGCTAGCAGGTCCCTGGGGCTCCTCTTGGAGTTGGTTTTGAACTGCAGGCATCCTTCTGGTTCTGCATGGTAAAAAGAGCACCCCTTCTGTATTCTGGGGGTCCCAGAGTTCTTCCTTGCATATCTGCAAGTGCCTCTACTATCTTTCTGGGGGTAGATGGGTGTCATAAATCTACGGACTACAGGTTGGATAGAGACTGCGAAGTCTAGCTTAAAGACAGGATCTAGGGCTGAGGGGTAGCAGCTAGGCCCAGAGGTCAGCTGTGCTAGCAGAAGCTAGGGCTTCGTTTCCCTTGGCCTGCCCTCTCTTCCCAAGGACAGCCCTAGGCTGAGGGCCTCTGCTGAGGGGAAACTTGCTGCAAGGGCTCTGAGGGCTCCTGGAGTGGGGGCTGTTGTGCGGAGGTGCTGAGGCTGGTGGTTTGTCTATCCTCCTTGTAGTGGTGCAGATCTCCTGGCTGTCAACACCGACGGGAACATGCCCTATGACCTTTGTGAGGATGAGCAGACACTGGATCGCCTCGAGACTGCCATGGCCAACCATGGTGAGTGGGCCGTGTCGCTCTGCAAGGGGTGGTGCCCTGGGTCAGGCTTTCTCTGAGCCAGCTTGCCCCTCAGGTATCACCCAGGACAGCATTGAGGAGGCCCGGGCAGTGCCAGAGCTGTGCATGCTGAATGACCTCCAGAACCTGCTGCATGCTGAGGCCAACCTCAATGACCCTTTGGACCATGGGGCCACGCTGGTGAGAACTCAGTTAGTGGGGGTTCTGTCCTGGGGCAGGTACTTGGAGGGGTTCAGGGATTCAGGGCTGAGTGGTCTGCCTGCAGCTGCACATCGCCGCTGCTAATGGGTTCAGTGAGGTGGCTACCCTGCTACTGGAGCAAGGAGCCAGCCTGAGCGCTAAGGACCATGATGGCTGGGAGCCTCTGCATGCTGCAGCCTACTGGGGTCAGGTGAGTGTACACAGAGCAGGGAGAGGGTAGGTTCCTGGCTCTAGCTTGAGCCCTCAGCCAAGCAGCTGCTGCTGGCTGCCTGCAGGTGCACCTGGTAGAATTGCTTGTGGCACATGGGGCTGATCTGAATGGAAAATCTCTGGTGGACGAGACGCCCCTCGGTGAGTGTGGGGTTGCCTACATCTGGCAGAAGGGATAGGCCGTGGAAATGCCTGTGACACTCTGTCCATCTCTTCTCAGACGTGTGTGGTGACGAGGAGGTGCGGGCCAAGCTGCTGGAGCTCAAGCACAAGCAGGACGCGCTCCTGCGGGCCCAGGGCCGCCAGCGCTCCCTGCTGCGCCGCCGCGCCTCCAGTGCAGGCAGCCGCGGGTGAGCCCCCTGCTGCGGGTCACCGTCCACTTGCTGAGGCCTAGGCTTTGCCCCTGTGGGCGTCAGCTGGCAGTGGAGCCCCAGTAGGATTTGTGGGCCCTGGCTGTGAGAGGGATGATGATGTCTCCACTTCCTCTCCTCTCAGGAAGGTAGTGAGACGGGTGAGCCTGACACATCGCACCAACCTGTATCGCAAGGAGCATGCCCAAGAGGCCATCGTGTGGCAACAGCCAGCACTCACCAGTCCAGAACCTCTAGAGGATGAGGACAGGCAGACAGACGCTGAGCTCCGGCTGCGGCCCCCAGAGGTGAGCATGCAGCCCCTGTACTGCCCCAGGCTTGGAGCAGTCTTGGTGTGTGATCTGGTTACTTAGTTCCTAGTCTTTTATCCTCGCTAGCCCCTATGGAGGTGGTAGGCCCAGTGACCCCATGCTCCTAGACGAGCTAGTGTCCCGAAGGTATAGGCTGCTGGCCCTCCCACTGTCATGTCTGTCCATCTACCCGAATTTTACACAGCCTGAACCCCCAGGCTAGTGTGGGTAAAAAAAAGTACCTCCTGATGGCCTCTGGGGTTCTGGCTCTGTCCACAGGAAGACAGCCTTGAAGTGGCCAGACCACACAATGGCCAAGTAGGGGTTCCCCCAGGGAGGCACCTGTACTCCAAGCGTCTAGATCGGAGTGTCTCCTATCAGCTGAGTCCTGCAGAGAGCAGTGCCCCTGATGCCCTCGTCCGGGACAAGGCCCACCACACACTGGCAGAACTTAAACGCCAGCGAGCAGCTGCAAAGCTTCAGCGACCTGCCCCTGAAGGGCCTGAGACCTTTGAGCCTGGCCTTTCTGTTGACACTGAGACCTCTCAGCCTGACTGTGGCTTCAGCCCAACCGGGGACCCTCCCCTGCTCAAGCTCACTGCCCCCTCGGAGGAGGCTCCTGTGGAGAAGAAGCCATGCTGTTTGCTCATGTGAAATGTGATTCCTCAGTGTGGCACGGTTCAACCCCATGCCCAACCAGAGGCTTCCTCATCATGCTCTCTGGCCTTCTGGCCCACTCCAGCACATACCCCAGTGCTGTAGGCAAGCCAGCACAGAGTCCCGGACCCCCTCCCAGCCCAGGACACTGGCCACCTTGCTCAGGGATGGACTATGCAGCACTGTACCTATGGGCCTCGGGCCACAGACTGATTATTCTGTGACTCTTGATAAAGGCTGTTTGCCACTGAGCCTTCCCGTGTGTCTCACTGGGGAAGGGGCAGGTAGTGCTGCTGGGTAAGGAGCCAGTCATGCCCAGGAGCACCCAAACCTGTAGGTAGCTGCGTGCTGGGGCTTGCAGGTGGCAGCCTCAGCCTTTGTGGGAGGGAAGCTCAAGGCTGGAGGCCAGAAGCCCAGCCTTTACCTCCACCTCTCCTGGCTGGTTTAGCCGCTTGGAGGCTCCTCTGTAACCCTTTGCTTCCCTGAAAGCCACGAGGCACTTTGAAAAGACTCTTGATGGGGAATACAGAGGGTGACCACGCAGAGGGACAGGGGCCCTGGCTAGAATGGATGCGATGTTTTCCGCAGGGTTGGGCCAGAGCCAGCAGGGTGAGACAGGCAGAAGGCTGGCATTAGGCACTTCCCAGGGTCATGGTCTCAGTTCCTGGCATGCAGCCCCGATCCTGGGGCATGTCTGCCAGCTTCCGCCTGTACTGGTATAGGTGACAAGCAGTTGGCTACTCGGGCTGTGCTGGCTAGGCACAATGCATCAGAGTGAGAGGGGCCCTTTAGGGGCCTCAAGCCGGAGGGAAGAAGGCACCTCTAGAGCAATGTCCATTGCTTTTGGCTTTGCTTGGCCATCCCGTACCAGGTCACACAGACACTGATCTGGTCAGCCTGGTGTTCATCCTCAGGGCATGTCCTTCCTCTAGCACCTGTGGTTGGAGGGTTAGTGTCCTTGGAAGGGCTTGGGGGGGGGGGCGGTGTTGGTGGTGGCTGCTGGTTAAATTTAGAGCAGGGCTGCACTGCTGCCGGAAGTCCACCTGCCACCAGTGCTGCTGCTTGGGCCCTGCTGGTAAGAGGCAGGCAGTGGCAGGCGCTGCCAGGGCCAAGCCTGTATTGATCTGTGCTCTGTCCTGACGTCCAGAGACAGGCCAGTGAGCTGGGAGGCCACTGTGGCATCAAAGCCAAGAAATCAGAGGTGAGTGTGTCCCCGCACTCTAGGACCTCATGTGATTCTTCTAGCCTCGAGGAACAGGGGGATCAAGGCTCACCTGAGACCTTAATAGCGGCCGCTGCCCAGCTTAGAAGTCAAGCTCCCCAGCCCTCAGCCTCGGCCATAGATGGGTCCAGAGGCTTAGATGACCAGTGCTGAGCATGGCCTTTAAGCTTCCGGTAAGGCCAGTGGGAGTGGGGCTCTACCGGCCTATCAGAGCTCACTTCCTGCTCTCTCTACCAATCAGGAGCAAGAGGGAAAGGGAGTTAGTTACCCTTGGCCTGGGTTGTAGCCCTAAGGGCACCCTCAGGCTTATGTGTTTTAAAAGGGCATGAGGGCAGTCCAGGGTGAGGTGTGTCCAGAACTAGCTGTCCTGTCTCCTCCCCTCCCCCTAAACCCTTGCAGTGCTCATCAGGGACCAAGGTCCAACCATAGCACTCTGGCAGTCCCCACAGAAGCCAGAGACTCAATACCTTTCTTTCCTCCCCAGTGATCCCCAGATTCCTAAGGCTTAGTTAGCTGGGAGACAAGTCCACTTGCTTTAGTAAAGATGACTCTGTGTGTGTGTGTGTTTGTGTGTGTGGTCTGAGAGGGCTAGGCCTCAGCTGGGGCTTGCTAGGATAAATCTCCAGTAGTCGCTGGCTCTGTTATTCATAGGCCCAGATGCTGAGTGTTCTTTTCTCCCACTTTCCAGTGTGTCAAATGTTGAGCCATCCGTCTGTCCCTACTCCCCAAGTGGGTCTCCTGCTCCCTCATGGGGACATTAGGCGGCACTGGGCCTCGCCCCAAGCCCCGCCTGCTGCCTTACCAACTCCCTCTGGCTCCATGGGGCAGATCTGTGCCCAGACTGGTGGGGCGGGGCCCAGGGTGCTCCAGTTCCTTCAGCCCTTTCTGCCCCTTTCAGTAGGGTGAGAAGGTTGCAGTGAGGAGGGTGGTGTCTAAATTGAAGCAGGCTCCTCCATTCCCAGTCCTGAGCTCCCATCTGGACCCTTCTATTTTCTGAGCCAGTATCTCCTACCTGGTGTGAGCAGTCATGGCCTCAGTGAATGATCAAAGCCAGGCTTCAAGAAATGGGCCGAAGGGGAAGGTGCTAACTCTGGATTCTATGAACCCATGTGTCCGGAGGGTGGAGTATGCAGTTCGAGGACCCATAGTGCAGCGTGCCTTGGAGCTGGAACAGGAGCTGCGTCAGGTATTGTCTTGGGCCACTTGCTGCCTTTCTGTTAAACTTGGTTTGCTGAGTTAGTCCCAAGCTCTGCGGAATGTGAGACAAAGGCAGGGGGATGGTTGTGCCCAATCTCACTGCTGCTCCCCTTCTTTCCCAGGGTGTGAAGAAGCCCTTTACTGAGGTCATCCGTGCCAATATTGGGGATGCACAAGCCATGGGGCAGAGACCCATCACCTTCTTCCGCCAGGTTAGGCTGCTGCTGTGTGCCTGTGGTCAAACTCCCTCCCCTAAAAAAACTGCCCAGGACTCAGTACTTGGTCCTCCCAGGTCCTGGCCCTCTGTGTCTACCCCAATCTTCTGAGCAGTCCTGACTTCCCTGAGGATGCCAAGAGAAGGGCAGAACGAATCTTGCAGGCATGCGGGGGCCACAGTCTGGGTGAGTGCCAGCTCTAGGTGGAGTTCAAGCCTCAGGGACGGGCAGAGCCAGATGGGTCCCCTTGGGAAGCTTACAGGACTTGCCCCCTCACTATCTTGTCCCCTGTCAGGTGCCTATAGCATTAGCTCTGGCATCCAGCTGATCCGGGAGGACGTGGCGCAGTACATTGAGAGGAGAGATGGAGGCATCCCTGCGGACCCGAACAACATATTTCTATCCACCGGGGCCAGTGACGCCATCGTGGTAGGGTGGGCCAGGCCAGGCCAGGCCAGAGTAGCGCTATGTGTGAGGCTACATGGAGCTGAGTCGGTGCAGCAGTGTCAGCTCAGGGCAGCGGTGGCGGCGACGTGGGGGTATGCAACCCTGGTTGCACTAACCCTGTGCTTCATATCCCGTCCACAGACAATGCTCAAGATGCTGGTGGCCGGCGAGGGCCGGGCACGAACGGGTGTGCTCATTCCCATTCCTCAGTACCCACTGTACTCAGCTGCGCTGGCTGAGCTGGATGCCGTGCAAGTGGACTACTACCTGGACGAGGATCACGCCTGGGCTCTAGACCTTGCGGAGCTGCGGCGCGCTCTGTGCCAGGCACGTGACCGTTGCTGCCCTCGCGTACTGTGCGTCATCAACCCGGGCAACCCCACTGGTAAACCTCCTACCTGCTCCGCCCCATCTAGTGTCACCCTTTCCTGCTAGCTCCGCCCCTAGTGCTCCTCCCATCGACTCCGCCTCTTCCTCTGGGACCTGCCCTAGCTCTCCTGCCCCAAGTGCGCCTAGGCTGAGCACTATCAGCTTTGTTTTCTCTTTGGTGGCTGACCCTGTCAGCGCTGCATTTCCATATACTCCAGGGCAGGTGCAGACCCGTGAGTGCATCGAAGGCGTGATCCGCTTTGCTTTCAAAGAAGGCCTCTTCCTGATGGCTGATGAGGTACAGACAGGGACACACGTAGCAGTGGGCAGCATCTCAGCAGCCAGCCTAAATGACACTGCCGCCCCTCCCCCTACAGGTATACCAGGACAATGTGTATGCCGAGGGATCTCAGTTCCATTCATTCAAGAAGGTGCTCATGGAGATGGGGCCGCCATATGCGACGCAGCAGGAGCTTGCTTCCTTCCACTCAGTCTCCAAGGGCTACATGGGCGAGTGTGTACAGGCACAGGTGGTGGTGGTGAAGGCGGGAAGAGGACACTGCAGGTCACTGCCATGGCCCAACACCCTCTTCCCAGACCATCCTTAACTCATGCTCTCCTGGGCAGGTGCGGATTCCGCGCTGGCTATGTGGAGGTGGTAAACATGGACGCTGAGGTGCAGAAACAGATGGGGAAACTGATGAGTGTGCGGCTGTGCCCACCAGTGCCAGGCCAGGCCCTGCTCGACATGGTGGTCAGTCCGCCAACACCCTCCGAGCCATCCTTCAAGCAGTTTCAAGCAGTGAGCAGACCAGACCAGGCCAAAGATATCTGGTGATCCAGCTTTGGGTGGGACTACAGGGGGGACACACTGAAACCCTCTTTCCATAATTCCCTCCTGTGGCTGCAGGAGAGGCAGGAGGTGCTGGCTGAGCTGGCAGCCAAGGCTAAACTCACGGAGCAGGTCTTCAATGAGGCTCCCGGGATCCGCTGCAACCCAGTGCAGGGTGCCATGTATTCCTTCCCTCGAGTGCAGCTGCCCCCAAGAGCAGTGCAGCGTGCTCAGGTGGGGAACGCAGGGTCTTGTGGGGGCTGAGCAGGGTGTGGGCCTGGATGCTGAGACCTGACTGTCCTCCTGAACCCCAGGAACTGGGCCTGGCCCCTGACATGTTCTTCTGCCTGTGCCTCCTGGAGGAGACTGGCATCTGCGTAGTGCCTGGGAGTGGCTTTGGGCAGCAGGAGGGCACCTATCACTTCCGGTGAGACCTGGTGTGTGTTGACCCCGCCACAAATGAGTCTGTGCCCCTCGCTTACCATTTGTCCTTTTCAGGATGACCATTCTGCCCCCCATGGCAAAGCTGCGGCCACTGCTGGAAAAACTGAGGCAATTCCATGCTAAGTTCACCAAGGAGTACTCCTGAAGCCACTTCTAGGGCACACTGGATGGCTTCTGACTGGACAAGCAGGGTCCTTGGGAGCCCTCAGTATTTGCTGCTTTTGTCTAAGGTCTGGGCACCTATCCCTGCAGGTCCCTAATAAATCTGGGTGTCAGCCTGACACAAAGTGGCTGCCTGGGTAACCCCAGCTTTTGGCTTCATATAGACACACAGACTCCACTTGAGGGATGCTAGAAATCTCATCGAGAGGAGTTGTTACGGATTGTTTCCAGGGAAGCCCCCCACCCCCAGGCTGCCACTCATCCATCTGGCTTGAGACATACATCTGTGGGTTAGGTCTTCATCATGGTTGTGAGCGTGGGGCATGCGGTGATCCGTTAGATGAAGCTGATCAACAGACTAGCGTGACACACATCTGCCTTGTAGGGCCACTTCAGAGACATGTGGGAAGGGATGAGTTTGCAGAGAATTCCAGGGAAGGAGATCTTAGAGGCTGTAACAGAAATAGTACCCCTTCCCTGAGACACAGCAACGTGTCCCTTTGTTCAGGTACTTCCTGTGCCAACCACAGGATGGAGATGTTGAGCAGGGTTATAACCAAGTTAGTGCCAGCTCACCTCCACGCAGAGCAAAGCAGGGGAGGTCCTCTTGCAAACCACCTCTAAGAACCTTTGGGGGAGATGAGTGCTGATGGAAGAAAACATCGTGGAGTGGAGGCTCTGAGCCTCTGTGCACAGATCTGCTGTGACTCACCTGTGTGGTCCGTGGTGTTCCTCTGAGGTAGCCAATAGCAGTCCACCCTCCTGACACTGAGTTTGAGTTATTTGTGGTGGCAGGGATTGAATTTAGGATCACTGAACTGTATCCTGCCTGCCAACCTTTCCCAATTTTAAGACATGGCCTTGCTAAGTTATCCAGGTCAACCTTAAACTCACCTTCCAGCCTCAGCCTGAATAGCTGAAATTATAGGTGTTCACAGTTAGGCCCAAAAGTAGAACCCATTGTATGGATATGAAAACTTGGATCCCGAGACTGTGTGGAAGTGACTAGACAGGCTCTCAGTGGAAACAAGGCAATGCCGGGATGCTCAGACTTGAATTCTGTGTCCAAACACAATAGCAGTACCCGCTTGTCTACTATGGAGTCAGTTCTTAACCCAAGGTCTTATTTAACAGCCTCATCCTGGCCTTCAGAGGGCACAACTCTGGGAATTCCGGGAACAGGGAAATTGGACAAGGGCCTTCCCTGCAGAGCCAGAATCACACGGGCTGGATTACCTACTCTCATTGAACACTACAAGGGAAGGGGGTATCATGGGAAGTAGCTGACTGGGTCCTTCCCTTTCCCACAAAACTCCTGCTTCTGCGTGTGTGTGTGTGTGTGTTGAGGGGGGCCCTGGAGCCACAATCAGTCAAGGTATGGGGAGCAGTGCTCGAAGCATCGTGGAGCAGGGTACTGACTCCTCCACAGAAGTTGAATATCAGAAACGTCTCTGGAGTTGAGTGTAGTGATGCACACCTTTAATCCCAGTACTTGGGAGGCAGGGGCAGGCTTGATCTTCGGAGTGAGTTCCAGGACAACAGGGCTACATAGAGATCCCCCCCCCCCAATAAAAATGAAAAGAAAGAACTGCGTCTGGAACGAATCTGGTAACCGTTGAGCAGAAAGGAAGATACTTTTGAGACCAGCCTGTTGCTGCAGCTCCCTTCCCAGCCGCTCTCACTGGCCTGCTGGGAGCACGAACAGCAGGGCTGTGGCGTTCAGCTTTGGCCCCAGGGGCGCCAGAGCAGACGTCCCGGGTCTGTAGCCTGCTTGACATCCGGCTCCGGGGTTTAAAGGCCAACTGAGGACTAGACTACAGAACTAACAGGGTGTTGGCTCCACCCTCAGCCAGGCGAGCCCCGCCTCTCCCTCAACCTGACCCCTGCGCAAAGCATGCTGGTAGTCATGGGCTGCGCGAGGCCGCCGGCCCACCTCGCTATAGGACGGGTCTATTGCTCTGCATCTTTTCTCCCAACTTCGGTACTTCCGGGATATCAGGGCCCTAGTATGCGCGTTGGGACTCCAGCCTGATTATCGCTGAACCTATGTAGGCGGACCAGACCCTGACCCTTCATCCTGAGCCATCTGATCCCATCACAAGCTGGCCATGCATGGGAAGCTGCTGCCGCTGGCAGGCCTCTATCTTGTACAGGGTCTGCCCTATGGACTGCAGTCCAGCTTGCTGCCCATTTTACTGCGGGCCCGAGGCCTCTCTCTGACTCGTGTGGGTCTGACCAAGGGATTGTATGCTCCATGGCTATTAAAGCTGATGTGGGCCCCGCTGATAGATAGGCGGGGCTCCCCGAGGCTCTGGCTGACCCTCAGCACACTGTCCCTGGGCCTGGTGTGTGGACTGCTGGCTGTGTTGCCTCCCCCGCAAGCCGGCCAGGCACAGCTGCCCACCACCGTGATGGGGCTGCTGCTGCTGCTGAATCTCGGTGCAGCAGTGCAGGACGTGGCTCTGGACACACTTGCTGTGCAACTCCTGGAGCCAAAGGAGTTGGGGCCCGGGAACACTGTGCAGGTGGTGGCTTACAAGCTGGGATCAGCACTGGCTGGGGGTGGGCTGCTGGTCCTTTTCCCCACCCTCTCTTGGCCATTGCTTTTTCTGCTCCTAGCTGCCACCTACTGGGTGGCTGCTGCCTTAGCCTGGGCTGCACCGGCTTTGGGAAGGCTGCCTTGGCCTCAAGTGTCAGAGCATACCCCACACACCTATCTCCTACAAGATCTGCTGGCTGTGCCTGGGACCCTCTGGACAGCAGGCTTTGTGCTCACCTACAAGTTGGGTGAGTGAGGCCTTAAGTTAGGCAACATCAAAATTGGTCCTTCGGCCCTGAAACCCACTTAAGGGACGGCCATATTCTGGCCTGTCAGCCCAGAGCTCTGCAACTCGGTCTTGCCTTACTTGTTGATTTGCCTCAGCTCCAGCCTTTCTCTCCTAACGTCTGGGGCTCATGAAAATGAAGGGGACCAGGGGCTGACTGGTTGGAGTATTGTGGGCCCTGGATAGGTGGGGGACATTCTTGCTTATGGCCTCCTGTAGGTGAGCAGGGCGCTGGCAGCCTGTTCCCACTGCTTCTGCTGGACCATGGTGCTTCGGCCTCAGACTTGGGGCTATGGAGTGGCTTGGGTGCCATGAGCTGCTCCATTGCTGGCTCCTCATTGGGTGGAGCTCTACTGGCCAGGCACTGGTAAGTGCTCCCCAACCCTAACTGGACCCTCACCTCCAGCTGTGTCCCAGGCAATCTTACCATATCCAGCCTCCCAATTCCCACCCTAGGCAGCCACTGTCCCTGCTGAGGTCAGTGCTACAGCTTCGCCTTTGGGGTCTGGCCTGCCAGACAGCTCTGCTTTTCCACCTCAACACCCCAGGAAGCAGTCTGGAGCCTGGCACAGTCGTGAGAGGTGAGAGGTTAGCCTTGAGGATATAGGGAGGGAACTGGAGCCTGGGGCCCCACTGACCTTTGTTCCTCCAGGGGCAACTTTGCTGAGCATATGTGTACAACAGTTTCTGGGGGGTGTGGTCACCACCGCCACATTCACTGTGATGATGCAGTGCAGCCAGCTGGCACCCAGAGCCCTGCAGGTAAGAGGGCCGTAGGGATGCCCAGGGACTGTAGGGCTGGAGGGGGGGGGGTCACTAGGCCCTGATCTGTGTTCCCTCCCCCAGGCCACACATTACAGCTTCCTGGCCACTCTGGAGCTGCTGGGCAAGCTGCTACCGGGCATCCTGGCTGGAGTGCTGGCTGACGGCCTGGGCCCACGTCTCTGTTTTGCCGCCTTCCTGGTACTCTCAGCCCTACCCGTCCTGGATCTCAGCCTGGCGCCTAGTAACCTGACCTGAGCTGGATGTTAGGACTGTCCATAAAGCCAGTAAAGCTAATGTATGGCCCAGACGTCTGGGACACAGGAGCTGCAGCTATCTTGAAACTGAGGGCTACGTTACCAGGAAGTATATAAAATTACTGAGTGCTTTTTATTCTGCATCTCGGATCTTCTTGTCCCGTTCCTGCCCCTGGAAGGTTTTGCCTAACAGTCAGTAATGGCTTTAGCATTGCCTTGATGAGCTGGATACCAGCTGTGTAGTTAGTGGCCACAGTCTGTGTAGTTAGTGGCTGCCTCAGGCCTCAATCATACCGCGCTCTTCCATGCACGGTGGTCATCAGCCTCTCAGCAGAAGTTCTTCTGTCGCTAGGCGCATCAGAGCATGGAAGTTCAGGTGCAGATACTTTCTCCAGAAGCGCCGGTCCTGCCCATACACCTGGGCTGGGTAGCAGGGGCTTGCTGTGATGGAGCAGAAACATAGGCCTGAGGACTCAGCTGGCTCTGGTGCCCAGCCCCAGCTGACATCAGGCAGCCACCCCATGGCCCTCACCAATGCCATGGAAGATGCGGGCCACAGCCCTTCCTGAAAATCTTTCCTCTGGCCTCAGGGACAGGAGCTGGCGGATGTCACGGCGAATTTGGTCCTCCCAGTCCTGAAGCTGTAGGGGGATAGCATGTGACCTCACCCGAGCCTCCACGGTGTCTATCACAGAAAATCAGACCCCGAGCAGCCCAGGAAACCTTGAGCCAGGCGGGGTTTGGACTGTCCTTGGCTTTAGGAATTGTCCTCAGAGGTGTGGCACTTACCTGGGTCTGCCCAGGCTCCGGCTCCTGCTTATCCTTCCCAGTTTCCACTTCTTCCTCCTCTTCCTCAAGGTAGCAGCTGATCAAGGTCTTCAGCTGATCGCTCTGCTCCTCATCAGGCTGCTCTAAACAGGGTCCACAACTGGGAAAGGCCACACTGCGGATGACACAGACAAACCTGTTAAGAATTGCCCGAGCAGGTCAGAGTGAGTGGCCTAGGCGCGGCCCACCTCCTTCCCACCTGCGGAAGGCCTTGGATATTCGGTGTAGACTGGCCAGGGCCTTGTGTTCCCGAGCCTGCACACGGCTGTACAGAAAGTCGCAGATCTGGTCCTTCTCCTCATCTGTCAGGTCCCCAGGACTGTGCAGGTGAAAGGCCAGCTCCCTGAACCCCACGAGCACCCCTGTGCCCTGTGCTGCACCTGTCAGCAAGTGTGTCAGTTACAGGTGAACAGGGGCTAGCGGCTCAGGCTGGGGCAGGGGTGGACATACCTTTCTTTGGTTCTTCGTTCCGCTGGAGCTGGTGGAGGGCCTTCCGCACAGAGGCCAGCTCCCAGCCCATCGAGTCCGCCAGCTCCACCATGTCAAATTCTAAGGAGCTGCTGCCCTGACTGCTGCCTTTAGGTGGCCACCTGGCCCAGCATGCAGCCAAAGGGGGACACCTGTGCCCAAGGAACAGAGGAGCATGTGGCTGGCAGCCTGGCAGTCTTTATCCTCACCCTGAGGGGAGACATGCTCACCTGTGGGCCAGAGCCTGCAGCTGGGCACTGCCCCCAGGGCAGCGCAGATGGCAGTGAGCATAGGTGCATGGCAGCAGCTCCAGCCAGTGCTGGGGATGCAGTTCCAGGTAGCACAGCAGAGTCTCAATGGCTGGAGGCAGAGGGAGGCTCAGGGGCTGTGGGGACAGCCTTTCCCTGCAGCCCATATCCTGCCTGGCTCCTTACCTTCCTCTGTCATGTCCAGAGTCTGCACCATAGACTGCACTGGCAGTGCCCGCTTATGGCCCAGGCAGGCCCGTCCTAGTATGGGGTATGTTTGTTGGCCATGGTGCTCTTTGGTCTCAAGTGAGGATTCAGACATAGGCCTGTGGGTACACGTGCAGGGTGGGAACACATGCTGCACCAGCTTCTTCACAGCCAAGAAGTCAGTGCCATCAGCATGGGCATGTCTGCGCAGTTCACAGAGGTCTTCGCCCTGCATTGGAACAGTCACGTGCACACAGTCATAGCACCCGAGCCTAGAGTGGCAGCCAAAAGCAAAACAGGATAGCAGCTAGCGTAACCCCTGGGTCCTACATGGTCTGGGAGATGGGGAGGGGGTGTCTACCCGGGGGTGCAGGAACAGGTGGCAATGGGCAGGCTTCCCATCTCGTCCTGCACGGCCGATAGCTTGCACATAGCTCTCGAAGCTTGAAGGTAGGCCCAGGTGTAGCACGGCCCGAACATCTGGTCGGTCCAGCCCCATCCCAAAGGCTACTGTGGCCACTACCACCCGCAGGCGGCCCTGCATGAAGGCCTGCTGAACTTGTCTCCGGGCCTGGCTGCACATGCCGGCATGGTATGCTTCAGCAATGGTCTCAGGGCCACGACCTACAGAAGAAGTGTACAAACAGTTGATGGGACCACAGCAGGCATGCAGAGGGAAGGGTCTCTGGGTACCAAACCCTGAATGTGCCTACCTCTAGGCCTTGAATCTCTCGCCGTAGACAGGCAAGTCCGGAGGAGGGCAGCCACCCGTTCTGTATCCTTTCTTCGAGTGCAGTAAATGATGATAGAATCCAGGGTGCGGAAACGGTCACCTTGCAACAGTGTCACCAGAGCCTGACAATGAGGAATGATTAACACGGCAGTCTGTGGGCTTTTGACAGGGTCCCTAGTATGTGCATACGTGCCTACCTGGTCTGAGTCTCTGTCCATGGACACGGAGAGGTGCAGATTGGCAGGGATGGTGGCTGACCCATCGAGCTTGAGCTCTTCTGCTATGCCCAGGTGCTGGGCCACATCACGAGCAGTGCTCCTCGTGGCTGTGGCTGTGAGACCCAAAAAGCAGCACACGCCCATATGCTCCCGAAGCACCTGAACCAGGGACAGCGGTCAGTCACTTAGCCCACCTAGTTCCCGGTCCACCTCCATTCTCACCCAGACAAATGCTCACTCTGCAGACACGCAGGTAGCAGGGCCGGAAGTTGTGTGACCACTGGGAGAGGCAGTGAACCTCATCAATGCAGGCGAAGGCAACTGGAGGAAGTTGAGTGGCCTGGGGAAGGTTGGCAGGGCCCCGAGCCCCACAGCCGACCAAGGCCTCTGGGGATACGATCAGCACATGTACCTGGGCTGCCCGTACCTGAGGAGAAGAGGATTATGGACACTGCCTAGATGGATGCCCACTACCCTTCATCCATGGGGCACTTCTCACCTTCTTCAAGACAGATTCTCGTTGTTTCTTGGTCATACCGGAGTGGAGGCAAGCTGCCTTCAGACAGGAAGGGAGGTCGGACACCTGTGGATGCAATGCTGTCATAGAACAGCACAACACAGTCTCTCCCTCTGAATTCTCTCACAGCCACTCAACCATCTGGAAGCAAATGCCCCAGACCCTGGGTCCTGGGAGAGAAAGTTCAGAACCAGCCACCTATGGGCCTGGACCTAGGAACCCTGGAGGTAAAGAACTAGATGCAGAATACTGGGCATTAGGCTCTACCACCCTTAGGACAAGGTCAGCTAGCCACTGGTGTGTTCAAGGAACGAGAAGCACCTGAGGGTATCAAAGGTAACAAACTTCAGGCTTTCCAGGTACTGAGAGCCTGTCCATGTACCTGGTCATCCATGAGTGACAGGAGAGGAGAGACCACCAGGGTGAGGCAGGGACTTCGCTGGGCATACAGCAGCGCAGGAAGCTGGTAGCACAGAGACTTACCAGCACCTGTGGGCAACACTAGCAGAGTGGAGATGCCTGGACAGGACAAGAGGCAGCTATGAGGCTCAACCGGCCAGACACAGCCTGGCACAGTTCCTAGGCAGCCGCACCTACCAGAAAGAATCCGCATGATGGCCTGCTCTTGTCCAGGGCGGAAGGCTTGGTGCCCTAGCTTCTCTAGGGCCTGGAATACCTCAGCAGGGGTTTCTGTGGACACAAGTTGTGGTAGTTTAAATGAGAATGGCCCCAAAGGCTCGTGTATTTGCGTGCTTGGTTCCCAGTTGGTGAACTGTTCGGGAAGGATCGGGAGGTGTGCCCTTGTTAGACGAAGTGTGTCACTGGGGGTGGGCTTTGAGATTTCAAAAGCCCAAGCCAGGGCCAGCGAATCTCTCCACCTGCTGCCTGAGGGTTAGGACATAAAGCTCTCCGCTGCTTCTCCAGCACCATGCCCACCTCTCTACTTCCCACCATGATAATGGACTAAGCTGCTGAAATGGTAAGCAGTCTCCAGTTAGATGCTTTCTTTAAAAATTTTCTGTGGTTCCCCAGTGGAGGCAGCTCACGCCTTTAATCCCAGCACTTGGGAGGCAAAATCAGGTGTATCTCTATAATTTTGAAGCCAGCCTGGTCTACAGGAAACTCCTAGGATTGACAGAATAACCCTGCCTCAAAAAACCAACAACCAAACAAAAGAGTTGTCACGGTCACAGTGTCTCGTCACAACAACAGAACAGTAACTAAGTAAAGTCTCCAGCCTATTAAGTCTCACCCACCTACTACCTGTCCCAAGGGCCCTGGTGGGTAGAGGGGCAACATCGGGGTGGGATGATAAGGCTCTTGTAGCTTTGGCCCAGCAAGTTCTGTTTCCTCATCTGCAAGAAAGGGCGATGTGGGAGTACCAGAAGAGACAGGAACGAAACCATCCTGGCATAATGGCCACTGGTCACATCCCCCAGTCCCCCCTCACTCACCAGAGAGGTGACAGAAAGTGGTGTCTGTCCTCTGTGTTACTTCTTCCAAAGTGGACACGGGCTGTTTCTCATCCCTGCCGCCTTCCTCCTGGGTGGTCAAGGTGGAGCCTGGACCAGGGTTCAGAGCCTTTTGTTCGCATAAGCAATTCCCTAGCTCCCCGTGATGGTTAAATGACCCAACACGCATGGCAGAGGCCTACCTGGCTGAGGGCACTGGGCTGCCCAGTGGCCAGACTGCCCACACCGGAAACAAGTGTCCTTGCCTGTGGTTCTGGGGCCACCTCCCCCAAACTGCTCTCTTTTCTTCTTCCATTTTTGCTTCCATACCTGGGGAAGGTCCACAAGAGCCATTTAGGAGTGGATAAGGAGAGGAAGGGCTGGCCTGTTCCAGTCAACGTATCTCACCTGCTTACGGAGAAGCCTGCCTCGGTTGGCCCCAGCGCGTACAAAGGCCTTGTGTTTCATGTTGAGCCGAACATAGTTCCCTCTGTCCAGGAAAGCTGGTCGGGAGGAGATGCGGTGGTGGGCTGTGCCCTTAGCCTTCTCTGAGGAGTTGCAGGGCTGAGGTGTGTCCACTTGCACAGGAGGGTCTTTCCCATGTGTTGTAGTTCTCTCAGACAGGGGATCTGCTTGACTGCTGTCCTGGGCTTGTGGAAAGTCCTCCAACTTCTCATTCCACTTGCGCTTCCTGTCTTTACTGTGGCTGGATTTGGGGCTCTGTGAGAAAACTTGGGCTTGCTGTAGGGCTAGGGCCTCTGGGCTCTGTGAGGATTCTTCCAAATGAATGCCAGGTTCAACGGCAGTCACCTTGCCTAACATCCAAGGTTGTGACTCCTCTGCACCCAGGTCAAGCCCATCATCACTTGGAACCTTGAGAAGGTCTGAAACTGTGTTGTGACACCTCTCTAGCCAGCCAGGGTCTAGGGAATTCAACCTCAGGCTCAGGGATGCCCGAAGCTGCTGGAGTTGGCCTAGCCTTGGCTGGGGCTCCGGAAGCTGGGGAAGCACATCATCAGCTTCATGTGGACTGGTGGGCACAGTCCTTGGGCCTGGTGGTCTTGGGGCGGGCACTGTAGACAAGGATCTCTTCTGAGGCTGCAGTTTTCGGCTCAGGGTCGACCCAGCCTAGGTTGAGGAAGACAAAACAGCAAGTAGGAACTCAGGACCCAGGGTTAGGGCAGAAGTTTGGGACAGACAAGAAGCCAAGGGCAGAGCTGCCAGAGCACCCTTAAGGAATCTAACCGCAGTTGTTATAGGAGCCCGTGTCTGCGTGTTCACGCTGTAGAGAAGGGCGGAGGACCTAAAGAGGCAAACCACCCCAGGGCCAAAGGCAGTTCTGGGTTCAGCTCCATTGCTGACCTGCAGTGTGGTTTGCAGATTGGCTTTAAGCCTCTTCCCATAGTCTTGTACCGAACTCAGCGGACTCTGCCTTGGTTTAGACTGTGTCTTCTGGGTTGCAGCTCGATTCAGGTGGGAACCCCAGCAGCTTGGCTCCTGTGCCTGCAGTAGACAGTAGCGGCCTAGACCAGTTTAAAAGACGGTATGGGCACAGAAGTGCCTTCAAAGCTTCCCCTAACCCCCACGGAAGGGCCTGGCCACCCAACTTCTGTGCTCCATGTTGGCATGGCTGCAAATGCACTTGGCTCCTGCCATTTGGCAATGCGGACCGCTGACCGCGAGACTGGGATTGAGGGTCAGTATACCTCCTCAGCTGCCTTGGCGGGGGACTGCTCTAGGATGCGCTGTCCGTCGCTGGCCTGACGCACTGCCTGCTTTAGGTTACGGTACTCACGGTAGAGCCCTGGGAAGGCAGGAGTCGGGGGTCAGGGTACACCCTCTAACATTCGCCCAGTCCCAGGCCCTCCCGGCCAGCGCTCACCGCGCGTCTCCTCAGGTGCCGCCTCCACATCCTCCTATAGGACAGAAGCCCGTCAGCTCCAGGCTGCGCCTGGGATCCCCGCTAACCGCCCTGTCCGGCCCCCGACCCCACCGCACCTGCGCTGGCCGTCGCCCGTGCAGCCGTGCGAACGCGCGTTCCCACTCCTGCAGCCGCGCGCGGACTGTCGCAAGCCGTTCCATGGCAGTCAGAGCCACAGTCTAGGGAATCTCCCGCCGCCACGGTAGAGTCCTGTTCTCAGCCAATGGGAGCTGGCAGCGGGCGGCGCGGCCGGGGCGGCCAATTCGTTGGGCACTGAGGAGGCGGGGCATGTGGGCTTACGTCATCGCAGCGCGCCACGGTGCTGCGCGGCGCCGGGCTAGGCTGGTGGAGGGGTTGGAGGCCCTGGTGGTGGGGGCGTATGAGCTGGTCCGAGCTAGGCTGGGATCCGAGCGGGGCCAAGAGTCGGCAGCCGTCAGGGGTCAGGGCGCTTGGACGGCGGGATCGAAGGGGGCTGGCGCTTGAAGGCCCCGGCTGCGGCGGATTCTCGGGAGGTACCGCTGCGCGGGGATGGGCCGGGGTGAACCCCGCAAGCGCAGGGCTACCAAGGGGCGGGTGAGGACCTTGTCGCCCTATAGGAACAGGCTCGCCCGGGTTAGTTGAGGCTCTGGGCTTGATTCTTGAAGGATCCGTGCGTAAGCGTCTGTGTGCGGCACCGCAGAGACCGCTGTCTACTGGGTACCGCCCCATCACCAATCCTTGCTTGGAGGCCAGGCCGGCTACCTTCCTTTCCTCTTAGGACGCGTGCCCGGTCGGCTCATCTTTTCATCGAGGCATTCCTCGTGATATTACCGTAAGGTAGAGCCAGGTCGAGGGTAATCACCCGGGGTCTCTTAAGGACCCGTGCCCTTAAGCTTCATGGTTTGAGATGTAGCAAACCCCAGGGTTCTGCAGCCTTTCTGCCTTTCAGCCCCGTGCTGCGACTTTGGGTAAAGCCTAGGCCTTGGTTTTCCAACCCGTTATAATGTGAGAGCTGTAGTCTGGTAGTGTAGTGTGTAGGGTAAAGTGTTTGGCCTATAGGAAGTCTTCTGACCCTGTGTAGCAGGAATCATTCAGCCCCGGCTTTCTTCTGCATGTGGCTTCTCACCTGGAATGCTTTGACAGTTTCTGACCTGGATCTTTCTTTATCCCATGAATTTAAGACTTGGTCTCTGTACGATGGTTTCTCAGTGAAGAGGGGATGTCCAGATAGAAGGCAAGGACCACAGAGGGTGAGAGTTACATTTCCTCGGGGATTTCTGTGCCTAGTTAATACCCTAGAAAACTGTTCTTTCTGGAGTTAACACTTAAGGCCTTGATCTCAGAGGCTGCACCTCACCTGTGCCCAGGATCCTTTTATGAAAACCAGAACCTGGCACTTATACCTCTTTAAATCCTAGGGCACATCTACTTGGAGAGTTGGGATGTCTCTTCAGGGATTCTCTAACTGTTCCTGTGCTGGTGGGAAGAGAGGCCTTTGGTTTATTTTACTTTAAGAAAATATTTATGTTCCCTTAGTTGTGTCTGTCTGAGTGTGTGTGTATGCATTATATGTGCACAAAAGCCCTCAGGGCAGAAGAGGGCTTCTGCATCAGGTCAATTGGAACTGGAGTTTTGGCTGGCTGTGTATACCTTGTTGGGTCCAGAAACCAAATTGGGGTCTTTGCAAGATCAGTAACTGCTCTTAACTGCTGAGCCATCTCTCCACCCCATGTCTTACAAGCAACCAAACAAGCAACCAAACCTGTTAGAATTCAAGTATTGGGCTGGCCAGTCACTCTTTTCTGTTGACTCCAGTCCTGGGATTACAGAGGTATGTCATCCATATCTTGCTTTTACATAGGTTCTGGGATCTGAAGTCAGGTCCTCATGACTGTTCAGCAAGCACTATACAAAAAGGCATCTTCCAGCCCCGTGGTTTCATTTATTTTTCTCTTCTCTGAGGCAGCATGTTACTCTGTATGGATAAATAGACTAGATGGGCCTTGAACTTAGAGATACCTTCCTCTTGCTTCCCCAGTGCTGGAGCTGAAGGTGTACAACCTCATGCCTAGCCTGTCCTTTACTTTTGAGGAATGATTTCTGAGTCATATTTGTGATTTGGGAGGCCCAAAACATCAATGTTGGGCCTGCAGGGTGACAGCTGTCTATCGGAAGGCCACACATACACAAGCAAGTTATTGACATTGCTACACTATTTGCATTCTATTTGACGCTTTGGTTCCCCCCCCCCCCGAGATGCTGGGATATGGAACGACATGTCCCCTGTCCACTCTGCACAGCTCTAAGCACTTAGTAGGAATTACTCCTGCCAGGTGTGAGGGCACCTGCTTGTAATCCCAGAAGAGGCAGGCGGATTGCCACAAGTTCAAGACAAGCCTGGGCTTAGAACAGGGAGACCCTGTCTCAGGCCAAACAAAGAAGCGTTCCTTTGTGCAGCTCTCCTCCACTAACTGCCAACTCCACCATGGGGGGCTTTTGTGCTACTGATGATCTGGAGAGCCTGCGTCCTGATACTGGCCCGGGCTTTGTTGTCCCTAATTAAGATCCCTCTCCCGCAGGTGGCTGTCCAGCCAGTCCAGCACCATGCACACACTTGTTTTCCTCAGCACACGTCAGGTGCTTCAGTGCGAACCAGCTGCCTGCCAGGCCCTGCCCCTGCTGCCCCGAGAGCTCTTCCCCCTGCTGTTCAAGGTGGCTTTCATGGACAAGAAGACGGACGTGCTGCGGGAGCTGGTGTACTCGTGGCCCTTCCCGCTGCTCAGCTTCCAGCAGCTGCTGCAGGAATGTGCTCACTGCAGCCGAACGCTGCTGCAGGAGCGGCTCAGCACGGAGAGCATGCAGGCCGTGATCCTGGGCCTGACTGCCCGGCTTCACACTCCAGAAGTGGAGGCTGGCACACAACCCATCTGCAGGTACGCTTTCATCCGAGGGGCCCACGGACTAGGGGGTACAAAGAGGATGCTTTGAGTTGGTTCTAGTCTACAGAGGTTATAAAGAGCTCGGGACGGGAATAGTCCTATTTGTTGCTTCTATACGAGGTGGCTGGGAGGGATGCAGGCCCTTCTCTCTCATCCCCTGTCTCTGCCCATCCCTGCTCCCAGGAAGCATGCATTGCGGGTACTGGACATGACTGGTGTCCTGGATGATGGAGTGGAGCAGGATCGTGAAACCATGAACATGTGGGACTGTGCAGCGGCCGTGGCCAGAACGTGCATTGCTCAGCAGCATGGTGGAGTCGTCGAGCCAGGGCTGGCACCCGTCCCCGTGGAAGTTCGTGTAGACCTTCGGGTAAACCGGGCCTCCTACACATTCCTTCGGAAGGCACTCCAAAGCAGTGCGGACAGCCCACTGCGGATCTGCTGCCGGGACCTCCGGGCTGAAGATCTGCCCATTCATAACACTATGGCCCTGCTGGAGGTTTTGGATGCAGGCTGTCTGCGCCGTATAGACCTGCGCTTCAATAACCTGGGGTTGCGTGGCCTGTCTGTCATTATCCCACATGTGGCCCACTTTCACCACCTAGCTAGCCTGAGACTGCATTACGTGCACGGGGACTCAAGGCAGGCTTCCGTGGATGGTCTGGACAACTTTCGCTACTTTCTGGCCCAGATGGGCCGTTTCATCTGTCTTCGGGAGCTCAGCATTGGCTCTTCTCTCCTTTCCGGCAGGCTGGATCAACTGCTCAGGTGAGTAGACCCTCCTGTTGCTCTGTCCCGTCTCTGTGTGAGGACATTCTCCTTGGCCTCACAGCCCGTGACCCTTCTGTAACCCCTTTGTCCCCGCAGCACCCTGAAGAGACCCCTGGAAAGCCTAGAACTGGGCTTCTGTGCACTGTTGCCTGAGGACCTACACTTCCTGGCTCAGAGCTCCCACGCTGCCCACCTTAAAAAGCTGGATTTGAGTGGCAATGACTTGTCAGGGGACCAGCTGACCCCCTTCCAGGGCCTGTTGCAGGCAGTAGCAGCCACACTGCTGCATCTCGAGCTGACCGAGTGCCACCTTGCTGACGCTCAGCTCTTGGCCACACTGCCCACCCTGACTCGCTGTGCCAGTCTCCGCTACCTTTGTCTCTATGGCAATCCTTTGTCTACGGCAGGACTTAAAGAGCTGCTTCAGGACTCTGTGGTGCAGGCTGAGCTGCGCACTGTGGTGCACCCCTTCCCTGTGGACTGCTATGAGGGCCTTCCTTGGCCGCCACCTGTCTCTATCCTTCTGAAAGCCTCCATCAATGAGGAGAAGTTTGCCCGTGTAGAGGCTGAGCTGCACCAGCTGCTGTTAGCTTCGGGCCGTGCCCATGTACTCTGGACCACAGATATCCATGGGCGGCTGGCTGCAGACTATTTCAGCCTCTGATCTCTAGGGTTTTGGTGAGGTCAAGAGCCTTGGGGCCTCTGCAGGGGGCCTGGCATGAAGGCTCTTGCCTCAGGTTTCCTGCAGAGTCTGCCTTGCTCCTGGGCATATCTTGAGTCACCTGTGCTTTCTGCAGTGCCCTTCACCTGCGCCCAGTATCTGGGTGACTTGCTATTTCAGGCCTGTGCTCCGCTGCTCTGTGTGGCTGCACTTGGTTGCTCTTCTAGGTTGCAGCCTCTCTGCAGAAACAGTAGCACATCCCATACCCTTAGCAGGAGTGCAATGTGTTGAGGTAGATGTTCTGATCTAGATGTAGATCTGCCTCGGGGTGTCTTGGGAGTACCCCATGCAGCCCGGGGTCTTACACCGTGTACCCTGCCTGACACCCGAGGCACCCTGTTACCTGGCTCTGGAAGGTGTGAGCAAGGTACAAATGTGCAGTATCTGGAATGTGAGTTTATGGCTCTTTTGGGTTTTATGTGTCCTGTTTGGATGGGAAAGACGTGCCTCCATTTCTAGTGCGGTCTCACGGCCAGTTGTCAAGTGTCATCCAGTCTCCTGCCCGTCATCCTCACTAGGTTATCCCACTGTTCCTACTAGAGCTAGGGTGATTTCGCTAGAGCTGGCAGCTGGACACACCTTATCTACAGCCCGTTCTCATTCACACACCCACCACCGGCTCCAACACAGCGCCTTAGCGCGGCTTCTACTTTACTTTGAGCATGCGCGAACTGCACCGGCCAATCCCCAGTGCTGACGTCATTGATACGCGCAGAGTCAGCAGTGGATCTCATAGGCCACACGTGGAGGGAGGCGTAGCCCAGACATGAGCCCCTCGGGAGGGTTGTGTTCAGGCGGCTCCTCTGGCGGTATCTCTGCGAACAGGGGTTTGGACCGGTCAATGACGAACATCTCATGTCCGCGTTCATCACGGAGCTCCTCGAGCTGTGCAAAAGTGCAAGGTCCATCCGAGTAGTCATTGACAAACAGAGTGCCCTCCCCCGGCGGTGCAGGCACCTTTTTCCGCCGGCGTCGGCGTCGGCAGATCATGGCTGCCAAGAGCAGCGCGGTGAGCGCCAGCAGCGCGATGGCTGCTGCGATCGCTGTCTGCGTCGCTAGGCCCAGGGCTCGGAAGGCCATGCTGCCTGCCTCGTGCCGGGGCTCGTGTCCCACAGGGCGCGTAGCCGGGACTTGCGGGGCGGGTAGCTGCTGGGACCGCTGCCCGGACGCGTTGACCAGTAGATGAAAGGGCACACGCACCTTGCCACCTGCATTGGTGGCCTCGCATTCGTACTTGCCTGCGTGAGCCAGGGTGATGTTGGTGAGGAAGAGCATGCCGCTGCCGGTGTCCCGGGTCGCGTGGCCGCCCAGGCCTGGTGGCCCACCTTCCAGCTGGGCCTGTGCTTGAGGCTTGCCATCGCGAGGCTGGGGCACCTTTCTCCAGACCACCAGGGGCTGTGGGTAACCTGAGGCCTGGCAGGCTACGTGCAGGTCCTCCCCTAGGTTGGCCGTGAGCTCCGCGGGCTCCACGTTCACGGAGGGAGGAATGCAGATGAGGCTGCCTCCAGATATTTCTAGGAGACTCTGTAGCGCCAGGCGCGGGGGCTCTGCACACGTGATCTTCTTGTCTCTGGAGCTCAGCAGCCGGCGGCCCCCCTCTTTGATCCAAGAGCCCAGCCAGTGAAGGGCACAGTCACATCGCCATGGGTTCTCTGCGTGGGGCAGAATAAAGCCTAGGTAGATGCGTCCTGCTAATCCAGACAGAAGCCCTTTCCCACCTCTTACAGATGCTTATACAGTCTAGATTGCCAGAGCCCTTATCCCCTCTTCCCTGCCTTCAAGTTCCTGAAAAAGCATCAGTCTGAAGTTCCAGTTTCTTAAGTCTCCACGTCCTTGCACATCCCTGCAGCACTGAACCCCTGTTTCAAGTGAGCGCTCTCCAATTCTGGCCCCCTCTGACAAGAGCACCAGTGCTCTACAAGGAGGGACACCCAGGGCTACACAGAGAAACCCTGGCTTGGGGATCCAGAAATAAAGCCTTGCTTCTGTTAAATTACTCTATGGAGCTTGTACTTTTCTTCCTTGACCGGGGAGGGAGGGAGGGAGGGCCATGAGCCGTTCCTCTAACAGCACTCCTCATTGTCCTTTGCCATCTCAAGGTTCTGTTGCGGCCCTGACCCAGGGAATGCCATGGTGAAGCAGGTCAGGAGGGCAGATTACAGGGGCACAGGAAGGGAGGCAAGTCCCCACAGAATCTGGTTGAAGCCTCTCACCAAATGAGAATCAAGGATTACAGCACAACTAACATTTGCTTTGAAGATCGACAGCAGAACACTGTTCTTTTTAGCTAGGACCCTCAAGAATGACCTTACCCTTTTTTTTTTCCAAAACACTTCTTAAGAAGAAATTTTATTTTATGAGCATTGGTGTTTTGTTTGCGTTCATGTCTTTGTGAGGGTGTCAGATCCCCTGGAACTGGAGTTGCAGACGTGGGTGCTGGGATTTGAACCCTGGGTTGTCTGGAAGAACAGCAAGTTCTCTTAACCACCAAACCATCCCTCCAACCCAACCTTACTCCCTCTGTAGGTCATTTCTTGGGTGGGGGGTGTCACAAGACTAAAGCTTTGTTTGCAGGAGGGGCTTCCTCCCTGTCAACTCTTGTTACCTAGGAATTTGCATTATCTGATGTAACCCTATTCAAATGCATGGGGGCCACCCTAGGAGCTCACTTAAGTTGTTGTTTGTTTTGTTTTCAAGACAGGGTTTCTCTGTGTAGCCCTGGCTGTCCTGGAACTTAGTTTTTGTGGGCCAGGCTGGTCTCAAACTTAGAGATCTTTCTGTCTCCCAAGTTCTGGGACTAAAGGCTTGTGCCCCATGCCTGGCTCACTTAGGCTCTTTAACAACCCTTTGAGATGTAATTTCTGAAGCCATTAAAAGTATATATGGCTATTGTAAAGACACGTATTTGAGACTCTGTAAGGCCTACACAAATACTGGGGTGCTTCCACAGCACCTGTCTTAACTCTCATGTTTCAGATCTATGTTAATGTCCACTCTAATAAACCCCAGCTCTCTTACATCTTGTCTTATCCTGAAATTATTTTCTGCAGTGAAGAACCTGGCTCCACCCAAGTCAGGGACTCCCCCAGTTAGAAGTGGCCACAGTGTGGAGCTGACAATAGGAGGGCTCTGTATACCTAAGCCTGCTTTTCCCCACTGGGGCAGCTGTGGACCGAGAAGAGTTACCTGTGAGGCGCAGGACTTGCAGGCTGCTCAGAGGCTGCAGGGCCTCTCTGCTGATGGTGCCCAGTTGATTCCTGCTGAGGTCTAGCAGGGCCAGCGAGGAAAGGCCGGCTAGGGCCCGGTCCTCCAGTAATTCAATGCTGTTCTCTTGAAGATGCAGCTCCTGCAGTCGCTGAAGTAGGGACAGCAGATCATCAGGGAAGAGGGCCATGGAAGCTAGACAAGGTTGACTTCTCCCCCCAACCCCCAGCCCCTCCCGCCAGTAGGGCGGCTATTGATAGCACAGCAAGATCCTGCACTTTTGGCATTTGTCGCTCACCGGTAGGTGCAAGAAGGTGAAATCCAGCAGCTTTGCCAGCTGGTTTCCAGCCAGGTAAAGCACGCGCAGCTGGACCAAGCCCACAAACGCACCGCCACGCAATCCCCGAAGCCGGTTGCCGGTGAGCGCCAGTTCAAGCAGGCGCGGCTGTGCGCGGAAGGCGCCCGACTCCAGCGCTCGCAGGGTATTGTTGTGCAGGTAGAGGTGGCGCAGGGCAGCGAGCGGTGCCAGGGCTCCTTGCTCCAGGTGCGCGATGCTATTGTCTTGCAGAAACAGCGTCTGAAGGCCGTGAGGACGAGAAGATTACGTCACTGTGGGGAATGCCCCACTGCCAAGGAGCAGCCCATCCCGCTGGCCTACCTCTGCACCCTAGTGACCTTCCACTACACCTCTGGTGTTCACACCATCTCCTCCATTACGGTGGGCACTTGTGGCCCACCACTCCAATGCAAAGCCCTCCTCCAGTCCCACACAGTGCCCACCTGCGTCCCGGGGGGGATCCCCGGTGGGACGACGCGCAACCGCAGGGCACCGCACTCCACGGTGGCGCTGTAGCAGCGGCAGGCGGCGGGACAGCCAGTGGCACGCGGGAGTCCGGGCAGCAGCGGCAGCAGCCCCAGCAGAAGCGGCAGCAGCGCGGGGGCCCCCGGGACCATTTCCGAAGAGCCCCGCCAGGAAGCTGTGGCTTCCCCAGGGAACGGACCCGGATGGGATGCGCCTCCTGAAACAGGTGGGCAAGCCAGTGCTGACATTATCCAGCCAGCGCATGAGCAGGGATGTCACGCCAGGGTTGGTGGGCTATGCTCTTAACCTAAACACTGGGAAAGCTGAGGCGGCAGGATTGTTGTAAGCTCAAGCCCAGGCAGAAGCTCTGTGTTCCAGGCCACTGTGGCTGGACCACATACAGGGGCCCGGGAGGTGGCGGTGCAGCCTTCAATCCCAGAATTTACTTGGGAGGCAGAGGCAAGCAGATATCCACTAGTTCTATAGTGTGTGTTCCAAGGACAGCCAAGGCAATACAGAGAAACCCTGTCTCGAAAAGCCAACGAAACAAAAACAAAACAACCCCCAAACCACCAGCACCCAAGAGGCAGAGGAAGGTGGCTCTAGGAGTTGAGGCCAGACGGATCTATATAGTGAGTGCCTGGTTGGTCAAGGCTGCATGCATAGTGAGACCCTGACTCAAAAAATTGAAAAACGGTGGTGGTGTACGGCTGGAGAGATGGTCCAGAGGTTAAGAGCACTGGCTGCTCCTCCAAAGGTCCCGAGTTTAATTCCCACCCAACCACACGGTGGCTCCCAACCATCTATAATGAGATCTGGTGCCCTCTTCTGGTATGCAGGTGCACATGCAGGCGGAACGCTGCATACATAATAAATAAACGGATCTTTTTCTCTTGGTAAAAACTGTATGTGGGGGCAGCAAGATGGCCGCACAAGTAAAGGCAGGAGTAAAGTCTGGCAAGCCTGGCGACCTGAGCTGCATCTGCATCGACCCATCGAAGGTAGAAGGAGAAAAACGATTCCACAAGGTGTCCTCTGACTTCTGTGGTTGTTCCCCCGACCATGAACGCACACACTTTTTATAAAGGAAACAAACTCCAAAAAACAAAAACACATTCAGAAAGGCAAGGGGATAGACATCAGAAGAGGGAGAAAACAGGGAACGGGACAGGAGTCTACCACAGAGGGCCAGTGAAACACGCTACCCCGTGCAGGGTATCAAGGCAGATGCTAAGTCTTATAGCCAAACTTTGGGCAGAGTGCAGGGAATCTTATGAAAGAAGTAGGAGATAGTAAGACCTGGTGAGGACAGGAACTCCGCAAGGAGAGCAACAGATCCAAAAAGTCTGGGCACAGGAGTCTTTCTGAGACTGATACTCCAACCTAAGACCATTCATGGAGATAATCTAGAACCCCTGCACAGATGTAGCCCATGGCAGCTCAGGGTCTAAGTGGGTTCCATAGTAATGGGAACGGGGACTGTCTCTGACATGAACTGATTGGCCTGCTCTTTGATCACCTCCCTCTGAGGGGGAGCAGCCTTATCAGTCCACAGAGGAAGACAATGCAGCCACTCCTGATAGACTAGGATCAGAAGGAAAGGGAGGAAGACCTCCTCTATCAGTGAACTAGGGGAGGGGCATAGGTGGAGAAGGGGGAGGGAGGGTAGGATTAGGAGGGGAGGAGGGAGGGAGCTACGGGGGGGGGATACAAAGCAAATAAACTAATGAATAAAAATAAAATAAAAACAAAAATAATCTTTCCTTGAGGGTCCACATCTCATCTAGACCTCTTCTTATGCCTGTACTGAGAGCCTTCTGCTTTCTGCTGGCAGGACAGCACCATCTTCACCTGGCGACAGGCTCTCCTTGGATCCCAGATGCAACAGGAAGTAATACAGGCTTGGGAACTGCCTGGGTGGCAAAGCCCAGGGCCCAATTACCCAGGCATGGACCCAGAAGAGCAGCTCTGGGCAGGCATGTCCCCTGCTCTCACTCTAAGGGTACTGGCATCAGCATAGGGTTCAGCACTGAGCAGAAACTTCTTTGTGCCCCAACACAAAAGCAAGGGACCCCACAAGACCTTAAGACTTCTAACCCCAGCTTTTGGGTCATTTGTCATGATCTGAGGGGGGTGTAGGAAGAAACGGTGGTCAGAAAAGCCTGCTGAGGTCCAGGATCCTCTTGTGTGGGGATGGAAGCTGGTGGATGTTTACCTAGAGTTACGCTTCTCAGCTAACTCATACTTTTATTTCCTCTTAGACAGGTTCTGTTGTGTTTCTCTGGCTGGCCTAGAACTCATTATGTAGACCATGATGGCCTCAAACCCAGAGATGTCTGTCTCTGCCTCTAAGTTTAACGGCCCATGGCACTATGCCTAGTTTATTTCTAACTTTCTTTCTATTTTTTTAAATTCTTACCTGGTCATGGTGGCACATGCCTTTAATCTCTTTAATTTACGGCCAGTGGCCAGCCTGGTCTACAAAGTGAATCCAGGATAGCCAGGCCACAGAGAAACCATCTTGAACCCCCTCCCCCCAATCTTTTTTTTTTCCTTTTTTGAGACAGGGTTTCTCTGTGTAGGATAGTTGTAAGCCACCAAGTGCAGGCTTGGAATTGAACCTGGGTCCTCTGGAAGAATAACAGATACTACTCTTAACCACTGAGCCATTTCTCTACCCCCAGGCCCACCCCCTCTGAGACAGGGTTATTTTCTTTGTCTCTGACTGGCCTGAAACGCCCTATGTAAAGCACGTTGGCCTTGAATTCACAGAGATCCTCCTGCCTCTGCCTCTCTAGTACTTGGATTAAAGACCTGAGCCCTCCACACCTGGCTATTCTAATTTTTTGAGTCACGGCATGGGCAAGGATAGCTATTGCCCATGCTATCCTTGAACTTCAGATACTCTTGTTCATGCTCCCAAGTGGCAAGGTTACAGGTGCGCACCATCACACCTAGCTTTCTCAGGTAATTTTTTTTTTCTTGAGAACTAAGGGATAAGACAAACTGTAGGAAAAGCAGTTCAGAGCCTTCAGCCCACCCTCCAAGGTGGTTCCAAATGGCTTTCTGTCTCTAGAGTAGATGGTATGTACCCTGGCTGGGATGTGGGGGAAAGACTTTGGTCATCAATTGCTTGTTTGCTTTTTTTTTCTCTCCTTCCTTTTGAGGATTGATTGACATCAGTGTCTCCTGCACACCAGGCACAGGACTAAGCACACAATATATCACTGAGTTACACTCTTATCATCCCAATCTGGCATCCAGCTTTCTAAGTAGGCTATGTGAGCAGCGTCGCCCAAACTACAAAGAAATGCCTTCTGCAGTAGGTTATTGCATGTGCCTGTGAAACTAGAGACAGGAGGACTGGAGTCTAGTTCTAGGCATGATGAGCTCAGTTTTAATGGTGGTACCGAGGCTGAGAAGCCTGCTTTTCTGAGGTTAAGGAAGATAGGACCAAGGGTGCACTGTTCTCCAGCCTCATTTAGCATGCTCTACTGTTTTAACACCTGCTTATTCACCAGGTCTTCTTGCTCTGAGTCAAGTTGAATTGTATTAAGCAGTCTTGGTGTTTATTTCAATTTTTGCACCAATTGTAAGTCACATGACCACTTAAAGTCAATCGAGATGAGGCAGCACAGCAGGAAAGTTTTAATGGAATAGCTTTGGCACAGGCGAAGGCAGTTCCTAGATATCTCAAAACATGTAGAGCCCCAAGACGCTGGGACCTTTGCTAGGTTTTTAATTTCCCGGAACACAAATGACTGTTTGGTCCCTGGCCTCGGGCCTTGCTCTGTGCATTAGAGATCAGAGCTGCAGCTCATGCAGATGCCCAGATGTGCATCAGTGCAAGAGAGCCATGACAGGAATTAAGGGCCCCTTACTGGATGAGCCCAGAAATCCTTTTAACAGGATATGAACCTCTAATCCTGGGCAGGAGTGAGGTGCCAATCTCCTGGGTGCCCATCTAGGCGGGAAGTGGATAGTGAGGAGCCCTGTGTCCTCCCTCGGGCTCAGTAAGAAGCACCAACTGAGGTCTCTGGCAGCCTTTGCGACCTGGCGCTTTTAGCCAGCAATACCTCTCCCTAGCCGCCCCCTCCCGCTCTAGTGGATGTGAGCCTGCTCACAGAGGGCGTGGTTTCCATCCCCCCCCCTCCACACACACCCGGTTGCCAGATCCTATGACCTTTCCTAGGTGCCGCAGTCAGAACCTAGAGGGTCCTGATCCCGCCCCCAAGCCTGGTGACCTTGGGCCAGGATCTCCCCCCCCCTCACCTGCTCCAGTGGCGAGCGACTCCCCGCGGTGCTTGCGGCTGCAAGACTGGAGAAGCAGCGGGGGGGTTGGGGTGGGCGCGCACGCGCACCGACCCACGCGCTCCTTGCGCTTGCCGCCCTGCCTGACGTGACCAGCGTGGGCCAATCCGTGGGATGCAAAGCCGGTGAAAGGGTTAGAGGTGGCCGAGAGGACCTCTGTAGGGACCAAGGATAGCAGGGCCGCGCCAGAACCTTGGACAGCGCCAAGCTACTGTCGCCCTAGGCGCACCCTGCGCGCACGCGCACTCACTCCCGGCGTGCCGGTGACAGGGGACATCTAGGTCAACCCGGAATGCTGGAGCCGAGGGTTAACCCGCGAGTACTACAAAGCCCAGTGTTTGCCCTAACCCTCCCCACCCAGCCCCAGCCTGGGAGGCTCAGGGAGGCGGGGCGGCGAGCAGCAGCGGGGCCAGATCCATAGTTAGGGCGATGCGGCGACCTTGCCAGTGCACGTGAGAGGGGACCGTGGGCGAGCCAGGTCCATACTCGAAGCAGGCGCTGAGCTCGAAGGCCAGGGCCGAGCGCACGAGGCCCACGCCTCCTGCGCGCTCCGGTGCCGGGTGGTACAGGCGCCCATTGGCCGCCAGGGGAAGCAAGCGGGCCGGCTCAAAGGGTGTCGTCAGGGCCTCGCCTCCGCCGCAGTAGGAGAGGCGAGGTGCCTCGCTGTCGGGGGCCAGCAGGTGCGTGAAGACCACCGGCCGGTCTTCACAGCGCAGGAAGTTTCGCTCTCTGCCACAAAGCGAGAGGAAGGGGAAGGAAGCCTCGTAGCGCCCGCTGCGGTTGGGTCTCAGGCGAGAGAAGAAAGTGACCAGGAACTGCAGGTCTGTGGGAACAAAAGGCACGACTCTTCATGCTCCGTGACCGAGCTTCCCGGACAGGCTCCACTTCCTGGGCACCCCAGCGCTGGCCTGAGACGGCCGCCCCCTGGAGGGTGGGGGCTTCCCTCAGAAGTCGGGAAGATGAGGCGTGAACGAGTGCAGCAAGCAATACCTTTGAAGCAGGTGATAAAGTTCTTCATTTTGGAGTCATCTAGGAAAAGCTGCAGACAGAAGGGACAGACAGTGGACAGTGAGTCCTGGCGGGGAAGCCTCGAGCCCAGTGTGTGTCCGCTGTCCTTGCCTTTTCTGTAGAGTGTTGTTCAAGGGGGTATGAGAAGGGCCCCGAGGAGTTTCCCATAGCCACATAGAGGTTACCGGCGCTGCAGCCTCCTCCCACCCCAACTCTAAAGCAGGTTTGACTGCCGGTTGCCTCCCGCAATCGCGAGCGCTCAGCTCTGAGACTGGCGCTAGGCCAGGCTAGTGTGGACCAGCGGGACTGGGGTGGGGTCGGCTTAAGAGGTTGGAGCTGTTTTCCGGCTCCCAGCCTGGGCTGTGAAAGTCAGGTTCACACGTAGCACCTATTCCTGGGTATCGCCCCTAGAACTCTTGCCCACTGGATGCCAGCTCCCTCCGGGCTCCTGTCTGGCGCCAGGCACACCTGGCCTTGGTGATCCACGTAGTAGAAGTACTCCCGGGTTCTGGGCTCCGGGCTTTGGCCCTGTGTGTAGGAGACACGCTCGTCCCCACTGCAGGCCCGAGCTCCCTGTGACCTCGCCGAGGCTAGTGCCAAGTTACGCAGCGCCCTGCAAGGCGGCCACATCCTTCCACACCGGAAACAGGTCACAGAGCCGCCGGCCTGGTGTTGTGGGTTCCGCCGGTAGCACGTGTCCGGCGGGGGGCGGGGCTCCCAGCTCCGCCCCGGAAGGAGGTAAGCTGTGCGGATCCGGTCCCCGCCCTCCCCTCCTCCCCCGTTGGAAGGAACCCGAGGCACAGGCAGCGGAGTGTGCACTTGAACTTTATTCACAGGGAGCTCAGTCACCTCGGTCCACACGTCCGAGAGCGAGCCTGCGGCCAGGCCACCGGAGAGGTTCGGAATCCGCCCTAGAGGGCTGCGGGGCCTCAGCGTGGCGGAACTTTTGTTTTTAATAAATAAAAACAACTCTAAAAATATATTTATATATAAACGGGAGAAATGAAGTTTGACAGCGGTTGGAACTCAGATTCCAGAATGGAAAACGCAGACGAGTCCAGGTCCCATCCACGCTCCGTCCGCGTGTGGAGTTTGGTCAGAGGCCGCGAGGTCAAAGGAGGGTGGTGCTAACTTGTTCAGGCCGAGGACGGCAACGGCAGTCCAAGAGATAAATAGCATCTGGTTAAAACTATGTCCTTAGCAAACTTAGTTCTGACATCTGTCGTTCTATTTATATCTTTATACACAAGTAGGATGGGTGCGGGCTAGATTCTGGACTCAAACAAAAAAAACGTAAAAACAAAACCTCTCGCCCTCCCCCACCCGCCCCAAGAACGCCTGCCTAGCCCTGGCCATACCCCAGAGGGCTTTGGTTTAGGGCCTCCCTTGCCCTGGGAGAAGGGCTGCGTCCTAGCAGTGGCCAGCACAGCTCTCTAGAGCGCCTCCAACTCTCCTTCAGGCCCCAGCCAGAGGCCCCTAGATTAGGGTAGGAGGGATCAGGGCCAGAGTGCCTAGGTGGAGGACTGCCCTGAAGAGGGGACGAGGTCGTGTTGCCCTGAGCAACGCGGCATGTGCTTCGGCCGACTAGGAGGGCAGTGTCGCTCGGCTCCGGGAAACAGAAGGCACTTCTTGGGGCTGGCCTGCTATCCGCAGGGCGAGCCGGTGCCTGCAGAACTGGCCGCAAGTTATGGCGCGGCTGCTTTGCCCGGGAGGGCCTGGAGCGGGGCGGGGCGGGCATCTGGCGGGGCCTGGCATGCTGCCTCGCACTGGGGCCTTCCCTCCCACCTCCCCAGATGTCACCCTAGCCGGTGTCCATAGCCCATGTGCTATAGCACGCCCTCCATGAAGCTGGTGTCTAGATGCTGAATGAGCACTCGAAGGAAGGACATCTCTTTTCGTGTATTCTCGAAGATGATGCGCGGGTCATCCGACTGGCAGCGCAGGCAGTTGGGGGCCATCACCATGGCCAGGTTGCTGACGTCCATTTTGGTGATGGCTACATTGGCAGGCTGCACGAACACCTGGGTGAGGGGGGTCAGGGAGAGAGTGGAGAAGGGAGAGGAAGAGAGCAGAGTAGAAGGCAGCGTGGCTGTTAGGGGGTGAGAGGGTAGGGACGGGTGGCGGCGGGTGACGGGTCAGGGACAAGGTGGAAGGTGGGTTCGGTAGGATGAAAGGTGGGCATGGCGTGTCATCGGATGCAGAGCATGCGTACCTGGAGGAAGCGTATGAGGTAGCACAGCACCATTCGGTTGATGCGTGGTAGTGCATGCACCACAGCCACGGCGGCCTCCGGGCTCTCGTAGTGCGCAATGCACTGTTCGTAGAATTCATGAGGGATCAAGGGCTCCTCCAGCTCCCGATACCACAGCTTCAGCAGGGACGCTGAGGGTGGGAGCAGCTTATAATGAACTTGGTCTGGGGGCCCCTAAGACACGCACCCACTAGAGGTCACACCCAGAGAGTGTATGGAGCAGGCTGGAATGGGTCCCCTGGCCAAAACTGTTGAGACTGAACCCACAACCCAGAGGTATTAGCTGCTGGAGGGTCTTGTCTTAGTTTAGGCGGTATAGGTGTGTGTGCGTGCCCACAATGACTACAAAATAATTTCTCACAAGGGTTGTGCAGCTGCTTTAGGAACTGGCTGAGCATGCCCTAAGCACTGTGGGTTGCGCTGCTCTGGAGAGGCAGAACCCTGGGTATGCCAAGAACACTGACATGTTCAGTGTAGAAGGCTGTCTAGAAGTGATGGGAGACATCACTTCACTTCTGGAGGTAGGTCCCAGGGGTGAAGGTTGTTGAGATACAGCCACAGAAAGAGAGAGGGACAAGGCCATAGGGTGATCCTGGTGCGGATGACTGGACAGGGGCCCTGGCCCCGAACAGTAATCTACTTTCTGGGGTGTGCATGCAGGCCAACACCCGGGAACTCCATGAAACGTCAAGACTAGGCCACACTTGGCTGGCTGTTGGTATGTTTGGGGCTCACCAGGGACGTGGGGGTCCTCCAGGCCGGTAGGCACCTTCCACTGATCCACCTGCAGCTTCAGAGCATTCACCTCATCAATGTCACCAGGGACCCTAGAGAACACAGGGATGTCTCAGACTAGCAGAGCTCACGTTGCTCTAGGACTGGAGTTGGGAGTGGCAGAAAGTCTCAAGGTCCCACCAACCTGAACAATTCTCTCAGGCAGGGTGGGATGGCTCAAGGCTTTGTTGCTTTTTTCGGGGGGGGGGGGGGAATCCTGCCCATACACTTGGGTCAGTGATGTGGGGTTCTACTGGCCATTCTCCCTTCATGGACTCTGCTGGCTTCTCTGTGCAGCTGTCTCCCTCTGCAGGCCACTAAAGCCCAAAGTTGGAACCCTTGGGCTTCCCTATTTGTCCTTTGGGAGGTTTGGGCCTCCCTGGGCCCTGGCCAGCAAGTCATTACAATGGCCGATACTGTTCTAGACAAGCGTCCCCCCTGCCCCCCCCCCCCAGGGTCTGTCGCGTCCCTGCTCACAGGATGATGAACTGGGACTGCAGGGCTGCCTGGCCAGCTGCATGCCATCTCTGAGGTTCTTGTCATAGGTGACGCCCTCGCTGGCACCCAGGGACATCCTGGACCCCTGCTGGCTGTCTTTGGCCATCCTGCTCTTTTGGGTAGGGGGTGACACAGCCAACCTCCCTCCTATAGGCGGAGCATCATCTTCTCTTTTGGCTGTACGGCCCATAGGCTTTTTGGTTCCTGATAGTAGAGATATATAACATACCCGTGCTCCATTTCCCCACCCACAACCTGGGGTTGGCAAGGCACCTGAAAATGCCCTCCGTCTGGTCACCATTGAGTGCCAGCACTTCCTCGGAGAGCCGTGTCTGTACCCAGGGCAGCTGCCTGTCAGGATAGCGCTCTTTCTGCATGCTCATCACCTCCTGCAGTGCACTGCCAAACATAGATGGGCTGAACACGGCATTCTTGGCATGTCGTATTTCCTCTACATTAGGCTTCTTCAGGCCCTGTAAAAACAGCCCAGCACTCAGGTCCCGCTGTAGTCCATCTCTTCTCTCTAACTCTGGGCCTTACCCCAGCCAAAACCAGACACAACCCAGACCCTGACCCAAGACATTAATGGGGGTCTCATGCCATTTGCAACACCCTAAACCATGGATAAACAGGAAGGTGGAAAGGTGAGGGTCCTCACCACAGACTTGCACATGGCAGTACCTGTCTGCTGCATCTCATCGTGTCAGTTGGCATTCTTAGGGGGCCAGTGCAACCAGGTTGCTATTCCTGGGCTCTGGGAGGCTGGGTACAGCCAGGTGGATGGACTACTTACTCAGGTAGGCTACCTGATGCCCTGTCTAGTACCCATTTGCATTGCTCAACTAGTCCCAGACATGGTCATGAGCCCTTTGAAGGAAAGAGACTGTGGGAAGCACAGGGTCTCCTAAGTCTACCTAGTTAGCTGCTAACAGGCTGGGGCACCTCTGTTAGCCAGTACTCTCCTGAGCCTCACTGCCTCACCATCAGATTTCTCTATGGCCTGGGGGAGAGTCATTTGCCCTACCCTGCTTCTCCCAGAAGCGTTTGTACCTTCTTGGCCCCAGTCAGGGCTGCCTTCTGCAGTTTGTGGTAACAGTACTTCGCATAGGTGCTTATTGCTACCCCTGGAAGAGAAAGGGTGGCAGTCAGCCTGGGGTGGAGATGTGGGATATGGGGGCTGAAGACAGAAACTGTTGGGGTTCTGGGATGTGGTCAGCCTCTCACCCACCCCTGGAGAGGGACAGTAGCCCACAATCTCTCCCAGGCACAGTCCTTCAGAGCAGAGACCCAAGAGGAGAGGCAAAGGGCATTTTCCCCACCTCTAGGAGCTAGGGTGGGAAAAAATCCCTCTGCCAGCCTTCCTATAGCCACCTAGGAAAAACAGGTTGGGGACAAAGCTGCTTGCAGGAAGTCACAGGCAAGAAAAAGAGCACACCCTGGGTCCCAGGCCTTCAAATTCTACTTCCTTTCCTCCTTAGGTGACCCTAGCAAGACCTTTGGTCATTCCTGGTCTCCGGGAAAGAGGCTTCTGGATGAAGCATCTAGTGTCTTTGGTTAGCACTGGGGCAAACACAGTCCTCAGGCAGCTCTGGCTTCCTTAGGGAGGAGTGAAGTTGAGAACAGAGTGTCAGGGAGACAGTGACCAAGGCTTGGCTCTCAGTGGAAGATAGCATATAGAAGATGGCAGTGTTCTGTGGCAGGGCTGAAGTCCTGGCTTCCTCTCTCAAGGAGGGAGCTTGTAGGACTCAGTCCCCGCAGCAGAGCTGGTGGCGCTGGAGTGTTGGTAGATGAGGTCATGCCACCCACCTGATCCCAGCACGTAAGAGAGAGAAGCAGATCCAAACATGCGAAGAGCATCATGGACAGACCAGCTGCCAGCTGTGTGCTTCTGGAAAACGGACACCCCTCCTCTGGAAGGTCTTGCCTCTGTGACCCCCTTGCTACTCGCTGGGGTCAATGAGGACTGTAGATTAGGAGTACATTTGCCTTTGAAAGGAGGCAGTTTCTTGTGGACATCTTGAGGACTTGGAAAGGTCCTTAAACTCCATATATATATATGTGGGTCTTACATACATATATATGGGAGATTATACCACTTTGTCAATGAAATAGTTTTATTCACATCTGTAAAAGTCATTTTCATTTTCTTTTTTTTTTTTTAAAGATTTTATTTATTTAATTTATGTTCTATCTGCATGTGTGCCTGCATGCCAGAAGAGGGCAATAGATCTCAGTACAGATGGTTGTGAGCCACCATGTGGTTGCTGGGAATTGAACTCGGGACCTCTGAATGAAAACAGAGAGTGTTCTTGTCCACTGAGCCACTGCTCCAGCTCCAAAAGTCATTTTCTAACTGAAATAATTATAAACTTCTCAAATGTTTAAGTCTTGGACAATCTGCCCCAGGGACCAAGTGATCTGCAGACCCTGGCAGAAGGTCCTGGTTTTTGTCCTCGGCCAGCTAGAGACAGTACTGCAGCCTTCTACTTCAGGGCATCCTAAAGTAGCTTTCAGGAGAGCTGTCAGGCTCCCTTGTTTTAGAAGAATGGATACTGCTTGAGGGCTTTTCCTGCCCTGGCTCAGCTCAGCAGATGAGATCAAGGAGCAATGGAAGGGACTTCCGCCTGCTGCCTCCTTATTCTGCCCACTCAGTGTTTCCCTGAGGGAGAATATAAAAGGCCCTCATCTGATGCGTACTCAGGACCAGAACATCCCCTATTTCTACCACCTCTCAGCTGGTAGTGGGTATGAGAACAGCCTGTGCTTCAGTTTTTCTGTAGGACAGGGACTGAGATAACACCCATCTCATAGGTGCCCGATGATGGCTTACGAGCCAGGAGTGTTAAGCAGACAGCTGCTGGGGTCATGGTGGGAGCAGGTAGGCCAGGACTGAGGCTGAGACTACATGTACCTGAATATAGAAAGCGGGCAATAAATTCTGCTCAGTGCTGAGGTCCAAAGTGAATCAGGCAGTGGTCACTGCCATCCCATAGAGACCTTTACTTATATCAGGTCTGCTCTGAGCCCCAATCTAGCCTTGTTGAACCTTGACCAGAATCTTTACCAGGCTGCAGGCACACCGCTTTCCACATGGAGGTGACTTACACCCGACTCAGAGGAGCAGTGTTGCAGGGTTCCAGCAGGCGTGCCCAAGGCTTGTTGTGTCTGCTGTTCCTTCCCTGCATGGCCCAGGGAAGGAAAGCTGTTTCATTTCCTACCTGACATACTCTGGGCTCCAAAGCACTGCCCAGTTCTGCTCCAAGTTCCACAGGAACTTGCTCCCTACCTTGTTGGCCAAAATTCACAGATGGTTGGTATCTATCCAGCTCCCACACCCTGGTGGTTGGACTACCTGGGTCTTGTAACTCTTTCCACTAATATCTCCATGGGCAATCTGGGCATAAGCTGCTAGCGCAGCCTGGGAAGCCCCGAGCAAGAACAAATTTCCAGCCTTACAGATTCCATCCTGGCCTTGCTTGTTAGGTTCCCCATGGGCTATAGCTTCCTGCTGGCCCACTCTGCTCTAAAGAGGCTTCATCTACAGAAAGTTCCCTAGCCTTGTCCCTGGGTTCCTGTGAGCAGCACACAGTGGGCAAGAGCTTTATGAAGCGTAGAGCAAAGAGCAGGAGGCCAGGGTTTCAAAGACTGTGAACAGTGGCCTGGTGGAAGCAGCTCTATACAAAGTTGGTGCGGGAAGCCAGCGCTGCCTTGAGGGAGTGGTAGCGCTGAACTATCACTGAGAGATCTAGATAGGGAGGTCACAGACTTCCCTGGTGTTCCACTGAGGAGAGTGGTCCTGAGGCAGGGCTCAGGGGAAGAGCAAGAAGGATGCTGAAGATGGCAGAGAAACTCGGCTTCAGAAGGCTTTGCTGGGGCCACCATGGGAAAGGGAAGATGCCCTGCTAATACTAGGGTAGACTCCCCTGCCCCAAGAGGTGCTGGGCTAGAGGACAGGGCTAGGGAAGCACTTGCCACAGGATGACCAGCTCCTCCACCTGAGAGCTTCACCCCAGGGTCAGGCCCACTCACTCACCTGGGGTGACTCCAGGCCTTCACAGGTTAGTCCTTGTTCCCCCTGTCCACCAAGAAGCAAGTTGTGGATTGTCCTGGGTACTGCCAGAAGAGGTGCAGGGCAGCCACCCTTTCTCTAGGGTCATTTTCGTACCCTAGACCTCCAGTTTTTGCTTGCTTGGGAGGCCCCAAGCCTGAGGTTAGTGTCCCTCCCCCAGCCCAGAAGTGGTTAGAGAAGGCCAGGCGGCCATGGCTGGAGAGCAGAGTGGTGCAGAGGCAGCGCCCAGGCTGCAGAGGCCCTACCATCTGGCTCTTCAACATAAGGCTTGGGTTTCTTTCTCAGTTTGGATTTCTTCTTACTGTTCCTTTCCAGAAGCTCTTTTATGTGCTGTGTCACTGGGGAGCAAACAGAACCGTGAGGGCCACAGCACACAGCCAGAGACGCTGCCCCCGTGCTGCCTGCGCTTGGTGCAAGGAGGCCCCTGGGCCTGCTGCCGCTCTGTCCCCATCAAGCTCATGGCCACGTGTCTCTGGAACAGGCAGCTATGCGCACACACAGGTCCGCGTGAGGTGCTGGGACCTTTCTGGTGTATAACCAGAGGGTCTAAGGTGGGAGGGAAGGCAGAGGGATTGCACCGGCCAGAGGAAGGTATGGAGCCCCTGGTTCACATACCTCTGGCTGATAGAATGTTTGGGTCTGGGCTTCCGAACTCGTGTTTGGTCCACAGACCCACCTTGCTACAAAGCCAACAGAAATGGGTAGTGACTGGACTGCTCCAGGCTAGCCTGGCCTACCACCTGTGACAAAGTGACTTGCTGCTGCTGCCTGTGACCTTGTCACTTGGCTGAGGTCATGCCTGTCAGATTCTTGCACTGTGGAATTACTTTCGCCCCCCTTTCCTTCGATGTATTCACAAGGAAGGAATTTGGTAAGGGTATTTCTTTTAGACTTTGGTTTAAGCTTTGGCACTGGGGAGTTTTCAGTTGGCTCATGTTCCTGACAGCTCCTATTATCTCTCCCTCCCATGCCTCTACATCAGTGTTGGTGACTGAACACAGAGTTCCAGTGCATGCTAGGCAGTTACTCTAACACTGAGTGACAGGTCTAGTCCTTTTGCTTTTTGAGAAAGAATCTTATTTAAACTGGTACAGGAGCACTTGGAACTCACTTTGTAGCTAGCATGGGCCTTGTCTCTTGATCCGCTTGCCTTAGCACCCAGAGTAGCTGATATGAGACTACAGTGCCAGGCAAGTGTTTTGCACTGAGCTATAATTGCAGCCCTGGAATTTTTAAGGTCTTGAAACTTTGAGCCCTTGCTTTATAGTTCAGGCTGACCTCAAACACAAAATCCTCTAGCCTCAGGCCTTCTCTGTGTTGAGATTTCAGACATGTACCAGCAACCCAGCCACTTTTGAGACATCTTGTCAATATATTCCCCACACCAGGATGAAATCAGGTATTTCTTGAAAGGACTATGGTTTCTTTCTTTCCCTTTTTTTTTTTTTTTGAGACAGGGTTTCTGTGTAACAGCCCTGGCTGTATTGGACTAGGCTGTCCTTGAACTCACAGAGATCTGCCCGCCTCTGCCTCTCAAGTGCTGGGATCAAAGGCACGCACCACCACATCTGGCTATGATTCTTATAAGAGAAAATTATAGCTAGAAACCAAAAAGGTGCGTGCCAGGTGTGCTCCTCGTTATTGATGTGTCCTCGCTTCTAGGGGCCTCTCAGCAGACAAGCAAATGTATGTCCACTAACCCCGACATATATACATGAATCTAGAAACACTTCTGTATGTATGGATCTTTGTCTCTATTAAAGTACAGATGAGTTCGCTGGGGGCAGGGGGGCTGTCTTTAATCCCAGCACTTGGGAGGCAGAGGCAGGTGGCTGAGTTTGAGGCCAGCCTGGTTACAGAACAAGTTCCAGGACAGCCAAGGCTACACAGACAGGCTACCCTGTCTCAAAAATAAAAATAAAAATAAAAATAAAAAAGGACATATGAGTTCATACCAATATTGCAGTTTAACCCATCTCCACATAGATCAGTCTACACAGCTTCTGCTCTTTGTCTAAAACTTGTATAATTGGCTTTTCACTCCTCTTTTAGGGGCAAGATGTCAAGGACTGACCCAGAGACTCATACACTCTACCACTGAGCTATACTCAAGTGCCTCGTTCTTTTAGCAATACCTTGCTAGATGTTCAATTTTCCAATACACAGTGCTTTGCTATTATGTAAAAGTCACTGCCTAACCAGGAAGTTTTATAGTTTGGGGTTTTGTTTTGGTTTATGACCTTTTCAAAATAATTTCCTGAAACAGGGTCTCTATGTAGTTCTGGCTATCTTACAATTCCCTCTGTAGACCAGGCTAGCCCAGAGATCCATCTCCCTCTGCCTCTTGGGTGCTGTCATTAGAGTGTGCCACCATACAAGGCTGGTTTCTGACCCATTTTGAATTAATTTTTCATACAGAGCAAAGTGAAGGTTGGAATTAATCTCTCTTGTGTTTAAAGTCTAGTTCTTCTCAGCAACATTCAAGAAAGATCTTTCACCTCTGAGGAAAACTGACCTGCTCTTGAGTGAGCCTGTTTCTGGGACCTTCGTGATCATAGATCCATCTACCTCACACAGACTGGACTTTGACTCCTCCAGGTCTATAACAACTCAGTGGTGGGAGGTCCTCTAACGTGCTGTTGTTTTCCATTAATTACTGCCAGAGGTTTAGTCCATTATCAGTATACCAGGAATGGAAATACTTTCCTTCTAAGAGATGCCTTTGTCATAATAGAACAGTGACTAAGACAAGGTTTAATTTTAAAGACTTATTTTTTAAATAAGTGTGTGTGTGTGTGTGTGTGTGTGTGTGTGGTATATGTTCATACAGAGGCCAGAAACATCAGATCCCCTGGAACTGCAGTTATAGTTGGTTATGAGCCCTCAAGGGTAGATGCTGGGAATTGAACTTGGGTTCTCTGCAAGAGCACTATACATACACTATTAACCACTGAGTCACCTTTCCAGACGCTGTTTATGTTTTTGTTTGCTTGTTTTTGTTTTTGAGATTGTGTCTTGCAGCTCTTAACTATATTAGGATTACTATGCTGACCTAAAATTCATGATTCTCCTGCCTCAGCCTTCCAAGTGCTGTACCACCATAGACAGCTCTTCACCATCTTTAGCTAGACACTGAAGTCTTTCTTACATGGAGTAGCAGCTGGGTGGTAGTGGTACACACCTTAATCCCAGCACTCAGGAGGCAGAGGTAGGTGGATCTTTATGAGATCAAGGCCAGCCTGGTCTACACAGCAAGTTCCAGGATAGCCATGGCTACATCCTGTCTTGAAAACAATAACAACAACAAAACAAAAACAAACAAAGAGCAATAGCTTTCCAAAGGCTTCTCCAGAAGTGCTGTCATGCAACTTGTATTCAGTGCTAAGCACCTCTCAATGCATAATCTAACTTGTTTGTGGGGACCCTGGAGCAACTGAGAGAGTACCTGATGATGGCTGGCACAAGGGCACCACTACGTAAGCTATACGGCTAAGGTAGTATCACTCTGTGGTGCCTTTATCCTACAGTGGTAAACACACAGCATAACTCACATAGATGCTGGGAAATGAATCAAAGCTGAGGCAGGCAGTGCAGAGTGATACGCCAAGCACAGGAACCAGTTCCCCGCTGCACTTTATTGCGTGCCCTAGCTGGGCTCCCTCCTCCCAGTTGTAGTATCCGCTTTCTAAGTGCTATACTTCAGGACAGCTGGTCTTCCAAAGCAGGTGTGGCAACTTCCTGAGCTGGTAAGCCCTGTCTTCCTGACCTAGCAGCCAGGACTCACACTATATTCTACCTTCCCTGACCACCTCAGTTTTTGAGAGAAAACTTCACATGTAACCCTGGCTGGCCCCAAACTCCCTATATAGACCAGGTAGCCTCAAAATTGCTGCAGCCTGTTTACATCACTTCCTTTCTGCCCATACAGGGTGACAGTAAGGGTCAAGCAGGAAAGGTGCAATCATATAAAACAGAGTCAGTGGCACTCTGGCATTTAACGCTTCTCTTTCTGGTCAGTTACTTAAAAAATACTGTCCATTTTAACATAGAAGAAATTATGATGAACCATTTTTTAAAATGCTGCACTGGGAGGTGGTGGGACATGCTTTTTTTTTTTTTTTTAGATTTTATTGATTTATTATTTATACAGTATTCTGCCTGCATGTGTGCTTGCATACCAGAAGAGGGCACCAGATCTCACTGTAGATGGTTGTGAGCCACCATACAGTTGCTGGGAGTTGAACTCAGGAGCTTTGAAAGAACAGCCAGTGCTCTTAACCTCTGAGCCATGTCTCCAGCCCAGTGGCGCAACACTTTTAATCCCAGAACTCAGGAGGCAGAGGCAGGTGAATCTCTGAGTTCAAGGCCAGTCTGGTCTACATAATGGGTTCCAGGACAGCAGGGATGCACACAGAGAAGCCCAGTCTCCAAAAACCAGTAAACAAACCAAAATGCTGCAGAGTCCAGCCCGTCTGTAATCCCAGCAATTGGGAGGCAGAGGCAGATGATCTCAGCGAGTTCGAGGGCGGCCTGGTCTACAAAGCGAGTCCAAGACAGCCAAGGCTACACAGAGAAACTCTATTCAAAAACCAAAAATAAATAAATTAATTAATTAAAATAAATAAATACAAATGCTGTAGTCCTGTGCTTGCCCCTGAGTACTGGCATCATGTGTACTACCATCCCTGTTCTTGAACAATGCTGCTTACGCCTGTTGAAAAGGGATGGCCAGCTTGTATGTAGAGGTCTCTTCTGAGCTCAAGGCCAAGCAAAGCTACACACAGGCAAACTCGAGGCCAGCCAGGGATGGAGATGAAGGCTTTGACACTGAGAGCAGCCCAGCCCCCACAGCCTGGAATCAAGCCACCTGTTGGTTGCTTACCATTCAGAGTCCAGAGGTGAGACTATGGGCTTTAAACGAGGTGCTGTCAGGCCACAGCCCCCAAGCTAAGTCCTCTTCCTTCTTTGTGTAATGCAGGACACTATGAGTACAACACACTGGGAAAAAGCACACACAGACATGCTGTGTGAAGATGGCATCACAGGATGTCCTACAGAAATAGCCAGTTACATTCTTCCTGGACAGCCAACCTGGGGATCCTTAGGCCTCTGGTCACCTCCAAAGTCTTCATTTGCTCACTAACTCACTCAAGTATGCGCTTGAGGTGTACTATGGGCCTCATGCTGTGCTGGGCACTTGGGAGTCCCATTTTCATAGCCTGTAGCTCAAGTCCACTTGAAGGTCTTTTAGAAGAGGATGGTGAAGAGATCTAGGAGGTCAACGAAGCAGTTTCCAGGATTCTCCCTACTCCTAGAAAGGCTTGAGAGGACCAAAGACTGGGGATCTTGAGTTTCCCTCTAAAGCCTATAGGAGTAGTCCCAAGCTGCTTTGGTCCTCAGTGCAGGTATGGGAACAGACACATGCCAGGTTCTGCCATCTGCCAACACCTATGCTGAGAAGAGCATGCCTGGGGCAGAAATCACATGGATTTGGAAATTTTCTTTTTCTTTTTGTTCGAGTCAGGGTTTCTCTGTGTAGTCTTGGCTGTCCTAGACCAAGGCTAGCCTCGAACTCACAGAATTGGCCTACCTCTTCCTCCAGGTGTGAGCTACTGCGCCCACCTGTGGATTCTGAAATCTCACTCTTAAGTGGCTGAGATACTACGTGGTTTGTGTGCTTGGCACATCTTCTTCAGGAGCCTGTTCAAGCCATGCAGGTTCTACCCTGTCCTCTCGTGTACACAATGACCCCATAGCATTATGAAAATTGCTTTCCCCATACCTGTTGGGGACAGGGCCTAGAGGCCCTGGCCAGGACCTCAATTTCTAGATTAACTCCTTTCTTCCCAAGGAGCAATGCAAAGTATTATGTGACCTAGCATGCGAGCATGTGTGTGTTTGGGCATGTATGTGCACATCGAGACATCAGTTCTGTGGCTGTATTCCATGGTACTTAAAACTGTTGAGGTGGAAGATGGCCTGTTGTACATGGCTATCCATGCCCTGCCCTGTGCCCACTCAGGATAGCCCAGGGCTCAGACCAGCTGCCCGGCTTATAAAACTGAGGTTACTGGTCTAGACCCCCACAGAGAAGACAGCCTGAGCCTCTTCAGACATCTTCTCTTACCACAGGATAACAAAATTGAGTGTAGCAAGGGTATAGGACCTTGACCATGCCTGCCCCTAGCCATGGCAGGTTTGGAGCTGAATGGATACACAAGGCTAAATGTCCTTATTTCTGTAAGGCTTGCCTGGGCTCTCCTCAGAGTTCAGGTGGGGTTCTCTGAGGATGCCCACAAGCCAGAGGAAACTGGGGTTTGGGATCTTCCAGGGGACCGTATATCTTCTTGGAACTGGCCAGTGTTACCCAGCATGGCTAGGAGCCCTCTCCATAGACCTTACCTCAGCAGCAGCAAAGCTGGGGTGCTGAGGGCCCCATATGCTGGGCCTTACCTTTAGTGTCGTTAACGGGGTCCATATGCCGGTAGATATAGCCCTCTAGGTAGGAGTGGAACTTGGGGGTAGGTGGAAAGAAGGCCAGGCAGATGGCCATGAGCTCCCAGCCACGGGCCAGGCTCTCTAGGCGGAAGTTCTCTGTGGTTTGCCGGCATAACTGGATGTATAGCTCATCCCGTAGGCCCTGTGCACTCCAGCCTTTTGTGGCAATCTCCAGGGCCACGTGCAGTGGGTCTGCCTTCGCCCGCCTGTCACCCATGTACATTTGGATTAGCTTGAAGATTTCACAGGCCTCCTTCTTCACGTGCCGATCACTAGTCACGATCATGGGCTTCTTGATGGACTCGCTGCTCCAGGCTAACATGTTGGCTATGGACACCTTTCGCCGGAAGAGACCCTGGGTGTGCTTGTTGAAGTGTTTGGAGGCCCAGTTCTCGATGTCCGTCTCTGAAGAAGGCTTACGCAGTGTGAATGTGGGGAAGACACAGCTGGAGCTGGGAACTGCACTGCGGTTCTGCCGGCTGTTCTCAAACTGCGCACAGGCACCGAGGTCCTCAGACTGGGAAGGACAAATGGGACTAGGCCGTCAGAGAGTGGGCTCAGCAGGCAAACAGGCCTAGCTGGACTATGGCCCTAAGAAGTGTGAGCCAGCCGGCTGAGACTCAGCTTGCCCAGGAGACATGACCAAGAAGCTAAAGAGAGAGTAATAGCCTTGGTCTTTCTTTGCTCTCAGGAAACCCAACTGTGGGTGAGGCAGTACAGAGCATCTTAGATGGGGATTCCAACTCATCTTGCCCCACTAAGCAAGGCTGGTATCCCACCTCCTGTAGGCAAGCCCCATTTCCACCTCTGCTTTACTCTATGACCCTAGTGCTGGTCAGGGTTGGAGGATATCGCTCTTTCACCACTGGTCTGGGGCCTGACCCTGTGGGGCCCTCCCTCTGCCCCTTATCCTCTTTCTAAGGATGGCCTCGTCCCTGATTATTCTGTTTCCCACAGCCTACAGAAAGTATCTGAAGCCATATGGAGATCAGGGACAGGTGCTGCCCAGAATTCACTGAAGCCTTCCCCAGTGGGGTAGAGATAAACCTGCCACACCACTTCTAGGAGGCCTCTTGGTTCCAACTCCACCCTCTGTGGGTGCCGGTGCTGCTGGACAGGTGCAGCAAACCAGCATGGATCTGGAGCCAGAAGTTAGAGTGAGAATATTAGTGCTAGGATTGGGACTGGTGGATTCTAGAGGGTAGACCTGTGGGAATACACATTTAGGCCTTGGTGTGGCACCCTACAGCTGCATTCTCACCGACAACTGGCATAAGGGGCCTGAGATTCAGGTTCTAAAAACTCCAAGTGTTATACTCATGCAATGGATGCCGAGGCATAACAAGGCCCTATTCTGCCCTGTGCTGACCCTCAGGCTGTGCCTCTTGACTGTTGGGCCCAGAGATCCCATCCGCCCTTCCCTGTGGCCTCACCTGTGAGGGATGGAGGTAAGGCTCCGGTGAGGCCAGATTGGTCTGTACAGAGATGCTTTTCTCCAGCAGGATTTGGGGGAAACCAAGCTTTTCAAAGGTGCTCCGCTTCCAGTGCTTGTCCTGCTGGGCCAGTGCCTCATCCTCACTAAACGCTCGCACCACAGGCCCAGGCATGGGCAGGGGGACAGCGCCGTCACTCTCATACCCTGAGCCGTCTTGCTGGGAGTCCCAGCTGCCCCTCTGCTTCATGTGGAAGTGAGCTTGCTGTGCCTCCCAGGCCAGCCGGGCCTGTGCCAGGAAGGGCTCAGGTGTACCTCGCACGATGTCTGCCTCAGCCTTTGCTGGGGTAAGGCTGGACCTGCATGGAGAGCGCTCTTCAGTCAGAGACTGCTCTCCTAGCAGGTCCCCAGCACCGTCAGTAGACGAGGTGCTAGGGACTTGGCACAGAGATGGCTTTCTGTTCTTCCTCTTTCGAGTGCCCGGGGAGTAGCCTGTGGAAGACATGGTGTCCTGTTGACTGGACCAGGACATGGCATCCTCCTGGGCTTGGGGCAGTGGTGTGGGCGGTTGGCTTGGGCGTGACTCGGGCCCTTCCATGGTACTGTAGTCTCCTGACCTGATCCCTAGGCGCTGGTCTCTCAGCAGGCAGGGGCTGGGCTGCAGGGAGTAGGTGCCGCCACCTGGGTTGGGTGCATACTTGTGCCTGGGCCCAGCTCTAAGCTTGGGGCTGGAGCCTGCCTGCTCTACATACACCAGCTGCCGTACGTACTCCTTGCCCACAGGACTATATTCCAGGCTCAGGAAGCGCTCTGGGCACTTCTGCTTGGTACGCATCAGCTGCTGACAGGGTGATGTTGGGGTCTGTTTGGTAGTTTGCAGGAATGGGTGGGGCTTTCGGCCTGGTGACCTCTGTGGTGAGCCAGTCTGGTAGGGGCTGTTGGCCTCAAACTGCACATCCATGGGGGGCTCATCATAAATGGGAGCTTGGTATTCCACTGGAGGCTCCTCATAGAGTGGGGGTTCATAGCCATAGCGTGGGGAGGAGGGCTGTGAGTCACTGGAGGGCTTCCGGGGCTGTATCAGCAGTGGCGAACAGTTTCCAGACAGCTCAGCCCTCCTTAGGAAGGGTGAGGGCCGCCTCTCTGGAAAGAAGACAGTGCCATCAGTGTCAGGGACAAAGGTCTGCAGGTTAGGTGAGTGTTGGCTGCCAGATGGTCTGCGGTGATGTCCCCCAGGTTGGTTGTCTGAGGGATAGCCATTGCCTTGGGGAGCGAGGAAGCTGGGTTCACGGTCAGCAACCTTGATGAGCATGCGTTCCTTGTTACCAGAGTTCCATCGTAGTGAGGAGGTCCTGTGTGGAGAGTGGACACCTAGTTACTGGCAGAGTTAAGTCCAGCCTGAGTTTCCCAGGTTCATTCGCAGGTCCTTTCTGAATGATCCTGTGCTCTTCCTAGAGTGCTTCCATCTCAGAGCTGCTTCTAACTCAGCCTGGCACCGGCAGAGAGCTGCTGCGGGAGCCGGCAGCTGGCAAGCCCTCGGACACCAGCTACAACGCTCACGTGTGTCCTGTCCCGCAGGCCTGACGTCACAAAGGGCCCTGCATCTCATAGCTATGCTTGAAGTACCAAGAAGCTGGACCTAGAACAGTGTTCCATGAAAGATGGTAAGGACTCACCAACTCTCTGACCTTTTGATCAGAGACTACTGAGGTGTGACTCTCTGACCTTTTGAATTTGGCTGGTTAATCTTCAATGATTTTTGGAAAACTAGCTATTGTGATTTAAAATATCAAGTTTGCTTTATTTCTTCTCTTTTTGGAGTCCGACTACAATTCACTGTGCACAATACAGTTTCACACGGTGTCCTTTGTTTCCCTCCTCTCCACCCTTCAGATTTTCTTCTCATCTGTCTTCTTTTATATATGATATATATATATATATGATATTATATAATTTTATTTATATATATATATGATATTATATAATTTTATTTAACTTCTGTGCATTGGTGTTTTGCCTGCATTCATGTCTGTGTGAAGGTGTCAGATCCCCTGGAACTGGAGTTACAGACAGTTGTGAGCTGCCATGTGGGTGCTGGGAACTGAACCCGAGCCCACTGGAAGGGCAGACAGTGCTCTTAACCATTAAGTCATCTCTGTCCCCTGATCTGTCTTCTATTTACTAGTTCTACTTAACTAAGCTCAGTTTGTTTATATTTATTTATTTTAGAAATCCTACATACTCCTCTAATCTTTTTTTTCCTCTGTGTATGGGTATTTGCATATTTACGTGTATATCATATGTATGCAGTACCTGTGGGAGCCAGAAGAGGGCAGCAGAACCCCTAGAACTGGAGTTACAGACTCTTGTTAGCCACAGTACAAGAACTGGGAATTGAACCCAGATCCTCTGGAGGAGCAGCCATTGCTCTTAACTGCTAAGCCACCTCTCTACTCTCAAGCTTAATCTACTTAGAAATCACCATTTTGGAGCTAGAGAGATGATCACTGGTTAAAAGCACTAGCTGTACAGCCAAAGGGCGGGATTCAATTCCTATCAATGGCAGCTCACAACTGGGTCTCTTTGTAGCTCTGTCCTGGAATTTGCTCTGTAGACCAGGCTGGCCTCAAACTCTCAGATCTGCCTGCCTCTGCCTCCTTCGGCTAGGAGTAAAGGTGTGCTCTTCTATGCCCAGCTTTTCCTAATTTCTTTAGGCACATCCTTGAATGTTTTGTTCCTTGATATGCAGCAAAAGTTAACTTCTTCCTGTGGCAATCTAGTGATGAGGATTAGATTCACATTAAAATTTTAGCCTTCAATATTGAAGTGTACTGTGTGAGTAGGCTACTGATGGAAACAGTGGGTGGGTAAAGAAACTCTCACATGAAGTAACAAGTTGGTCTTTCCCTATTGTTTTCTTTTCAGACACAACCTACCCAGACATAGTGTTCCTGTTAGCCAGGGCTACATAGTGAAACTGTTTCCAAAACCAAACCAAACCAAACCAAACCAAACCAAACCAAACTAAACCAAAAAGTTTCTTTGAGAGGCGGAGCTACACTTACCCAGTGTTTATAATAAATATTTAAAAGTTCCACTGGTTAGGAAAGTAGTATGTTCTCCTCCAGGGTCTCTGACTTACTGACCTTACCAGTCACCGGGAACTGGTCAGCTTAACAGTTCCAGGTATGAATGTCCTACTCTGAGCAGGCCTTAAGTCTAACTAAACGACTGCCGGCTATCCCCAAGACAGAAGTTCCACTCTTGCACTACTGAGGATAAACTGCCAGGCTGGTGAGGCTTTGCAGCTGGATAGGAGACTATTTTCTCCCTCGGCAGCCTGCAGGCACTTCTGGATTCCAAGAGAGCCAGTCATCAGGAAGGAGCTTCCAGGTCACTTCTGGAGTGCTTCCTGCTGACTGAGGCTGGCTCCTGCAGGAGGTTGGCCTACACACTGTTCACCCTCTCCTCCTGGCAATGGCTTTCTGGGAGAGAGCGTGGACCTCTGACCTCCAGCGCTAGGAGCCACTCAGAGACTGTTTAGCCTTAGTGGTGGCCTGGCAGGGCACAGTAAGCACAGCCGAAGCCTCCCCCAGAACGCACTGCTCAACTTTCCCTTTTAGGGCACCTCTGATGACTCCAGCTCTCCTTGAGTAAAAGTCAGTCTAAGGAAAGTTAGTCTGCTTTAGAAAGGAGAGGCCAAGCATGTGTGAGCCGGCTTTTCCCAGCTCTGTCCCTTCACTCTGGGTCTTATGGACAAAAGCGCTCTTCCCAGTACAGACAGTTCAGGGAGGACTCTGCCAGACACAGGCTCACTCACAAAATCATGATCCAACTGCGGCTGTCCGCCTGTGAAATCTGAGGACTGGAGGGATCAGGAAAGACTCCCACTCCTGTAGTTTCTGTTCTGAGTTGCCAGAGACAGGGACAAGGACACAAGAAGACTGTGGGTTGATAACAGATTCTATCCTGATTACTCAATGGCCATGGCGTCAGAGAACAAACAAAGACAAATGTGTGGGTCTGGCTTCCAACTGGAAGGCAGTGCCACACTGAACCAAAGAACCTCCATGGAGTCCTGATGAATCCTCAGTATAAGTTCAAGTCCCATGCCAAGACTCCATGTCACAGATGGAATAGGCCTCCTTTGGAGAAAAGACAGTCCCTGAGTCTCATATTTTTAGTTCTGTACCTCACCAAATCGTGATCATCCCTGGAGCACTCCGAGGCTGAGACCTGTTCAGGCCTTTCTGCAACTCCATGCTATTAACCTCACTGCTTTGACCTAGTGAGCCAGACCCCTGATTTTGAAGGGTAAGAGCTTCCCAGGCTGGCAGAGTGGTAGTAATGGTTGCCAGCCAAAGGCTAGATGGGAACATCAGCCATAAGGAGTGCACCTCCTTGGCCTACTACAGTGTTTCAAGGGTCATGGAAAATCTCAAGCCTTGTGGCCAGAGCTGAGGTTTAATTTGTCACCATGCAGACAAGTATCTACCAGACCCATACTGCTGATGAGAAAATGAAGGCCAGGGAGGCCTAGAATGCACCTGTTACATAGTTACACTAAGGACCAAGGCAGACTCTGATTCCTTTCTACACCAGTCTCCATTTAGAAAACAAATCCAATTGGCTAAGCAAGCTCTCAAGGCCTCTCATGTCTTCCAACTTCTTTCTCAGTACTAATGCTGTTCCCGGGTCGTCTGTGTTTGGGAGCCCTTTGGCCACCCTCTGCCTTATGTCCTACATTTCCCACAGCAAACCAGTCACCACGAGAGAAGAATACAGGTAGCTGTTACAATTTTGTCATGGGACTGGGGCCCAGAAGCCAGAACCTGCTTCCTTCCCTGTGATTACCTTGGGTTCCCGACTGGGCCTGGTAAGTGTTCTGAAGTGTGGGGTCAGTATTGCTCAGAAACAAAACACACATCAAGGATCCCTTAGACCTCATCCTTCTGCCAGAGGCTGAGAGAGGCCACAAGGTTCTCCCAAAATGGAATTCCCAGTCAAGCTAAGGAATCCTGAGTGTTCCTGTGCCCACACCCAAGGTACTGGCAGGCTTTACAGTCTCTCCAGGTGCTCCTGCTGCTTCTTGATCAACCAAGCTCTGCTCCAGCTATTCTAACACCAGCCCACCCAGGAACACTCAGATCAGTAGACAGGTGTGGCCAACACCAGGCAGGTCTACCTGTAGTGAAGTAGCTGGCCGTCAGCACTGTAGTCCCGGTAAACCTCATAGTCCTTCTCCAGGAGCACACCCGGTGGTGAACAACTGAAATAGCAGAACGAGAAGATGAGTCTAAGTGCAGTACTTCAAGCATACAGGGCTGCCCCCAATTCCCTGGGGATGACCTGGGTTGCACTTCCTATGTTCCTTTCTTTTTTTTTTTTTTTTTTTTTTTTCCTTTTTGGTTTTTCAAGTCAGGGTTTCTCTGTATAACAGCCATGGCTGTCCTGGACTTGATTTGTAGACAATGCTGGCTCTGAACTCACAGAGCTCTGCCTGCCTCAGCCTCCCGAGTGCTGGGATTACAAGCGTGCTCCACTACTGCCCGGCTTGTTCCTTCCTCTCTCCTCTTAGTTTATAAACAGGGTCTCACTATGCAGCCCTGGCTGGCCTGGCACTCACAGAGATCTGTCTGCCTCTGCCTTATGAGTGCTTGGATAACAAGTGTGTACCACCATGCCCCCATGTTCCTTTCCATGGTCCAGGCAAGAATTTCTTCAGTCTTATGTATCTAGCCACATTGGCCTAGAGGCAATGGAGCAGGCCAGTACACCAGCCCTGTCCTAAATGGGAGCCACTGTTCTAAGGGCCCAGATTTGGGGCTAGTGAGAACTTTCACCAGAACTGGCAGACAACCAGAGACCAAGACATGCTACAAAGACTCTCCTGGGGACTATAATGGTCTGGGGGAGGGGGGACAGACAGACGGACATAAAGACATCCAAGAAATATTGAAAGTGGATATCTAAATAGGTGATTATCCTTGCCAGCTATCCAAAAGGCAGGAGATCCAATTAATACCTGCTTGTGATTAAGAAGAAGCTTTAGTAGTCTAGAAGAATTATTTAATCTGATCAAGATTAGTCATACTAAGTGCTAGGCTTTCATAACATTCAGGAACAAAAGGTGGAAAGCAGACCCACTGAAGCCAAGATACTAATTAATGTACACACTGGCTGCCAGTATGTAATGCTGCTTTGGAATGGCTAGCCAGTGCATAGGAAGAGGGGGCACTGGCTGACTTAAGCATCTGGAAGGAGAGATAAAAAGTCATCATTAGTTGTCTGTCTTTGTTGTCTTTGGAGGCAGGACCTCACCGTGCAGCCCCGGCTTGCCTGGAACTAGCTATGTGGACCAGGCTGACCTCAAACTCACTGAGCTCCTTTGCCTCTGCCTCCCAAGCATCGGGATTCAAGGTGTGCACCACCACACCCACTTTAGGTGTCATTCTTGAAAAGCTAAAACAAAAAGTTACTGGTAATATTAATGTAGGCTTGAAATCTATCCTTCACTTAAAAGTTAAACAGCATTATTAGGAAAATGCATACTATATATAATCTTTTTTATTATTATTATTAATTTATTTTTTGTTATCAATCACAGGTTAGGTACTTTGCGTAGCCCCTTCCCTCATTCCCTCCCACCCTCCCCCAACCCTCCCTCATCTCCTCCCTGCCCCCTCCAAGTCCACCAACAGGGGAGGACCTCCTCCCCTTCCATCCAACCCCAGCTCATCCTGTCTCCTCAGGGCTGGCTGCAATGTCCTCCACTGGGATCTAGCCAGTCTGTCACTCCCCGGCATGTATGGGGGAGGGTCAAAGAGTCAGCCATCAAGATCATGACTGAAACAGTCCCTGCTTCCCTCACTAGGGTCTTCAGTCTGACACCGAGCTATCCTGGGCCCCATCTGAGCAGGGGTTCCAGGACACATCCACACGTGGTCCTAGGTTGTAGAAACGGTCTCATACAAGACCCCTGTGCCTTGCTCAATTTGGTCTTTGTGGAGCTCTTGTTCTCTCCAAGTCTCACCAACCTCCCCCATTTCTATCATCACTTCTCGCCCTCTGCCAAAGGCTTGATCTCGAGTCTTAATATCTGCTCTGATACATCGCTACATTGACCCCCCCCCCAAGAGGTCCTCCTTGGCATGCTCCTGTCCTGACTATATATAATCTTAAATAGCTACATTACAGAAGGATCAAAAATATCCTGATGTCTTTTAAAACCTATGCTCCATTCACACATACCCCATTTATTTCTTAGATCACACTTCATCCTGGATTTGAATGAAGACATGGCTTAATTTTCCTTGTATGATTCCTTGGCTTTAGGCAAGATAGTAGATTTCTGAACTAGGAAGTATGGTATTGTAAGAGAGCCTCTGAATTTTTGTGGTATATAGTGTTAATCCTGCTAACCAGATCAAACTCCTCCACTTTTAACTCTCTTCAGTCTGTTCCTAAGATCTGCATGTGAGAATCTGAAAATAGAGGTAAAGCATCCGCACAGTAACTTGCATTCCTCTTGGTGGTAGCTGGTTGAGTTTGCTCAGGGTGGGCTAGATGCTAGACCACCAGTGGAGTGCTCTAGTGATGTGATGGGACTGGCCTCTCTCCAAACTGTCAACTCGTCTGAGATTAACGACATTCAAAAAATTAAAAACAAAAACCTTCCACAATTTTGTATTCAAACTTGAGCCTTAAACTATCCTCACAGAGTTTAGTATAGATGTACAAAAAAGGTTCTCATCATCTGGGAAGGCATTTTGCCCTTCACAAGCTCCTCGTGGTTCAAGGTGTTGTCGACTCTGAAGTGAGACCTCCATGCCTGGGCTACCGAAAGGTTACACAGAGCCAGTTTATAGGCAGGCATACTTTTTTAAGCGCATACCCAACTGAGGCTTTTCTACTTCTTAACTGACTGTTTAGAAACTAAGTGTATTTGCATGCTGGCAACAACAACAACAATAAAACAGAAATCCACAGCATAAATTAACAACGAAGCTCAACAGGAGAAAACTTCCCTCACACACCCTTAGTGGTTAGTGGGCTTTGTGATTCATGCTTGTAACTTCCAACAACTGGGAGGCCAAGGCGCAAGGCCAGCCTGGGGTAAGCGACAAGACCTTCTTTACAAACAAATACATGTAAGGGCGGTGCTGGATCCGAAAAGTAAGGCCTGGCTGAGACAAACAGGGGAAGGGCTGGAGAGAATGGCTTGGTGGGTGAAGAGCTAACTACAGAGACATGAAGATCCGAACTCAGACCTTAGCATGCATGTAAAAAGCCAAGCATGACATCATACACCCTTAACTCCAGGCTCGCAGGTAGGAGACAGGATCCTAGGAGCTGATGGGCCAGTAAACCTAGCCAAAATGGCAAGCTTCAAGTTAGTAAAAGACACTGTCTCAAAAATATGTTCAGACATGATGGACAAAGACCCCTGAAAATGTCCTCTGGCCTCCAGAAGCAACACACAGAGATAGGCACATGCCCCTGACTAAAGACACACATAAAATAAAAATATAAAAAAACAAACAAACTGTAAAAACAGCTAAGAGAAAATGTTAACATTATGGAAGGAGAACTCAATGGCACCATCACATGAACATGCTTGCATAAGACTACCTGGTCAAAACAATCCAGCACAAGAGCACAGGTTCCAAAACTCACCAAAAAAGAATGACTACCAACCAAATACATATGCCACCCTTGGTTCACACCACCTCACATTGCCACTAATGATGTGTAAAGGCGGAGAGATCCTGGAGAGGGATGAGGCAAAGTCACCCTGCCTGGTGAGGGACTGATGAGCTTCTATGGGAGTAGAGTGCTCTTAGGAGAGGGAGTTAGCTGGTGAGAGCAAGGCACTGCAGGGTAGAGCGGTACTTTGTCTCTCCTGCTCTCCTGCCTGCAGTTTATAATGAGCCAAAATAAGCCAGTTTCCTCTCTGAATCACCCAGCTAAAAATGTTTAACTCTGGGAGCAGAAAATGGTCTGAGACAACATACAAGAATCTAGTAAACAGCAAACAGAAAATGAGGAGAATATCACACATACTAGAAATAGGGTCAAGTAACCACACTGTTGACACTGAGAATCAATGCTGAGGCTAAAATGTCACAGAAGTCACGCCCTTCCCACCTCTGCCTCCTCAGCACAGCCTACTGGTGTGCTCCACCCCATCTAGCAGATCATTATAGAATATTTCAAAGCTGCAATAATATATGTCTGAAAACCAAACAGATGACACTGAAGAGTGAGTTTTATTTTTGCTTCTGTATGGTCATGTATTTCAAAGGACTGAATAAATGAATGGCAAATATTAACAGTCAATATCTTCAAATACAGAATTATGACATAGAGCAAAATGCTAGGAAATAATAAATGACGTAAGTAAATATAATTCTAGCGTGCCTATGTCCATATCCCTGGTGAGCTGGTCTATTATGATCTCTGGCCAGACAGTGTTCTATGTGAAAGGAGGTAGTAGAGCAGCGGTGTTCAACTCATGGCAATGGAGAACAGAAAGGGACACAGGGAGACACAGGCAAGAAGCAAGGCACATCCTCAGGAAACACTCTTAGCGACCTCGCTGCCTTACAGACAGACTCGTCTCCATTAGTTCATTAGGTTGTGACTGCATTAACGGGGTGATGGCGTCGGCACCTTTGTGGTCCAGTTAACTGTCAACTCCACCACTTGGTGGGGACAGAGCCTTCAACACACAAGCATTTTACAAGCACATCCTACCCCAAAAATAACACTGATAAGCCACTAACGAAGCACAACCTCAAGTAACTGCAAAAATGTGCTGCAACTGACCATGCTAAAAGTATGCATGTATTAAAGACTTAGGAAAATATCAAGGACACTAGGAATAATTTTTATTTTTCCCTGGAGACAGGGTTTCTCTGTGTAGCCTTGGCTGTCCTGGACTTGCTTTGTAGACCAGGCTGGCTTCAAACTCAGAGATCACATGCCTCTGCCTACCTGAGCACTGGGATCAAAGGTGTGCACCACCACTGCCCAGCCTAGAAAGAAATCTTTGAGATAAATATTGACAAGATGTAAGCTTATGTAGACATTTAAGCCTCTGGTTATACTACTTCTCAGTAAAGGACTCTGCAGAATCTGTCATCAACTATGGAAATGCTACTGTCAATAACAATCTTCACTCATGCTCATGGACCTAGCTTTAAGTAATTCCAGAAATAAGAACTAAATATTTTTGATCTGCCACATAACACAGCTTGCTAAAAAGCTTGGTAGGATTAAAACTATAGTATACATTTTGGGGAGGGGGGATTGAGACAGGGTTTCTCTGTGCAGCCCTAGACTCTCTTTGTAGACCAGGCTGGCCTCGAACTCACGCAATCTGCCTGCCTCTGCCTCCCTGAGTGCTGGGTTAAAAGGTGTGTGCCCAGCTTATAATTTTTTTTTAAACTAAGAGAAAACACTGAAATTTTCTGAATGAGAGAAGTTTTCAGTCATGTGGCCTTAGGCTAGCCTCAAACTTGTGAATTTCCTACCTCAGACTTTCAAATACTGGTATTAGAGGTGTATACCACCACACCCAGCATTGCCACTGCTTCTTAAATGAATTAAGCCTTCTTAAATGAATTAATCTCAAGGCAAATGGGATGGCTGATGTTTCACAGTATCCAGCTCCTTTATTTCCCTAGCTGTCAAAATTAAAAGAAGAGGCATGATCCCATTCCAACACACATCTGCAGCAGATTTAACTGCACCACTTTCAGACAAAATGCAAAGGAAACTTGTTTTAAAATCCATTTAACTGTGTGACTGAGGAGATCTTCTCTAAACATCATTTAGGTGCCATTAACCTTCAAAGCATCCTAAAAGACAAGTATCAGCTGGGCGTGACGGCTCATGCTCAGAATTCTAGCAACAGGGAAGATTGCCATTGATTTGAGGCCACCCTGAGTGACATGAGTTCCACATTAGCCTGAGTACGAGACCCAGGCTCAAACAAACAAAAACAATTAAACAATTAATATCAAGCAAAGAATTGAACAGAGCTTGAAATTGCCATTAAATGATGATTATGCTCAGTTCAAACTACGTATGAATGGACAGATCTCTTTACTAGGCAACACCCAGCTGTGTGAAAAGGCAAAAATATCTTCAGAATTCACAATTTATGAATGTTTGCCATTGGTTTTCTTTTGCCACTGTATGTGTGTCTCTATGTGTATGTGTGAATGTGTGTATGTGGAGACCAGGGTTGTCATCTGATGTCATTCTTGATGTTTTTTTTTAAAGATATATTTATTTATTATTTATACAGTATTCTGCCAGCATGTGTGCCTGTGAAATAGAAGAGGGCATCAGATCTTACTATAGATGGTTGTGAGCCACCATGTGGTTGCTGGGAATTGAACTCAGAACCTTTAGGAAGAACAGCCAGTGTTCTTAACCTCTGAGCCATCTCTCCAGCCCATCTTGATGTTGTTTTTGACACAGGCTTTCTCTATGTAGCCCTTTGCTTTCCTGGAACTCACTATGCACCACCACACCCAGCTTTTGTGTTTTGAGACAAGGTCTTTCTATGTAGGCTTGGTTGGCCAGGAACCCACCATATATATATTGGGCTGGCCTTGAACTCACAGAAATCTGTCTGTCTCTGCCTGTTGAGTGTGTGCCACCATGCCTGGCTTTTGAATGGGCACTGGTATCCAAAAGCGGGCCCTCTATTTTCATGACAGGCAGTTTCCCAGCTGAGCCATCAGCCGAGCCCCTACCACTAGCTTCGATGTCAGGGACTCTCACTGTTCCTGCTTGTTGGAGCAACCACATTAGTAACCTGCTGTTCCCAAGGTGCCTTTGGTTCCCTCTCACAACATGACCCTAGATGCGCTCTGTTAGAGCAGACGCCCTCCATCATGTGTAGCATGCCTGTCCTCACAGGGCAGTATCCTACAGAGAACACCCAGTCAGCTTGACCTGGCCCAGAATGAACACAGAGGGTGAAATTAGAAGAGGTGGGCACTAAAGAGTAATTCAAAGTGTATTTCATATGCTCAAAAACTTGCGGGGGGGGGGGGACAGGAGGGAGGGGAGAACCCTGAATAGATTGAGTGAGATTTGATAACCCAGAACACAAGATGGAAGGAAAGAATCAACTCCAGAAAACTGCCTCTGACATCCAAATGCATATTGTAGCACATGTATCTACTCCCACATATATATATATCAATAATTAATAATAATAATAATGTTTTTAAAAGCTAAACAAGGTAAAGAGGCACAAAACAGACAAAATCATAAAGTGTCCCAGTGTCTCAGAGATGAGGAGCTGGGGATGGAGGTCTTTGGGAGGGACTTAGCCTAGCATGTATAAAGCTCCTGCACCATGGAAAAGCAAAAATGATTGCATTCGCTGATAGTCTTACTTGGCAAGCAGAGATAGGAGAACTACAAGTTCAAGGTCATCTTTTGGCTACAGAGTAAATGCAAGGGCGGTCAGGACTCCATAAGACCCTGTCTCAAAAATAGTTCCCAGGTTCCTCTCAGCAGCTCACAATGGTCTGCAGCACCAGTTCTAGAAAATCTGATGTCCTCTTCTTGTCTCTGAGAATATTAGACAGGCACATGGTATACAAACATGCAGGTAAACATTCATACACATAAAATAAATCTTTTTTAAGAAAGTTATAGAAATGAACACTTCCATTTACAAAGTGAAAAACGTACTGAAAGAAAAAAGAAGGGACTGAATAAAAATAAGCACTGAGGGGTTGAAGAAATGGCTCAGTGTGCTGGAGCTGGAGAGGGCAGGTGCTTTAATCACAGCACTCAAGGAGCATCGGCAGAGGAATCTCTGAGTTTGAGATTAGCCTGGTCTACACAGTAAGATGCTGCTTTTTAAAAAGAAGCACGGACTGCACTTACAGAGGACTCAGGTTCGAGTCCTGGAACCCACTATCACGGTAACTCTGGCTCCCGGAGAATCCGAGAGCTGGCGCCTCCAGGGGTACTGGCACTCACATGCATGTATCCAAACACAAACACTAATTAAAAATAAACATGGGGGCTGGAGAAATGGCTCAGTGGCTAAGAGCACTTGTTTTTTTTTGTTTTTTTGTGGGGTTTGTTTGTTTGTTTTGTTTTTTGTAGAGCCCAGGTTCTATTCCTAGTACCCACATGGCAGGTCACAGCCATCTTTAACTCCAGTTCTAGAAATTTTGACACCTTCTTCTGATCTCTGTGGGCAGCAAACACACATGGTGCAGACATACATGCTAGCCACTTACACACATAAAATAGAGGAGGAAGGAGGAGAAAAGGAAGAGGAGGAGGAGGAAGAAGAAGAAAGCGACAGAAAACCATGAGCATCAGGGAGCTGAGGGACAATGGCAACAGGTTTAGTATACTTGTAACTAAAATCCTGGGGAAAAGGGTAAATAAAAGCTTGAAGAAAAACTGGCTAAGAATTTCCCAGACTTGATGAAAATTACACAGCCATAACCTAAAAAAGTTCCACAAATCCCACAAGGAAAATGGCTTAACATTAAATCTTAGGCCAGCCACTTGAAATTCAAAATAGAAAAAACTTAACCATGGAAAAAACATAAAACAAAACAAAAACAAAAAGGACTGGTGTAGAGAAATTTTAATTTAGAACATAGCTACTCTGGGAAGAGATCACATCCAAAGACCTTCTAGGTCTGTGTGAGCTGGCTAGAACACAAACATGTCTTTAATCCAGGAGACAGAGGCAAGCAGATCTGAATTCAAGGCCAGCCTGGTATAGAGCAAGTATCAGGTAACGAAAAGCTTGGGTCCAGGCATGGTGGTATACTCCTTTAATCCCAAACAATGAAGGTAAAGTTAGTGTTATAGAAGGAAGCACCCATGTTTGAAAGTGATTAGTTGATTGACAGAAAAGTGGCAAAAAAAAAAAAATCAGAGAAAGATTTGATAGAATGGGATACGCCCAACTCTCAGGAGAAGAAAGAGCAAAGGGAAGCTACCTAAGGGGCAGTGAGAAGAGAGGGGGAGGGAGAGCAGGGAAGAAAGAGGGAGGGGAGGAGGCAGAGGAGGGAGAGAAGGAGGGGGAGGAGGGAGGGAAGAAGAGGTGGCAGTTTTACTGAGAGAGGTTGAATAAGAGAACAAGTTAGACATAGCTAAAGACAGAGTGAACCAGAGAATGAGGAGCCAGAAATTAGAGATGATTGCTGGAGTTGGGTCTGAGGCCAAGTAGAGCAATCCAGAGGCCAAGAGAGAAGCCAGATTGAACAAGTCGGCTGAGAAAGGAGTTCGGGCCAGAACAGCTGAGTTGAACCAGTCAGCCCAGAACTCAGAAAAAAGGAGAAAGGGTGGGTTTATTAAGCAGTAAGTCCTAGAGGCTGAAAACATTCTAGGCCTAGGTTAGACTGAACAGAGGCTAGAGGCTTCCAGGACTAGGCCTAGAGGTTAGCAGACAGAGGCAATAATTTTCAGAGACAACAATTGAAGCAGCCAAATAAAAGTTCCTTTTACAGGCTAGAATGCAACTCAGTTAATGCTTGCCCAGCATGTGCAAAGAAGAGCCTGAGTTCATTTCAATTCCTAGCACCACAAAAACTGGATGTGCTGGCCCATATCTAGAATCCCAGTATCCCATGGGTGGAGGCAGGGAGATTAGAAATTCAAGGTTATTGTCAACCATACAAGCTCAAGACTAGTCTAGGCTATATGAGACCTGCCTCATTAAAACAACAACAACAAAGCATAAGTTGTGTTGAAGAGTTGGCTCAGCACTTAGGAGCTCTTGCTGGCCAGGCATGGGGGCACACGCCTTTAATTACAGATTCAAGAGACATAGGCAGGAGGATCTCTGAGCTTAAGGCCAGCCTGGTCTATATAGTGAATTCCAGGGCAGCCAGAGCCACACAGTAAGACCCTCAAACAACACAACAAAAGTAAAGTGGGTTGGAGCTACACGCCTGTTATTTCAGCACTGGGGAGGCAGCAGGACGCAGACTGTGTGCGGACCATTGTGGGTTACACAGCAAAACTATCTAAAAAGTCCACAACACAGGAAGTGTTAATACATGTAGCAACATGTTAAACCAATAAAAGGAATGAAAGAAGACAGACAAAAGTATACAGGCTTTAAGTTCAGTTAAGGTTTTATAAAATAAATTAATTTCTGACCAAAGCAGATATTTATAGTCCTCTCCACATGTGGTGGTGAAGAGGGACTTTGGGGCCAACAGAGACATCACTATCTTGGCTGTGGTGATGCTCACAGTGCAAACACATGCATGAGAATTCATCATAGTGTATACACCAAACATGCAGACTTCTTCCTCTGGATTTTCTCTTCATATAGAAGTTACACATAGAAAGAAAGGATTCAAGTAGGGCCTTGAGGGCAGACGGTCACTGGACCATAACCCTTGCCAAAAGATTTTATTTTGTCTTCTTTTAAAAAAGATTTTATAGTTGGGAATTGGTGGTATACACCTTTAGTCCCAGCGCTTAAGAGGCAGAGGCAAGCAGATCTCTGTGAGTTCGAGGCCAGCCTGTTCTACAAAGTAAAATATAGGACAGCCAAGGTTACACAGAGAAACCCTGTCTCAAACAAAACAACCCCCCCCAAAAACAAACAAAAAAAATTTTTAAATGATTTATTTTTTTCTCTTATGTGCATGAGTGTTTTGCCTGTATGTAAATGAGCAGCACATGTGTGCCTGGTGCTCAGGAAATCAGAGAACAGTGTTGGATCCCCTAGAACTGGAGTCAGGTAGGGTTATGAACCACCACACAGGATCTAGGAATTGAACCTGGGTCCTCTGCAAGAGCAACAAATGCTCTTTATCTCCTTCCAGCCCCAGGATTTCCCTATACTGTCTTTTACCTCTTGGATCCTATCTGGATGTGTTTTTGTTTGTTTTCTTAGAGAAGATTATCTCACTAGGCTTGAAGGGATCCTCTTACTTCAGCTTCCCAAGTGTTGGGACTATAGTGTTGTGCCATTGTGCCCAAGCCTCCACTCCTGATGTCATAAACTTCACTGGTTCCTAACTTCTAGATAGTCTGAATCCTGTCTTTTCAGTGTTGTCTCTTCTGGAAATTTCTGCTACAGACGATTTCTGCCTGGCTTGGTCTGGTTTGGTTGGAATGTTCCACAAATCCACTTGCCTAGCCTACAGGGAGTTTTTTCATGTGTCATACACACATGGATACTTCTGGGATAATTAAAACACAAACTCAAGGACATATCAACATAAGAAAATTAAGTTCGTGAAGAATACCACATTAACAGACTGAAGGAAAAATCCACACTGTCATCTCAGAGAAGCTGGTCACCAAAGTCCAGCATGCTTTCCTGATACGATCCTTGGAGAGCAGGAACGAGAGGAAATTCCCAGTTATACTCAGCAGAGAAATACTTGCTGGAGGGACACAGGACATAGTCCTTGAGGATGGTCTGGCCCTTCTGTCCTCTAACTTTTCCACTGCCTGCCAGGCCATGCTATGACACCACTGTCCAGCTTCCACGGGCTACACCAGATCCTTCATCGTGTTCATCCTTTCTGGCTGAGGCTCCAGGCTTGAGCTCTCTCTGGACTGGCTCCCAGAGGGGCATGATTGGGCTGAAGTAGCATTTACTGTCATCAGCTCTTCATTGTTAGTGCCACTTCCTAAATTTCAAATGAGCCCAGACCCTGAGAACAGCCCAGCCTGCCCAGTCTCTCCTTTGTGGTACTCTCACTGTTTCTGAAATGTAGCGGCTCCTGTAGGGAGCCCCTGCCAAGAGAGCTCTTTGCAAACCCAGGTTCCGTTAAGGATTGTTTTAGTGCTGATTCTAGAGAATTGACATCAACATCACTGAAAGACAAGCAAATGCACAAATGAAGTCCAGGTAGTATGCCATAGCCTTATTTCCACAAGAAGAAACAGGTTAGAATGACATGGCCCCAGCTGAAGGTATGCCCTTCAGCTAGAGACAGCTGACTCAGGAGATCCCATTGTAGCCCATTTGCCTCACCTGTTCCACCATACAAATGGATCCTCTGCCTGAGTCACAGTCTCTCCAACTACCCAAGAAATTAACAGAAGTACTTCCTTCCTGGGGCATCCAGGACAATCAGTTTGGCTCAGACATAGGCAGTGCCATCTACATCATGGTCCTCCCTGGCTCTAGATGGGCGCTAGCAAAGAAAGGCAGCCCCTCTGTCCCTCATGCTGCAAGAATCAAAGGCTGCCCGTTCATTCTCCACAAGTTAATCAGTACCCTAAGACACAACTATTAGCAGAAACATCCTCTCTGAAGGTACAGCAACAGCTTGGACAGAAAAGGCCAGCAGGGGCCCAAGTGTCCGGTTCTTCTTGTCAGTGCCTCTCTCTCCCTCCCTTGTGTGTTTCGAGTCAGGGTCTCCTTTAGCATGGGCTGGCCTTGAACTCCTGAGCTCCACTGCTTCCACAGCAAGTGCTGGGACAACAGGTGTGAACACCACACCTGGCCTAACTTGACCTTTCCTTCCTCCAAGGCTTCCTTCACTTCTCAAGAGGATTAATGACACTATCAATAAACTAAAGAGGTGGCTGGCCTGCCTAATAACCCCGGCCGAGCAAAGCCTTAAACTCACATGCAGTCCTCCCTGCCACCTGGGCCCCACCCTCTTCACAGCACCCCGCCCCGGGCCCACCTGCCTCCTCACCTGCTACTCTCCTCCTTTGAAGTGACCAAGGTTGTCGCCCGCCCGCCGCGAGCTGGCAGCTCCTGCGCTCTGTCCTCTGCCTCTGGCTCCAGGGAGGAGCCGGTGCTACCATCCCGGCTGCCCCTCCCCGGGCTGCTGTCCGAGGAGGCCCGCGGAGACTCAGTGTTTTGTTTCAGCGTCTGCAGTTTGGCCAGAGGGATGATGTCACAGTTCTGTGGGCGATGCCACACGGTTCGCTGTGAGGCAGCACTGTAGTAGTAGAAGCGTGATGTATTGGGGTCAAAGAGCTCCCACCACTGGTCCTCGCTGGTGCGCTTGATGCGCACGCCTGCTGGAGGGTCCCACACGCACTCTCCCGTGACCAGGTTGGCGTACATACGTTCGCGTGTGCGTGGTTCGATGATCTCCACCCACTCCAACCTGTAGGAGATAAGGGCATCAACCAAGCAAGACACTGGCTCTCACCTCACGTACTGAACAGGGTCTTCCACCAGCTGCCTCGCTCCTGCAGCTGGTGTTATTTCCTGGGGACCCTCGGGGCATCAGGACCACAACTACTGCCCCTGCCTGGTCCTCAGCCTGCAGCACTGTAACCCTTTCTTTTTATAAAGATGTAAATCACTCTATACAAGGCCATGTTATCAAATACTCGTATTTTGATGTCAGGGTAAAAATGCTTAAAGACTGCTTCCACGTTTTTGTTTATTTAACGTTTATTTTCATTTATGCACCTGTACGTGCATATGTGCGCAGTGCTCGAACAGTCCAGAAAAGGGCAGAAGGCTCTTGTAGAGCTGGAATTAAAGTCTGTTGTAAACCACTAAATGGGTGCTGGGAACCAAATTCTAGACAAGCATCACACATTCTTAACCACCCAAATTTTAAAGTTTTTCAAGTTTTAATGATGCAGTGGTCAAGGAGGGAGGGTAGGACCAGGAGGAGAGGACAGAGGAGGCTACAGCTGAAATAAAAAGTGAATAAAATGAAATAAATAATATTTTTAATAATAAAGATGCAGTGGTCATGTTTCCACAAAGCAACTGCACTTGTGTTGGAACTGTATGGCACACTGATAGGGAACTGTGGTTTTCTGGGCAAGGCCTCCCTACCCTCTTAGATAAAGGTCTGATTCTGTGGCTCAGAATGGCCTCAAAACTTGTGATCCTTCTGCCTAAGTGTCTCAAGTGGTTTACAGTCAAATGATTACAGACATGAAACACCATTCTTGGCTCTGAAAACAAACAAACAAACAAACAACAACTTTTGTTTTTTGTTTTTCAAGACAAGATTTATCCATGTAGCCTTGATTGTCCTGGATTCGCTTTATAGACAGGGCTGGCCTCAAACTCAATCCACCTGCCTCTGCCTCCCTGAGTTGCTGGGATTGTAAATGTGTGCCACTGCACCCAGCTCTGTAAATGTTCAATGCAAACATAAAGTGAGTGTCAGGGAAGGCCTGCCACAGCCCATAATAAATATATAATAATAATCCACAATTGTAAGTCCATAATAAGTTCAGCCTTGTTTGCAAATGATACATATATGTTTGTATTCATACAGTTCTATAGGAAATGGACAGACAGAGAAGCAAAAAGGGCAGAGGTGGCTGGAGAGACGCTCAGCAGTTAAGAGCACTTGCTGCTCCTGCAGAGGACCCTGCTTTGCTCCCCAGCACCCACATGGCAGCTCACGACTGTCTGCAACTCCAGTTCCACAGGATCAGATTCCCTCTTCTGACCTCCATGGTGTATGTACATACATGTAGGCAAAACATACAAACACATAAATTAAAAATAAGAACATTTTAAAAAGAGGCTGTACAGGAATAGTGAATTGGTGCAGCTTTCCCACCCTCCCATCTCTGCTGTGTGTGAGTGTGTGTGCATGTGTGCGTACACGTGAAGGTGCATGCTTACACTGGGATGTTTTCCTCGATCACATCTCCAGCTTATTTGAGATACGGTATGCCACTGAGTCTGGAGTCTGCTGTTTTAGCTAGACTGTCAGTGAGCCCTGGGGAACCCACTTGTCCCCAACAATGCTGCTTATAAGCACATGCTTTGGCACCAGCTTTGACATGGGTGGAGAGGATCTGAACTTGGGTCCTCACTTTACCACCAGAGCCAGACACCAGCTCACTCCTTCTGTCTTCCTTTTAAAATGATAGGATTTTTTTTCAGGTCTTATAAGGAACAATTTCAAACATGTGAAATACAGCAAATGGAACAAAGATTTCCACATATGTGGTTTTAATTTCTTGTAATTACTAATGTAGTCACTATTCCCAACTTCCTGAAAACCCCACAATGAGGACAGTTGTTTTCCCTTACTGATCCTCAAGAGCTTTAACACTTGTTCTAGATAGACACTCTCTCAATGATGTGTCACAAGGATCCACTTTGTGACTTGTTTTTTTATTCTCTTTTGAAGAAAACAAGTTTTAATCTTAATGAGCTGGATTTATAAATCACTCCCTCATGGTTTCTCCTATTTCTTTCTGGTTTAAGAAATCTATTCTACTTGCAAGTTAAGCATATTCTCTTATAATTTGACTTATCAAGGTTTTATAATGTTGCCATTTATCCTGAAGTCTTGGATCTGCCTGGAATGATTGTTTCCTTTGTGACATTTCATTTTGTGAAACAGCATCATTTCTTCCATGATGGGACAAGAGAAGCTCTGCCAGGTTAGGTTTACAAGTGACCATTTCTTCTGATCTCACCTTTGGCTCAGCATGGGCTTTTATTAGGGATCTTAGTAAAATCAACAATATTGTAAAAATTTGTTGTTAAACTCACTGGCATTCTTTCCTTCAGTTGTGCTTTGGTCATTATTCTTTCTTACCCTTTTTTTATTCCAGTGTGAGAGAAGGACCCAGTGTTCTGCATGTCGTAAGCTGGTATTTATTCTACCCCTGAGCTATCCCTCAATATCTACTACCCCCTTTCAAAAAGAGACTTACTATGAAGTCTAAGCTAGCCTTAAATTCATAGTTTTCTTGCTTCAACATTCGAAACAGCTGGTATAACAGGTGTGTGTCTCCACAGCTAGCTCCTAACTATTCTTTTTTAAACTTTTAAAATCACATTCATTTACTTAGAGAGAGAGATTGAGATTATTTGGGTGTGTGTTTGGAAGTCAGAGGACAACTTATAGGAGCTGATTCTATTCTTCCATTATGTGGAGTCCTGAAATCAAACTCAGGTTGCCAGGCTTAGCAGCGAGCACCTTTACCTGCTAAGCCACCCTGCTAGCCCTAGCTCTTAGCTATTCTTAACCTATTTTTAATTCCTTATGAATTTTAGACCTGTCTCTAACTTCTGAGTGCAATTAAAGGCATGGGCTACCACTCTGGGCCTATGTCACATTCTGTCAGGTTTTTTTTTTTTTCCTTTTTTCTTTTTTCAACAGAAATAAACTGGAACAAAGTGCAAATTCATAAAGAACTGACTCAGAGCAAAGTCGTCACAGGAAATGGCAGCAGCAGGGAGAGGGGTGGGTGGCCAGGGACTAATATGGCAGTTATAGCATCTAGAAGAGGAGGGAATGAGCAGATATAAATATACTTAAACAGGGGCTGACCTTTCTAGAAGATTAAAAAGTACCACAAACTTCAAGCACTGAAGTCTCCAGGTAAAAGGTACTTGTCATGGCCAGGGACATAGAACTTAGGAAAATGCAAAACCAAATCATGAAAGGTGTCACTCACACCACAAGGGGAGCCGCCATCAAATGGTTCTGGAACCCTGGTGTGCCTAAGTCCTGGTGCATTGTTCTGCTGCAGGGGATGGCAACAGGGACAACAGGACACTGGAACCATTATCAGTTCCTGAGCTAACAATAAGGAGGAGTTGTGACCCCAGGTGACCCAGTCAGAGCACACGGCACACGGCACACAGCAGAAGGGTCCTGGGAAAAAGCAGAAGTCTTCGCAGCTGCCAATACAAAGAGCTGGATGTGAGAGGGCAGCTGCTCCCACTGAGGTTCCTGACATACAAACGGCAGTGAGGCCAGAGAACCTGGTGGCAGGGCATGTCTAAGCTGCACATGTCTTGCACAGTATACACCAACTAACTTGACAACAGACCACGAGGGTCTAAGCATCACTTAGCAGCCACCAGCTGGGAGCTCAGTGGTTACAGAAAGCTCACGAGCCACTGCCAGGCTGGGCATGGGGAGTGGGAGGAAGAAGAATGTTTGGCAACTTATCAGGTGAAACTGGCCTCCGTCCAGATGGAGGAGTCACAGGAATCCAGTAATGTTAACCCCTGGGCTGGTCAGGAGCAGACAAGTCTGATTCTATTCTCCAGGGAGACAACCTGGTGAGAGGCCAGACTTCTATCAAAGAAGCGCTTCTCAGAGGGTGAAAGCGGAGCTCCCAGAGACCTAGTCTGGACACCACTTTCCAGAGGCTTTACACTGCCCACCTGTAGTATAAACAAGGTAGCTTCTATGACATGCTCTCTGATACATACCATGCAAGTTACAAGCCTGAGGTGTGTAACAACACATATGGCACATGATACGTAACACAGCAATGGCACAAACCAGTTATAGAGTAGGATGGGACCTTTCTAGGCAGAAGGGCCTTGACCAAGCGGGTCTGCGTGTATCTGTCATCCATGGAGGAGCTAGGCTCCTCGAGGAACACTAAGGAACCACTGGTATCAAAAAGTGGAGGTTCAGGCCTGTGACATGGTTCAGTGGGTAGAAGTGTTTGCTGCAAAAGGAGGAGGAGGACTTGAATTTAAGACGCCAATGCACATTTAAAAAGCCAGGTATGGCCACACCTGCACCTGTAACCCCCATGCTATGGGAAGGTGGAGAAGGGGGATCGCTGGGGATTGCTGACTGGCAGCCTAGCTCCAGGTTCACTGAGAGAGCCCATCTCTATTATCTTTCTGTTGCTGTGATAAGGTACCATGACCAAAGCAACTCACGGAAGAAAACGGTTACTTTGGCTTATGGTTCTAGAGGAATTGAGTCCATCACACTGGAAAGGCAGGCCATGGCAGCAGGAGCAAGAGCTGGCTGTTCACATTTTCACTTGCACACAGGAAGCAGAAAGACAGCAGGAAGTGGAATGAGGATATAAACCATAAAGTTGGCTCCCAGTGACATACAGGAACCCCAGTAAGACTCTAGTTCTAAAGGTTCCATAACTTCCCCAAACAGTACTTATCAAGAATAGTATCAAGTGTCCAAATACTGATCACTAGGATAAAGCAGAGAGCGCTAGGTAGAGCAGGGAACCTGTGTCTACCTCTGGCCACCATGTGTACTTGTGGGAATACTCATATTCATACATGTTGAAAGCTTGTACACTTGACATGGTGAGGTCTTTCTCCCCAAACAAATGTGACTCTGGCCAATCACAGAAAAATACTGAGGCAAAACAAAGGGTCCTATCTAGTCCTCAAAACTGTCACTGTTCAGTGTATCCAAGCGAACACAACAAATATGTCATGTGGGTTCTTGAGACACAAGGAACATCAGGTGAACATAGTGACAGAGAGTAAGTGCTGATGTGGCTCAGATGATCTGTGACAACAGACCCCTCTGCCCTACCTTTTCAAATGTCAGGGTCAATTTAAAAGTTTTGTTTTGTTTTAGAAGGCTGTTTTCATACTTAAAAACTTAACTTTAAAATGTTAAGTTTAGGGCTGGTGAGACAGCTCAGCGGTTAAGAGTACTGTCTGCTCTTCCAGTGGTCCTGAGTTTAATTTCCAGAAACCACATAGTGGCTCATAACCATCTATAGAAAAGGGATCTGATGCCCTCTTCTGGCATGCAGGTTACATGCAGACAGTACGCTCACACATAAATGAATACATCTTAAAAACGTTAAGTTTCTATCTTCTGAGTTTATGTGGTGAGGAGTCACTGCCTCATCTCATAGCTGGACTAGCGCTGTTTGCCCTGGGTGCTCTAGGTCAGGCACAGGGACAAAGGGCAGCAGGGAACCCATAAAAGAGCCCCTCTAACACGGATGGGTATCATTTGAGCTCAGCACCCCAGACCCAATCTCCTGACAACCCCAACCCAGGAGGAAGCTGGATATTGGAGTTTTGGGGTACAGGGTGAGAGTATCTTGCAGCTGCATATGCAGAACTGTGGCAATTCCCCTCGTGGGCTTAAGCTGGTCATGTCTGTAGCTTTTGGCAGAGAACTCAGGCTCACTGATGTTTCTTCTCTCAGGGTTGCCCCTGAAAGACTTGCACACAGGATGCTCAGTCAGCACTTGATTCATTTAAGAGACTGTTTCTCTAACCAAGGACCATGTATGCATACAAACTATAACCCCTGCTCAAATGTGGTCCACGGTAGCTTAGTACCCAACTGGGTACCCTAGTAAGGGGAACAGGGACTATTTCAGCCATGAACTCAATGGCTGGCTTGTCGACTGCCCCATTCCCCGAGGGAGGAGCAGCCTAACTAGATCCCAGAAGAGGACATTGCAGCCAGCCCAGAAGAGACAGGATAAGCTAGGGTCAGATGGAAGGGGTGAGGTCCTCCCCTATCAGTAGACTTGGAGGGGGGCAGGGAGAAGATGAGGGAGGGATGGGAGAGTGGGACGGAATGAGGGAGGGGGCTACGGCTGGGATACAAAATATATAACCTGTGATTAATATAAAAATAAATAAATTACTTGGAAAAAAAAAGTCTTTGACAGCGGGAGAGACAGATGATGTGATAAAGAGGTCATGAGAAATCTCAGGGTGAGACGTAGCCAAACCCCAGGAAGAATATATGCATACCCTACCTTAGGGCCAAGGCCCTCTGCAGACTTCCCAGCTACAGGCCATTCACTTCTCTTTGCCGTAGCGATAGACTGCATTCACTCCATGTTTACCCCAGATGTGATCACCACTCAGAAAGTCCTAACCTGACATAACATGAGCTCCAAATATAAACTGAGGCTTCCAAAGCTACTAACAATGCCAGCAATACACGAATATTTCCTGTGGACTTTGAAGCATTCCAAGTTCCCCATTACTAGCAACTACATCTTCTGTCAAAGACCCCGCAGGAGTAGTGGTCGTTACACAGTACACACACTGCTGTGGCCTGGACAATGAGTGCAGATAAGCTGTACCTTAGCTCCCAGCATCAGATGGCAGGTTCCCTCTGTTCTCCTGAACTTGCTGACTGAAGCTGGAAGAACTCGTAGGACTGGTAATTGAGTCATCTTAATCTTAGAACTCTTCATGGCTGGATCAGAGTGAACTCCCAGCAAAGAGCATTCAATTCCTAGACCCAGCTGCTCACACTATCTTCTTCAATCTGAAGCACATACCAGGCACATACCATCTCAGTTGGACACAACAACATGGTCATGGCAGAAAGAGCATCCTCCATTGATCATACTCTGTGCTCGAGCCAGCACGAACCATAGTTAGCAGTGACAATTCTGGTCAACAGACACTTCAGAACTTGGCTGGAGCGTTGACAAAGACAGATTTGCAGATAGAACATTGAGAAGGAAAACCAAGCACAGACATGAAGACAAATGCACACAGGGGATTCCACAGAGCTCCTGAAGTAGAGCCCTGAAGGTAATTGTCTATGGCCTGGTATTCTCATGGAAGGTCAGCAGGCACCAGGGTAACATAGATAAATGAATGGAGCTTGTACAGTAGAGAAGTTGACGGGTGAGAGGGGCAGGGAAGGGGAAACAAGATTTCTGACCTGAGAGGTTATAAGGTGGGCTGTGTAGATCCAAGGGCAGAATTGTAATACAGTGGCAATGGCTGAGGACAAACATAGGAGGTGCAAGTGGTCCCACAGTGTCAGTAATAGTCCTTCCACAGTGATGATATGGAAGGTAGTTGCCTACAATGCTTTGAGTGGCATCAGGGTACCTCATTCCTCTAGGCATTCTCTTCTCACCAACCTTCTTCCTAACCTATATTAGATTTTCACCAAAACAAAGCTATGGTAGTCTCCAAAGAATTTTCCTGACAAAAGGAAGTTATTAAGCACAGAACAATCTCTTAATCCCTAAAAGAAACAATTGTAAGTCTTGGTTTGGTTTAAAAAGCCCTTTCAAATCAATGCAATTCAATAATCCTCTCTCAACAAAGAATGGGGTTTTATTCCCCTTGCAGTGTACTCCTGTGCATGTGGGCAGAAACTCAGCCCTTTAGGAACATTCTTGGCATCTCCTGGGGGGTAACATTCAATCAAGATACTCAGAAAATAAAAGGTAGATGAGGGCGGGGAGCCCAGGAATTGACATCCAAAGCCAGGCGTGGGTGGGATCTAAACATACCCACAGCAAGTGGCTTCTGAAAAAAAGGAAAACCCAGTCTGAAAAGCCCCATGGACCATGTGGACTCTGAAGAAAGGAGGGACCCAGCAAGTGGCCAACATATATGTGTATGTCTTACGGGCAAGTTTGGGGGGTGGAGGGAGAGCACCATGGATTAAGGAAAGCCCAGCTGCTCACAGAGTTGGAGTCCATATGCCATGGCAAGTTAAATAGGTGAGAAAAACTTGCTGGCTGTTTGGGAACTGCTCACAGTGCTTCCCAGCCAGCCAGGACTCAACCTGGCAACAGGGAGGTAAAGTGTTCAGCAGCCTCCCACTGACTGGAGACACAGCCGGCTAGGGTTAACTGTGGCTGTGGCGGTGCCTAAGGAGGAGTGATAAAGATGGCAATCACTCCTAAGGCCCCTTCCCAGCAGCCCAGGTATTCGGATGGGAGTACTCTGGTTCTGTGGAAGCAGTGTACCCTATGTTCTTGCCCCTAGAGAAGCTCACAGCAACGATTTGTCCAAACAAGCATCTCCCGAATGAACCTAATGAGTGTCAAGTACACATAAAATGAAGTTTGCAGCAGGAAAAGGCATGTTCCCTGCTCTCCAGACGCTAACAGTGAGGGCGTCACAGACACTGAATGGCTTGGCTGTGACAGATACCCACACACAAAAGAATGAGGCCGGTTTACACTTTAAGCCAGACATAAAAATTAATTCTAGACAGATCAAAGATGTCAACATAAGAGCTAAAATTACAAAATGCTTAGAAGAAAAGATAGGGGTAAACTTTCATGATTTTTGAATCAGAAGTGGATTCTTAAACACCACATCAAAGTCTGAGCTGTGAGAAGCAACAGATAAGCTGAACTTCAAAGTTAAAATTTTTGTGCCAAAGACAGACAATGCAACTAACAAAGTGAAAACAAAACCACAGAATGGGAGAACACACTTGTAAAATATGTATATGATAAGAAACTTGAATCCAGAACATAGGATGAATTCATAATTCATAATAAAAAGATGGTTAAAGTATGGATAATAAAGATGGAATTTAGTTCAATAGCAATGTGTATGTAGCTACTATGCAGGCCAACAGTCCTGACTCCAGCTCCAAGCTGGGTGTGGTAGAACATGCCTGTTATCCCAGCATTCCTTAGGCAGGAGAACTGTAAATTCCAGGGCAGCCTGAGGTGTGTAGTGAAAATGTCTCAAAAACAAACAAAAAACAACCTACAACAAACAAACAAGCAAAAATCTAAAACTCCACAGTGAGCTGGGCAGTCAGGACAGAGCGTGACTTCATGTGGCACAGAAAAGGCTATAGTTACTGAGAGTCATGGGTTATCCCATCTTCTGGTAGCACTCCCTAAAGAACTGCATTTCAGTGTACTTCCAGCTAAAACCCCACCAGAACACATTTTTATGGGATATCTGCAGGCTGGGGCTGGGCAGGAATGGAGAGAGGGTCTTTGCTGTCCCTCACAAATCTGCAGACTGGAGAGACGGGAGGTGTCACAGATTAGTGAGGCGAGACTCCAGCCAAGAGGGCCAAGAGGGCCAGCTGTCAGTGAGAAACATACAGAGCCACACAGATTAATGACGAATATAAAAGAACTTCAAAACCTTCAAAGAATTGCCACGAAGCAGGCGAGGGTTTCTTCACAAGTACACGAAACTCCAGGGAAGAAGTGACACGACACCTAACCTGTCTTCCGAGAAGCCCACTCAACGTGACACAGCCTGTGTGGAAGCACAAGCCCAGATGAAGGTGAGCTCTACAGTACCCCCAGCAGGCGCAGCTTTCCACAATGAGCAGCAGCCTGCACAGCAGAACAGCCAAACAGCCTACCTAACAGAAGAAATCTCCAGCAGTAAAGGCTGAGGCAAGCTCAGTTTCCTCAAGTAGATGAAGACAGACGCTAAATCCATGGGCAGCAAACCACTTGGCTAGGATGACCAATCTGGCTGGAGCAGGGGTGCCGTGCTGAGAAGCAATCAATAATGAGCACCACAAATAACACCTGGCTCCATAGGCAAACTGGACACAGAGACAACGTAGACCCCAGGAGCCCTCATGGGTGTGAACATGTCCACACTGCCATGGCCCAGGTCTAGGGTATTCAGTGGCACTGCCTCCCTGGGGGGCCCGCTGTGGACTATGTGCAACAGGGAATCTTGGAACACTGCTGTGAGGACATGGGTGAGATGCTTCATTAATTACGCTGCCATGTGAGGAAGAGTCAACAGCTGGGACCAGGTGCAGAAGGCCTGGGAGCAGCAGATCAGCCACCATCATCAGGTGCAGTCGGCATGTGACAGAAGTCAGTGCTGCAATACACTTTTAATCCTAGCTCTCAGGAGGTACAGGCAGGTGGATGTCTGTGAGTTCAAGGCCATATACTAAATCTGTTTCAAAAACCAAACAAAGAAGTCAATGGAAGCACATGGGTTGGCTAACGTGCCCTCAGTGCCTCAGAACCTCCAGGACATGAGCAGAGGCTGTGAAGGCTCAGAAAAGGGAAAGCTGTCTTTAATAAGGTAGCAAAAAATTGGCTCATAGTCAGCCATAGTGGCGCACACTTTTAACCCCAGTACTTGGTAGGCAGAGGCAAGGATCTCTAAGTTAAAGACCATCCTGGTCTTCAGAGTGAGTAGCAGGACAGCCAGGGCTACACGAAGAAACCCTGTCTCAAAAAATGAAAAAAAAAGAAATTGGATCACTGGATCCAAGAAATTGAAGTCCAAAAGTCAGGTCAACACTTCACGCCATACTCAAGAACAAACTCCAGACTGATCAGCAATCCATGGACTATGGATGTGACTCAGTGGTAGAGCATTTGCTTAGCATCCATGAGGCCCCTCAGAGCACAGAACAAACAAACGACAACAGCAGCAACACCTGGCATTGGAAAACTGAGTAAAAGGAAAATAAAGGTCTTAAAATGGCCTGTGACATATATAAGATGTCAGTTTGGCCTATTGTCAGAAACTTAAAATCTAAGCTGCACAACGACCCAGGCCTCTCAGCAGCTGTTTGCCTCAGTCCTTTAAGAGGCTGGCAGCCTATGGGAGGTATTCATAGATGCCCTGGTTTTGTTGTTGCTGTTTATTAATTTCATTTTTTATGCATATGGGTATTTTGTTTAAATAGGCCTATGCACCATATGTGTGCAATGCCTGCAGGTCCCCAGATGACAGTTTTACATTGATCGCCTGGAACTAGAGTTATAGATGGTTGTGAGCAGCCATGCAGGTTTTAGGAATAGCCTCTAACTGCCGGAAGAGTAGGCAGTGCTCTTAACTGCTCCACTGTTTTAGTTTTTTTGAGACAGAGCCTCATGTATCCCAGGCTGGCTGAAGATAGCCACAAACTTCTGATCCTCCAATGCTCTACTTCCCCAGTACTGGAATTATTTCCCTGTACCACTAGGCCCATTTTATGCAATACTAGAGAGTGAATCTAGGGTTTTGTATACGTTAGGTAAGTACCCTAACCAGCTGAGCACAAGGATTACTTTTATATTGGTGAAGGGTACAAAAGTTAGGAAAGGCTGTGGAAATCAGTTAGATTAGAAAAGGCTAAGGAGAGTCAGAAGGCAGAGGCAGGTGGGATTGACTAAGGAGTCTATACTACATAGGTGTGGAAAGAGCTATGAATACAATAGGGAATTTGTTGGCGCTATGGTTCAGGGAGGCCGAGGAGATCAAAGCCTTGTATCAACATCAGCTCTGATCAGTGTTGTGTGCCCTGGTTATGTGAGGCACCTGACAGACACAGACTCAAGCATTAAAGGCCTATGGCAGAACACATGTGACCTGTCCAAAAGTGACTCAGTAAAGGATGGGGTGACTGATGCTAACAACCCATGCCAAGAACACATGGACATTTCTGGAACTATTCTTACAATCTTTCTTTTCTTCCTTTCTCACTCTCTCTCTCTTTCTTTTTGTAAGTGTGGAATTATTTCCAGATAAAAAGCTGAAAATTAGAAAAATAAAAACAACGAGCTATGATTACTGGTATCTGTATGGATTGATGCCTAGAATGACTGAAGAATTGGGCCCGGTTCCTATGTCCAGTCCAAACATCAGTGTTCCTGAGGGGGATGAACTGGCCTCTACCAGTGCAGGTATTACTGCAAGGAGGGGCTGCGCTGAGAACATTGGACTACACTGAGGCCCTGAGAAGGCATGTGCAAGTAGGCAGCCACATCACATGACTGGGAGAACCAGTAGGGGTGAGCCAAGAGCTCTGGAGCCACATGGCCTTCCCTGTGAAGACAATTCTTCAGCAGTGGACGCTGCCTCCTTACCTGGTGCTCGAGCCTGGAATCCTGGCCTCCTGCTCATCGACATGGTGGCTTCTGCAGTCATAATCCTGTGTCTGTGACATTGCCATCTGCTTCCTTAGTGCTGAGGTGAACAGTTGTCAGAGGACCATCAGGTTGCCTCCTCCAGCATCAGACAGGAAGAGGCCATACTAGGGAGAAAAGAAAGCAGCTAAGCACTGATGGAAAATTCAGGTATCAAGTAGCAGCCCACACCACAAACATGGAATTGCAGTCCATCTTGCTCTCACTGCCAGCAGCTGATCAAATGGAAAGCAATCCCCAAGCCTCAAAACTCCCAGGGGAGCCACTCCCAGGGAAGTGCTCTTAGTGCCCAGCCAGCTTCTCTTACACAGAGGAGGACCCACAGGTTAATGGCCACTGTTGGGATTGGACTTGGACCAGATAGGTGCACATGAGCTTCAAGAGCTGCAAAGCCGGAGGATGCAGTGGACTACCCAGGCCTCAACGTGTATGACACCTGGACCCCAGCTCAGGATGCCACATGCGGAAAGCTACTGTGGACAAGAAGTTGAACATGATATGCCTAAAACACAGGGTATGGTACCATGCAGAGTGAAAATCACATGCAAGGCACACACATTTTTCCTGCCACAGTGAACAGGCTTGCTCACAGATATACTGTGCTGACTAGAACACAGCTGGACAAGAACTCTTGATCCTACACTCATCCAAGATATAAAGCACTCCATGTTATAAATGTGAAGGCAGAAAGAAAAACCAGAGAATCTGAAAACAGGCACACTAAACACACACACACACAAAATCCCACAGATAAAACGATAAAGAAGCATAGACAATACAGCAGAAAGTAGAGAACAGTTATGGAAATGACTCCATTTCCTTCTTCAGTAAGTGCTCATTAAAAGCATATAAAATAAAGCACCCAACAAACTTATCAGAAAAAAAAAACTACCAGTGCTCACAAGGCAAGGAAAAGAGCACTCCTAACCTACTGCTGGGTCTGGAGAGGTTACCCATCCTAGGTAACGGCTCACAGAATTCTCTAAAGGAGAAGCACATGCATCTACCTGACCCAACGCACCCTTAGAGTGGAGGCTTCTCAGAGGCCATTGTGACAATGCTCGCAGCACTGTCCCAACACACACGGGAAGGACACTCCAAGCGCACACCCATTCTGTAGCGGCGAGGGTGAACCCATGCACATATTAGGATTTCCTTCAAGGAAGTGCAAAAGCAGTTGTTGCTATTAGAATCGGACCCAACAGGCTCTGGACCAGATAGTGCCAGGAGGGGATCAGGGTCGCACACTGTCTCCAGCCAAGGCGCTGCTTCCGCAGCGCTGATTAGGGAAGCTCACAGAGCTGCAGGCAGCCCCCCCCGCCCCCTCAAACTGCCACCCCCACCAGCCAGGAACAGAGTATCACTAGGGCTCTGTCTTCTTACCCTCTACCAATTCCCAGATGGTATTAGAATAAGGCCCTCCCCCGAAAGGAGGATAATCCAAATATATTAACTGATCATTTAAGGGCAAATCTGAAGAGGTTCAAATTACCAGGTAAATCAGAAAAGGCAGCACACGCCTGTAATCCGACCATTTTCAGGTGGGGGAGGGGAAGGAGTCATTACAACAAAGAACAATGAAATTCTGAAAATCATTAGGTCATTCCTTAAAAACATATATTCTACTAAACTAGAAATCTTAAAAAAAAAAAGTATGAATTCCTAGGTATATCACCTAACAAATTTAAACTAAGATGAGATAAACACAGCTATGGAGAATTTTACCAGACCTTCAAAGAAAAACTAATGCCTATGCTTCTCAAATTAGTTCATAAGCTAGGAAGGCAGGCTATGCTCACCACCACACAACCAACATCACACCAGTCTATAAAATAGAAAAAGGAAAAAATGGAATATAACCAAACTCCTTTTAAGCTAGCATTATCAGATAAAAACACAATATCAACATGACCAATACAAGAAAATTATAGACCAATTCCCTGGTAAGCAGAGATGCAAATATTCTCAACAAAAATATTTACAAACTGAATTCAAGAACTGTGGGAAGCTGAGAAAGCTCTGATGGATAAAATGAATGTGTATTGACATCAGTACAGTCATGTCAGATCAGTCCCTCCCTTGTGTCAGACTTGGAATGGGAAAGCCTTCCCTATGGTCCAAGTACGAGTGTTTATGAACAACTGACCAGTGCGTGCAAAAGCTAACAAGCTCAGTATGGCCCCACCTACAGAGACCACCTATGGAGACTAGCTAACCCTTCTCCACTGCCGGGGTGTGTGATCTCAGCTTTTCTATACATGTACCTGTGTGTCTGTCCTTTCTTCATCCTCTCAAAGTCCCAGTCAGTTTTCTGAGACCCAAGATGCTCAAGACATAGTAAAAAATACATCAAAAAGATAATTTTTATATAAAATTGCTTTATTCTAGAGAGGCTGGGATTATTCACAGACTAAATCAATAAATGTTATAAGTTCCATAAGTGATGAAGAACATGAATCATATAATCATCTTGATAGACAAAAGGCTTTTAACAAAAAACCCAACTTCTTTTCTTGATAAAAAGTCCTTAAACTCCAAAGAGAGCTAGGTGCAATGGTGCACGCCTATAATCCTAGTATTCTGGGAGGCAGAGGCAGGCATTTGAGGGCAGCCTGCTCTATAAAGTAAGTCCAGGACAGCCAGGGCTACACAGAGAAACCCAGAAACCCTGTTTCAAAAAACCAAACAACAACAACAAAAACCACCAAAGAAAGAAAGAAAAGGAAGAAAAGAAAGGAAGTCCAAAAAGAAGGACATATCTCAACATAATAAAGGCTCTATGCCACAAGCCTTTAGCCAACACTTCATTAAATAAGTGAAAACTCAAGTTTTTCCATTAAAATCAAGAACAAGAAAACGGTATACATTTTCTTCACTTACATTCAATATATTACTGGAAATACTGGTTAACACAGCAAGAACAGAGAAGCAAATAAAAGAGACATAAATAGTAAAGAAACATGTCAAAGTATCCTTATTTGCAGATGATATGAGTCTATACATAGAAGACCCTGAAGACCCTGAGAATTCACACACACTTTCAGCTAAGTAGCAGTAAGTAGCAGTGCATAAAGCTAATATAAAAGAATCAATAGCCTTCCTAACCAATGACAAATCCATTGAGAGAGAAATAATTCCATTCACAACAGCCTTAAAACAAGCAAACAAAGCCAGGCACAATGGCAGATGCCTGTAATCCCAGCACTCTGGGAGACAGAGGCAGGTGGTTCTCTGTGAGTTTGAGGCCAACCTGGTCTACAGTGTGAGTCCAGGACAGCAAAGACTACACAGAGAAACCTGATCTTGAAAAATCAAATAAATAAAAGCAAACATAACTCTAGGCTGTGGTGGTACATGTCTTTAATTTTAGCACTCAGAGGAAGGTGAATCTCTGAGTTCAAGGCCACCCTGGTTTACAGAGTTCCAGGACAGCTAGGACTACACAGAGAAACCCTGTCTCAAAGAAAACAAAATAAAACAAAAAACCCCAGAAACCAAAACCAACCAACCAATCAAACCAACTTGAAATAAATCTAATCAAGAAAGAGAAAGATCTCTAACACGAAATGTTTAATACACTGAAGAAAATGAGAAAGACACTACACAAACTTCTTAATGTTCATGGTTAAGAATATTATGAAAACTGATCTTACCAAAAGCAACTAACACGTTCAATGTAATCCCCATTAAAATGCCAACACCATTCTCATCTCAACACAGAAAAACAAACCAAAACAACAACAATATCAAAATCCATCCATATGGAAGCACAAAAGAATTCAGATAGCCAAAGCAATCCTAAACAAAAGGATACTGCTGGAAGATTACCATACCGGATTTCAAATCATACTACAGAACTGTAAGAATAAAAACAGCATGGTGTTAACACAAAAACAGATTCATAAATAGATCGATGGAATAGCATTAAAGACCCAGATATCAGGCCATGAAACTGTAGCCATCGATTTTTGATGGGGATATCGAAGTACAAACACAGAGGGAAAAAAATGTATCTTCAAGAAATAGTGCTGAGAAAACTGGATAGATGCATGTAGAAGAATGAAACTCGATCTTCCTTCCTTTCATCCCGCTCAAAAATCAACTCTAAGGGGCTGGGGATTTAGCTACGTGGTAGAGTGCTTGCCTAGCAAGTGCAAGGCTGGAGGTTCGGTCCTCAGCTCTGGGGGAAAAAAAAAAAGGGGGGGGGGTGCTGGAGAGATGGCTCAGTGGTTAAGAGCACAGTCTACTTCTTCCAAATGACCCAGGTTCAATTCCCAGCAACCACATGGCAGCTCATAGCTGTCTGTAACATCAATTCCAAGGGACCTGACACCTTTACACTAATGCACATGAAATTAAAGAAATTATTTTTAAAAAAAAAATCAACTCTAAACAAATCAGTGATGTCAACATAAGACCTGAAACTGCTATAGGAAAAAGTAGAGAAACACTTCAAGATATATACATAGACAAGAGCTGTCTAAACAGAAGAAATGCAGATTGTTTTTTAAAATATTTATTTTATTATTTTAAAGTTTTTGTGTGTGTTTGTGCGTGTGTATGCGTGTGTGTGTGTGTGTGTGCAAGAGAGAGAGAACAAGCAAGCACGTGCGCATGTGCGTGCAGGTGCCTGTGGAGGACAGAGGGGTTGTATCTCCTGAAGATGGAGTTACAGATGGTTGAAGCCAACTGGCATGGCTATTGGGAACCAAATTTGGGTCTTCTGGAAAATAAGCAAATACTCTGAGCCATCTCTTCAGCCCTAGAAATACAAATTGTTAGTTAACAGTTTTTTACAAGTGTTCAACATCCTTAGCCATCATGGAAATGCGAATTAGTAATATTCTGAGATTATTATCTGACCTGAGTCAGAATTACTGTCCTCAAGAAAACAAGTGACAATAAATGAGTGTGAGAATGTGGGAAAAGAAGAAAGCTTATCCACTGCTGGTAAGAATTTAAAGTTGTGTAGCTACCTTGAAAATCATTGTGGAGGTTTCTCAAAAAGCTAAAAATAGAACTACCATATGACTCAGTTACATCATACCTGGGCATAAATCCAAAAGACTAATTCCTACTACAGAGATACTTGCAAGCCCATGTTCTCTGCCACTTGAGCCACAATCTAGAAAACAGAATCAGCCTAGATACTGATTAACCAATAATGGATCATGAAAATGTGGTACACTGTAGAATAAAGAAATATGAAGTTTGTAGACAAAGGTTAGAACTGAAAATATACTGAATATGGTAGCCCAGGCTCAGAAAGACATTCTTGAGATGGGGAGAAGCCCGGGGATGTTGTAGAACATACATGATATTAGAGTAGATGGAAGAAATATTGGGGATAGAAAGGTCTAGGCATGAATATAAGCAAAGGGATAGGGAACAGAAGAAGGCTGCATGGGATGAGGGGATGGTTAACTGAAACTAAGGATGTATGAAAAGACCGTATTCACTACTTTGCAAGCTAACTTAAAATATGGAATTTTTAAAAATGGAGGTACCCTACGTAAATGAAAAATGCTCTCCCAGAAACCACAGGCTATTATATGAAAATCCATATGGTGAGATGGGAAAGCAGAGACAGGACAACTCATATAAACCTAAGGGCCAGTTGGGTTGTTTGACAAGAAACTGTGTCAACCAAGGTGGAAGGCAAGCAATAACAAGTCATCAACTTTGACCTCTGCATGCATGGTGAGGCATGGACACACACATACAGAAATGAAAGTCAGTGTCCACTGGGCAGGTGTTACAAGCCTATAAATTTAGTACCTTGGAAGCAGGGGAAGGAGGAGGATTATGAGTTCCAGGTAAACTTGTTCTACAAGAAAAAATCCTTTTGGCTTTAAGACAGGATTTCTCTGTGTAGATCTGGCTGTCCTAGAACTCATTCTGTAGTCCAGGCTGGTCTTGAACTCAGAGATCTGCCTGCCACTGCCTCCTCCAGAGTGCTGGGATTAAAGGTGTGCGCCATCCCCCTCTTAAAGCCGGCTGGTGGTTCCTTATCAATCTCTTGTGCTAGTTTGAAGACATTCTCTTGTATATTGTTACTTCTTGAATCAGAAAATAACAGTGGATTTTGTAAAGCATTTTTGTTTATTGATGTTATTATTTCTGGATAACAACTGAATTCCAGCTTTTGTTTTGCTTTTCGAGATAGGGGTTCTCTGTGTAGCCTTGGCTGTCCTGGAACTCACTCTTGTAGCCTAGGCTCGCTTCAAACTCAGAAGCCCACCTGCCTCTGCCTCCTGAGCGCCAGGATTAAAGGTGTGTGCCACCACCACCTGGCTCCAGGATTTTTTTAAAGATTTTTTATATGCACATGTGTTTGAGTGTACATGTGTGTATGAGTGTTGTGGTCAGATGAGAGCACTTGCTGTCCTCTAGCACTGTCTACCTATTCCTCTAAGACAGGCTCTGTCTCTGAACATGGAGCTCACATTTTCTCTGCTGTAATGGAAGCTAGCAAGCCCGGGCTCTTCTTGTCTCTATCCACTTCAGAGCTGGGTTACAGGTGTCTGTGGTATGCCTGGCTTGTTATGTGGTGATTCACACTCTGTGGTGACCCACTGCTTAACACCAAATTGAAAATAACAGTTTTTCTGGTTTTCTCTAACATATCTGCCCAGAAATTGATCAGTTTTACTGATTTTTAAAGCAGGTTTTAAACTTTTTTTCTTGCTTTAATATCACTTATCCCCTCCCCCCTTTTTTTCTGTTTATGTATCTCAGGTTGTCCTGGAGCTCTGCCTGCCTCTGCTTCCCTAGAGCTGGGATTAAAGGCGTGGCCACCACCCTTGGCTGTTGTCATTTTTGAAGTTTCTTAAATAAACAAAACATAGTTAGCTCTTAAAGCTTTATTCATGTGTATGTCTGGCCAAGTGCACCACTTGGCCTGGAGAAAGCACTGGGGGGCCCTGGAACTACACTTGCAGATGGCTGTGAGCTGATATGTAAGTGCTGGGAAGGAAACCCAGGCTGGTCCTCTGCAAGGACAGCCAGTGCTCTTAACAGCTGAGCCATCTCTCCAGACCCTATAGTTTCTTTTTTTCTTTTGTTGTTGTTTTTTGAGAGAGGGTTTTCCTGTGTAGCCTTGGCTGTTCTGGACTCACTTTGTAGACCAGGTTGGCCTTGCAAACTCAAAGAGATCCACCTGCCTCTGTCTCCCAGAGCGCTGGGATTACAGGTGTGAGTCACTAGGACCAGCCCCTTCTAGCTTCTTTATATCAAAATGCAGTTTAATAATTTGTGCCTTAAAAAGGCACCAGAGAGATGGGTCAAAGGTTAAGAGCAATGACTGCTCCTACAGAGGACCTAGGTTCAATTCGCATCATCTATATGGAGGCTAACAACTGTCTTTTCAAAGGGTCCCTTCTTCTGACCTCCTCAGGTAATGCAGATGAGATGGGGTGCAGGTAAAAACACCCGAACACATAAAATGACAATAAATCTTAAGAGCCTGAGAGTGGTGTACATATTTATTCCCAGCTCTTGGGAGGCAGAGACTGGGAACTCTGAGTTCTCTGAGTTCGAGGCCAGCATGGTCTACAGAACAAGTTCCAGGACAGTCAGAGCTATACACACACACACACACACACACACACACACACACACACACGAATCTGCCTCAAAAATAAAAACAAACAAACAATAAATAATAATGGATGGATGGATGGATGGATGGATGGATGGATGGATGAATGAAATCTTAGACTAAAATGCCAATCTGGGCATTAGGGTGAGCACTTGTGATCCCAACACTCTGGGAGACAGAGGCAGGTGGATCTCTTTGAGGATAGCCTTGGCTAAAGCATGCACTACATTGCCCTGTCTCAACACAAATTCACTCCAATTTGGAGGTTAGTGTTAAAGCTTCTAAATTGCTTTCATGACTCATGACATCCTACCAATTTGGATGTGATATATTTTAATTCCAGTCAAAAAAATTTTTTTCTGGGGGCTGGCGAGATGGCTAAGCAGTGAAGAACATGCATTAGTCCTCCAGACAGCCTGGGTGCAGTTCCCAGCATCCACATGGCAGCTCACAACAGAGAAACTACAGTTCCAGAAGATCCAACATACTCTTCTGGCCTATGTGGATACCAGGCACGCACATGGTGCACAGACATAACACGGACAAAACACCAATATACATAAAATCTTTTTTAAAAGTTTTTTTGATTTATCTTCATTTTCCCTTTGATTCATTTATTATATAGAATAATAACTGCCAGTTTTCCAGATTTCTGTTTTGTTTGTTGAGACAAAGTCCTGCCTCAGTCTTCCAGTGGCTGGGATTACGGGTGGATGTCACTACACTCAAACCCTCCAGGTGTTACTGGTTTCTAATTTAGTTTCACTCTTGTTAGAAAAATTATTGTAATTTGAATGTTCAACTTTGTTAAGATGTTTGATGGTCCAGGCAAGGGAGTGATAGTACAGAACTTTAGTCCAGCATTTGGGAGGCAGAAGCAAGTGGATCTCTGAGTTCAAGGACAGCCTGGTCTACAAAGTGAGGTCCAGGCCAGCCAAAGCAACACAGAGAAACCCTGTCTGAACCCACAGGGCCCTCCCATCAAAATATGTATTTGACGGCACAGAAAAGGTTTATTCTGATAAATATTCACTGAATATTCCTATTTCCAAAACAATTGTTTTCCTCAAGCACCAGAACAAAACATGGTGGATGGAGAGCTTTGTCAAGTCAGGTGTTGATGCCAGGTAGTGCTGACATTAACTTGGTCTTTGTTCATCCATTTGCTGACAAAATCGGATTCTTCCTTCCAGTGGTGTAACTACAGACCTGTCCATTTCTTTTTGAGGTTCTCAGTTTTTCTTCAGGTCTTTATATCTCTATTAGGTACAAAACACTTATGGTTTTATTAATAAATGGACCCATTTATTATTGGTAAGGTTTAAACTTAACACCTAACACATTTGTTTTCTACTCATCTGTTGTTTTTGAGCCCTTTCCCCTCATAATATTTTTTGTTGTTATATTTGAGATGGGGCTCTGTGTTGCCCAGACTGGCCTTGAACTTGTTTGTGCAAGTGATCCTCTTGCCTGAGTAGCTGGAGCTGCAGGAATGGAACCTCATAAGGCTGATTGTGCGCTACCCATGACCCAGCTTTCCCTCCACTGCTGCCTTAACAACAGTAATCCTTTTTTTCTTTTTCAGCAAATTCTCTAGGGTAAACAGTATTTATATTTATCACAGTGGACCTATAAGCAACATTTTACCACTTCAAACATTTAAATTTGCCCTTCTTCCTCTCCTAGCTCTTTTCTATTTGTCATATATTTAATTTCCACATCTTATAAGCTTTCCACTTTGCTGTAATATCACTGCTCTTAAACAATTGCATTTTGACAAGATTTAAATACTTATCACATGTGTGCCCAGTCATCATTCCTGACATTCTTTAACCTTTCGTATATACCCAGATTTATATTTGGCTTAATTTTCCCTAAGCCTACAGTATTTTTAACATTTCTTTCCAGTGGAGATCTCCCACTACTGAACTGTTTTAGTACTTGTGTTTGCTCCAGTCTCAACTGAGGAAAATACTCACTGTAGTCTCATCTGGTTTCAGTGTGTCCTGGGCACTAAGCATGTGCACATGTGAGTCTGTGAGACCGTTCTTACTCAAACCACCACACGTGTAGGTTTGTGTGTTGGAAAGAGCAGGCCCTAGGCGGGCGGGTAAGATTAGAAGGTGTGGCCCTGCTGGAGGAGGTGTGCCACTAGGGGCAGGCTGTGAAGTCTCTCTCTGCCTGCTGCCCATGCATCAGGACGTAAAACTCTAGCTAATGCTCTGGTGGCATGCCTGTCTGCTTCCTGTTATGATGGACTCACCCTCTAAAACTGTAAGCAAGCCCCAAAAGTAAATGCTTCTTTTTATAAGTTGCTTTGGTCACGGTGTTTCTTCACAGCAACAAGACACCTTTCTTCATCAGCTAGCTCTTGCTTTCCCTTTCCCTTACATTGGTGGAGCATATTTCTTTTCCACATCTGGACAGGAACCATTGACTATCAACTAGTATCTCTGCTGTCCTGGCCCTTCTGCCCAGCTTTGTTTCCCAAACTCTCTACTTTTCTCATATAGCATGCTTTCCCAATAGCCTGTTCTCCAGGTGACTAATATTCATCTTATTTCTTGCTGCTATTAATGGAGGGTTCTCCTGCTGTTTACTATCTACCCTCAGCTCTGCCAGCTCACTCTGTCTACTGACATTGTTCAAGCATTTTTTTCTGTTAAATATTTTAAATTTTTTTGTACACAGAGATGATTCCATGTAAAATTCCTTTGTTTCCTGGGTTAACTCTAGATTTTTCTTTATCTGTGTTCTTCCCTTTATCCTTCTCTTTGCCTTAGTGTCTACACAAGAATACCCCTCTGACTGAATTATTTCTTATATTTATCACTATTATTTGCAGTCCTGGAGATGGAATCCAGACCCTTGTATATGCTGAACAAATAGTCTACCACTGAACCACACCCCAACTTCTATGATGCTCTAAACAAGGAAGGAGAAGGACTGACCTAGAGCAGCCCCAAACTAGATGTTGTTCCAGAACCATTTCCTACCAAATCTTCCAGTCTCTGTCTGGAAGTAAGCGTCTGGTGTTAGCGTATACTGCACCACTCATGACAAAAGCGTAGCTCAGGCCAGTGGTGACCACAGGCTCCTCCAGCCCACAAAGGTGGCAGGTTCTCCTGACTTGCGTCTTGAGGCTCTGTTTTGCCACAGTTTGGGTCAGGCTGTGTGTTAGTTTGAGGCTACAAATCTACCACACAGCAACACCTCAACGACAACTAAAAGGTTCTTTCCCTGATAGTCCAGCTAAGAAAGCCTCCAGAGTGTTGTTTCTTTCTCTCATTCATGCGTATGGGTGTTTTCCCTACAAGTACGTCTGTGCGCCACATGTAGCCTGGTGCCCCTGGAGGATAGAGGGGATGTCGGATTCTCTGAGACAGTTGTGAATCAAACCTGGATTCTCTAGAACAGTGCTCTGAACCACTGAGCTATCTCTCTAGCTTGGCCTCCAGAAGATTTCTGAGCAACTAAGACAAGGAGATGGGCCACAGAAAGCCAATCTTAGGTGAGCCAATCATCCACTGGGAGTCTAAGGGACCGACAATCTCCCTGAGCAGGCCCAGTGTGCTAGTGACTGTCCATTAGGACAACAGCCTTGGTCAGAAAAAACAAAACAAAACAAAACATTGTGCAGCTCCACAGCAGCAGCAGCAACCTTGTTTTTCGCTCCTTCCCATTTTATTCTGTGAGAGTATGGCCCTTATGGAAAAATGAAGCTGGGCACCTCTGTCCCACTTCTCCCCAGATGCTCCAGTGTATCTTTAACAAAGGCTCCAGATGAACCACAGACTTCCCCCGCCCCCATCTTCTAAGCAAATGCTCACTCACAAACAGCATCCCTAAAAATCATGCTTGCTCCACAACAGGCTGGCTGTACAGGGCTCAACTGACTACAGCTCCACGTTCCCATCTGGCTGACATCCTCTTTGGTCTATGGCTGCTCTCAGATTCACTGTAGAAAAGATCTTGTTCCTGTTTTTTTATTCTTTTTGTTCATTTCTGTGAGTTTCAAGGAAGAATTAGAATGAATTATGTCTTTGGTTAGCCAGCATTTCCAGAAGGCCTGAGGTCCACTCCCAAGGCCATCTGTAAGGAGCTTTCCAAGTCCAGCACAAAGAACTGGTTCACAGCCACATTCTGAAAGCACAACTGTGTTTTGGGCACACAATGCCTCATTCTCCAAGCTCTATGCCTGCAACCCACTTGAGCATAGAGCAGCCCAGTAAGCAGCAAGCATGATCGCTCTCAAAGTCTTCTGTAGCTGTTCTCCATGACTAACTTCTTTCTTATTTTTGCTGTATGCTTTTTTGGGTTTTGTTTTTGTTTTTGAGTAAGGGTCTTACTCTACACAGACCAAGCTAGCCAAGAACTCTCTCTCTAGCCCAGGCTGGTCTTGATCTCATAGGAATCCTTCAGCCTAAATCATCTTTGCTGGGACTGCAAGTATACATTACCATTATCTAGCTTCAGGTCCTCTTCTCTCATCTCCCCACCCCACCCCCGTGGTTTTACAATCAGCTCTTAAAACTTTTCTGAAAAGGGGAAAGGAGGAACTTATACCACACCCAAGCACCAAGAGCGGCTACAGTCACTTTACTGGCATGTATAAGGATTTCTAACTACAGCAATAAAGGTAATGGCAGTTATTACTAACTAACCCTGAACTGCATCTGGCAGACACCTGCACAGCCACTGTTTGGCCTGAGGACAGTGAGGACCATGAGGCTAATTGTTGTAGAGGTTTTTCCTCCTGGCCCCAAGCTCCTGAAATAATGACTTATGAGACTCAAAATATATTTACAAATACCTAGGCCATGGCCCCAAGCTCCTGGAATAATGACTTATGAGACTCAAAATATATTTACAAATACCTAGGCCATATAGCTAGGCTCTTCTCTGACCAGTTCACAACCTAAAATAACCCATTTATTCTAACTGACATTTTGCTGTGTGGCTGGTTACCTGTGTTAAGGTACCATGCATCTGTCTTCCTCTCACCTTCCCAGGATGAATCTCCTGTGCCAGGCTTTCTATCCCAGAATTCTTTCTGTCTAGTGGTCTAGTGGATGTCCCACCTTCTATTCTACCCTTCCCTATTGGCCACAGGGTTTGTTTGGGTTTTTTTAAATGTATATAATATCCTATTATTATTATTATTATTATTATTATTATTATTTGTATTCCAGCTGTAGCCCCCTCCCTCATTCTCTCCCAACCCCACCCTCTCTCCCTCATCTCCTCCCTGCCCCTCTCCAAGTCCACTGATAGAGGAAGTCCTCCTCCCCTTCCATCTGACCCTAGCTTATCAAGGCTGGCTGCACTATCCTCCTCTATGGCCTAGTAAGGCTGCTCCCCGCTCAGGGGCAAGTGATCAAAAAGCCAGCCACTAAGTTCATGTCAGAGACAGTCCCTGTTCCCCTTACTAGGGAACCCACTTGGATACTGAGTTGCCATGGGCTACATCTGAGCAAGGGTTCCAGGGTATTTCCATGCATGGTCCTTGGTTGGAGTATCAGTCTCAGAAAAGACCCCTGTGCTCAGATTTCTTAGTTCTGTTGCTCTCCTTGTGGAGCTTCTGTCCTCTCCAGGTCTTACTATCTCCCCCTTTTTTCGTAAGATTCCCTGCACTCTGCCCAAAGTTTGGTTATAAGTCTTAGCATCTGCTTTGATACACTGCTGGGTAGAGTCTTTCAGAGGCCCTCTGTGGTAGGCTCCTGTCCTGTTTCCTATTTTCTCCTTCTTCCAATGTCCATCCCGTTTATCTTTCTGAGTGAGGATTGATCATCTTACTCTGGGTCCTCCTTCTTGCTTAGCGTCTTTAGGTGTACAGATTTTAGTATGTTAGGTTTTTTTTTTTTTAATTGACAGGTGTTACTATACACAAGATATTCTCTCTACAACTAGTAGATGAACATCTCACTGCATTTCTGATTGAGTCTTTGCCAGAGAGCCCACTTAGTCAAAAGAGAAGAGAGGAAGAAAAATCCTCTTCAAAATACAAGAAGCAGAAAAGAGCCAGGCATGGAGATGCACATCAACAATCCCAGTATTCAGGAGCAAAATTAGGAAGATCTTTAATTCCAGATCAGCTTGGATGAATTGGGAAGATCTGGCTTCCAAAAACAAAGACAGGGCCCCGTGAGATAGCTCAGTGGGTAAAGGTACCTGATGCCAAGCTTGACAAGTGAACTTGAGTTCAGACTTCAAGCTCTTGGAACTCATATGGTAGAAAGAGAAGGCCCACTACTCTGAATACTCCCATGAATGTATGAATGGTCCTCCGATTTTTTTTTTTCTGAGACAGGATTTCTCTATGTAGCCTTGGCTGTCCTAGACTTGCTTTGTAGACCAGGCTGGCCTTGAGCTTACAGAGATCCACCTGCCTCTGCCTCCCTGAGTTGCTGGGATTAAAGGCCTGAGCCACCATGCCCTGCTGTTCTCTGACTTTCACATGTGCTCTGTGGTACACGCATACCTACACTCACACAAAACAAACCAAAGTCAGAAAAGAGCAGAATGTACACGCATATGATAACAACAGGAAGATGTAAACTCTAGTTTTATAAGGCAATGTGCGCCTTCACTTTTCTGATGATTGAATTTTCTCTCATACAGGTTGGTTCTACAGGACTGTCCTTTTCGGTAGTTTTACATTCTGCTTACGCCTTCTATGTTGATCTTAAAATTCTATTTTCAACAGAGTGGTATGATTTCATCTGTATTAGTGGTCCAATGGTCTTTATATTCATCCCATTCTCACTTGCTTTCTTGGGACTATCTCATTCCTTGTTAGGTGGTGGTATTCTGGGCCCCTCCATCCCACTTGGCATGGCTACTTATCCCAGGTTCTTCTCCCTGTGGAGCTGTGCTATGAATATATCCAAGCATTTGCCTCAGGCCACTGACATGGACTCTGCTCTTTGCTCTTGTCACAACTGCTGTGAAGTAGGAAAAAGTACTGCCATCCTGTTAGAACTATCCAACTGTTCTAAGGGATTCCCCTCAAAAGTTTATTAATGCAATACAGGGAGACATGTTCAAGGACTTGGCTACTTAATGAACCTGAGAAAGTCCATTTCCCACTATTGACACAGCTGAAGGACCAACCATTGCCAATTTCCCTTCATTGTCAGAGGACAGCCAACCTTGCCATGTAGGAATACACTGAAAAGATACCAGGAGATCTGGGCCTCAGAATGACTCACATAATTCACAGTAGACAGTGGACCCAGAGTCTAGCATCTTGTTTCCTGTTAGAAGGAATAAGCCCTTACAGTGTCAGGGCTGGACACTGCTATGTCCCTATGCTCCTGTACCTACATGTTTAGTTCTGCACTTGATGTTTAAGGCCTCCAGAATATGCAGAAGCTGCCAAAAAAGGAAATGGCTTTGCCTTATAGCTTCCTGCTTCCAAACTGCTACCACCTTTTTTCTTTCTTTCTTTAGACAATGTCTCATGTAGTCCAGGCTGGCCTCAAACTCACTATATATTGGAGGCTGGCCTTGAACTTCTGATTCTCCAGCCTCAGCCTTTCCAGTGCTAAGATTATAGGTGTACACCCTATACAATATAGGTGTATAGGTGTACGCCTGGTATACAATAGAGGTCATGGTATGAATGGCCTGCATCATCTGACAGTCCTTTTCCTGGTCATGCATCATACTTTTCACTACTGTGTAGGGGCCCCCAGAGGCAGGCCTTTTCAGTTTCCATCTAATGGATTAACAGAGAGCAATCATGGTTAATGGCTTGTGTTGATGTCAGGACAGCTGGCAGATAAGGGACACATAGCACTCAGAGCCAGGGCCTGTTTTAGAAAGATCCTCCAAAACCGAGCGTGTCTACTTCCCAAGTGAAGGGCAGGCTTGGCCACAGCACACTCTAAGGCTTGAGATATCTAGGGGGTAGGCCAGATGCCACTCACATGACAGTACCAGGGCCTCTGAATGTCTCTCACCCCCAGCCCTGTGCTGCTGTTCCTCCTCCCAGCCCTCACTGTGGGAAAGTTCCGGTCATGAGTGGGCGAGAAGGTTCTCAGTTCCAACTTCCTACACGGAGTTCTGGAACAGAGGACGCTCTGTGCTGGCTCCTGATGGGGTCTGTTTGGAGAATGAGCCCCGGAAACAGCAATCTGTTCCTAGTGCCAGCAATACCCTCACATAACCAGCTCTTCCTCACTGTCTCCAGAACTGGTGGGCTGCACATGAGTACACACTCGTGTGCCCGTGCTTATGTGAGTATGCCAGCACTCAGCCCCTATACAGAGGAGCCCGCCACTGAGGGAGAGTATATTAAGGGTGCCTTTAGTACCACCCTTAGAGACCCTCTCACACATTCTCCATGTCTGCACAGGGAACACAGGATCCAATAGTGAAAGTAAGGTCAGGAAAGGAGCCATGGTTCCTACTGACCTGTGGCAATACTCACTGAGGTAGCCATTGTACCCTGGGGTGGGCTAAGAAGGAAACAGCCAAAGTGATCAACATGATCTTTCCAGCTCTCCAGGAAACTGAGCAGTGCCTGGAAATGGGGACAAGAGTCACCCCCCAAGAGAAGCTGGTGAGCATCCTCAAGGCCCATTTTGCAGAATAGTTGAAGGAGAAGTGGCTCACATTGACAGCCCCGACTGACCAACCCTTGCTCTACGCTGCCCTGGCTATGGCCTTGGGCTACCTCCTTTGGTAATACCTTGTCAATCCTCCTGTCTTCTGCTAGAGCCATACACAACAACTCTATACCTACTCTAACCTTGCCCAAGGTAGCCAGAGAGGGCCATATCCAGCGTTGGAAGTCTGCCTAACTAGCTCTTAACATTTGCAAAGAAAACCCCCACCTCTTAAAGTGTACAAATGTCAGGAACAGAAAAAAACATAAAAGTCAGCCTAAAAAAGACACCCAGAGGGAAGCAGCAGCTAACAGTTACTAGCGAGTACCAAGGTCAGCCAGGATACTTCTCAGAAATAGTAAAGAAAGTCCTCTCTAGGCACACAACCAACCACAGAGCTCCAGCCAAGCCTTGCCAGGTCCCTGTTGCTGGAAAGGGTGCCAGTCAAGTATGACAGACCACAAATTAAAAGCTCATTTCTAGTTTTCATTAGGGATAAAACAACCCTAGCTCTAGGCCAGAACCTTGGTGGGCATGCTCATCTTCTCTGGAAGTACTGATTCAAGACAACTCAGTGAGGAAGACTTACAGCTAATGTATGAGGTAGGACTGTCATCAAAATAATCTACTCATGAGGAAAATAATAGGAAGAAAACACATCTATCCTATAGTATGTAGGAATGAAAAAGATGGAGATCCACACACTCACAGCTATGTTCCACCAGGTACCTCTTTCTACAACAGGTGCCCAGGGAGGCTGAGGCCATGCTGTCTTCTATCACCTCTGAGAAAAATCACTACAAGATATCGAACGAAAGTTTTAGAAAACTGATAAACATGTCCTTACAACCTATAGTAAATTGCTTCAGGAAACTCATCTGTCAGTCTTTTTTTTCTGTGATATCTTCAGATATGCCAGACGCTGAACTACAGCAAGTCGCCCTGCCCAGCAACACGAAGGAACTGGAAAAGGCCAGCAGAGCTGGCAGCTCTGGCTACGGAGCCTGCTTTACTCTCAGACTAAAGGCCAGCTGCTAACCAGGAGAAAACTGAGTTAAAGAAAATATTTGCATGGTCAAGTAGTGCTACTGAACAGAAACCTCTAGCAGCTATGAATGATCAGAGCCCAGGAGGCCACATCTACCAGCTGGAAGAAAGAAGGGACCCACTTATGGTGGCCTCTGAGGACATTGGCTTATAGCTTGTGCTGCACCAACCGTGTTAAAGAAAAGAGAAGGGATGTGGAGGAGGCCCCAGCCTGGTGAAGTATGTATGGTGAGCAAGAAGAGACACTGTCCTGAACACGGGGCCTATGGAAATCTATGTCATGGCCTGGCCCTCAAAATCAGTAAAATACCCATATAATGGTGTGAGTAAGACAGCAGCAAGCAGCCGGGCACAGTGGCACACACCTGTGATCCCAGCACTCAGGGAGGCCGAGGAAGGTGGGTCTCTGTGAGTTCAGGACAGCCTGGTCTACAAAGCGAGTCTAGGACAGCTACAGCTACACAGACAAATGCTATCTCGAAGGGGGGAAAAAAAAAAAAAAAGACAGCAGCAAATACTACCAAAGGTAAAACAAAGGTGGACATTGTTGGAACTGAGAGTTCAAGACTGAACCACTGGGGGAAGGCCAAAATACAGATGAATTTTAGATGTTTTGTTGTTATTATTATTGTTTTTTGGAACAAGGTCTCATTCTGTAGTCCAGGCTGGCCTTGAACTCCTGACCCTAGTGTCTGAAGTACCAGGGTTACAGACATTTATCACCATACCCAGTTGAATTTTAGGTTTTGATAAATGAATTCTATATTTTAAAGTAACCTTTATGGAAGCTGAACATATTCCAATTTATAGTTGGAAAAAATTAATCAAAATGGGCCAAGGAAGGAAGAATAATGCAACCCATTCCTAAAATTTCTAGAGAGTACAAAGATAGCAACAACACGCTCAAACAGTATAAATGCAATAAATACAGACTGATGGCCTAGCTACTAATAAGATTGTAGGCAAGGTATTTTGGGGAACAGGATTTACTTTGGTGCCCTGTTGTCCCATTATTTTATATGTAGCCCAGTGTCCACCTGCTTCTGCCTTCAAGTGCTGGAATTAAAAGGGTACCCCCCCAACACCTTGAGTCAGGCAATATTTTTAAAGATGCAGATAATCTGTACACAGCATAGCAATGGTGGACTAGTAAGATCCCATAGCCTGGTGTCCCTATAGTCATTGTCATACACGTTCACTCTGTGATGTTTGCATGGCAAGACAGCCTAACAACATACATCTTTGATACATATGCCCTTTGTTAAATAATGTGTGACTTCACAGAAGGACAAAGAATTCAGAGAGCCATGAGCAGAAAGCAGCTGGGTGGTTTATCAGTGCTGGCAGAATCTCTCCTTTACACAGACAAGGGGACTCCAGAATTAGCACACAGCCTCACAGAACAGAAAATAAAGGGGCAGATTTCAAAAGAGAAACAGGATCTACAACTGCCATAGCAGGAGGCTGTGGCCAGGCTCTGCAGGGCCTGTGTGGTGGGTACAGAACGCTGTGCTTGGGAAGCCAGACACTGCTTCTTTGAGCAGCTCTGGAGCATTTCAGAAACTGACCACATACCAGGGTATGAAATATGCTCCCAGTAGATGTCAGAGACTGCCACTGCCCCACCAGGCTCTCCCAAGTCAAAGACAAAAAGAAAACAAAGGTCTCACAACAAAGACCTAGACAGAACTGAGAAGACAGGGTTCTGAATCAGCTATCTGCTAGCAGAGAAAAAACAAAACAAACAAACAAACAAAAAAACAAATGAAAAAGAAGTATTGTACCCCAAAAGCAGCAGCAGTATCAAACAGACACTGCAGCCCTGGAAGTCCCTAAGAACTCTGCACAGGGCCCACAGGTATGAGGATCTGAGAGCTGGTGAACAACCTCAAGATGTGCACAGATCCTGGTCTCCCTGCTGCCAGTGCTGAGGCAGCTCAGACTTCCTGTTGCCAGGAAACAGCAACCTTCCTTCCATTCTCACTCTTCCTTGAGACAGGTCTCTCTCTCTCTCTCTATAGTTCTGGATGTCTGAACTTGCAATGCAGACCAGGCTGGCCTTGAACTCACAGGAGATCTCCCTGCCTCTGCCTTCCAAGTGCTGGGATTAAAAGTATGTGTCACTATGCCTAACAACTCTCTCTATTTTTAAACAAACCAACAGCCACAGAGAACTCCCATAGCAAGTCAAACTACTGACTATACAACTAGACAAACGAACCTCATCACTCAGGTGCATCAGCTGTCGTGATGAGACTACCTGTAGGAAATGTATACAGTGTGTGATGCATTGTTGAGATCAGATAGAAGATCACAGTAAATCAGTAACTATCCTGACCTGGCTAATTTTTACGTGGACTTGACACAAGTTAGAGTCATCTGAGAAAAGGGACCTCAACTAAGAAAACGCCTTCATAAGTCCAGCTGTAGGCAAGCCTGTAGGCTTTTGTTTTTTGTTTTGTTTTAGTGATTGATGTGGGAGGGCCCAGTCCATCTTGGGTGAGGCCACACCCTGAGCTGGTGGTCCTGGGTTCTCTAAGAAATCAGGCTGAGCAAGTTATGAAAGCAAGCAATTAAGCAGCACTCCTCCATGGCCTCTGCATCAGCTCCTGCCTCCAGGTTCCTGCCTGGTTTGAGTTCCTGCCTTGACTTCCCTCAAAGGACTGTGATTAGGGATATGTAAACCCTTTCCTTCCCAACTTGCTGTTGGTCATGGTGTTTTATCACATCAAGAGAAACCCTAAGACATATCTCAATAAGTAAGCTCATATGGAGGAGCAGAGACACAGACTCCGCTCACTTGACCTCAGCTGAGTATGTGACCTATCAGTCTTGCACCATTTGCTTCATTTATTACACATCTACTAACACCATGTGATGCTCAGTGTGTTAGCTACTGATCTCTGTGAGCAAAATACCTGACAGAAATAAGAAAGGTAAGATTTGGCTCCTGTTTTCAGGGGGATTTCAGTCTATTGTGTTGGGGAAAGTCATGGCACATGAGCATGTGGCAGAAAGGCTCTTCACATGATGGCTGATGAGGAAGAAGAGACTGTGGCCAGAATCAAAGCAGTCTTTTAAGGCCTTAGTGACTTACTAGCCATACATCCTAAGTGCCCCACAACCTTGAAAACAGTTCTACAAGCTGGGGCTCAATCATCAAAACATGAGCCTCTAGGGAACATTCTAGATCCATGCCATAATACTCAGGAAGGATTTCGTAAATATCATTTCCTTTTCTTGCAATTGAGGCTCACAAGGCCAATGTCAAAGGTCCAACATGTACCCTCCAGTTCTGAAGCCCCTAATGTTCCCACAGAGCCCTTCTTATACATTCCTCTGCTGTACCTTCTTTCATAGGAGACCCCCTCCTTCCCAGTGCCCTCTCAGCCCCTCTGAGACAGTACGTAAAATGGAGAGAGTACGAAGCTGGGCCAATGGGTACTCTCTCACAAAGGCCACAAGTGGGTGCTAGGGATTGTAGTTCAATGAATAGAGTGCTAGGTTAGCACACACAAAGCCCTGAATTTGATTCCCCAGTACTTCCTTATCAGGGCCAGTGGCATGTAGGATTATAATTCCTTCCTGCTCCAGAGGTAGAGGCAAGATCAAGAGCTCAGGCAACTCCTATCCCACCTGGACTACAAGAAGCTGTATTTCAAAACCACCATCACAGTAGAAAGCAACAAAGGCATCTAGTGAAGGAGATGGTTAGACACAATCACGCTCCCATGACATTTCAATTCCTTTTGTGCTGGTGACCTTTGTTTTCTTAGTTCTTTCCAGAATTCTAGTTACAGATCCGTTCGGTCTTGATTTTCACTTCCTATGTAGTATAGCTGCGAAGTATATCCAACAACACCCACACATTAGAAGCTAAACCCACTGATGGTGTGAAAAGGAAGTGATCTATGGCAGAGTTTGAGTAGAGGGGGCCTCTTCCTTCAGCCTAAGGAAGGGCACAGAGGGTGCCATCAGGATCTAGTTAAGGACTTTTGTTTTTCTGGTGCTGGCTGGATCCCTGGGAGACCACTGCAGAGGAAAAGGCCTAGCTGAAGAGTTTGGGCACTGCCTGCCACCCTTCCCTGGGCTTGAGCCCATGCTAGGTTCTAGGGACAGGATCTATGCTTCTTATGGCCTTTGACCAACTGGCTTTCTTTGACCAACTTTAGGAAAGCCAACACTTTGAGCCTACGACTGTGGGTGATTTTTGGCTTTCACCCTTTCCTTTTAAACCCTCTCCCTTACCTTGCACCCCTCCTAACCAACCACATTTGGGTAAGCTTGTTTTTAAAAAGGTTTTACTGGCATATAATATGCATAATTCAAAATCCATCCATTTTAAGTGCACAATTCAATGACCCCTATGAGTGTGAGTGTGCACTATCAGCAATAACAAGAAATTGCAGTGCCTGTGGCCACCATTGGACCGCAGTCCTCTCTAACCTACTTGGTCCTCTCTTGATAGTACTGGTAACACTTGCTAGTTCTAGAGCTCCCTTGACTACCCCCACCATAACCTGGAGACATGGGTATATCCACACTATTTCTTGTCAGGAAGCACGAAAGTATGAAAGCAGGAGCTACGAGTTCCCACGAGAATATGGCTGATCTTCTCAGAGTATACGTGGGCTGGGCCTGTGGAAAGCAGAGCTTCGGCTGTACCCAAGACCACTAACCATATTCCTCATTCTGCAGGAATCCAAAGAACTCTGATGGCAGGCACTTCTGTCTCTCCAGGACGGGGCAACAGGACCATTACAGCCCAGCCATTCTCTCCATGGGACTGGATGCTTAGTAGGCATCAGTTTGCTAGAGACAGAAGCCAAATAGTGCCCATTACTAAGCCTATTACTGAGTTCTGGGTTTCCAGGCAGTACTCGGGAGGATATTTTCATAGCTCTCTGAGTTCAAGGCTAGCCTCATTTGCACAGTGTTCCAGGCCAGTCAGAGCTACATACCTAGACCCTGTCTCAAACAAAACAAACTTCTTTTTCATTTAAGATGAGAACTATGTGTCCAATTCAGGAAGTCTTCCATAACCTCCAGTATTTCAAAGACCAGCCAATTTATAGCTAAAAGCATTATAGCTTATTATGAATTTCAAGTTCATGTTCAAATAATACTCTGGTTAAAGTACTACTATACAACATGAAGGATTAGAACAACAAAAAAAAATGCTGAATGGTTTGGTGTTTGAGTTTGAGTTTGTGTGTGTTTGAGCAGGATCTCACTATATAACTCAGCCTGGCCTAGAACCATCTTCCTGCCTCCTTTTCCCAAGTACTGGGATTACAGGTGTGTGTACTATGCCTAGCTTCACTGACTCTTTATTTTGATCTTCCTCAGCAAAAAAACAGAAGCAACTGCTTCTCCACAGAAAGAGAGAATTGAACACAAATGCTGAACACCTTAAAAGAAGACAGAATGTCTCATTCAACTAAAGGAAAGGCAAGTATAAGGGTTGTCTTCAGCCTGAGACACTTTCCATGCCAGGACAGCCAGACTGCACAGCTAACGAGGGCCTTGTGCTCCCACCCCTTCAGAGAGATCTTCACTGCTCCTAAAAGCAGTGTGGTCGGTCAGCAGGGAATGTTCACTAGTCACTGTTCCCCACTACTTTGTCTCTGTTGGTCTGAAAGAGAATGGCTACCAGAGGCTCATATATATGACTATTGGCCCCCAGTTAGTTGAACTATATACAAGAAGGATTAGGGGGTGTAGTCTTGTTGAAGGAGGTGTGTTACCGAGGTGGACTTTTAGGTTTCAAAAGCCCTTGCCAGGCCCAGTGCTCTCTTTGTTCTTGCTGCCTGTGGACCATGATATAAAGCTCTCAACCACTTCTCCAGCACCATGCCTGTCTGCTTCCACCATAATCCTGGATAACACCCCCAAACAGCAAGCAGGCCCTACTTGAGTGGTTTCTTTTATAAGGGTTGACTTGAACATGGTGTCTCCTCAGAGAAATAAAACAGTAGATTAAGATTGTACCCTGGGAGAAAACTCAGCTCTTGACCCTCTTGGTCTGTGCAAACTCTTCCCACTGTCCACGTACTATGCATCCCTCAAAATCCATCTAGTCTCAGTGTATAATCAGTGAATCTTGAGAGTTTACTGAGTGTTGTGCCCTCCTCCCCTGGTAAACAGGCTCTCCCACCCTCCAAGTCTGCTGCCTCCCATTAGCCCAGGGTGGTTATTTCAGAGTATGTTGCATGCACTTCCCAAGATTGACCAATAAGAGCTAGTTGTCAGAGGCTCACACAGAGCTGCTCCTTCATGCTTCCTCCCTTGCTTGTTCTGAATGCCAAAGATCTACCTGAATTTTAGGATTATTTTTCTTACCTCCCCTCTCTTAATAATCAAAGGCAAGGTAAGTATGAAACCAACATAATAGCTTTCATAACTGGTACACAGTCTCTTTGCCACCTTAAATTCAACTGACAAGTTTACCCTTCAAAGTTTAATTTCATCACATGACTTCTTGCAGCCACATCATGGATGCCTGTGCTGCCGTTTAGACCTAACTTTCTTTCTCTTTTTATGTATATGAGTATTTTGCTTACATGTACACACATGCACCACATGTGTGCCTGGTGCCGCAGAGGCCAGAAGAGGTTGTCAAATGTCTTGAAACTGGAGTTGATTACAGATGGCTGCTAGCCAACATGTGGGTGCTAAAAACTGAACCTGGGTCATCAACAAGAGCAGCAATTTCCCTTAACTGCTAATCTATCTCTCCAGTCTCAGGCCTAACTTTCTACACAGACTGTGGACTCTCATAACTGGCCTGACTGAGTATTTCTAGCATCTAGCAGTTGCCACCAAGGCGCTACCTTTCATGCCTTAACAATATCTCAAAAGATTTCTGCAGGGGCCAGGAAATGCCAGGTACTTGCACGCACAACTGTAACATCTAAGCATACTGCACTAAACTTGAAGACCCAAGAGCTATCACCGATGGCCTTTAAAATCTAACTAACCCTAAAGAGGAGTTAATTCAAGCTCCTTTTTCCTTATTACCCTCCGTTGGGACACATACGGTCCAGTCCCACTCAATACAATACACGCTGAATAACTCACCTGCCACTCATGCCAACAGCAGCCAGAGGATCCACATGAGGCAGCCAGGACACAGCTGTACAGGATGCCTCTGTACAACCTTAGCTATCTGTGAAGGTGCTGGGCATCATGACTGACTGCACTGTTGGAAGTCTTTCAAACACTGACATACATTAGTTTAACAGATTATAAAAAGCGGTATTATTTTGAATGATGCAATAACTGGCAAAGTTCAACTGTTTGTAGTGTTTGTTACTGGGATAAGTAAACAACATTAAGGTACATTAAGCTACGCCTGCAGTGTGCAGGAAAGTTTAATAATTCCCTTGCAGAGGCTCAGGAGGCAGCCGTAGCTTCTACCTTGCCACAATGTCCCTGGAAGCCACAAGCATCATTCTTCAGTCTAAGTAAAAGGGACAATGACTCAGGCAGACTGTAAAGACCAGCTAACGAGCCCACTTGCCTGGACTGTGCCTTCAGCTCTGTGATGTTGTGCAGCAGAAAGAAACGCATAAAGGCCACAAAGCAGGAACAGTAATAATGCTGGTAACTCAGATGTATCAAGAAGAAGCTCTAAAACATGTCCTTTAAATGAAGGGATATAAACCAAAAACAGAAAGCCAAATGCTGAGATTGTTACAATAGATGGTAAAAATCAATCTTCTTGTGAAATTGTAAAGAAGGAAAAAGAAATCTGTGCTAGTTTTTCTGTTCAATTCAAACTACGGAAAGTATGGCCACAGTATATGCTTATTAAGAAGGAAAAGCTTTAGATGTATGTATCTATGTATGTATGTACATATGTATGTATGAGTATGCATGTAAAAAACTATATATACAGTTGGCACTATCTATACTTTTAGTTATCCATAAGGGTCTTGATATGTGTCACCATGCATAAAGGAATTATAAACCATATTCCTACCAAATATAAATATGAATCTTTTATCAGTTTCCTAACTTTCTTCGGCTAACAGCTCTGTAAGTATTACGCTATTCTGTTTCTATTCCTCTTTCTTCTTCCAGGATTAACATCAAGTGTTTCAGCCAGGCAGTGGCATACACCTTTAATCCCAGCACTTGATAGGCAGAGGTAGAGATGGATCTCAGAGTTCGAGGTCAGCCTGGTCTATAGAGCAAGCTCCAGGAGAGCAGGCTTAAAACAAACAAACCAACCAACCAAACAAACACAAAACACCTGTCTTGAACAAAACAAAAATCAAATGTTTCATTTTCTGTCGCAGTTGAGTCTTGCTAGGTGGCGTAAACTGGCTTCAAAGTCAATTTTCCTGCCTCCGCCTCCACCCGCTGAGTGAAGGGTTAACGTTCAATCCTCCACACCTCAATCAATCTGTCATGTCCCCTATCTTATTAACTATATTCTTCATAGCTTTTTTTTCAGTTACTTAACAGTCTTGCGCAACCATAAATAGATATCTAATCTGTTCAAGCAAAGCTTTTTTTAAAGATTTTTTTTTTTGTATTCGCTCTATCTGCATATACACCTGCATGCCAGAACAGGGCATCAGACCTCATTATAGATGGTTGTGAGCCACCATGTGGTTGCTGGGAATTGAACTCAGGACCTCTGGTAGAGCAGACAGCACTATTAACCACTGAGCCATCTCTCCAGTCCTGGAGGAAAGTGTTTAAAGTTCGTGAAGTTGAGGCTAACCTGGGACACACTGAGACTACCTTAGGAAGAAGAAAGAAGAAGGAAGGAAGGAAAGGATGTGTGTGGGGGAAACAGTTGGGAGAGAGGAAGAGCAAAAGAGAAGAAACAAAGAATGGCTGATTTTCAAGAACCGATAGCAATATATTACAAGTGCCATGCAGAACATATAAAAATCTTTTCTGCCAAAATGCAAACCAAAGAATCTAAGTCTCATTAGGTTCCTTGGTTACAGGGATTTTGCTAAGTACTGACAAGCTCCAACAAGCTGTCATTCCATCTGTGGCTGCTAAGATCCTCAGAGAGCACTCACAAAGACCACTGCCATGTGGACTGGGAAAGAAACTGAACACTGCAGTAAGTAGCAGCACCCCCATCCTGCTCCCCATCCTACACATGCTGGGAGAGATGAGAATCCTCAAGACGCTATTGAATCAGATGTTTTTTCGCTTTAGAGTATCATCAGCCTCAGCATCCTGAGATGTTTTGTGCTTGTTGTCTCCATCATACTGAACCACAGGAACTATTCCTTCACCTACAATGAGTTTACATCCCTACAAACTCATCCTAAATTGAAATGTAATTAAGTAAAAACTACAATAAATAGATCTACAGGCATGTCTATCTAGATCTTGCCCTGTGTCCAAACACATACTCAAGTCTTCACTGAAAAGGCCCATCAGAACACCTAGCTATATAGCAACTGTCCTGTGCATCTGTGGAAACACCACTCAGACCCTGCCAAAGTCGCTCTCTCAAACCCATGGTCATCCTGTTCTGTCTTTACCACATTCTCCATGATCACTGCCTGTACTGTACACTGTCCCATACTGGCCCAGGCTCACCGCTCTATGCGCTTCAGCCCTTGGTCAGCCATGTCTCCACATCTCTTGCTGTCCGGCTTAGATATCACCTTTGAAAGCAAAGCCCAAGGAGAAAACTTGGGGGTTATAACTCAAGAAGGAAGCCAGCAAAGAGATGATGTTATTCTGGGTCCCACCTAGCCCCTCTACAGAAGGGCTACCTTTATAGGAAACTGAGAAGCCCAGAAGCATGCCCAAGATAAAGAGCAGGTGCATTAATTGCAGATGTGTCCCCAGCAACTGTCCTCAGTTGTGCTCCTTCACATACCACTCAGGACACTGGCCCACAGCGTTAGCCTCAGGAGTGTAATTCTGGTCACAGGCCTCTCAGCCACAGCACACATTCGTCTTCATACCCAATCTCTCAGGAGCTAAACAACAGTCTACAGAACAAGGACGACAAATCTGTGCTGTTTAAATCTGTGGCAACTTCTTACAGCCAGAAGAACTCTTATGCAAATGTCTTCCTCCCTCCCAGAAAGTATATGCTATCAACTATTCCTTGTCCGTTCCCAATTCTATTTAAATACTTCTCCATTTAAAAAGCAGGAACACGGAGGCCCTGTGGCCACAATAGGGTCCCCAGTCTCACCCCTTCTGTTGCTGCCTTAACCTTCACATTCTGGAGCACGTGCTCTGCTCTTTCAAGTCACCAGTGACTGCTAAGTTATTAAACAGAGGACGGAAACTAGCTCTCAAAGGTTACAAAGGACCAAGTTTTCTCAAGATGCAACATCCAAGGCACATGAGAAGAAAATATGTAAAATTAACCAAAACTTAAAACTTCAAGCTTAAAAAAAAAAAACACAACTTTATGCTTCAAAATACACCATTAAGAAAGTGAAACGAAGCTGGATGCAGTGGTGCACGCCTGTAATCCCAGCACTCCAGGAGGCAGAGGCAGGTGGATCTCTGTGAGTTCAAGGCCAGGCTGCTCTACAAAAATGAGTCTAGGACAGCCAAGGCTACAGAGAGAAACCCTGTCTTGGAAAAAAAAAAAAAAAAAAAGGAAGGAAGGAAAGAAAGTGAAAAGATGTGGACAGTGATGGTGCTCACCTTTAATCCCAGCAGAGAGAGAGGCAGAGGCAGGCGGATCTCTGTGAGTTTGAGGCCAGCCTGGTCTACAGAGTTCCAGGACTGCCAGGGCTACACAGAGAAAGCCTCTCTCAAAAAACAAAGTGAAAAGATGAGGTTAGAGATGGCTCAGTGGTTGAGAGCATTTCCTGTTCATCTAGAGGACCTGAGCTTGGTTCCCAGCAAAACATCAAGAGTCTCACAACTACCTATAACAACTATAGACTATCTGATGACCTCTTCTGGCCTCTGCAGGTACCCAACTACACATGGCACACACACACACACACACATACACACACACACACAAAGACACCCATGCATACACATAAAAATTTTAAAGTGAAAACATAAACCACAAACAGGGAGAAAACCTTTGAAACTATATCTACTAAAGAACGTAATTATAGGATATAAAAAAAATCTTAGAGCGCAATAATGAGAAGAAAAACAACCCAATTTAAAACTGAGCAAAGGAGCTCAATCAAAATCTTTCCAGAACAGATATATAAACAGACAACAAGCAAATGAAAAGTCCTCCCATATCCTGATTTCCAGGGAAATGCACATGAAGCCCACAATCAAAGACCATCTTGGAGGTCAGACAGTTGCTGGCTAAGATATGAAGAAACAAATCAACTGATAAAGTCAGTTTGAAGAATAGCATAGCAGTTTCTTAACAAGTTAATCTACCCAAGAGAGAAGGGATTGGGAGTTTATTGCCATACATGCAGATCTGTTGTGGCAATTTGAATAAGAAAAAAATATATGTGTACGTACAGTTTGTTTTGTTTTGTTCTGTTTTGTTTTTGAGACAGGGTCTTGCTATCCTGGCTGTCCTGGACTCAAACTGGCCTCAAATTCACAGTCCCTGCTTCTGCCTCCCAAGTGCTGGGGTTAAAGGTGCGCATCATCGTCACCTGGCTTTAGGTTCATCTATTTTAATATTTGGTATCTAGTTGGTAGAACTGTTTGAAAAAGATTAGGAGGTGTGGCCTTGTTGGAGATGTGCCTCTAAGGTTTCAAAAGACTCTGGAGATTTCTAGTACTCTCTCCCTGCCTCATGGTTATGGATCAAGATTTTAGTGTTCTAATGCAAGAGAGAAGAATTTTAAAAAAAAAAAATTTTTTTTTTTGAGTACTCTGCCATTCCTTCACTCTGCTACCATGGACTCAATCCTATGAAACCATGTGCCAAATTAAACACTTTCTTTCATTAGTTGCCTTGGTCACTATTTTATCACAGCAACAGAAGAGTCACTAAGACAGGTGCCCCAGATACAACAGAGGAATGTGACTTGTCCTGTAAATAAAATTGCCCCCAAACCCTGATGTGTACTCTGAGTGAATCCCAGCTCCTTAGAATACACAAATAACAGCTCCCCACAGAGGCTGGCACTGCTAAGGAGCCAGAAAAGAGCCAGCAGAGTGATGAAGATGAGAAATGGCCCAGTGGGTTGATCATTTGTAGCACAAGTGCTGTAGAATGTAGCCAAACAGCTCCATCTCCATCAGGTCAGCGCTGCCTACTTAACAGAGGGCACTGAAGGTCCCTGGACCCCACCTGAGATTCCGGCCCCATCCCCAGCCACCTGTATGCAGTTCTGGCCTAATTACAGGTCTCAGGAAGTGCTAGGGTCTACAGGCTGGAAAAAGTTAATGGAAAGGGGAGTGCCATCTATGCGACTATGGGGAAGCCACCATCCAAGCAGTGTAGGATTCTCCAGTGCGGCTGCCTTGGGGTTCCCCAGACCTGTAAGAAACCCCTCAACCAGAAGTAAATAAGTTCAATTCAGTTCCCCAAGAGAAACTCTGGTGGAATAGTATTTTGTTCATTAGAGTGTACACTGCTTATGTCTCCTCAGGACAGAATTCTCAAAACAAAAAGCATGGTGGCCTGAGTTTAGATTTCTAGAACCCACATAAAAACCAGATGCAGTAGCATATGCCTGTAACCTCAGCCCCAGGTGGATGGAGACAGGCAGATCCTGAGGGCCCGATGGCCAGCCAGTCTAGCCAAAAACTAAACTCCAGATTCACTGAGTGACCCTGTCTCAAAAAGTAGGGGGGTGGCAGTGAGATGGCTTAGTAAGTAAAGGTCCCTATCACAAGCTTGGAAGGACCCATGTGGTAGATGGAGAGCACCAACTCTTGGAAGTTGTATTCTGACCTCTATATAGGTGTCAGGACACACACACACACACATGTGTGCACACATTCACAAAATAAATGACAATTTAAGACATTCTTTAAAAGGTGAAGATAAATAGATAAGACCACCAACATAAATCTGTCCTTCACATACACATGCAACAGGTGAGCACACCTGCCACATGTACACACACACACACACACACACACACACACACGAGCTACATATTGTGGCACATACCTGAACGCCAGCCCTCAAGAAACAGAGACAAGAAGAATTTCACAAGTTCACAGCCTGGTCTACATAGCTAGTTCCAGGTCAACCAGAGCTATATAACAAGACTCTGTCTCACAAATAAAAGAACAAGGCTGTTGTGTAAAAGAGCTTCTGCCAAAGCTAGCAATCTGAGCCAATCTTTGGGATACACATAATAAAAGAAAAGAACCAACCCTTGCAAGTTGTCCTTTGACCTCCACATGCATGTTGTACCATGCACACACAAATAAAAATGTGAGGAAAGACAAAATGTCATAGCATTCTAAAATCCAAGGCCAGGCTGCATGCCAAAAGATCAAGAAAGTCACCTAGACCTAAGAGCTGGCCTTTCGCTACTCAAGGCTCCTCAATAGCAAGAAAAGGAGAACGAAGCAATCCTCTGTCACTTCACCCACGTTCCATGGCTTAGAGGTAATGGAGTCTTGGCAAAAAGTTAAACACAGAAGAAGGATGCAGGGACACTGTCTGCAAGGCTAGATGTTCTGTGGCAAGTTTGGTAGAAAAGAGAGGTAAGAAGCAGGCAGCTTTGGGACAGAACTACAGATAAGAGAGTCTTAGAGAACAATGGGGATGGAAAGAACTCACCAATAAGGGCCACATAAGCGCTCCAGGTTGGTGAAGGGCCGCCTAGGAAATGAGATAAAAGGGAGCAGCTATGCAGCCAGAATTTATCCCAGCAGGAGTCAACTGTAGCCTGAGGAACCAGCACAGAGGAGAAAGGAACAGCGGGGCAAGGGCCCCTTGTGAGGAGGGGCTCACAGGTCCCTGGAAAGAAGATGAGCCCCAAACTACGAATGAAGAGTTTAAGTTAGCCTGGATGACTCCATTTTGAAATAAGGAGCCATCTTGAACTCAGGTACCAGGAAATATCACAGAATGTGCACCTGGCAGAAAACAAAGTTAACTCTCCAAGCAATGGCCTCTAGGAAATATTACAGAATAAATGTTTAGTAAAATATAGAGACAATCTCCCTTGGCAATTGTAAACGGTCACCTCTTCGCTACGGCTTTAACCCAATTTTGTAATGTCAAGGCATGAACTCCCTGCTTTCTCTCATGGAAACATGTACCCCCACACACTTGTTGTTATGGAAACCTCCTCTTTACAGTCTTTCCCTTTAAAAACTATGCTCATTCAGGGCTCAGGGTCCCACTTCTCTACTGCTGGGTTAGTGAGACTTGGGTCCCGAGCTCGATTGCTCTCGTAAGAAGGCTCTCTTTCTCTTGCATCGAGTCGTCTCCTGGTGGTTTCTGAGGGTCCCATAATCCTGGCATTACACAACAGGACATGTACCCACAGTTTGTCCATGGTGAATTACTGTGTGAGCAACACACAGAAGGTCAAGCTTCTCACACTTACGGGTTTTAAACTGTCGTCTCATTCAGTGGCCACCTGGAATGAGTAGATCGCCCACCATGGACAAGGCAGCTGCCCAGAGCAGGATCCCAAGCAAAATCTTTGACGCTAAAAAGATAACATCCAAGTCAATATTGTTGGGAAATTGATCTCTTGTGTCTTTCCCCCAAAGTGGTCCGTGGATGATCTGTTTTTGTTTTTGTTTTTAGTTTTTCTGAGTGATTTTCATGTATAGCTAAAATAAAAACCCACTTACAGATAGATGGAAACCAAGGCAAAAGGCATTATAAATTTTATCCTATGGAAAAAGCCACTAAAGCATTTTAAGCTGGGGGGCTGCACAGTATAATTTAAACTACACAGCAAGGACTGATAGGAGATCAGCACCTAGAGACACAGTCTGCCTACATTCCACACATGATGACTAGAATGGGAAGGGCCCACTACTCCAGGCACAGTAGTCTGGATGTCAGCACATGGCCCTTACATCTGGGCCAAAGGCTGGTCTCTAGCCTCTAAGCTACAGGACAAGACAGAGTATAGGTTGCCTGTTCACATCTAACCGAGCCCACAGGGAGAACAAAAAGCACAACGGCAGAAGGACATACGCATCTGGACATGCCCAGGGCCGGCACCCCTACCACCACTGATGATCTCTTATCCTTTTGCCCTTCTCTGGCACTTTCTCAGCTACCTCTGGTTCATTCTTCCACAGACCACTCCTAGGACTTCTTCAGAGTTTGTAACCAACATTCAAAGCAACAATTCCTCCCCTTTCTCAGCCCACACCCTTCTGAATAATTCACATATCTCTTAAGCTTTGTTCACTCAGAAGGAAAAAGGAAATGGAAATAGGCAATCATCCCACAAAGCATAAGTCATAAGATGGATGAAGATTCCAACAACAACAGCAAATCACTGTTGTCTTGTGTTTCCTTACCCCAAAAAACAAAACAAAAATTAGATCTTTATATGTAAAAGTAATCTTTTTTAAATACGCGTCAGAATGTCCTGCTGGAGCTGGGTGGAGTGGCCCACGCCTGTCACCCCAGCAGCTCAGGGACACACAAGCGGGCAGATCTCTGTGCGTTTGAGGCCAGCCCGGTCTACAAAGTGAGTTCCGGACAGCCAAGGCTATGCAGAGAAACCCTGTCTTAAATTTAAAAAAAAAAGAATGTCCTGCTGAGTATGATGCACACACCTTTAATCCCAGCACTCTGGACACAGAGACAGATGGATCTCTGTGTGTTCAAGGCCTGCCTGGTCTACATAAGTAAGCTCCAGTACAGCCAGGGCTACATAACAGAAAGATTCTGTCTCAAAATAAAAAAAAATAAAACAATCCCCCAGAATGTCTTAGCACTCATGTTCTCCCCCAACCCCCATCCAGGCAGGGTCTCACTATATGCCTTGGCTGACTTGAAACTCACTATGTAGACCAGGTTGGCCTTGAATTCAGAGACCCACTTGCCTCTGCCCCTGAGTACTGGACTGAAGGAGTGTGCCACCATGCCTCACTCATGCTTTTTGTTGTTTGTTTTTGTTTTGTTTTTTGAGACAGGGTTTCTCTCTGTAGCATTGGCTGTCCTGAACTAGCTTTATAGACCAGGTTGCCCTCAAACTCACAGAGATCCACCCGCCTCTGCCTCCCTGAGTGCTGGATTACAAGCATGCACCAGCACGCCTGGTTTTACTTATGCTTTTTAAACCTTTCTTCTACCATACTATGTTTTGTAGCCTCTGCATGCATAGGTGTAAATATGCATGTCCACAAATATGAAGGGTCCATAGTACAGCCTTTTCATGACATTTCTATTCTGTGAAACATGCTCCAGAAGAAAACAGGGCTCTTAGTTCAAGTTCCATATCTAATCAATCTGACTTTGTGTCCAGACACAGAAATACTGATACCCCTTCATGTTCATGTTTGGGCAACTGTCCAAGAGCCTGCAACTCATCTGGAAATGTATGCCAATAGCACCTTGGGAACAGGATCCTCTTCAAAGTCACCTTGGAGTGACAATGACCTATAGTGTACATCATACTTAGTCCCAGGGAGTTGCAGGAGGGCTCTCAGCGTCATCTTTAGAACAAGTTTTACCTTTCCATTACATTACTATAAGAACTACCTAATATCATTAACTTACAGGAAAAGATAATTATTGAGAAGCTGGGAGTGGTGGTACACACCCCTAATCCCAGCACTAGAGAGGCAGAGGCAGTCGGATTTCTGTGAGTTCAAGGCCAGCCTGGTTCCATGCTGCCTTTAGGCACTTTACACTCCAAGGAGAGCTGTAGCTGTGAGCTTTGCAGAGCGTTCTCTCTCAGAAAGCATTGCTCTTCCCCAGCTGGTGTGCTTCCTCAGCTCCAGCGCTGCTCAAATTCATGTTCTTTGTGAATGAGGACACCTAACTCCAGCCATCCTCCACTGTGTCTGCCACTCTGGCACAATGTCACTCCTCCAAATGCAAGGATGTAGGCACAGTGAGAACAAAGACTGGTCAGCACCCTCACTGTGACAGCTGTGAGGCTTCCTAGACACATGAGCTATGCATTCATACCCTGGGGTCAGGGAGGTCACATTGGCTCAAGGATGATTACGGTGAAAAGGGAAAGCTCTGGACTCACGCCACTTGGAACTTGGATACAGGTTCTTCTAGTTAGCTGTAGGACCTGCATCTGTCACAATCCTCCACAGCCTTAGGCCAGGAGCACTAACCACAAACCCTGTTCAGAAGAGAGTATATGAAATCTAGCATGAGTCCAGAATGGCATGTGGAATATATGAATCAGATTGCAATGGTAATAGGCAACATTTATCTTTAAAGTAGTTTTCTAGACTCTACAGACATTGACAGCATCTTCTGATAAGCAAAGTTCAAGCCATTCCAAGAGTGCCATGTTCCTGGGGAGTCACGTTTACAGCCCCTCCAGGAGTGCTATATGGCTCGGGAATCACATTTACAACCCCTTCTACATTTTTGAGATAGGGTTTATGTAGCCTCAGCTGGCCTCAAACCAGTGTTGGGATTATAGGAATATATCATCACCCCTGGCCCATAATAGCCATCCCATCCCCTTTAAAGCCTCCTCTCATATAGAAAAAAAGATACTGAATTATTAAATACCTGCAAACTTGTATAGTAGGTTAGAAACCAGATTTGTTTACTCCCCATTTTTTAAAAAAGGATTTTCTTTTATTTTATGCATAGGTATGTTTTGCCTGCATGTATTTCTGTGTACCATGTATGTGCAGTATCCACAGAAGCTAGAAGAAAGCACTGGATCTCCTGGAACTAGAGTTACAGATGGTTGTGAGCCACTATGTGGGTGCTAGGAATTGAATCCAGTTCTTTTAGAAGGACAGACAGTACTCTTAACCACTGAGCCATCGCTCCAGCCCCCAAAATGGATTTTCTTTAATGCATGCACAAAAAATTTTTAAATGCAAAACATTTTAATGAACATTATTTTTCATTTAGAACTATTAATCAAAAAGGAGAAAAAATACATCTGTATTCATATACACAAATATTAAGTATAAAACTTCCCTACTAAAATAATAAGAATTGAAGATAGCTAGCTGCTACCAGGGAGGAAACCTGGACAGTTAAGGTATAAGGAGAGAAGATTTTCCATTATCAGCTTTCTCCTCCCATTTAAATTTTATTTTGTCTGTGTGTGGATGCAGGTGTGCATGCCACTGTGTACATGTGAGGATCGGGATAAAACTTGCTGGAGATCACTCTTTTCTTCCACCGTGGGAAGGATCAACTCAGGCCCTTAGACTTGGCAGCAAATGCCTTTACCCACTGACCATCTTGCTGGTCTTCCCTTTATGTTTTTTAAGTTTTGCACATTTGCTCAAATAATTAGGATTCACCTGGAGACTCGGGAGATAGTTCAGTTGGTAAAAATGCCTGCCTTGCATCCATGAATTTTTGAGTCTGGTGCCCAGAACCTATGTAAAAAAGGCCAAGTATGGTGGCATATCCTTTGTAATCCTAATGCTAGGAGGCAGGACTGATGGATTCCTAAGGCTTGCTTGATAGTCAGCCTAGCCTAATTGGCAAATTCCAAACCGAATGGAATTTGTCAAGAAAGAAAAATGAAAATGTGAAGAAAGAAAAAAAAAAGAAAGCTGGAGCGTTGGCTCAGCAATTAACAGGACTAGTTGTACTTGGTGAGGACTCTGGTTTAGGTACTTTCTCTGCACCCACATGGTGGCTCACAACCATCTGTAACTCTAGTTCCTAAGGACTCCACCACCAGGCACACAATACATGAAGGCAAAACACTCATACCCATAAAATTTTTAAAAATCTAAAAAAAAAAAAAAAAAAAGTGCTGTCACCTGAGGAATAACACTTTACGTTATCCTCCAGCCTCTACACACACATATGCACTCACACATACATGAACACATACAAACACACGCATAAAAAGAAAAACTTTTAAAAGGCTCACTTGGAATGGAAAATATAAAAGTAAAATTAGGAAAACAATATATAATATCAAAAGAAATATTTAGGAATAAATTTAACCACAAAAATTATACAAAAACTGTGAAACAGTGTTAAAATAAATCTGAGACCTAAATAACGGTAAGACAGCCTATATTCATGGACTGAAAGACTAAACATTATTAAAACAGATACACCCCACATTAACCCACATATTCTACAACAGTTCCTGACAAAGTCAGTCTTGTGTTATTTGGAAAAACGGCCAGGACGACCCTGAAAATAACATGGAAATTCTAGGACCCAGAATTGCTAAAACAATCTGGAAAAAGATAAAAACTTTCTCAGACTTGGACTCAGATTTTCTGACTTGGAAGCCTACCGCAAAGCTACAGGATTCAAGACAACACAGCACGGGCACATACAGAACAATAGCAGAGTCAACAGCCAGCAAAAAATACAACCTCCGTTTACAGGCAGGTGATTTTTGACAAGGATGCCAAGATAATTCAATGGGGAAAAAGAAGTTTGTCCAACAAACGAAGCCAGCAAAAATGAATAGCCACACACAAAAGAATAAAGTTAGACCCTGATTTCACAATCAATTTTAAAAAAGAAAAACTTAACTCTGCAAGCCACTGTGGTACATGTGCATCATTCTAGCACTCAAGAGGTAGAGGCAGGAGGGTCAGGAGTTCAAGGCAGACCTCAGCTACATAGTGAATCTGAGGCCAGCTCTGGCTACACAAGACCCTATTTCAGCCTTCCCTCAGTATATAAATTTTAAAAAATCCTGAAATGGATCAAGTATCTAGATGTATAGATAACATACAAAGCAACATATAAAGATAAAAATGCTATGCAGAGAAACCTTCCCTCAAAAAAAAAAAAAAAACTTGAGAAAAAAAAGTCAGTGCACGAACTAAAATCATAAAATTCTTAGTAGAAAACATGGGAATAAAATTTGTTATTTTATTGTTGTTATTATTTGTTGATGTGAATTGTGTCACATATCCCAGACTGGCCTTGAACTCACTATGCACTCTAACAGTCTTAAACTGAAAGGAAACCCCTGGCCTCAATCTCCAGAATGCTGGAATTACAAGGCATCTGCCACACACACCATACACATATACAAACCTCCTCTCTCTCTCTCTCTCTCTCTCTCTCTCTCTCTCTCACACACACACACACACACACACGTATGTACACATCCATACACAGGCACAGATCCCAAAACTTGTGAGGCTGTGAGGCTGAGTGAGTGCCAGGTCAGCCTGAGCTACAGTAAAATCCTGCTTCAAAGAAAAGGAACAAGAGAAGGAAAAAGAAACAGAAGGAAGAAGAAAGGGACAAAAGCCACCGTGGAAAACACAGAAAAGGCTAGGGAGAGGGCTGCAGAGATGGCTCAGAGGTTAAGAGCACTGGCTGCTCCTCCAGAGGTCCTGAGTTCAATTCCCAGCAACCACATGGTGGGCTCAAACCATCCATAATGAGATTTGATGCCCTCTTCTGTACATGCACACAGAACATTGTATACACAATAAATAAATAAATCTTAAAAAAAAAAAAAAGGCTAGGGAGATGACTCAGTAGGTAAAGCACGTGTTACATGAATGTTCAAGGACTGGAGTTTAATCCCCAGCACACATGTAAAAGCCAGGCATAGCAATACATAGCTATAACTCCAGCACCGGGAAAGCTGGAGGAACTGGAGACAGGAAGAGCTGGTGCTGGCCAGATACCCTAGCCAAATAGGTGAGTTACAGATTTAGTGAGATTCTGTTTCCATAAAACAAGGTGGAGAACTAAGGAAGACACCAGCTGTAACCCTCTGGCCTCTACTCACACGGAGAGGGGGGTGACAGGAGATGGTGAACAGAGACTAGGACTGGGTGGACCGGGTGGACCGGGTGGACCAGGTGGTCAGGGCTGCACACTCTGCCAACACCGGGAGGCGGCCATGCCTCCACACTTCACTTTGGTTCACTCTGCACTCTGACCAGGCTGCTGCAAGAAGACAGAAGTATTCTACTGGCTCCTTAGCCCCCCTTTTTTTTTAATTTTTTTTTTAATTTCATGTGCATTGGCATTTTGCCTGCATGTATGTCTATCTGAGGTATTGGAGCCTCTGGGATTAGAGTTACAGACAGTTGTGAGCTGCCATGTGGGTGGGTGCTGGGAGTTGAACCTAGGTCCTCTGGAAGAGCGCAGCTGCTCACCGAGCCGTCTTTTCGGCCCTGCACCTGGCCCTCTAATGAAACTCACCCAGACCTTGGCCTCACGACAACCCTGAACAGCAGACGGGACAGTGTGGGATCTACAGGTGAGAGCCGAAACTCAGGAGGTGAAGTAAGACATGGCACGCAGGACAAAGTGGAACCCAAGGCTTCTGAACCCAGGCCTGACCGAGCAAACGTCTCAGAGACTTCTGCCTCAACACAACCGCAGACTACACCAAGGCCAGAGACTTTTTGACTTCCAACTGTGGAATGTTTCCTTAAAAAAATCCTATTTGTTCTTGTTTTTAACAGCTTTAGTGAAACAGAATTCACATGCCACACAATCCACCCATTTAAAGTGTGTAATTTTAGTATATTCCAGCTATGTGTAACCCTTTACTGGTCAATTTCAGGACATTTTCCTTACCCTAGAATCCCCATGCCTCTGCCATTCCCTAGCCCCTAGCAACCACTCGCCTGCTTTCTCTATGGATTTGCCTACATTAGACATTTCATACTAACGTAAACATACAAAGCAGGTAATCCCAGCACTCAGGAGGCTGAGGTAAGAGATACTGAGTTTAAGGCCAGCCTAGACTATATAGCAAAAACCTATTACAAAAAAATCAAACAAACAAAATCATACATGTGTCTGGTTTCTCTCACTAGGTAGAGGATGATCTTCTTCTTCTTCCTCCTCCTCCTTCTTTTCCAAAATAGAGTCACACTATGTAGGTCTGGCTGTCCTGGAGCTCACCATGTAGACCAGGCTGGCAAACTCACAGAGACTCAATTGCCTTGGCCTCCCAAGTGCTGGGGTTAAAGGCTGTGCCAACGGCACTGGCATGGTTCATGTATATTGTAACAGCAATCAGCAACTCATTTCTGTCCCTATACATACATGCACGTACACACACACCCATGCACACCTCATGGCCTGAGGGGTTGGCAATCTGGGAGAGGTGAAAACTGAAACTCTAAATAGTGCCATCTTTGCAGACACTGGGTCATAACCTTCCAGAGACTAGCCTCATTGTTTACTTTCTTGCACATTTAAACAGTAGAACTTATGAACTGTGACCTTTTATGATGAGAATGAATTTTATTGCTTGATAAACAGAGCTCAGGGCCAGGGCCTGAGAAGGATCCGCGATAAGCATGAGATGCAGTCCGTTGCTGGAGGACACAGAGCACTAGGAGTCTCTCAGAGATGTGTTTCGCTCACCACAGCAGCAGGGCCTGACCACAATCGGGATGTGGGGGTCCATGGAGGCTGGCTCCTCATAGGGGAGCAAAAAATAACCAGGCTGACTAACCACTTTCACTCTGGCATTCCAAGTAACATAGGAAGAAAACAGGCCTGAGTGGTTGGCAATCCTGGTTTCGCCAATGCTTATTCTAAGCTGTGCTTCCTACAGGGCAGGCAAGTACCTTTACCTTCTAAGCCAGCTCTCTGGACCATGTTTCCCTTTCTTAACCATAAGAAAACAAAACAAAACAAAACCTTCTCCAATTCTAGTGGAGAAACTCATTTTTCTGATCAACTATAATCTTTAAAATACAAAGAGACAGATACTGGGAGAACAAATGGCCAAAAGAAGTACAGAATTTAAGACGGCAAAAGACAAAACTGTTAATCATACAATGACTTACTGAAAAACTAGGTACTGTTTCTCAAGGGGTGTCTCCAGGTGCGTTCATACATTTACAAAGCCGCTGAGAGCTTTTTCACCCTCAGGTGAATGTTTCACAATACTCACCAGCAGGAGCTGGCTACATAAATTATAGCACGTCCTTTACGACAGAATACCAGGCAGCCATTTCATCACCGGAAATGTACTGATGATACACAACAACTGCCAACACAGTTGAAGGGGCAAGGGTCATGTGGTGGTTTGAACAAGAATGGCTCCCATTGGCTCATCTTTTTGAATGCTTAGTTACCAGGGTGTAGCAGTGTTTTAAAGGATTATAGGGAATGGAGTGGCCTTTTTGGAAGAAGTGTGTCACGGGGAGGGGGGGGGGGTGCTTTGAGGTTTCAAAAGCCCATGCTAAGCCCAGGCTCCTTCTCGGCCAGAAGCTCTGGATGTGGCTCTCGGCTTCAGCCCCCAGCACCATCTGTGCCGCCATGCCCCATCATGATGTACGCCTCTGAAATTGTAAGAAAGCCCGCTTTCTTTTCTAAAGAGTCACCTTGGATATGATGTCTCTTCATAGCAATAGAACAGTGACTAAGACAGGTCAGAAACATTTTCAAAAGGAAAGGGTAGGAAAAAAGATTACATACACACCATGCACTTTCTAAGTGTCCGTAGGAGAAGGTGGTCACCCGCCTCCAAGGAGCCTGGCTTCCAAGCTTCCACAAGAAACCAGGGAGTTTAACCAAGCACAAGCACCTGTGTGCTTCTCTACCAGGTCACTGCATTATCTCTTTGAAGCTTTCCCCCCCCATGACAGGCTTTCTTTGTCATGTAACAGAGCTCTGGCTGTCCTGGAACTCACTCTGGAGACCAGGCTGGCCTTGAATCCAGAGATCTACCTGCCTCTGCCTCACAAGTGCTCTGTAGAGAGCAATATAAGAAGCACTGGAAAGCCAGGAAGAACACAAGGCTGACAAAGTTGATTTAGTCCTCACTAGCCCCTGGCTACACAAAATACACATCCCCAGAAAGATAACCAAAACTGTCTCCTGATACTGTCAAATGCCAGAGAGTCAAAAATGAGTGGGTCAAAAATCATTCCTGGATGAGATACAGCAAGTGGAAGGGAGAGGGGCTAAGGCCAAGGGGGCTCCTAGTAACTAAGCAGACTGTGGTCCCAAAGCAGAGAAACAAAGTAAAGGGAGGTGAAGAGTCTGAGAACCTGAGAGGCTCTATACACCATTGAAATGGCTGCCATCCAAGCCTGGGTACACCTCACCCCCCACCCCCAAGTGGCAGGGAGCATAGTAGCTCATTTTCTGTGGCGCTGTGATAATGTCCCAATCTACAGTTGCCCCTACTAGGGAGCTGCATCCCTACCCTGCTTTGGCCTATGGAAGTTGAGCCACCAGTTCAAGATGAAGCTTGGCCAATGCTGAGATACGATACACAAACTTTATATCCTACAGACCATCTATAACCTATTTTCCTGCCTTTACTTCAAAACTTGAAGCACCTACCTACAATGTCATGTTCTCCTTACTTTCCCCCCATTCAACTCTGGCCTAGGCAAAATCAGGCCATGAATTATCTCTTGCCTGAGCCTTCCCTCATCAATGCAGTCCCTGCAGTCATTTGCCTTCCAAATTTCTCAAGCAGGCCAGTCCTGTAAATATGCCAGAGAAAGAGTTTAGGTTTTGTAAGCCATGTATCTATCATGACTACTCAAGTCTGCCGAAGCTGCCAATGCAATTAAAAAAGGAATGGTCTGACTGAATAGTGATACAACTTTATTGCCAAGGAGCTGGAGAGTTGGTTCAATGGTTAAGAACACTGGCTTTTCTTCCAGAGAGGAACGGGTCTGACTGAATAGTGATACAACTTTATCGCCAAGGAGCTGGAGAGTTGAGTCAATGGTTAAGAGCACTGGCTTTTCTTCCAGAGAACCCAGGTTCTGATCTCAGCATCCACATGGTGGTTTACATCTGTAACAACAGTTCCAGGGGATCCAGTGCCCTCTGTGACCTGTGAGGACACCAGGCCCATGAGCGGTTCACAGACATACACCCATACACATTAAAATTAAAAAAAGGAATAAATTTTAAAAACTTTATTGGCAAAAAAAGAGCAGGACAGCGGAAAGATAGGAAGTGTCTACTTGTAGATTTTAGCTTCTGATCCCTAGTCTAGAGAACTAATCTGGCCTTTCTTTCTGTTAATCTCATTCATAGGAGATTGTATTTATTTCTGTGTCCAAAGAAACCAGAAGAGGGCATCGGATCCTCTGAATCTGGAGTCACAGATGATTGTTAGCCTCCATGTGTATGCTGGGAACCAAACCCAGGTCCTCTAGAAGAGAAGCCAATACTCCTAACCACTGAGTTATCTCTCTATCCCTTTCTGGCTTTCTTTGAGATGGTGTCTCACTATGTATTCCTATGAGGCCTGGAACTCAGAGATCTGCCTGCCTCTGCCTCTCAAGTGCTGGGATTAAAATTGTATAGCACCACTCCTAGCTTCTTCTTGTTGTTTTTCTTTAAATCACATCTGTGTGTATGTGTGAGTACATGTGTGTGGTTGCACACATGTAGAGGTCGGAGGGCAACTTTTGGGAATCAGTTCTCTCCTTCCACCATGGAGACATTGAACTTAGGTCATCAGGTTTAGCAGCAAGTGCCTTTACTTCCTACACCATCCCACGAAACCTGTTTTAAAGATTGTTGTTTTTCTTTTTAATATGTAGAGTGTTTTTGCCTGCACACATGTCTGTGCACCACACATGCAGTGCCCAAAAAAGGGCATCAGATACCTTGGAACAGCTGCAAATTATTGATCAGGTGCTGGGAACTGAACCCAGGTACTCCAGAAGAATAAATTCTTAACCACTGGGCCATCTTTCCAGCCCTGGAGGTTTTTTAAACATTTATTTTATTTTTATATTGAGTTTTTATTTGTTTTAAAAGAGGAGAAGACTCAGTGACACTGAGCAAGCAGAGACAGTTGGGAGTTCCATGAATTTCAGGCCAGCTAGTGCTATGGTAAAGACCTATCAGATTTTGTTGCTTTTGTTTTTTTCCTGAGACAGCATCTCTCTATGTAGAACAGGTTGGCCTCAAATTCACAGAGATCCACCTGTCTCTGTCTCCAAAGTGCTAAGACTAAAGACACATGCTAGCATAATTGGTTAAGAACCTGACTTTTAAATAACAAACAAACACAGCCAGGCGCAGTGACACATCCTTGCAATCCCAGCAATGGGAAAGGCGGGAAAGGCAGAGGCGGCAGATCTCTATGAGGCCAGCCTGGTCCAAAAATCAAGTCCAGGACAGCCAGGGATACACAAAGAAACCCTGTCTCAAAAACACAAAAACAAAACAAACAAACAAAAAAATACAAACGAGCCAGGAGGTAGTAGCACACAACTTTGATCCTAGCAATTGGGAAGCAGAGGCAGGTAGGTGGATCTCTGTGAGTTGGAGGCCAGCCTGGTCAACAGCATGGCTTCCAGGACAGCCAGGGCTACACGAAGAAACTCAAAACAACGCGCATAGACACACAACTTTTAAAAACTTTGAGACAGGTTTTGTGTGTGTGCGCGTGCATGCAGCCCTGGAACTAGCTCTGTAGCCCAGGCTGGCCTCCAACTCAGAGATCTACCTGCCTCCGCCTCCCGAGTGCTGGGATCAAAGTCATGCACCATCACTGCCCAGCCAATTTTACATATTTTCTTCATGTGTGTGTGGACAAGTGCATGTCAAGGCACTTATGTGGAAGGTAGAGGACATCCGGAAGTCAGTTCTCTCCTTCCACCATGTGGATCTTGAGAATTGAACTCAGGCTTAGTGGCAGCCAAGTTGGGGGGGGGGGGGGAAGGGGGGATGAGGACAGGTGGAAGGGAGAAAGGAAGCGAGAAAGAGAGAAGGGAGAGGAGAGAAGTGGGGAGAAGGAAGAGGGGGTATAGATGGGAGGGAAAGAGAGAAAAGGGAGAGAGGGAGAAAGGAGGGAACAGAGATGTAAGGGGAAGGGGGGAAGGGGAAGATGTGTAACCTGGCGTGCACACACGTGTAGAAGTCAGAGGACACCTTACTGGAGTTGAGTCTCTCCTAGCTGTATGTCGGCCCCAGGGACTGAGCTCTGGTAGCCGTCAGCACGCCACCCAGGCGAGCGCCTCTGCACCTACTGAGCCATCTTGCTGGCCTACTTTTCTCTCTCTTTAAACTACGTTTATTTGTTCACTCTGTGTGTGTACATATGTGAGTGCACATGCCACAGCATGCATGTGGACAGCAGAGGACAAATTTGAGGGTCATTTTTCTCCTTCTACCATGCTGGACCCAGGAATAAATTCAGGTCATCCGGTTGGGTGGCAGTTGTCTTTAGACCTGAGACATCTCTCTGGCCCTCTTCCATTTATTTTCTCTGTCTGATACGGTGTGTCATATAACTCACCTTGAACTTGCTATTGAACACTGAATAACCCTGAATTTATGACCCTCCTGCCTCCAGCTTCTCCAAGTGTTGAGATTACAGGCATGCACCACTACACCTGTCTTCATGGGCTGTTAGGGAATCAAACTGGAGGCTTTGGTCATACTAGGCAAACACTCTACAACTGAGTACATCTTCTACCCAAGCCTGGCCTTCTCCTTTCCATGTTTTTTTGGCACTGAAATACACATACATACATGTAATTGCACATAGAGTAGTTGTTTAGTTTAAAAAGTAATGAATAAGCAATACTTGGGAAGTACTTGTATAGAATATTAAAAAATATTTCTAGAGGGAATGAGGGTGGGGGCTACAGCTGGGATACAAAGTCAATAAACTGTAACTAATATAAAAAATAAAAAATGAATTAAAAAATATTTCTAGTACTGACTATTATGATTTTGCTAACAACCAAAAAAGCTGTACCAAACACTGAAACAAAAACAAAACATACACACGCACACAAACCAATCCAGTGGAACAAAGCAGATGATGCCAGGATCTTCTCAGTATACACACTGTAAAAAGATGAGTAAGCATCTGACATGAGACAGTGAGCACAGGACAGCAATCACACATCACTGTAACTCGTAATAGATGCCAATGAAGCTCACTGATGTCACTATCACACTTGAGAGATCGACAGGCCAGTGGGCACACCTAACACCCAGTAAACGTCAGCCACGGGGTTGTCAGGTCTTGATCACTGCAGAAGCGGACATGGGCAGTGCTACAAGCCAGGTGAGGGGAAATTTTCTAGCAGGGTGGCAAGAGCTGCCCAAGGACAAAGTCCAGGTCAGTCTGTCACAGGGCACAGGGAAGACCTGGGACATAAATTTGGGGGCAACTCACAGGGCCAATAAGAAACATAACATGGCAACATAGGAACCTCAGAGAGGTCAATATCTAAAAGTAAAGATTTTTATTTTTATCTCAGGAGGCAAGAAAGGTAACAGTGGGAAAGGGGTCTCAACACAGTCTGTCTCTGCATGCACATAGCCAGCTGCACATCCAGTCTATTTCCATGAGCAAAGGTTTGTGGCATCCTTACTGGGTACCCAAGGAGGGCCAACTGTGAGGATTTTGTATAAGATCCAGTAGCAGAAGGGTTTTGCTAATAAAAATAGAAATTTCAGCACAGGAACATAGTTCAAGGAATTTTTTTTTTTTTCTCAGTAGCATCAAGGAGTCAAGACACTTAAGGAGAGACTGCAATGGCCAGACTGAAACTGGGCAAGGACCTGTGAGTTTGTGTGTGTGTGTGTGTGTGTGTGTGTGTGTGTGTGTAACTCCTAACCCATGGCCCTTTCCCCAGCACACATATGGCAGAAGCTAGAACGAAATGGGACTCCCTTTTTCTTTTGTTTAAAGACGTGGTCTCATATAACTCAGGTGGCCTCCACTCTCCTACTGTCATCTCCCAAGTGATAGGCAACATATCCTAAAAACCAAACGTTCTCACCGCCAGTGCCACGAATCTCAAGGCTTTACTTAATTCTTCTATTAGAGTATAAGTGAAATTTCACCATTTTCAAGAATAAATCTGAAATAAAGAGGGACATGGCAATTTCCCTCACTGTTTTAAGGTCTGTCTTAACTTCTTCCAATAGTTTACCAAGGCATGTTACTGAGCTAGAAATTCCAAGCTCTCATTGTATTACTTATGCCTTTAGTGTCAAGGTTTATTTTAATAAAGTTGTTTCTTTTTTTAATTATTTTGTATTTACTCATGTTTTTTATTTGTGTTTTGCCTGTACGTATGTCTGTGAGCCACGTTCATGCTTGGTGGTACCTTTGGAGGTCAGAAAAAGGAATCAGATCCCCTGGATCTGGAGTTGCAGACAGTTGTGAACCACCATGTGGGTGCTGGGAATTGAACCCAGGTCCTCTGCAAGAGCACCTAGTGTTCTCAAGCATTGAGCCACCTCTCCAGCCCCAAGTTCCCTTTCTTAATTCAAGGGCAACACTGCAGTGTAACAATGGCTCTGTGAGCTCCACTCACCCTGCCCAGTCTCATCTTCCCCAGTCAGTGCTGTGCTCTTCTGCGGTAATTCATGAGATGCTTGCTTTCCAAAAATACTTTCAAAGCAGCTCTATGCAATACTTTATCTAAGTGTATTGGTTCTTTTACCCTTATAAAGATTTGCTTCCAAGCAGCTACATGGCTCTGTGTGTTTGTAAAGGCACTTTGATCTCAGTTCAGTCCCTGGAATCCATATAGGAAGTAGTGAGAAACAACTCCTAAAAGTTATCCTCTGACCTCTACGTGCTGGTGCTGGTACATATGAAAAATGAAAATAATTACACACACACACACAAATTAAGATGTTTTAAGCCAGGAACGGCAGTGCATGCCAGACAAGATAATGAGTTTGAAAGCTGCCTGGGCTACACAGCAAAACCTTGTCTAAATAAAAATTTTAATATACACATACACACATATAACATATATATATATATGTATTATGTATTCAGCTTAGGCACTCTGTAGCACACAATCTATCCCAGACCCTACCCTGACACCCTGCAACTCAGTAGCAAGAACAATTCCTGACAAACACTCAAACTTCAAGGCATGAGAATTTTACAAGTCTTAAGTCAGAGTCCTCACAACAGAATTCTGAGACCAATATTAGTGTACCCATTTTACAGCCAAGAAACCAAAGGCAAAGGAGACCTTACCTAATACCACAAAGCCAGTAAAGGAGGAGTCATGACTCAAGGGCGGTCAGTCTGGCTCCAAAAACAGCACTCATTTTCACTCTGCTCCAGCCTCTTCCAAGACAGCTGATTAGACCACGAGCCACCTCTCCGTTCCCTCCTCTGCGCTCAGAATCCTTCAAAGACTGGCTCTCCTGACTATCCAGTCACACCTCTCCTTCGTCTAATTCCCTTCCCCCACGCCCGTTGTAAAAAGCGGAGCCGTGGACAAAACCACCTGCTGTTTACAGACTGCGCCCAGGACGCAGTGCTCATTTGCCCTCCCTAGCTCCCAAAGACAAACGTCCGTATTGTCTGCACCACGGGAGGCACTGAAGCCTTGCAACTGTACGTTTTTCTGCAGAGGTCACTGGAGGCCTGGCCAACCCGAACAACACGGAAGGGGGAGGGGGCCCAACCGCATTTTTGCGGCTGAAGGTTGCGTAGCGCCCACAGCAGCTGCGGTGAGCAGCAGCATGGAACACACCCACAGCTGCCGCGCCCGAAGCGGGCAGCTCGTTTTAAAATAAAGACAGCCTGGCCGGGACGCACAGCCTGCCGGCTCGCAGCCTCCACCCACCCCATGCCTGGCAACAGCAGGCGCCCAGGGAGTTCCGAGTCTGGAAGGCCGGGTAAAGGGACCACCCGAGCCTGCCGCAGAGGCCCTGCCGCGAAGCCGGGGCGCACCACGCGCAAGCAAGCCAAGACCCGACCCAGAGATGCCCACCGGCTCCGGGGCTTCACGGACAAAGCCTGGCCCGCAAGATCCTCGCCCGGCCAACACCATCTCGCACCTCCCCGACTACACTGAACAAACGGACGGAGTCCCTGAGCAGGAAGGGCACAGGCACACCGGCTCTGGGCCTGGACACACAACGCACGCAACACCTGTCCTCGGGCTGACTCCACACACCTGTCTGCAGGCCAAGCACCCTCCCATCTCACACCCACCGTCAGGTCCACCGCAGTCCCAACCACCTCAAGCAAAGGGCTCTCACACAACTCTCTCGGGCAGGGACGCACACGCACTCACGCCCATCCGAAGGCCGGGATCGCGTGCACCCTAGGCACCCTCACACCCACCCTCGAGCCCCTTCTCGCACGCACGCAAACCCGCCCTCACACTCCCGGGCCCTCGGGCGCGGCGTCCTCGCGCGGACCCTCCACGACCGTGTCACCTGGGGCCCCGATTCCTAGCACGACCGGGCTGGGGGTGGGGGGGAGCCTCCGCCCGGGCCAGGCCGTGGGGCCGCAGCGAGGCCTCTCCGCCATCTTCCCGGCCCGCGCCGCCCACCTCCCCGCGCTCTCACCAGCCGGCCCTGCTCCCGGCGCGCCGCCGCAGCCCCTCATCGCCGACCGCACGCCGCGCCCCAGCTCCCGGCGGCTCCCGGCCGCCGTTGCCGCCGCAGCCAGCGCTCCACGTCCTGGGTCTCTGCCGCTGGTCCAGTGCGCTGCGGCCGCGCGTCCCCCGTCACCAAGCGCAACCCCCCGCCTCCGACTCCGCCCCCGCGAAGAGGCTGGCGCCGCCAGGGGGCGCCGCCCGCGAGGCTGCAGTGCGCCTGCGCCACCGCGCAGCCCCCCGGGAGCCCACAGCGGAGCCTGGCCTCTGCCGGAGGCCACGCCCCCGGTGCCGCACTAGCCGGGTTTTGCTCTCACCTGTGCCCGCCCACTTCTTCCGGTCTGGGTCACCTCAGGTGTGTCCTGAGGTGGGTGTGGCGGGATCTTACCAGTTCTAACCCTGCTGGGGTTCCTGTACGTGAGGTTTACCGCTTCCCCGACTCTGGAAAGGTAGCCATTGTCTAAAACGTTCTGCGTACTCCATGTTCCTAACGCCCCTTTATCATTTTCCTCCTTTGATCCCCTTAACGATTCTCGCGGCAACTCAGATACAGCCGTAAATGTGTAAATGTTGTTCCCTTTCCTATTTTTGTTTTTGTTTTGTTTCATGTGAGCTGTGTATGAAGCATGTGCGTGCACGTGGAGAAGGACTGCTTCTTCCACCATGGGTTCCAGGGATGAAACTCGCATCCTCAGGCTTGCGCAGTGAGCAGCACTTTTACCCGCTGAGCCATCTCCATGGCCCTTTAAAAATTATTAGTTATTTATTTTTATTTGAGACAGGATTTCATATGGCTCAGGCTGACCTTCAGCTTACTGTGGAGCCATGGATGACTTTGAAATTCAAATCTTCCTGTCTTCATCTCCCCAATGCATGGACTACAGACATGTGCCACCATATCCTGTTTATGCAGTGCTAGAACCCAGGGTTTTCTGCATACCAGGAAAGCACTTTACCAAAGGAGCTACATCCTAAGCTGCGTGGGTTCTTTTGGGGTTGTTTCTTTTCAGATGAACTCTTGCTATGTGTGCCCAGGCTGCCCTCAAATTTAAGATCCGCCTTTTACGGGTCACAGGTGCATTTGTAACCCTTCCAGGCTTTGCTATCTTCAGGGTGTTTTTGCTAATTTGGTGTGGTTTGGTTTTTCAAGACAAGGTTTCTCTGTGGAGCCCTGGCTCTCCTTAATCTCAATCTCTAGACTATGCTCGCCTTGAACTCACAGAGATCCACCTGCCCCTGCCTCTCAGTGGTGGGATTAAAGGTAGGGGCCACCACTGCCCAGCACCAGTTGTCTTTAAAAAAAAAAAGTATTACTGGGGCCTAGAAAGATGGCTCAGCAATTAAGAGGGCATACTACTCTTACAGAGGATTTGAGTTTGGTTCCCAGCATCCACATAAAGTGGCTCAAAACCACCTATAACTTAAGCTCCAGGGGATCCGTGCCTTTAGCCTTTGCATTCATGTATACAGACACATATAGTTTTTTTTTAATTATAAATATAAACCTTCAAAATACACTACTTATTTTGTGTATATGTATGGCTGCATGTGTCAAGGCCTACATGTAGATTTCAGAAGACAACTTAAGAGAGTCAGTTCTCTCCTACTGTATGGGCCTTGAGGATGGAACGCAGGTCATCAGGCTAATGGCAAACTCCTTTACCCACTGAGCCATCTCCATCTCTTCATTCCTAGTTGTACTTACATTCCACTTGCAGCCACATAAAATGGCCCAAAGCTCTTCCAGGACCGAGCGGCATTCTGGCTGTGTCCAGACCCTGCCCTACAGTCATTAGGAAGAGTTCAGACCCTTCAACACCTTCCACGGCTGCAGGCCCATACCCTGTGGCTCTCCATTATGCTCACACTTAGCACTGCCTTGCCTAGTGATCTCATACTGCACACTTATATATAGATAAGGGCTTCTGTTATGTCTCCACCCCCCTCAGCGATGCCGTTGGAAAGAAGCATTCTATATATTGCACAAAGAAACACACAAACAGCAAAGGTAGCTGAGCAAGGCAATTTGCGTTTGCAAAACTAAATTAGGCTAGCAAGTACACAAGGGCAGGAAGTCCCCTTAGTTTTTATCCTAAGGCAGATGGTGACTGTGTTGAGCCTTTTTCCTATTGCCTGGGGTCACCTCATAGTCTTTCCTAATTGACTAGTTTTAAAAGAATCAGCATGAAGTAAATGAAAGGAGAGGGTAAGGTGGTGGCAGCTACAGATCATGTAGTTTGGGAATTGGAGGAGGGTGGGAGCTCTGTGTATGGAAACATTTGACTAGGTAGGGGAAAGTAAAAGGTTTGAATTTCTTTACACAAAAGTGTTAGAGTGTGGGTGAGAGATACAGAAGATTGGCCCTTGGTGAGCTAGTTACCTTTGATAGGGGAAAAATATGTTTTTCTCATTCACTGATCTGAAGTAAGCTGACCTGGATGAAGCTCCTCCTTGCTGCTGAAAAAAAAAACATTACCAGCATGGCTGACTGGATTCCTTTTGAATGTTTTTTGTTTTGTTTTAATATTTTTGAGATGTTTATTATGTTTGTTTCATGTATATGAGTGTTTATCTGAAATATGTCTGTGTACCACATTCTTGCAGTACCTATGGAGGCCAGAAGAGGGCATCAGATCCTCTGGGATTGGAGTTGCAGACAGTTGTCAGCTGCCATGTGGTTGCTGGGACCTGAACCCAGGTCCTATGGAAGAGCAGTGCATGCTCTTAACTGCTGAACCATCTCTCCAACACCCACTACCCTGCCACCACTTCCTTTTAAGTCTTTGATCACAAACTTAAGATGAACACTTCATACTCCCAAGAAGTCTTGCATTTTTCTTCGGGGGACTGTTTCCCACTTTCAAAAAATGGCTGTTTCCTAACTTCTCAGACCCCTTTAGTTAGGCCTCCTATTGGTGACCTAAAATCTATTACCAAACAATTGGACTTGCCTCATTCATCTCTGGCGGGCCTCCCACTTTCCCTGTGGAAAGCTTGATGGCTATTCTGCTCATTTTGAAGGTTGGACTTGAAATAATGATATGTATAACAGATACTGTATGAAAGAGGTTTATTGGATAGAGAAGAGAGAGTGAGACATGATGGGGAAGGGAGGGAGTTCCCCAGCAGGGAAAGGGGAGACAGCAAGAGCAAGAGAGAGCAAGAGAGGAGACATAAGAGGCAGGGTCCATTTATAGCTCTGCCTAGCCGCGCCTGCCAGGTGCGTGTACCTGGCCAGCAACACGTGATGACATCATATATTACTAGGCAACCTAGAAGCAGGCTGCCTAAATACTAACAGGACTAGAGGTCTGGACTCATTTCTATCCCTTGAATTTTTACAATTTTCAGGAACATTCAGATATATGCTAACTTTTTTTTTTTTACTGTATTTCCGTGCATGGGTGTTTTGCCTATACTCTGTCTATATACTATACTTGTGCTTGGTGCCTATGGAGTTCAGAAAAGTGTCAGATTCCCAAGGATCAGAGTTACGGAATGGTTGGGAGCCACTATGTGCTGGGAAACTAATGTGGGTCCTCTGGAAGAATCGCCGGTGCTCTTTAACAGCTGAGCACCCTCTAGCCCCTTTAACATTATTCTTTGTAAGGACAAAATGCCTCCTTTACTTCCTGCTTTATTCTTCCTACCATACTCTTACTCCTTTTGTGACTGTGTGTTCTGGAAAAACATGCCTATACCTCGATATCATCTTGGTTCAGTCTTTCCTTGTTCTGTAATTCCATGGACATACTAGTTGTTGAATACAGTGCATTCTCCTGTTGTCATCTTTTTATTTTCCTGCGAGGAGCATTCAACACCTTGTGGTTGAATTGCCTTTGTTGATGGGAGTTCTGGTGCTTAAATTGTCAAATTGGGAGGATTAGGAAACGCCTCAATTCTGGGCATGGTGGCACATTCCCTTAAATCTCAGCCCTTGGGAGGCAGAAAAAGAGGAATCAAAGAGGTCAGCCTGATCCACCTAGTGAATTCTAGGCCAGCCAGGACTGCCTAACATGATCCTGGCTTAAGGAAAGGAAGAGGAGAGGGAGAGAAGGAGGAAAGTGAGGAACAGGAAGTAGTGGTGGAGGAGGATTTGCCCTCTAGGGCATTAGTGAACCTTATCTTTGGGAATTTCTGCATAAAAAGGGAGAAAGGAGAACTCTAAACGAGTTACGACACATCCTTGTTTCTGCTTCCTGATGAACGGAAATGTAAACAAGCAGTTTATTCTCCTTGCACAAGGCCAAGCTGTCCTACCCCCACACGCCCAGCCCCAACTTTACTTTCACACTGTGACACCCTCTCTCCCTTGAGCTGCTTCTTGTCAGTTACTGGGTCACAGTGACAAGAAGACCAATGCAGAAGCGCTGAGTGTAGAGGTCCAGGGCTCCCAGGAACTGACCCTGTCTGTGGTCTGCATATGATCCAACAGGATATCAGTTTGAACTGAGGCCACGAGTAATCACAACACACAGTTTGGGAAAGTGACAAGTGTGTCTTCTGCTGGGAGGACTTCTGGTGGGAGAGGGATTGTATGACACCCACCGTTTGCACTTCACATTCCATATGACTATAAGGAAGGTCTCAGATCCTGGATGAGGGTTTCCTTAGAGGAAGGTATAGAACTATGTGTTCATTGTTTTTTGTTTGTTTGTTTTGTTTTGTTTTGTTTTGATCACTGTTACAAAATAACTGATATAAGGCATGGTGGTACAAACCTATAATCCCAGCACTCAGGAGGAATCACAAGTCCAAGGCTAGTCTGGGGTACACTGTAAGACCAGCCAGTGATAATTAACAAGTGGCATCTCAAACACAGGAAACAAAAATCTGACATAAATCCCAACCAGCTCCTAAGAATTTATAAGTACACAAAAAGCAAAATAAAAAGGAGACCGAAATGTTTAAGTCAGAACAGCCTAAGGGGGGGCGTTGGAGTTGATCAGCAGGTAAGCGCACTTGCTTCTCTTACAGAGAATCTGGGTTTGGATCCCAGCACTCACAACCAGCCCAGCTCCAATTCTATGGGGTCTAATGCTCTCTTCAGGCCCTACAAGCACTCTGCACATGTAGTATACAAGTGCAGGTTATCTATTAATTCACGATGTTAATAATTTTTTTTAAAGAAAGGGACATTCAGTTTGAGGATTTTTTAAAAAGGTTTACTTATTTATTATTTATACAGTATTCTGCTGGCCAGAAGAGGCCACCAGATCACATTATAGATGGTTATGAGCTACCATGTAGTTGTTGGGAATTGAACTCAGAACCTTTGGAAGAACCAGACAGTGCTCTTAAACCCTGAGCCATCTCTTCATCCCCACAATGTTAATTTTAATTGATTGTTTTTATTTTACTTAAAAGTGTTTCATATAGTGTATTTTGATCATGTTTCCCCTCCCCCAATTCCTCCCAGATCCTCCCCTCCAAAAACAAGAAAATCAAAACAAACAATAAGATGAAAGATAATAAAACAAGGCAAGAGGTGGTGGCATATGCCTATAATCTCAGCAGTTGGGAAGCAGGCGCAGGCAGAGCTGGAGTTTGAGGCCAGCCTGGTCTACAGATTGAGTTTAGGACAGCCAAGGATACACTGAGAAACCCTGTTTCAAAAAACAATAAATAAATAAATAAATAAATAAATAAATAAATAGAACAAAGAGCACCATACATATATACAAACACAAAAGAAAACCACACACACTCAAAAAGAAAAAACAAAACAAACAAAAAACAATACAGGCTCTTTTGTTTTGGCTAACTACTCCTGGGCACGGAGCTAGCCTGGAGGGTTGTTCATATACCCAGTCACACTCCAATGATGAAAACTGATTTTTCCTTTTCTAGCAGAAATTCAAATGTCTTCTTGTTTAGGAATGAGACTTTGCAACCACTTCCCCTTTCCTGTCCTGGGATTTTTGCCCCCCTTGACAGACCTTGTGCATGCTGTAACCATCTCCGTGAGGTCTTATGTGTATCAGTCCGGTTGCGTCTGGAAGATGCTGTTTCCTTGGAGTCATCCACCACTCTGGCTCTTACAATCTTTCCATCACCTCCTCTTCCACAGAGACCCCCGAGCCCTGAGGGTAGAGATTTGGTGAAGACATCCCATGTAGAACTGAGTACTCCAAAGTCTCTCACGCTCTGCAGTGTTCAGTTGTGGGTCTCTGTGTTGATTACTATCAACTGCAAAGAAAAGCTACGCTGAGTGATGCATTGATCTATGGGTACAGCAATATGTCATTGAGAGTCGTTTTATTGTTCTGTCCCTTTGGCAGAATAATAGTATTATTTTGTTTTGTTTTGTTTTGTTTTGTTTTCTATTCGACCTATCTAGTCTCAGCTTCTTGGCTACGTTAGCAGTATCAAGTATAGGTTCCATTTCATGGAGTAACCCTCAAATCCAATCAAAGAGTGGTTGGTTACTCTCATAACTTTAAACCAGTATGTATCACAGGCAGATCACTACTGTAGGTCATAGAATTTGTAGCTGGCTTATACTGATTTTCCCTTCATTAGTGTGCAGAGCACCTTCCAGCACTGGGAGTACTGGTCAGTAGCGGGTGAAGACTCTAGTGGGCCCATATGGGGTTTTTGTTTGTTTTTGTTTGTATGTATGTATATTTCTTTGTTTGTTTGTTTAAGACTGGGTTTCTCTGTGTAACAGCCCTGGCTATCCTGGAAATCACTCTGTAGACCAGGCTGCCCCCAAACTCACAGGGATCCACCTGCCTCTGCCTCTCCAATGCTGGGATCAAAAGAGTGAGCCGCCACTGCCTGGCTCCGTGTGTTCTTTTCAGAAGTCCTTTAGTATGCCTTGTCCCTCCCCATACTCCCTCTTTTGCCCTCCCATCTCCCTCCCCATTGAATCCTTCTAGTTCCCCACCAGAAGTCCTCGGTAGAGACGTGTGTGCTTATTCAGATTGAAACACACAGATTGAAAGCTTACACACTAACATGTAAGAGAACATATTATATTTACCATCCTGGATGTGGATTACTTCACTCGATGAATGACCTGCAAATGTTATGATTTTGTTTTTCTGTTTTTTGAAGGGTTGTTGTTTTTTCTTTGTTTGTTTATTTGTTTGTTTCATTTTTTCAAGACAAGGTTTCTCTATGTAGCGTTGGCTGTCTTAGACTGGCTTTGTAGACAAGGCTGGCCTCAAACTCACAGAGATTCGCCTGCCTCTGCCTCCCCGAGTGCTGGGATTCCAGGCCTGTGCCACCACGCCCAACTAATTTTGTTTTTCTTAACAGCTGACTAACATTCCATCTTTAAAGAAGATTTATTTACTTATTATGTATACAATGTTTTATCAGCGTGTACACCTGCATTCCAGAAAACGGCGCCAGATCTCATTATAGATGGTTGTGAGCCACCATGTGGTTGCTGGGAATTGAACTCAGGACCTCTGGAAGAGCAACCAGTGCTCTTCACCTCTGAGCCATCTCTCCAGCCCCAATATTTTTTAAATGTACCACATTATCATTATCAATTCACCAACTGATGGACATCTAGGCTGTTCCCAATTTCAAGCTATCATGAATAGAGCAGCAATGAACATGGATGAGCAGATATCTCTGCAGTAAAATGTAGCATATTTTGGGTATGTGCCCAAGAATAGCACAGCCAGATTTTTTTTGAGGTAAATCGATTTTTGGCTATTTGAGGAACCCCTACACTGATTTCTATTGTGGCTGCATCAGTTTGCACTTCCACCAGCAATGAATACGTAGTTCCCTTTCCTGGCATCATTGTCGGCCTAAGTTGTCATTTTTATTGATCTTAGCCATTCTGACTGGGGTAAGATAAAATCTCTAAGTAGGGCTTGGTAAGGTGGTATACGCCTTTAATCCCAGTACTCAGAGGCAGGTGAATCTGTGAATTTGAAGCCAGCCTGGTTTACAGGGCGAGTTCCTGGACAGTCAAAGATCTGTTACACAGAGAAACCCTGTCCCAGGTTTTAAAAAAAAAATCTCTTAAGTAGTTTTAATTTATATTTCCCTGATGGCTAGTGATATTGTACATTTTTTAATGTATAAAAAATCATTTGTATTTCATCTGTTGAGAACTCTCTGTTTAGTTCTATATCCCATCTTTAACTGGGTTATTTGTTTTCCTAATGTTCCGTTTTTTGAAGGGAAAATTGCAACAACTGTGATGTATTTCTGCACACGTGACTAGAAAAAATAAAAAAGAGAACTGGACATGTAGCGCAGAGTTCCCAGGAGGTTCCAGCCTTCAGAAGAACTGTGTGTTCACTTGGCGTTAGTCCACGCGAATTTAACACCCCCTAAGTATCCCACAGGCAAGACCATCCCTGCCATCTTGGTGTGGCCTGCATAAGCTCTAGCTTCACTCATTGACCCCCCCCAGTCCTCCCTGCAGGAATGTGGGACCAAGGACCTCAGTCAGGCCCACTGCTCCGGCAAGAACTGCCTCCTAAAAGTATCCCGACCTGTCGTGCCAGTGAGCACAGCACTCTAGGAGGATCCAGCCCTACCACCATCCCAGCAGGAACTGTGAGCCCACATGGCTTCATCACTGCCATGGTGAGGGCTGTATGACTAGGAGACTCCAGCCCTGCCTGCCTAATGAGGTCAGCATGCCGGCTAAGGCTCTTCTACGACCATACCTACTGGAGACACAATAATAGCCCACTCACTGAACTCTTGAAAAAATGGAAGTTGTTCTGAGAGAAAGTAGTGGGACTTAAATAATAAATAAATAAATTTCAGCCAAGCACGGTGCTATTGTGCCCTCGATCTCAGCACTCAGGAGGCAGAGGCAGGTAGATCTCTGAATTTGAGTCCAGCCTGATCTATATAGCAAATTCGAGACCAGCCAAGACTACACAGTGAGACCCTATCTCAAAAATAAAATAAAGAAATTTAACCATTGACATATCTCCAGGTGTGAGTTGGAGTTCTAGCCTGGTCTACATAGGGAGTTCCAGGACAGACCCTTTTTGAGGCAGGGGATTAAGCATGTTCAAAGAAACTAAAATCTCAAGAAAACACAAACAGGTAAATGAAATAAGAAAGTGGATATAAAATATGAATGAGAAATTCAATAATAAATAGAAATACTGACCAAAAAAATGGAAATACTAGAAACAAAACACATAATACAAATTAAAACTCTGTGGCACATGTCACCAATCAATGAGAGACCAGAATATCTGAGTCTGAAGGTGGAAAGACTTGGACATCCCAACAAGGACAAATGAAGTTATGAGTTGGAGTTTCAAGACATCCCAGACTCTATTAACAGACCAAACTTAAAAACTGTGTGTATAAAATACAGGTGAATAATATAATTCCAAAGGTGTAGAACACATACTCATATAAAACATAGCAGAAAAATGTCCCTCAACTTTACATATCTATCCAGGCACATAAAGCATTTAGAACCCAGGATTAACAAACAATTTTCTCTTATTAAATTATAATTACTAAATGATATAAATATTATCACAATTAATTGTCACTATAAACACAACTTTTTTTTATGTCTATTGAAAAGGAAAAGAGAAAAGACCCAGCCCTGAATATGGTAGTAAACCTCTATAATCCCAGCATTCAGAAGGCAAAAACTGGTAGGTCTCTGTGAACGCGGGGCTATCCTGGTCTACATGGTGAGTTCCACTGGCCAGAGCTACATAGTAAGTCTTCTGGTGTGGGCGGGGAGGGATAAAATCATGGATTAAAAACAGGCCCGTCAGAGCTAGTGATAAGGCTCATTGGGTAAGTGCACTTGTTGCTTTTACAGAGAACCTGATTTCAAATCCCAGCATCCATAAGGTGGCTCACAACCATCTGTAACTCCAGTTACAAGGCATCTGACATGCACTTGTGTGTACCAGGCAGGCACATACTATAATACAAAACACATAAAACAAGATAAATCAGTCTATAAATAATAAATAAATGAAATTATAGAGACCAGGTGTAGATGACTTTAATCCCAGCACTTGGGAGGCAAGAAGAGCTCTGTGAGTTTAAGAGCAGCAATGTCTACTTAGTAGTGACTGCTGGGCTGGTCACGGCTACAGTAAGACCCTGTTTCAAATAAAAGTAGTGTAATAGAAAAAAAAACTAAATTAAAGATTCCATTTCACCCATGTCAAACCGGCTATCATCAAGAAAACAAGCCAGGTGGTGGTAGTGAACACCTTTAATCCCAGCACTCAGAGGCAGAAGAGAAGGGACCTCTCTGAGTTCAAGGCCAGTCTGGTCCATATAGTAAGTTCCAGGCCAGATAGAGGTATGTAGTGTGACCCTGCCTCAAAAAAAAAAAAAAATGGGCTGGTGAAATGGCTCAGTGGTTAAGCACACCGTCTGCTCTTCCTAAAGGACCCAGGTTCTATTCCCAGCACCCACATGGCAGCTCACAACTGTCTGTAACTCTAGTTCCAAGGGATCTGACACCTTCACATTAATGCACATAGAATAAAATTAAATTATTTTTTTAAAAACCTAACAATAGACTGGAAAGATAGATATAAGTGCTGGCCAACTAAGCCCTAATCCCTCTAATCCCTCTTGACTGAATGATCGAAGGAGAGAACTGACTCCTGCAAATTGTCCTATGCGCGCGCGCTCTCTCTCTCTTTCTCTCTCTCCCACACACACCAAGTAAAAGCAGGTTTTTGTTGTTGTTGGGGTTTGTTTGTTTGTTTGTTTGTTTGGAGAGAGGGTTTCTCTGTGTAGCCCTGACTCTTCTAGAACTCACTCTGTAGACCAGGCTGGCCTTGAGCTCAGAGATCTACTTGCCTCTGAGCTCTGGGATTAAAGGCGTGCACCACCACAACCTGGCTAAAAGCAGTTTTTAAGAGAAAGATGTATAATTTTATTTAGCATCCATGACGGTGGAACAAAGACACAACAACAGGACCAGCTGAGAGCTCACTTCTTGATCCACAAGCAGAAGACAGCACAGTGAGGATGGTGTGAGACTTTTAAAACCTCAAAGCCCATCCCCAGTGACACACCTCCTCCAACAATGCACATCTTCCAACTCTTCCCAAACAGTCCCACTAACTGGGGGCCAGGTATTCAAACATATGTGCCTAGGGGGTCATTCTCATTCAAAGCACCACAATGTATATATGTGTGTGCTTATTGTAAACTTATGTGTCCCATATGTATGTAGGTGTTTGAAGAGGCCACAGGGCATAGGATCCCCTGGAAATAGAGTTACAAGCAGTTGTGAATTGCATTGCCTAATGTGGATGCTGGGAACCAAACCCTGGTTCTCTGGAAGAGCAGTAAATTGCTCTTAAAAACACAAACCATATTTTGGTTTTTCAAGATAGGGCTTCTCTATGTAAAAGCCTTGGGTGTCCTGTAACTCTCTTCGTAGACTAGGCTGGTCTCAAACTCACAGAGATCCACCTGACTCTGCCTCCCAGAGTACTGAATATTTTTTTATTTATTATTTATACAGTATTCTGTCTGCATGTGTGCCTGCAGGCAAGAGGACACCAGCTGTCATTATAGATGGCTATAAGCCACCATGTGGTTGCTGGGAATTGAACGCAGGACCTCTGGAAGAGCAGACAGTGCTCTTAACCTCTGAGCCATCTCTCCAGCCCCCATATATATATATATATAATTTTTTTTAAGAAAGAAAACAGGCTGGAGAGACAGCTCAATAGTTAAGAGAACCTAAAATAACTTCTCTGGCCTCTAAAGGTGGCATCCACACACATGAGTACACACACTCACAAACAGATAAAAATAAATAAATCTTTTTCTGGTTTTTGTTTTTGTGTTTTCAGACAAGGTTTCTCTGTGTAGTCCTGGATGTCCTGGAACTCAAAACTCACAGAGCTCTGCCTGCCTCTCCCTCCCAAGTGCTGGGATTAAAACCATGTGCCACCATGCCCAGCTAAAATAAATAAATCTTTAAAAAATAAAACAAACAATAGCAAATCTTGGGGAGGCTACGGAGAAAACAATCACGTATTCATTGTTGGTGGGGCTATAATCTGGAGGTTTCTGAAAACCAACCAACAAACAAACCTAAAAATAGAAGCACCATATGTCCCAGCCCTACCACTTCTGGGTATATACCCATAGTACTGTATTCCCTACTACAGAGCTTTTGTTCATACATTTTTGTTGCTGCTCTAAACACAATTAAAAAAAAATGGATTCTGCCTAGAATGTCGTGATGAATGGATAATGAAAATGAATTTTATTCAGCCATAAGGGAAAATGACATCAGAAAATGGTTGGAACTGGTGTCTTAATCACTGTCATGTTGCTGTAAACAGACACCATGACCATAGCCACTTTTACAAAGGAAAGTATTTAGCTGGGAGCTTGCTTACCGTTTCAGAGGCTTAATCCATTATCATCACGGTAGAAAGCATGGTGACAGGCTTGCAGGTAGGGTGCTGGAGAAGGAGCTGAGAGCTACATCCTGATCTGCAAGGAGAGAGAAAGAGAGACTCTGGCATGGGCTTTTAAACCCTTAAAACCCACCAGTAACACCTTCTCCAATAAGGCCACACTTCCTAATCCTTATGATCCTTTCAAGCACTGTCACTCCCTATCGACTAAGCATTCAGATGCATGAGCCTGTGGGGTCCATCTTACTCAGCCCGCCACAGCTGGCAAACACAATACTAAGTAATGTAATCCAGACTCAGAAAGACAAACACCAAATGCTCTCTCTCATATGCAGATCTTAGCTTCTGATTTTTATATATGTACCTCCACGTGGGAGTGAATTTTATAGATGCCAGGAGACTAGAAAAAGAGCCATGAGCCAGGAAAAAGAGGTTGTCAAGGAGAGGAGTAAAGAGGGAAATGAAACACGTGATGTGATGCTGGGGGGTAAAAGAGTTTTGGTAGGATTTCGGGCCGGGAGATGCAGGCGATGAGAGGCTGGGGCTGGAGCGTCAACCAACACCTAGTAGGTGCGACAGTGCCATCAAGAAACCTGCTTTGTACGGCAAGAACAAAAAAAAGTTTTTTTTAATGCTGTGTGTCGTGGCTTATACCCATAATCCTACCACTCAGAGGCAGAGGTACGTGGATCTCTGTGAGTTCCAGGCCAGCTGGCGCTACACAGTGAAGAACTGCTGAGAGATACCCAGATGAGACAAGAAGACTCTCAGACAGCTGAGACACCTCAAGGGAGCAGAGACCAGCTCATCTGGCCGCCGGCAAAGGTCTCAGACCAACCAGCCCAGCCACCCGGAAGGAACACTCTCCAGTCTCCTGCAGGCTATGCGCGTCTCCAGGTTTCCAGTTTTCACACTCATGCTGGTGTGGCGCTTTGGTGATACAGCTGTCTTTGAATCATTTCTGCCCCTGTAATTAACTCCTTAGCTGTGTTCTTATGAGTAACCCTAACAGAACCCACTGGGTCACCAGGCTGGACTTGGTGGAAGCCTTACTTTGTTGCTGGTTCCCAACCTGGAGAGAGTAGGCATTTTACTTCTCTTAAAGGTGACCCAGGACACTTCCTTAAGTAAGTGCTCTGCCATTCTTGCCCACTCCCTGGGGAGCCACCTGGGGAGACTAATTTCCACGGTGGCACAGCTATATAACGATGGCAACCTGGGTTACATTAGTGTTCCTAGAGAGGCACCCAGGGTCACTGCCCACTTTTGTGCAAAGTTTCTTATGGGCTATTATTTTACTGCATCTATCCAGGCCTACATTGAAAAGGGGCAAAAAAAAAATTCAGCATAAAGACACAAAATAAATGTGCAGTTTGGTAAGGAAGTTTGAGTTGAGGTCAAGGTGTGTGTTCAAAAAGGAGCTGTCACTGCTAACATGAAATCTGTTTTGGGACAGTAGGAAAAGTGTCCTGAATGCAAGCTCTCGTCCACCAAGGCTCTAATGTGTGAAAATAAAAATGTATTTGAACACAAGTAGACAGGATAAAAAAAAAAGCATCTATCTAAAGGGGTTCTCTCCTCAGAAAGTGTTTCATCAGGGTGAGCATGAGAGGTCCACAGAGGTTGCTACCTCTGTGGACCAAGAGGCTCGGCTTGGAAGCTGGCAATGGGACTCTACAGCGGTACTGGCTTTAAAGGCATGAAGATGCAAGATTAAGGGGGATCATGGAGTCTTGCTGAAGGGGCTCTAGCTGGCCTGAGCATGGCAAACACAGCTCTGGCAGGTTTTGCCTTTCTCCTCCATTGCCTCTGCCTTGCTAAAAACTGTTAGATTATGTTCCTAAAGCCTGCCACCAAGGTCTATTCCCCTATTTGGCCACTTGCTCCTCCTGAAGCTGACTACCAAGGGTGACTACCTAGGGTGTTCACCAAGAGAGGACGGAGGTATAAAGTGGAGTCAGCTGAAGAGAAAGCCTGTGTGCGATAATTTCTGTTCCACAGCATAGTCCTCAATGGTGAGTGCATAGTTTGGTGGTTATTTTTAAGGTGAATCAGTCCCCATGACTTTAGAGAATGACTGTCACCTCCAGATGCTCGCTGTGACCATGGGCTGGTCCTGCGCCCATGCCCCAGTCTAACTCGCCATGAAGACTAGGCTGGCCTCAGACTCGTGGGGAAGTTCTCCTGCCTCTGCTTGTCAAGGGTTTGGGTTTACAGATGTATGCCACCACCTCCCTAGTTTACACTGCTGCTCTCGATGTGTGCTTAACAGATTTCCCCACTGTTTTAGAAGACAATTCTATTAATCACATGGAGAAAATGTGGGTGGTCAGGTTCAGCTGTTGGAACCAGAGCAGACTCCTGGGAGCAAAAGCTCACTTCTTTGCCATACCTGGAGCAGGCTTGCTGCCTCCACTTTGTTAATTTTGAGGTTGAAGGTGGGTGGAAATGTTTGCAGATGGTGCTGTCACATATTCAGCTGTCTTCGCTGTGAATGAGAATAGATCACAACTACACATGGCTCTCTTTGAGAGGTGGAGATAGGCAGAACTAAGGCAGGGTCTCAGGTCCCGGAGGCCAGTATCAAAATCATTGTGTGGTGGAAGACCATCCTCTCTCTCCACCTCCCAAAGGCTGGGAGCACAGGTGTGCATCACCACACCCGGCCAAACGAGGCTCCTAACAGCCAGAACCAGCTGAACCCGTTCCTTAGGAGAGAAATGCAAATTAAAATCACAGTCAGATGAAAGACCTTTACATGTCAACACGACAGGAAAAAGCCAGCAGCGGCTGCTTTTGTCCTTTCCCTGCCACTTCGCTATCCCAGGGCTTGGAAATCCAGAACCCTAGCGCACACACACCTAAAAGCTAAGATTGTCCTAGATATCACCTGAGAACTACGGCCTATAGTTCCCCGGTTTGCTGTTGTCCATGTAACTGATGTTCACACCATTGTATTAAGGCAATGCCTTGATCTAGGATTTTCTTTTGTGCTCTGACTATAAAAGTTCATGTGACCACTTTAAGATTGGCACAGCCTAAATCTATGTTCCCAGGCAGCGGCCACTCAAATTTGACTCAAAATAACCTCTGTTACTTCCTTTGAGGCAAGAGCTGTGCTTTGCATCAACGCTTCCCGTGAGATCAGTTCCCTCCACACCCCTCGAGGAGCTTAAGCTGGAGAATGGTTTTAATTTACTCGGCGTATTTCCAAAACACAAGATTCACAGAAACACAACGCCAAACAGTGTTTTATGGTTGTACATGCTCTGTGCCACTGCATTCGTTTCTCCCCTCCTTTCAGCCATTCTTCCTTCCCAAATAAAGCTTAGATGCTTTTCCTAAGCCATGTGCTTGAGGGGAAAAATGTGCATAAGACAAAACTCTCTGGCCGAAGGGTGTCTAGCAGCATGCACAAAGGCTCTATTCTCTTCAGCACCACATAAACTGGATGTGTGCTATAATCAAGCATTAGGGAAGATGAGACAAAAGGATCTTAAATTCAAGGTCACCTTTGACTACATAGCAAATTCCAGGCCAGCCTGGACTACATGAGACCCTATGTCATTAAGAGAAGCTGTTTTCATCAGGGTATGTGGTGCTTTGAATGAGAATGACCCCTAGGCTCATGTATTCCACTGGTTCCCAGTTGGTGAAACTTGGAAGGGTTAGGAGGTATTGCCTTGTTGAAGGAGTCACTGAGAGAGGGCTTTGAGATTTCAAAAGCCTGCACAGATCCAGTCTCTCTCCCCCAAACCTCCTCTCTGCTTACAACTTGCAGGTCAGATGTGAGCTCTCAGTCACTGCTCCAATATCGGGCCAGCCTGCCACCATGACAGTCACAGACTAACCCTGTGAAACTGTAAGCAAGCCCCCAATTAAATGTTTTCTTTTGTAGGAGTTGCCTTGGTCGTTATGCTTCATCACTGCAACTGAGCAGCAACCAAGTCAGAAGTTGGTATTAGAAGTGGGGTATTTCTGAAGTTGGTACCAGAAGTGGGGTATTTATGTTACAGGCCCGAACATGCTGTTTGGTGGAGAGATGTAGAACCAACTCTTTCCCAACTCTATCTCCCACTCTGTCTACCCTACTCCCAACTCCCTCCCAGATATCCTCCTAACCCCAATTTAAGAAAGAAGTTAGAACAATGGAAAAAGGACATAGAATGTTTCATATTCCAATATCCCCAAAGACTGACCACATGAGGTCCCTCCCTAGCCAATGTTACCCACTTACAGAGGTTCCCTTAGGGGATGCTGAAATTGGATTTGTGAATGCTCTCCTTATTAGTTTTCAAGTAAAAAGTCTTAAAAGAACTTTAAACCTGTTCTAGATAACTCATTTGGAGTATCAAACCAATTGGATCAATTATCGGGCCTCCAGGTTTATACTTGGGGTGAATTAATATTAATCCTGGATATTCTTTTCTTAGGGGAAGAAAAGATGATTGTTACAATAACTTTGGCATCACTTGGAAGAGAGACCACCTAGCTGGACCTAGAATCCTGGCAGTCAAGGCTAAATACCCTAGCTAGGATCCCGATAGGATAATGCCAGAGACTCCACTGGGAATTTATGAACTTATTGTTAGGGAAATAAGAAAAATCAGTTCCCTGATGTCAGACTATTAAGCCTTTTAATGCTAAACAAGGGAAAGATGAAGGTTTAGCTGAATTCTTTGTTTTTCTGAGGCAAGGTTTCTCTGTGTTGCCTTAGTCCTGGAACTAGTTTTGTAGACTAGGTTGGCCTCAAAAGTCACAGAGATCTACCTGCCTCTGCCTGGCTTCCCAGCTGAATTCTTAAAGGACTAAATGAGAAAATATTCTGGATTAAAACTGGAGGACTCTGGGGCTGGAGAAATGGCTCAGTGGTTAAGAGAACGATCTGCTCTTCCAGAGGTCCTGAGTTCAATTCCCAAAAACCACATGGTGGCTCACAACTATCTATACTGGGATCTGATGCCCTCTTCCAGCATGCAGATGTACATGTAGATAGAGTACCCATAAAATAAATAAATGTTTAAAAAATACATTAAAAAAACTGGAGGATTCCTTTGGTACAGGATGTTAGAGTTACATTTTGTGACCAACAGTTGGCTAGACATTTTAAAAAGTTACTAAAGATACAAAGTTGGAAGGGTAGAGAACTTAAAGATTTGCTTATAGAGGCCCAGAAAGAGCATGCATGAAGGCACGAGGAGAAGCAGAAACAGAAAGCTAAGATCACATTCTCCTCTGTGAGCCAAATGCCCCAGAAACAAGAGCAAGGCTTAGGATCCCCACAATGTCACCATCATGCCTTTCTGGCAGGGAGGCTTACAGCAGACCAGGAAAGGAGGAGAAGCAATAAGGAGAGGAGAAAACCAATGTTTCGAATGTGGAAAGGTGGGACACTTTAAGAAGTGTCAATACTCAAAATGGAGAAATGGTGATTACCCTCATAAATTTTAATGACGATTTGGGGAAGGGAATCAAAGGCTCTATTTTTTCCACTGAAAACTCATGAGAGCATTAAAAGATAGTTCCTAGGGAGGAAGAAATTATATTTCTTGTTGATTCAGGGATATTCCATTCCTGCCTAAACATCTCCCAGAGCTGGAGAGATGGCTCAGAAGTTAAGATCTATAGAGAGATCTGGTGCCCTCTTCTGGTGCACAGGCACACATGCAGGCAGAATGTTGTATAAATAATAAATTTAAAAAAATAAATAATAAACAACTCAACCTTTCCCCAGAAAAACTTGTAGTAACCAAAGTGAAGGGAGAATTCTCTCTTCCACTTTTTGAAAAAACTACAATCAACTTTCAGTCTAGGCAAATAGTAACACAGCTTCTTTGTGTTCCAGAAGCAGGAACCAACCTATTGGAGAGAGATTTGATGTCCAAATTATGAACTGGGCATGGTGGCACACCCCTGTAATCTCAGCACTCAGGGAGGCAGAGGTAGGCAGATCTCTGTGTTAGAGGTCAGCCTGGTCTACAAAGTGAGTTCAGGTCAGCCAGAGCTACACAGAGAAAACTGTCTTGAAAAACAAACAAACAAAAAATTGGACTTAACCTAATTCAGGATAAAATTAAAGTCTCCCTGCATTCAATGATTACCTGGGCTGTAAAATAAATCAAACCTAATCTTTGGGCCCAAGAAAAAAATCTATGTGACTTGCAGGATCCTCCCATCTAAATCAGCTCAAATACCCTGTGGATGTGGTTAAAAAGCACTATCCTATCCTATTCCCTTAGAGAGAAGACTGGGGCCTAAACTTCTCATTGAGCTCATAAAAGACAGACTTCTTAAGCGCTGTGTATCCTCCTCCAACACCCCAGTTCTTCCAGTCGAAAGGTACAATGGTTCCTGTCAATTAGTCCAAATCTAGCAATTAACCAAATTGTCAAAAGTAAACACCCAACACATAGACCCTCTTTACTAAGACCCAGTAGTGGTTCAGGGGCACAGATCGAAAGGATGCCCTTTAGGCTTGCCCCATTGGAGCTGATAGCAGAGACCTTTTTGCCTCTGAATAGGAAGAACCCATTCTTTTTTAAGATTTATTATTTATACAGTGCCTGCCTGCATGTGTACTTGCATGCCAGAAGAGGGCACCAGATCTTATTATAGATGGTTATGAGGTACCATGTGGTTGCTGGGAATTGACTCAGGACCTTTGGGAGAATAGCCAGTGCTCCTAACCTCTGAGCCACCTCTCCAGCTCCAGGAAGCCGCCATTCTTGGAGAAAGCAACAGTATTAACAGGCTTCCATAATTCTCCTAATGTGCTTGGTCATATACATGAACACATGTTGGAGAAATTCAGCCTCCGTACCCAGAGGTGCCTGGTGATCTCCTATCCGGGGACCACCACAGAGAGGTTATCTTATAGCCCCCCTGGCAGTTAAGGGTTGTGGGTGTCAGAAGTATGTAATTTGCATAAGATGAGGTTATATACTTGGGGAATGAAGTCAGTCAAGGCCAAAGGTTAGGGCCTGAGAGAACCAGCTGGGCCTTCTAGTGCTGTGCACTCACTGAGCCAAGTGTGGTGCCATCCAGCTCTTCTGCGTGCAATAGTAACTGCTACACAGGCATGCATTTCTTCATGTTCATTTTTAATTTTAATATGACTAGCAATCTCAATTTGTATGGCTTCCTAGTATTATTTCCTTACCTGATTTTCTGTTTTGTTTTGGATAGGGTCTCATGTAGCCTAGGCTGGTCTCGAATTTGCTATGTAGCTAAGGATGGCCTTGAACTTGTTATCCTCCTGCTTCCCTCTCTGGAGTGCTGAAGTGTGTCAATCAAAATGCCCCGATTTTAGTGCTAGGGATAAACCAAGGGCAAGCAGTGCACTGAGTCACGCCTCCATCGCTGCAGACTTGACATTGGGCTTCACAGCCTTTTAACTGGCTTCGTAAAGCTGAAGGGAACGGAGTATAAGAATTAGCCACTGCAAATACAACATTAATGGCTTATTCATACACCTTCCAGTAAAAAAGTACACTAGAAAGAAACATCATCAAGAACCACCCGTATTTGCACGGACACTGGGACCCATGGCATGGTGGGTGTGCAGGCTGGACTCAGGCAGCCCTGAGGCCAACTGGTGCCCATCCAACCACGCCTCACTGAGAAAGATCATATGGAGTTGGAGAAAAGCACAGCTTGCTCAACTTCCCAAAAAAAGGTAGATTCAGAGTCTATTTGCTCTCAGTTCTGAGTGGAGGTACCTAACCTCCCAGGATAATCCCAGCAGACAGTGAAAAAAGGCAATACAACCTACATCCCCCCACCCCCCCCAAAAAAAACCCAGTAAGAAACAATTCACACAAGCGTGTAGACATTCTTAAACAAAACAGGAGTCATAGTAAAAAACAAAAAGTAAAATATGAAATGTTTTTCAAAACTTTTTTTTTTTGAGTCAAGGTCTGTGGCTGATCTGGAACCTCAAACTCACAGAGATCTACCTGTCTCTGTTGCTCAAGTGCCTGGCAAAACACTTAAAAAGGAAAACAGGGACAGCACTTCTTTAAAAAGAAACACCTAGTAATAAGGATACCTGGGGTCCGTGGTAGTGTTGGCAGAAGAGAACAGAAATTACAAGGTCTGTTCACTGCGCATGACTAATTCAGTGAGGAACAAAAGAATCTTCATATTACAGCCACCAGGACAACCTCCAGTAGCAGTTTTACCCTTTGTAGCTGCCCTGGCTGTCATCGTGGGCACTAAGCTCTGGTTACCACAGCTGGCCGCACGGTGTTGATGACTCTGTAGCCTCCACTCCTTGCCTCACGGTGGCTGCCCTCCCCCGAAACTTCCGTCTTCTCTGCCCCTAGAGAACCTATATTTAGTCCAGCCAGCCACTGGCAGAGCCACCGCGGTCCCCAGACTATCCACATGCTTGCCTTTTGTGGCCATATCTTGTCCTTAGCATCAATACCCTCAAAGGTGATAAGCCAAATTCCCAGGATCTCTGGGCTTCTCTCCTACAGTCACCAGTGAAAAATGTGTCATTATCTTGAAACCTCCCATCAGCTGTTCTTTAGTGTTGAAACTCAACCCTGTGATAAAAACCTGAGCTCAACCTGATGCTAAGGTGGCCTGCTGTGTTGAGTCAGTCAAGACCCTGGGCCCAGGGGCTGGGGTAGGTAGACACAACAGGCCACATGGCCCCCAGCCTCCTAACATGCAGGTCTGTTAGTTTATTTCACTTTCATGATGCCATCCTACCTAATGTAAAACAAAGTTTCTAAATTGTTTTCTACATTTATCACATTAAAAATGTCTGTCTTGAAAAATCTTTTTGATATGAATTAAGTATCTTTCAGATCCGTCATTCAACGGTGGTTTCTCGCCAACACGAGTCACATGATGTTGAGTAAGGGGTGACACCGCGCTGCCAGCTTTACCTCCACACCCCTGGCATTTACAGGGCTTCTCCCCAGCTTGAACTTTCTGATATTCCATGGATTGTGAGGAAGTGCTAAAAGTTTTCCCACATTCATTACAATCCTGGGACTTTTCATCACTTCGTATTGTCCACTGCAGAACAAGTTTAGCACTGTGGCTGAAGGTCCTGCCATGCCTCTCTCCAGGGGACAGACGGCTGGAGTCATAAACAAAATCTGGGCCACACTCAAATTCCTGTGCATTCTCTCCCATGTGAATCCGTTGGTGCTGAGTGAGGGCTGATCTCCGGCTGAAGGCCTTCCCACAGAGACCACATTCGTAAGGCTTCTCTCCGGTGTGTACGCGCTGGTGCAGGGTGAGCTGGGAGCTCTGAATGAAGGCCTTCCCACACTCAGTGCACTGATAGGGCTTCTCCCCCGTGTGCACTCTGCGGTGCTGCATGAGCGTGGAGCTGCGGCTGAAGGCTTTGCCGCACTCATTACACACATAGGGCTTCTCCCCAGTGTGAATCCTGACATGCTCAGTAAGATGAGAATTGAAGCCAAAGGCTCTTCCGCATTCACCACACACATAGGGCTTCTCCCCAGTGTGAACCCTGTGGTGAAGAAACAGGCTGGAGCTCTGACTGAAGGCCTTCCCACACTGACTGCATTTGTGGGGCTTCTCTCCCGTGTGAATCCTCTGGTGCTGAATAAGGCTTGCATTTCGACTGAAAGCCTTTCCACACCAACTGCATCCATGGGGCTTTTCTCCCGTGTGAATCCTCTGGTGCTGAGTTAACTGAGGACTCTGGCTGAAGGCCTTCCCACATTCATTACACTTGTACGGTTTCTCTCCTGTGTGTATTATACGATGTTGAATAAGGCTTGAACTTCTACTGAAGGCCTTTCCACATTCATTACACCCAAAAGGCTTTTCTCCAGTGTGAATTCTCTGATGCAGACGGAGATAGGAATTGAGCCCAAAAGTTTTCCCACATTCATCACACTTAAATGGTTTATTCCCAGTGTGAATTCGCTGGTGAAGAATAAGATTTGAGCTGTGAGTAAAAGCCCGCCCACATGGACCACATTCATAAGGCTTTTCCCCAGTGTGACTTCTGCGATGCCGACTTAGGTCTGAATTATATTTAAATGTTTTATTGCATATGTCACATTTAAAGATTCTCTGCCCTGTTTTATTTCTTTGAATTGTAACAACACTTTGTCTGTCAAATGCAGAAGTCCGGGCGTTTTCTTGACGTTGTTCCCTACAGACTGTAGAGTCCTTTTTAGCCACTCTCTTTGAACTATGATTAGCAGGGCTCCCATGGTTCCCTTCTCCCTGACCTTCATGGTCCCAAGCTTCCTGGGACTCAGATGTCTCTGAATTAGCCCTTGGGAATTTTTGTGATATTAATTCTGGGTTTTTTACTTCTTCTGAACATTTCTTGTTTAAAATGGATAGCTCCTTCTCAGTCTCAATCTCAGAATCTGTTAAACAGAAAGCACAAATAAATGTCTAGAGAAACCCTTGTCAGCAGAAATCTCAACTTACTTTATGTTTCCATAAGTTATTATGTACCAGGTGTGAAGACACACACCTTTAATCCTGGCACTTAGGAGGCAGATGCAGGCAGATCTCTGACTACAAGGCAAGACCCATCTACACTGTAAGTTCCAGGACAGTCAGGGCTACATAGAACCCTGCCTCAATAAACAAACAAGAATAAAGCTATTAAGCAAAAGACAGATCTGTCAGTATAAAAATAGACAGAATCCAGAAATAAAGACAGTCAGCTAGCAGACTGAAGACAGAGGAAGAGGAAGCCAGGCAAACTGCCAGTGCTACACGGCGAGATCAATTGATCCCACAGATACAAGGCCAAGCACGTTCTTGGTAGGGAACACAAGAGGAAGACAGACACAGTCTCTGGTCTCAAAAGAGCTTATGTTCTATTCCGGAAGACAGACAATGACTTTTTGTTTTGTGTTTTTGAATCAGAGTTTTGCTGTGTAGCCTCTGATGTCTTGGAACTCATGATCCTGTCACCGAGTGCTGGTATTAAGTCACATGCCACCATGCTTGAGTTAGCAAGTACATTTTCAAATACAATTGATAGGTCATGTATCATGGGCTCCTGCTCAGTCGTTGTGGTCAAAAAATCCCAAGAGGAAGAATGGATCTGAAATGGTTAAGGGTGCCAGTCAGCAACGGCCACTGACACAAATGCCGGACTATGAGGGAGAAGGTGCTGAGTCCAAGAAGAGCTGCCACCATGGACAGAATAAGAAATAAGTGGGTGGCAAGGTGGCAAAGGGACGGGCACAGAAGGCTGAGAAGACTGGACTTGAGAATCAATATAGTACACACCCTTGGTCCCCAAATTACTCCTTAAGAATTTATCCCAAGGATCAGAAGCCTTCCACTGGGCTCTGCAAGCATCCCGTGAATGTGCACGAACACGCACAAACACACACACACAGTAAAACAAATCTTTTTGAAGAAGAATTTATCCTATGTGAATGCTCATATGCATCAGATGAATGAGTACAGCACTAACTGGCATGATTTTCACAACTGTGGGGAGATGAGAAAGGACAGATGTTCAAAACCAAGGCAACTGTCTAAACTCATCTCTACTCAGACAACAGAATACCTTGCTATATAGTAGCAGAAGAACATATAATTAAAGGAAAGTCCAAGATATATTATAAAAATGAGTAAGTTCAAAAATTTGATGTACAGAATAAACCAAATTTTACTGGAAAAAAAATACACATCTATGCTTTTTTTCCTTAAATGTTCAGTGCAAATTGCTAAAGCCATCTGGGTGTGGCCATATCTCTGAGGAAAATTTAGGAGTTTGCTCTGTAGACCAGGCTGGCCTCGGACTCACAGAGATCCACCTGCTGTCTCCTGAGTGCTGGAACTAAAGGCATGTTTCCTCACTACCTGGCTGAGGAAAAGTTCTTAATTACTGAGTCAGAACTGAAAAGTGGGTGTGGTGGTACATACATGGACTCTTAGCACGTGGGAGATGCAGGCAGGAGGACCAGGAGTTCAAGGTTCTCCTTGGCTCTAAAGCATGTTCGAGCCCACAAGACACTGTATCTCAAAATCAAAGTGGGGTCTGCCATATGGCTGAATGTGTAAAGGTGCTTGTGGCCATACTGGAAAACTTGAGTTTGGAACCTACTCCAGCAAGCTGTATCTGGTTTCCACATACATACTATATTCCACCTTACCTACACATCTGCAACTCACAGACATCAAATAAATACGAAACCTTAAAAAAAAAAAAAAGAAAGAAAGAAAAAAAAGAAAATCCAAGAGAAGACAGGAGCAGTAAGAAGAAAAAAATTTTTTGGTGTTTTCGAGACTGGGTATTGCTTACACAACTCAGGCTATTCTCAAATTCACGCCAATCTTCCTGCCTCAGGCTCCTGAGCACTGAGATTAATACACACACACATCACTATACTCAGGAAAGGAAAAAGAAAAAAGTATCCTAATGATTTCTCATTATTTATATTGTCTCTTCCCTGCATGGATGCATGTGTTACCTTTGTGCTTGCTGTAGTGAGAGGTCAGGAGAGGACGCCAGATCAAAGCAACAACAGCCTCAGTTTTGAGAAATAACCACAAGCCAATCAAAACCAAGTGTGAATTCGCGGGGTGCGGATGTACACCCTGAGATTGTGGGAATGTGTGACGCAGACCCTTTCCTCACTGCCATCAAGGAACTTAAGTCCCTAGAGACCTCCATTCCCTTCATTATTCAGGGCTATCTGCCGGATGCGAGCTAAGTGTCAGCACAGCTGGAGCTGTCTTCCTAACTGTAATCCCAGGCTCCATTTCCCCTCTGCTTACATTATTATACAGGAAACGATAAACAGCATCTCAATCATTGCTCATAAATAAGCTTAAAAAAAAAGCAGAGCCTACAAGGAGAAAAAAAAAATCCTTCAAACTATATAACAGACAACAGTTTATTATTTAGAATATACCAAAAATTGCAAACCTTAGAACAATAAAACCCTTGAGACCATATTAAATGAGTTAATGAATGGAACAGACAAGTCTCAGAATAAACAGAAATAGTACTAGGTTTGGTGGACAGATATCATAGCACTTAAGAAACAGAGACAGGAGGATCAGGGTTATTCTCAATTGCAGTTTTTCATGCCAAACTGTGCAACCTGAAATTCTGTCTCAAAACAAAAATACAACAATACAAACAAAAAGTAAATACAAATGGCCAATACTTGAAAGGTTGTTCAGTATCCTCAGTTAACAGTGAAATGTAAACAGAATGTGCTTTGAAATCACATCTCACTCCGGAAAGGCTATCACCAGGACAGCAAGTGATTAATGCTGGTGAGTATGTGGAAAAAGAGTAGCCCTTACACACTGCTGTTGGGAATGGGAACTGGTGTATTCAGAACAGAGACCTGATGTGATTGCTGTACTGAAAATCCTCAAAAATGCTAAGGTTCTCTGTGAGTTTGAGGCCAACATGGTCTACATAGCAAGTTCCATGACTGCTGGGCCTAACTAGACTGTCTTAAAAAAACAACAACAACAACAAAAAACACACAACAATGCAGTGGCACACACCTGTAATCCCAGCACTCAGGGAGGCAGAGGCAAGCAGATCTCTGTGAGTTCGAGGTCAGCCTGGTCTACAAAGCAAGTCCAGGACAGCCAAGGTTCCACAGAGAAACCCTGTCTCAAAACCCAAAAATACTAAACAAAAAACAAACATCAATAACAAAACCACTAAAAATGCTAGGCAGTGGTGGTGCACACCTTTAATCTCAGCACTTGGAAATCAGAGGCAGGTGGATTTTTGAAATTTTGAGGCCAGCCTGCTCTACAGAGTGAGTTCCAGGTCAGCCAAGGCTATGCAGAAAAACCTTGTCTTAAAAAAAAAAAAAAAAGAAAGAAAGAAAGAAAAGGGAAAAAGCAAACCAAACAAACAAAAAACTCCTTTAAAGATAAATGTACCATATAACCCAGCTATACCACTCTTGAGCATATATTCTTGTCACATATTCTCCATAGCTAGGAAGTAGAACCAGCTGAGAGCCAACAGATAAACCAATAAAGAAAATGTGGTATATAAAGACAATGGAATTTAATTTTGCTGTAAAAAAAAAATGAATGGAACTAGAAACCATTGTGTTTTCTGAAATAAGCCAGACAATAAGAGCAAATACCAAATCATTTACTCATACTGAGCTCCTTGGAAATAACACCCTCAAGCCAGTTGAGCTGCCTGCAGGCTGAACTCCAGGTTTCCAGCTTTCCTGAATTGCTTCCCATACTAGGGTGGGTTTTGGTGATGTAGCTGTCTTTTAGCCATAACCCTGTAAGCAACCCCTTACCCATATTCCTTTAAGTAACCCCTTAGCTCATCCAGTTGAACTAGTGGTGCTATCTTTACTTTGGTCTGTCACAGTTCCCTACCTGGGGCGGAAAGACATTTGTTCACTTCTTCCCAGGAACAGTATCACACAATAATAGCTCATCACCATCAAGCGAGTAATCAGCAGTTTGGCTATTGGGGTCTCTGTGGTTCTTTGAATGAAATGTCCCCATGGTCACAGGCATCTGAAAACTTAACCCCAACCCGGAGTACACCACTGGGCGGGCTTTCTACTTCCAGGTCTACATAGGTTCCAGGGACTGAGCACAATCATGAGATTTGGACTGTTATCTTGCCTGCTCTCTCTCTCTCTCTCTCTCTCTCTCTCTCTCTCTCTCTCTCTTTTCCTTAGAGAGAGGTCTTATAGCTCAGGCAAGCCTCAAACTCACCATGTAGCTGAGGCTGGTCTTGAGTTCCTATTTTCCCTCTCCTTCCCAAGTGCTATGATCAGAGGCACGCACTAGCACATCAACAATAATGTATTCTTTAAAGTTTTATATATTTTTTTATTTGTTTGTTTTTATGTTGCTGTGCTGAGATTAAATCCAGGGATTCATGTTTGCTAGGCAAGTACCACTGAGCTTCTCCCCTGGCCCATAGCTTCCTTTTTTATCCATGTGCTAACTTTTATTTGGTATTTTAGGGTAATGAGCCTCTTCCCAAACTGCATGGTGTGTGTGTGTGGCATTCATGTGTGTGAATGTGCATATGCATGTAGAAGCCAGAGCTTTGTTTGTTTGTTTGTTTCTCTGTGTAGTCCTGGTTGTATCAGAACTCACTCTGTAGACCAGGCTGGCCTCACACTCACAGATATCTGCCTGCCTCTGCCTCCCCAAGTGCTGAGATTACAGGCACGCACCAACATGCCGGGAGCCAGGGCTCAATCTTGATGTTGTACATGGCATGAGTTTTGACAATCCAGTGGCATGGATTCACCACTGTGGTACCACGCAAGTCTTCAACGCTGTAAAAACTTTCTATGTTCCACCTCCAACCCTTTCACTATTCCCTGGTAATCATTGTTTTGCTATCTTGTTGTTTTTACTTTTTCTGTTTTTGAGACAGGGTTTCTCTGTGTAGCCTTGGCTGTCTTAGACTTGCTTTGTAGACCAGGCTGCCCTTGAACTTACAGAGATCCTCCTGCCCCTGCCTCCCTGAGAGCTAGGATTACAGCTGTGTAGCACTATCGTGCTTGGCTTGTTTCTGTTTTAAGTTTGCTCAAGGCTGCCTAAGTATTGATTTGGGCTGGTTTGAAATGGTTTGCAAAGCTCCTGACTCATGAGTATGGCCCTAACCAATCCCCAATGTATCCATACCCTAGTTTCTAACCTGCGCCAATCAGAACAAAGATCATCTGTCCCTAGAATTCCCCTAACGGGCTTGAAATAGCGCCTGCACACTCATCTCATCATCGCCATTCTGACTGGACGGTAACCCCAGAATGCTGGACTTTTGCAGAAACAAACATCTTTGCTGTTGTATACTATCTGAGTCTCGGGGTTTTCCTTCAGTGATTTTTGGACCCTAACATCATGGGTTCCCCATCTGGGGTTATCAGACATGTATATTATGTTTGCCCAGAAAAAGTTTTGTCACACAACACTGAGCACCTCTTTACAGTGAAAGCACGGAAAAAAGTACTCCAGGAAACAAGCAAGTGTCTCTATCATACCTGACAAGCAGACCTCAAACTCAAACTAACCAGAGGAGACAAAAAACACTTCACTCTAGCCAAGGAAATAACCAAGAAGACATACTATCCATTATGTACCAAACTCAATTTCACAAAACATACTGGAATTACAGGCACAGATTAACATCAATCTAATAGGTTATTTCAATACCCCAGTTTATTTAATAGAGAGGTCATCCCAACATAAAAACTAAGCACAGAGACCTCAGAATTAAATGACCATATATTAAATGGACTTAACAGTTTCCTAGTAATATGCAGTATGACCCTGTCTTGTAATTCCACACTGTAGCAGCATGCCACAGATCCCAATCAACCCTAAGGAAACAAGGATAAACAAGTAAACTCTATTGTGCTCTGTGGTTAAGGCAGAATACCAGGAAAATAGGAATAGGAAATTAATTTTTAATGGACGATTGTCTCCATCTACAGTATTTATTAGTATATAACACCACTGTAAATCATGGACCATCTGCTCACTGTTTAAAATTATAATACTGTATGATGAAATTTAAAGTAGTGTGTGCATGTGTATACATACACACATATTACATATGGCTAAAATAAAGGCTAGTAGAACATTGTAAAAGACAAGAGAAAGGAACAGAAATGTAAAGGAAGTAAGTGCAAAAAAATATAGGCATTGTGGCTAATCCCAGAAAGTCAAGAGGTCAGGGTCAGAATCTGATACATAGTAAGTCTCAGACCCTCCTAGGTTACATGAGACCCTTTGTCAAAAAACAAAAATGAAGTCGGGCATGGTGGTGCACTTGGGAAGTAGACACAGGTGGATATCCATGAGTTCAAGGTCAGCCTGGTCTAAACAGTGTATTCCAGGACAGCTAGGACTATATAAGGACCTTGTCTCAATCCAAACAAACAAATAAACAAACAACAACCCACCTAAGAAAACAACAACAATAAAAATTAAGGACAGAATGAATAGATAATGGGACCCAATTGTTTGTTACCTGGAAGACAGACACTTTAAATAGAAAGCAGAGCTGAAATGAATACATGAAAAAGACACTCCATGCTAACAGAAACAGCAAGAAGGCTGCAGTTGCTATGTTAGTATCTCCTAAAAGGTATCTCCTAAGTGAGAAAAAGTCAATAGCACAGTTTCAAAATAGAGCTAGCAGACACTGAATAAATCAAAGGGAAAGACAACGTCATATCCTCTGATAATCTTAGTAACTAAAAAAAAAAAAAATGTTAAAAACAAGTAACAAAAATCAGAAAAGCATGGAAAACCTGAACCACACCATCGGCCTCATCAACTTAAATACATTGTACTATCCTCTGACTACAGAGCACTCATTTTTTTTTTTTTTTTACATGGATAGTGTTATGCTCTGCATGAGAACTGTCTCCCACAGGCTGGTGCAGTTGAATACCTGGTCCCTATTTGGTGGTATTCTTTGGGAAGGTTATGGAAGCTTTAAAAGATGGAGCCCAGCTGAAGGACTTCCGGTCCCCACCTATGCGTCCCCTCACGAGCTCCTTTTGCAGGTGAAATGTGATCACTCTGTGTCCTGACTGCCGGGCTGGCCTCACTGTTGCTATGAGTCTGCTCCAAAATGGAGTCTTCTCTTCTCTGGAACTCCAAACCAAAATAAGTAAATCCCTTTCTCTCTTTTGTGTGTGTGTGTGTGTATGTTCAATCACAGCAACAGAAAAGTTACTACTACACACACAGTAAGCTTACCAAGAGAGGTGAAAGTCATGAACATCTAGCTGTAGTGGAAGTTTTGGTTTCTTTAAAAACTCAGCAGGTTTCTGTTTTAATCCCAAGTGTGGGGTACGGAGCCACTTTTAGTTTATCCACAGCTGATAACGGCCCCTTGTGGCTTGGAAAGGGTCGTGGTCTTTGCCGCCAACTGATAACAGCCTCCTGCAGGTCGGGGAGGGACATGGTCTTTGCCAGCTGGAGACAGTTTAACTCTGAGGACATGGAGAGGGTCTAAATACCAGAGCCAAGAGAGGCTTGGAGGATGAGGCTTCAAGGAGGGGGTCAGAGAAGGAGGAAGGCTGCTGCTGGTTGGTCCTGCTGCTGCATTTGCTGTTTGCTGTTTCCAGCTGGAAATGGCCAGAGAGAACTCTGCTCCCTCTCCCCATTAACCTTCTTTCTCTCCTACCTAGTGTTGAGGTGTTGCAAGATATTAGGAGGGATAAGAGGTGGAGAAGGGAGGTAGAGGCAGAAGAAACGCTAATTAAAACAGATTTAAAAAGCGCAACATCTTGCAAATATCAGGCGGAAACCACAGGGTTATGTTGCTTGACCACAGTAGAATTACATAATAAATTAACAACAGTAAGATAATTAGAAAGCCCAGTGTGGTGGTGCACACTTTTAATCCTAGCTCTTGGGAGGCAGAGGCAGGTGTATCTCTGTGAGTTCGAGGCCAGCCTGGTCTACAAAGCAAGTCCAGGACAGCCAGGGCTTGATACACAAAACAACAACAACAAAAAAAACCCTGTCTTGAAACTATAAAAAGGGAGAGAGAATTAGAAATACAATAACTACTTAGAAACCACACATGTCCAATTATTGATTGGGCCAAAGAACTAGAATAAAATAAAAATAAAAAGTCAGGTGGTGGCAGCACATGGCTTTAATCCCAGCACTCAGGAGGCAGATGGATCTCTGTGAGTATGAGGCCAGCCTGGTCTACAGAACTAGTTCCAGGACAGCCAAGGCTACACACAGAAACCCTGTCTTGAAAAACAAAAAACAAACAAACAAAGGATATTTTGAACTAAACGGTAATAAAGCATATAGAAAATTCATGAAATGCATGATGGAGCAGGCCTATCATCCTGGCCTCTTAGGAGGCTGAGGAAAGATCACAAACTCAAAGCAAGCCTAGAGTATAACGTGAGTTCAAAGCCAGCATGAACAACTAAGACCCGTCTCAAAATAAAAGACACAAAAAGGGCTCAGGATATAGTTCATTGGTAGGGCACTTGCCTAGTATGCATGAGTTCAATGTAGAGCACCAGAAAAACAAACAAACCAGTATTTCAGTAGTTAGGAGCACATACTGCTGCAGAGGACCCGAGTTTGGAATCTAGTACCCTCACTGGACAGCTCACAAGGTCTGTAAGTCCAGAAGAACTGATGCCTCTGACCTCTGCAGTCACCTGTACTACAGTACTACAGTAAGATCTGTAAAAATGTGAAATGTACTTAAGGTTGTACTTTCATAAAGCCTTGCTATAATCTTCCTTAGGAAGAAAAATTACAAATCAATGATCTAAGCTTGCCCAAGTGTAGACAAAAAAAAAAGACAACCTGGCTTCATCTAGCCAACTTCAAATGTGTAAAAATTTGGGGGGTGTATGATTCAAAAGAGCCTGAGTAAACCACTCAGAGAGAAATGATGCATTCATTTTTGGTAGAAAGGCCCAACAACTCATAAAGGGTAAACAACTGATGTACTTAACTCATAAAATAAAATACTAGCAAATGTAAGCACATGACTGACAAAGCACTACACTTAACAAAACAGGACAGAGAGGGACAAGAACAGAATGAGCCTCAGTGAAGCAGAATCAATAAACTAAAGAACACATTAAAAGGGACAGGTGTGGTGGAATAGACCTAGGATCCTAGCACTAGACAGGCAGAGGCAGGAGGATAAGGAACTCAAGGCCAAGTTCATCCACACAAGGCCAGCCCTAGCTACATGAGAAGGCTGAGGCAAGGGGAAGGGAGGGGACCAAAGAGACACTATAAAGAGCGCCAATGACCTAGGTGCGGAGGCACATACTTGTAGTCCCAGCTACTATGGAGGCTGAGGCTCCAGGATGACTAGAACGCGGGTGTCTGAGACACGCTTGAGCAATGTAAAAAGACCTGGTCTCAAGACAGAGAAGAGAACAAGAAAGTGACGCTGGCCAAAATTGAGGGTTGAAGAGAAAGAGCTCCAGGAGAAAAGGGTACGATACAGAAGATGTAGCTAGGGTGAAGAAAATAGAAAGTATATTCTAGTAAAAAGTTAATGAAGGTGTGTAAAAGAACAAAACATGTTAAGGACCAGAAGCTGCAATTTTTGCATTTTTTTTAAGACAAATGGACCCGCAAAGGAAAACCTTTCAAGCACGTTCATATAGCAGCTATGTTTCTGCTCACAGAGGGCTGGACTGTACACCATCACTGTATCTGCCTTCTCTTCTAGGCCTCACTCCAGCCACCATGGGCAAGACAGGGAGACCATTCCTGAGACCAGCCCCTACCTTATGCTCACCTGTCTGGCAACTTCTCAAGACTTCTGGTTCTTCAGCCCCCAAAAGATCCAGGACCCACAGCTCCTCCTCTTGCTCCAGCTGGGAGATCAGCTCTGGCTTAGGGACTGGAAAACCTGTTAAGGGTGAGGACCCTGGGTGAGCTGCTACAGTGGGAGGGGGAGCAAAGGGGGGTGGAGCAGGACCCTTGCTGGGTCTTCCACACAAGATAGAGTAATTGCACACTGGTCAGGGGAGGCCAAGGGACAAGAAAGTTCAACTGCCTAAGCTGGGGAAAGGGATGGCACTGTGAGGTCATTGGCCACACGAAAACAGTCCCTAGAACTAGGGAGACTGGTACCTGAGGACAGGAGCAGGATCCTCGTTTCATTGAGAATCAAAGATCCAAATCAGCCCCCAAAATCCCTTAGAGCATCCCCACTGTGAGCCAGGACTCCAGGGCAGTTCTCACCCAGTGAGGCCACGTTCCCATAGTTCTCCAACATCACATCCCGGTACAGCGCCCGCTCCTGGGGGCCAAGCTGCTGCCCTTCTGCCCTGGAGAAGTACACAGCCACATCCTGGAAGGTCAGAGGCATCTCGCCCTGGAATGACAATATGCCGAGAGTGCACCAGGGGCGTGGCTTCTCGATCTCGACTGGGGTAGCAGCAGAGCTGAGACCAGTGGATCAAACAAGGACCAACTGCACACCGAGCGCTATCCCTATAAAATGTTGTAGTCTGCACCCTGACCCTTTGCGGCTTCACTATCTGCTCACCTCACAGCTAGCTTGTGACTAGGGCAGTAGGGAGAAAGAATAACTCACCGGAGTCCGGGAGCAGGACTTGGCAGCCATCTGGGAACCACCTTGGAATCCGTGGTAGGCAGGAGGCAGCCCCGGCCTGAGGCCTCCCCAACTTACTCTCAGGGAGAGAAAACAGACAAACTCAGCCCCATTCTGCTGGGGCAGTGGACAGACGGTCAGAGTAAGACGACAGACCTTGCTTCTGAAGTGGCCTTCTGGAGTGTACTGAATCCGAGAGAGCCAGCGTGTGACCTGTCCCGTGCTGCTCTCCAAACTGAGAACTGCCCCAAGCACAGGCACATACTGGCAGTTCCAACCACGCACCAGGACACCAAGAGTGGGTGCATAGCACCGCCTCAGCCCTAGAGGGCCAGCCTGCAAAAGGTTGCGGACCTCAGCGCGGTAGGCCTCACAGGGTTGCGGGCGTGAGCGGACAAGAAATAGCAACGAGGGCTAGCTCTGGGCAAAACCTAAAGGCCATCGTCCTTCACATCCATGCCTCCCAAGGCCGCGTCGCCGCCAGCGGCTCGTCCCTCCCACCGCTGGGTGGCCCGTGCGGCCGCGACCGCTGCCTCCTCCACTATCCCTCCTCCCAGGTGTCGCGGCATCATCAGCGCCCTTGGTCAGAAACGGAGGCGGCCAGCCCGAGACCCTGCCTGCTTGCTGTCTGTCCTTTCCCACCCGCAAAGCGACAGGACCGCGGGAGCCTCACCTCGGCCAGGGCCCCCTGGACCAGCCACCCACCTACTCACAGCCGGCCCGCGCTGAAGGGGCAAGCCGACTGCCAGCCGGGGGCGGAGCAAACACGCTGCGCACGCGCGGCTCCGGTCGCCGCGCACATCCGGAGCTTCCTTAGGGTCTCGGGGACCCGCGCCCCTTCGCTCGGGCGGGGCGGGGCTCTGGGATGCTCACCGCTCTGCCGCCAGCGCTAGCGGAGTCCGCGGTCTGTCTCAACCAGATAAGCTCTGCGCTGCGCTGCGCTGCTGTTTCCTCTTTGTCCTAACTAAATCGCAAGTAAAGCACAGGTTAAGTAACTAGCTCTCCGGTGAGGGGGTCTGTGGCATGCCTGTGATCTCAGCGCTTGGGAAACTGAGGCAAGAGGAAGCGAATTCCGGGCCAGCGTGAAACATATTGCAAGACCCTGTCTCAAGAAAGCCGAACCAGCCGGCTTAATTGCAGCACTTGAGAGGTAGAAGCAGGAGAATCTGCTAGTCTGGTCTACATGGTGAGCCAGGACAGCCAGAGCTATGTAGAGAGACTCTGGCTCAAAATAAATAAATAAGTAAATAATAAATTAAAATAAATAAAATAAAAATAAATTATAAAAAAGGAGATAGAGTTGGCCAGAATAAAGAAATACTGTTTGAAACTAAAGACAATCTTTCATCCAAAATAATTCGCACTCTGCTCACAAGCTTGAGCAGATTAGACAGCAAGTATTCTTAACTGCTGAGCTCTCTCTCCAGCCCTCAAATTTATTGCCACAATGTAATGTTTTTGAAAGATGTGGAAATTGTTGGGAAAATCGGTCATGATGTAATCTCAATTGTACCTGTAGGCGTTTAAGCCAAATAGAAACTAGGTCTCTGTTTTTTTAAACAGACATTATGTAGCCCTGGCTAGCCTTGAATTTGTACAATTCTTCTGCCTGGGTCTCCTGAGTAGCCTCCTGGCTACAAAGCTTCCTTTGATTCTGTTTCTGAACATGCAGGGTTTTTGTTTTTGTTTTTGTTTTCTTCTTCTTCTTCTTCTTCTTCTTCTTCTTCTTCTTCTTCTTCTTCTTCTTCTTCTTCTTCTTCTTCTTCTTCTCTTCTTTCCTCCTCCTCCTTCTTTCTTCTTCCTCAGTACTGCTGGCAAGTAACCAAACAGTTTCTAAAACTGGTAGTGTATTGTATTGATGGTCATGAACAGAGAGTTGGGGTGTATCCCCTTCTCCCAGAGCAGATCTAAGGCCTGAATCTTTGTGTGAGGCGGAAGAGACCAATTGTTAGTGATTTGTTGATTTATTGAGTGGTTTACTTAAAGCTCTGCTTGTACTGCCTAATTGCCACCTGAAACAGAATGACCTGGAGAAATAGCTGAAATAATGGGTCGTTGTCCTTAAAAACCTGCTTACCTGCCCCACCTTGTGGTTTTGGAGATTAAATGAGTATACAAAATGGGCCCAGGATGGAAGTCTTTCAGGAACTGTCCTGTCTTCACTCAACATGTGACATCTCTCTTCCATTTTCATTGGTGTCCAAGTGCTTATTCCAGAAGGGTTTCCACAACAGTGTTTTCTTTTAAAAGACAGGCTTTCATTTTCTACGCCATGTTTTCCTAGAATTCATTCCCTCAGGCTGGTCTTGAATTAGGAGTAGTGATCTTCTTACTTCAGCCTCTTGCCCAGTGCTAGGATTACAGGCCTGTGCCAGAAGGCTGACCTCAAGTTTCCACTGGGAGTGGGTTATATGGACTGTGGTATGAATGCTGTCACTGACATTTTGAGAGCTTTGTTTTGAGACAGTTTTACCATATAGCCCAGACTGGTGTGGGATGCTCAGTCCTTCTGCCTTGGCCTCCTTAGTCCTGTGATCACACATACAGGACCATACCAGCTATGTCATAGTTCCGTGTGAAGGGAGATTTTTCAGGAATCAGGATACCACCGTTTTTTGTTTTCTTTCTTTTTTAAAGATTTATTATATATATATTCTTTATATATATTATATATATATTCTTTTTAAAATATTTATTATATATTACATAATATTATTTATTAAATAAGATTTATATAACATTCGACCTGCATGTATACCACCAGCAGAAGGCACCAGATCTCAATATAGGTGGTTATGAGCCACTAATGTGGTTGCTGGGAATTGAACTCAGGGCCTCTGCAAGTACCAGTGTTCTTAACCTCTGAGCCAGCTCTCCAGTCCAACCTTTTTTCTATCCTAATTTGGTAGGATCTCTCAGGGAACCCGTGGATGTTTTCCATCATTATAATGACATTATATTATAGCTTATAGCTTATATCTTCCAAGTGTTATATGGCCTCTAGACTAGACGGGGCCTGTCTGATATCTCCCAGCACTCCTGCACATTTGGGAATATGTAATCACTTAGTTGTTGGTGGCTGAAAGCACGTGGCCACTGGAACAGAGCTTGACCTGCTTCTAGCAAGCAGCATCTGTGAATAAACGGAAATGAATAGAAAAGGCCACAGGAAGTGTGGGGCCCAGGCACCTTTTAGAGAAAAACTACTATGTTACCATATCTTCCAAGTGCCCTTTCCTTTTCAAGTTTTTCCAGGTAGAACTTAGGTAAACTGGGGCTGAAAAGATGGCTACTTAATTACTACTTTTGAGACAGGGTCCTCCTGTATAGCCGTGGCTGGCTAAGAACTCATTATGTAGAGCAGGCTGGTCTCAGCCTCACAGAGATCTTACCTGCCCTTGCCTCCCATGTGCTGGAATTACAGGCATGGGCCACGGCACCCAAATCTTCACTCTAATGTGTCTTGGCTGTGGGTGTATTGGTTTTGCACTCCTGCAAGTGGGAACCCATTGTGCTTAACCCATAGTTAAGCCTGAAATTCAGTGGGCACACATGAAGAGTGTCTGAATAAAGACTAAAAAGAAATATATTATCCTAGTTGGAAGACTGTAGCATGTCTGACTTTCTTGTTTTCCCTTTACAAATGCCTGTGTTTTTAACTACAAGATTTCCTCCTGACTGGTGGATTACCAAGTCCCAAGCAGCCACGCTGTCCCTAAATAGCAATGTAGTCGCTGATGGCTCTGTTTCACAATGTCACTACCTTAGATGTTCAGGTGACTTTACTGCATTTCCAATGATTTGGTCTATAATGAGTACAAAGGGTGCAAACTGTTTCTTCTCCAAACAGCTAAGCTAGCTAAGCTAAGCAGGCTATTCAGGTCATATGTTGCTCTGATACTGAGGAACCAGTTCAGACACATTGTAGCTGGCAGTTCAGCACCACCAAGGAGAGCTGCAAAGTCCCAGAGTCCCCCCCCAAAATGGGGCTGCTGCTACTGCTGCCCTTTGTTCCAAAGGCAGAACACTGAGGCTTACTCCTTGTATCCTTTGGGAAACTACCATGGCAGCCCTGCTTCTGACACTGGTGACCTCCTGGTTTCTAACACTAAGACAGAGATACTAAAGAATTAAAATCTCTCTAAAAATTTCTATGCTAGGATAAGAATAGCCTGTGGAAACCCTGGCACCAAAGTCTTTGTTTTAGTTTTGGAAGGTGGTGCTGCCTGTGTGCTGAGTTTTACAGCTTTGATGACCTTTTCATCATGGAGTCAGTTGTGCTAAGGTCTTAGGGCCTACTAAGGTCTGGGGCCCTGTTATAATGGAAAACAGGCCAGTAAACAGTATCCCTCCATGGGTTTTGCTTCAGTTTCAGACCCCAGTTGCCTGCCTTGGCTTTCTTCAATGATGGGCTGTAGCTTGTAAACAAAATACACTCTTCCTTCCCCAAGTTGCTTTTCGTCAGTGTTTTATCACAGAAACAGAAAGCAAGCTATTTTGTTGGTTTTTAAAATTAGCCATCTTCCAGGCCCCAAACCTTTATTTAAAGATTTATTTTATTTTTAAATAAGATAAACATGTTTAGTTCTCTGTACATATGAGCAGAGTCATGTGCAAAGTCCAGAAGAGAGCCTCGAATCCCCTGGAGCTTGAGTTATAGGCAGTTTCAGGGATCTGTAAGACTGGTTGACCAGTAAGCCCAAAAGACCATCTAGAGACCATCTCTGCCTTCTAGTCCTATACTTACAGACATCCTTGGCAAGGCCTGGTTTTGACATGGGTACTGGGGATCTGAAATTAACCTACATGGGTGCTGGGAACTGAACTTGGTTCCTCTGTAAGAGCAGTACCTACTCTTAACTGCTGAGCCATCTCTCCAAACCCCCAAAATCTTTTCCGTTGTAAATTGCTATTAATATTTACTATTGATTTATCTTCTGGTAAATCTTGCTGTTAATCCTAAACAGCTGTATTACCAAATCACCACACAGAGACTGGGATTTTAGTTAACCTAGAACACAATGCTGGGCAAAGTTACTCCTTCCTAAACCTCCAAGCTCTCATAGTTTCCTAACATTTAGATTTCCACATTATACTTGCTTTTAGTAACATATTAGGTCCAGTCCATTTCTCCTCATCATTCCAAGATCTCTCTCTAGCCCTCTCTCCTAGCTCCCTCTTGCCTTTTCTCCTCCCACTCATTTCCTGACCTCTGGTTCCTCCCAACTCAACATTGTGTCTAGTTGCTTTATTTTGGCCTCTTTACATAAAGTTGAAACAGGATGCTTAGAATGAGTATCACAATGCAATAACCTGATTGTAACCAGAGGGGGGGGGAATAAGCATTTGAATGAACAAGGGTAACATGTATATATTTCAAAAGAAATTATACCAACACTTTTCTTAATAAACTCTGACTGCTTCAGACTGACACATCCTGAAATCTTTTCTCTGTTAACAACAGCCCTATCTTCACTTTGGTTTGACTTTTTTTTTTCCAGGCAGGGTTTCTCTGTGTAGCCTTGACTTCCTTTGTAGACCAGACTGGCCTCAAACTCACAAAGATCCGACTGCCTCTGCCTCCTGTGCTGGGATTACAGGAGTGTGCCATCACACCCAACTTAACAGCCCTATTTTTAATGTTTAAATGACATTAAATTTTTTTTCCCTTATTTTTTTGTGTCTTGGGGAGAGAGGTGTGCACCTAGCTCTCATGCTACAATTTGTGTGTAGAAGAGGACAGTTTTCAGGAGATCATTTTCTCCTTCCACTTTAAGTGACCACAGTGCATGTGTGGGCCACAGTGCAAGTATTGAGGTCCGAGAATCACTTTCAGGAGTCAGTTAATTCCTTGCACTGTGTAGGTTCTGGGATCAAACTAAGGCTCTGGTTTTAAGTGCTTTCCCCCATCTCATGCACCTCATTCTTATCTTAAAAACCAATAAAAACTAGACGTGGTAGCTCACTCCTATAGCCTTAGCCTTGTATAGCTCAGACAAGAGGACTCTGCAAGTTTAAGGGCCAGCCTGGGCTATCTAGTGAGGTCCAGTCCAACAACAGAATAGGACCCTATCTCTCTCAGCCAGGTGTGGTGGCACAAACCTTTGATCCCAGCACCTGGGAGGCAGAGGCAGGGAGGTCTCTGAGTTTGAAGCCAGCCTGGTCTACAAATCAAGTCCAGGACAGCCAGAACTACAAGAGAAACCCTGTCTCATCCTTCTTTCTGTCTTTCTTTTCACTCACTTTGGACATAGTACAATGATCAGGGGTTCCAAAAGCCTTCAGGTAGGAGGTGACCAAAGCCCAAATTGCAAAAAACACACAAACACATACACACACACAGGGCAAACACACAATGCACACATACACACACACACACCACACACACAAACACACGGTGTGCACACGCACTGTGCACATCCACTGCACATGCAAACAGCATACATATACACATACATCACACACAGGGCACACATACAGCACAGTCCCCTACACAGCACACAGATATAGCACACATATACACATACCACACATGGCACACACACACATAGCGCACATACAGCATACACACACAGTGTACACACACACCACACACATGCACACCCATGGACACGTGGCACGCACACAGGGGCACGGCGCCCACACACCTGCCCTTCTCTTTGGTAGCCCAGCTACTACTAAAGCTCCCTCAGTGCGGCTTTCAAGCTCCGAGGTTCTTCCCTTCAGCCCACACCTTTTCAACAGTACTTCTGCAACAGGCCCTCCGTCCTCCCTGAAACACTTACTTATCACCAATAATGCCATCCTTTTCTTGGTTTTGGCAGCCTTTCAGTCCCTTTGCTAGTTTCTCCTTGTTACTAGGATTTAAAGGCCTAGGCTCTCCTACAGTTGAAGAGCAATGTTTGGGCAAGGAGAGTTGGCAGGAAGGAATCAGGAGCCGGCATTCTTGAGAAGTTAAGAGGTGCTTTCTCCTCAAAATTCTATCCTCTGTCTTTAAGAGCTGGAGAGATGCCCAGTGATTAAGAGCACTGTCTGCTCTTTCAGAGGTCCAGAGTTCAGTTCTAAGCAACCACTTCACGTGTGGTGGCTCACAGCCATCTATATTGGGCTCTGATGCCCTCTTTCGGTATGCAAGTGTACATGAAGATAGACATACATAAAATAAACAATTCTAAAAAAAAAGAAAAGAAAGAAAGGTAAAAACAACAACAAAAATACTTTATCTTTAGGGTTCAGGGACCCAAAGGAATTTTTGGTAAAAGAAAGGGTTTTGGGAAGGTAGTGAGACAGGGAACTGGGCCAGATTTTTCTCATCGTAAGTGCATCCTTGTTCCTTTTGCAGCAATATCACAATTTGATCTCTTGTAGCTGTCTAACTAAAGACCCAGGGAGGTGCTGGAGTGATGGTGCACCCCTGAGATTTTTGCACTTGGGGGCAGAGGCAGGAGGATTGACTACATAGTGAGTTCTAGTGACTAGAATTAGTTACTAGAACATAGTTTTTGCTCACTGTGGTTTTCCTCATTTTTGTTTGTTTGTTTGTTTGAGACAGGGTCTCACTATCTAGTACTGGAACTGGCTTTGTAGACCAGGCTGGGCTTGAACTTAGAGATCTGCCTGCCTCTGCTTCCAGAGTGATAAGATTAAAGGTGTGCACATCACCAGCCCCTGGCTAAGCCTGATTTATATCTTAAAGTCCTGTCCAGGGGCAGAGGCAGAGACAGAGAAGTTAGACTAAGGAAGGGTGTTCCACACACCATCAGATATCTGGGTTCCGTGAACGCGGGCTTTGGGAGTTAACATCTCCATTGGGCTGGCCAGGCTTTTTGTCACTGTTGAAGATGTATTTTTTTAAATTTATTTTATTTTATGAGCATTGGTGTAAGGGTGTCATATTCCCTGGAACTGGAGTTACAGACCTTTGTGAGCTGCCATGTGGGTGCTGGTTACTGAACCAGGATCCTCTGGAAGGACAGGGAGTCCGTGCTCTTGACCTCTGAGCCATTTCTCCAGCTCCAAAGATACATTAATTGAAGTAAGACTTTAACTTGCTTTTTCACATTTTAGTCTGGGCGTTTGTGTGTATCTTCAGATCCAGTTTGTGACCTCTGTCTGAGAGTGTCTGAGTTTCAAAGTATTGGTCTGGGGGCTCCAGACACACAGCGCCCCTCGCTCGTTTTTGCAAGAAGCTGAGGGTTTGGAGCGCGGCGACAAGCGCCCCTGACATCCAGAATAGAGAGATGGGCAGGAGACCTCCACTGAGGTTCTCCCTCCACAGCCTCTCAGATCCTAGCGCGTCTGGTCCAACAGCTCCGAAGAACCGCAGTCCAGCCTCCTGCTTCCCCGACCTGTGCTACCCCTAAAGCCTCTATGCAATCGAAAGGTAAAGCATCTGGTGTTTCATCGTTTCTTTCTTGATAAGGAAAAGCCAGCTGGGCTACAGCCTGACAGAGTCAGCCTGAAAAACCAGTACCCTAAACTGATGATTCGAGAGGCGCTGGCCTTCGCCGAGGGTCAGCTCTTCCAGTCTGCTGGTAGGATTTTCACCGACGCAGCTCCGCTCACCAAGCAACGCGGTCCCTGGCAGCGGAAGGTTCCACTGTGGGCTCCGCCTCCGCCTCCACGCTCCGCCCCGACCTAACCGGGTCCCGCCCCCACTTCTGGCCCCGCCTCCCCCGGTTCTGGCCCCGCCTCCCGCCCACTCCTGTCCTTTCAAGCACATCAGCTACTCCTCCCGGCTCCGAGCTCCCAGTTCCCGGCTCTACGTGCCTGGCCCTGCCTCTTAGACCCCGGGGGCGGGCCTGGGGAACCTTAACAGATGCTCTGGCCTGCTAGCGGATCTGAACGGGGCGGAAGTCGGCCGGGTGGGACGCGGAGGGGTGGGCGTGCGAAGCCGTTTCCGGTGGCTCGCTTGTTGGCGGGTCCCTGACGCGCCCTGGCTGGGTGAGTCGGCGCAGTTGCTTTTCTTGTTGTCAGGGCAAGGGGCACCTGCCTCTCCTCGAGAAGAGATGGAAGGCGCGGGCGGCTCCGTGCTGTTGTGAGTGCCTGGCGGGGGACTTGGTCCCAGCGGATTCGAGGCGAATAGTCCGAGCACCACAGCTCTTCCTAGCCTGCTCCCGAGCTCCAGTGTTGGGCCTGAGTAAGGCTGCTTCCCTCCAGGTCTAGGCCTGGCTGCGGTTTCCCTAGTTGTTTCTGAGTGGTCACTTCCAGGGACCATCTTTCCCCCCAGTTTCTGCACCTGGAAAGGCCCTGGAGTTGGTGACAGAGGCTAAAAGTGTCACAGTTGTGGACCCAGACGGCACCTCAGGATTTGCTCTTCCGTGTCTGGGACCGCGGTTTCCCATTGGCTGTCCAAATGCTGGGGTCTGAGAGGGGCTCCCTTTTCTAGTGTCCACTGCTACTTGGGTTAGCCAATGGCCAGAGAGCTGGGCTAAAAGCTCCCTAGGAAGCCGGCTTCCTCCTTCCCGTTTTGACCTCGAGGCGTGGGAGGAGGTGGGGTTGGGGGGAGTGTCTAGGAGGGGCCTAAGGACTTTGATTTAGCTGAAGTGGGCTTCTGGAATCCATAGTGTAGCCATCTTTGTGACTTAGGGCAGCTGTAGCCTAGTCTGGAGTTTAGGTACTTGAGAACAGGGAATCTGTTTTTCCTCTGAAGGCCTCCCTTCTGGCGCCTGTCTCCTACTGCCTCCAGCTGACTCTACTTCCCTTGCTTCCTTTGGTTCACACACTGGCTCACTTTGCCCCATTTTTCTGGTCCTGGAGTGCTTTCCCTACCACTATTACCCTGGCTTAGGCCCTGGGGGAAGACATCCTTTTACACCTTACCAGAGTTTCTCATTTAAACACTTTACTAGTTCCCTGTACTCCAGCACTGTCATGGTTGTGATTTTATGTGTGGTTATTGTCTTTTCTACTAGCTGTCGCACGAAGGCTGTTGTCACTGTTGCCTCCTTCATTATTTAGTTGAATGTGCAGCCCATGGTAGCCATCTATCTATCTATCTATCTATCTATCTATCTATCTATCTATCTATCTATCTATGGTTTTTCGAGACAGGGTTTCTCTGAGTGGCCCTAACTGTCCTGGAACTCACTCTGTAGACCAGGCTGGCTTTGAACTCAGAGATCCCCTGCCTCTGCCTCCAGATCACTGAGACTAAAGGTTCTGTGCCACCACCACACCACTGCCCTGCGGAAGCCATTCTTAGTGTGTCTGTGAAGTGATTCAACCTCTCACCCCTACACAGACAAGAAGGCCCAGGGGCTGATACTCCAGTGTCAGGCTGTGTTTGCCCAGCCTGGTGTCTCTATGTCTGGCATTGGTGGTAAAGAAGCAGGGAATACAAAGACCCTGTGCTACTGGGAATTGGGGAGCTTCCTCCACCCTGACCTCTGATCTTTTCATAATTTCTCGCAGGTGTCTGAGTCAAGACAAGTGGACCACACCCTCCAAGTCTCATGGTAGGAAGCCTGGCTGCCTCCATTCTCTCTCTTGTCCTGTAAAGCCTCCACTTCCTACTTTGGGGATCTACCCTTTCTACTCGGCCGGAGCACATACCTAGCTTTGGCCCTCACTGAACTCTTGCCAGGTTCAGTCCCTGAGGCAGTGAGTAAACATCTCCACAGCCCAGAGCTTAGCTGTGCCTATTCAGTGGGGAGGAGTGTAAGGTCACTCCTATGGACTAAGTTCCCCCTTTTCTCCTTAGAGCCAGAAGGGTCCCAGTGATTCTAGTCTAAGCCCTTGGGTCCCCTGCTTGAGATATACCATGTTGTAGTGCCAGAGCAGAACTGGCACCTGTGAGTATTTGGGGTACTAGCCTGTGTCCTTTCAGGAGGCGGTGACATTTGGCGACGTGGCTGTGCACTTCTCTCGAGAGGAGTGGCAATGTCTGGATTCTGGTCAGAGGGCCCTCTACAGGGAGGTGATGCTGGAGAACCACAGCAGTGTGGCTGGACTAGGTGAGGCTACACCTGGGGAGCCACATCCATCCACTTGTCAGGGACAGGGGATGTGGATACCAACTGCCTGGGCCTTAGGGGTTAAACCTTGAGTCTGAGTGTGCCAGGCTAGCTCCAGGCTTTACACATGTCACCCAACTTAGTCCTACTAGGTAAGTGGACTTCTGGGAACTAGCATAACCTGTTTCTCTGCAGCTATTATCATGTGAGAAGTAGAACCCATACTTGAAATAGCTTAAACAACAGGCCTGGTACCGTGGCACATGCCTGTAGTCCACAGTGCTCTGGAAGGCAGAGGCAGTTGGATCTCTGTGAATTTGCAGGCAGCCTGGTCTACAAAGTGAGTCCAGGACAGCCAGAGCTTCACAGACAAACCCTGTTTTGGAGAAAAAGAAAGAAAGAGCGAGCTTAAACAAAACAACAACAGAAGGAAAAAGATCTTCTTAGCTTGAGGAATCTCCAAGAAAAACTGTTTTAGAACCAGAGTATCTGTGATACCTACGTCCCTTTCCTTCTGTCCTGCCATCAGACACCTCCCATTCTTGCTACCTCCCTGTGGGCTGCTCCAGCACACACAAATTTGTATTTTGTCTCAACTCCGTGGCAGAATGTATGTCTTACATACACACAACATGCATGTCTTACATACATACAGAATGCATGTCTTACCTACATGCTGGTTGCTGTGCATCTCGCCTGGCACTGAGCCTTTTGCCAGGCTGGATGAGATGAACAGTTATAGGCCTGGACTATCACTGAAAGAGGTCCTGGGCAAAACAACTACATCCCATCCCCACCTTCCCCACCCCAGGTCCACACCAGCCCAGGCATCATCTCAAGAACCCAAGACATTTCCATGTTGCAAGCAGGCCGGTGTCTGAGTGCAAGGTCAGTGTGGTCTACAGAGCAAATTCAGGGTAGCCAGGGCCACACAGAGAAACCCTGTTTTGAAAACATCAACAAAATAAAGAAAGCAAAACAATTTAAGATTCTGTTGTTTTTCTGTTTGTCTGGCTTTTTTGAGTTTGGGCACCCTGTCGTTTACCCTCGCTTGCTACTTAGTTAGGTTCTAAAATCATGCATTTGTGCAGCTCTTTAGCAGTTTTGTTTTTTTTAATGGGTTGGAGTGTCTTACTGACTTATGGGGATTTAGATGTTTAGCACATCTTGTGTTAGATTTTACCAAAACAACATGTCATAAAATACAGTATTAAATGTACATCTGAGAATTTTAAAAAAGGATTATGCCAACAACAATTTAAATGCACTCAGTACTTCTGTTGCTTCTTCCCACTCTGATTGTTTTTGCTCTTTTTATTATACAGGGGATTTGGGACCACCACTTGTAATTTGAAAGCTGCTGCATTCGTTTCATTACTATTTTGTTTCTTTTTTCCTTTTTTGTTCTTTTTGTTTTGTTTTGTTTTGTTTTTCAAGACAGGGTTTCTGTATGTAGCCCTTGCTGTCCTGAAACTCAGCTGTAGACTAAGCTGCCCTTGAACTCAGAGGTCCACCTACCTCTCCCTTCGAGTGCTGAGATTAAAGGCTTCTGCCACCACCACCACCCAGTTAAATTTTGTTTCTTGTCTACCCCACCTCTTAGGGTACCCTTGCCTTTTGAACAGGGGAAAGAAAAAGCCATGGCTTTGCAGAATGTCATGCTTGCTAGGGCTTATGCTTCCCTATTACATTTGTACCCCAAGTAGATCCAGCCTGTTCTCTGATGACAGTGTTCCCTAGAGATCTAGGAAGTCTGGGTGTTCCTTCCTGTCTAGTCTAATGAGCTAGAGAGGAGGGGCTGCTATGTATCCAGCACCGCATCCCTTATCACTCTCCGGAAGAGGCTCTGCATGTATCTAGCAGCTCCTGTCTTTGTGGCTGCAAACTAAGAGGGTGGCTGGCTCCTGGTCATGTTTCCAACATCTCCTTCTCTACCTCACACACAGCAGGATTCCTGGTCTTTAAGCCTGAACTGATCTCTCGGCTGGAGCAAGGACAAGAGCCATGGGTCCTTGACCTACAGGGAGCAGAAGGGACAGAGGCACCATGGATTTGCCAGACAGGTGAGGCCAAGGCCCTGTCACAGAGAAGGTCTGAATAAGAAGTAGCTGAGGTGAGGTCTTGAGACAGTGGGAGGCTGGGGTAGACCTTGTGGCCAGCTGGGCTGCTCAGGAACATTGCAGGGAGGCCAGCCCCAGAGAGAACCATGGCTAGCTATATGGCCACCTCTAGGAAGACTACAACAAAAAGGCAAGGAAACAAAACACTTGTCAATTCCGCTGCTAAGTGTCGTGTATTAATGGTCACAGAGAAATCCAGCCTATGGGATCAGGACAGGAAGGCAGCCCTATAGAGATTAGGAGAGTCTAGAAGGAAAGTAGATTTCATGAAGACCTCTTGGGGGTTCTGGGCTCTCAGGCCCTGCTTAAACTTGCACCAGGGAAGAAGTCAGGATGAGCTACTGGGTATGGCCACTCGGCCAATGATCTGGTGGTCTAATCTTATTGTGTCACATGACAAAACATTCTGATTAAAAACAGTATGGAAAGAGTTTGTTTCAGTTTACATTCCCAGATCATAAGCCATCATTGTGGGAGGTCAGGCCAGAAACGGAAGCACAAATAGCAGAGGAACACCGTTGCTGCCTTGCACTCTGGCCAGGTCCAGCTAGCTTCCTTACACAGTCCAGACACAAGTGCCCACAGTGGGCAGGTCCTTCCGTAATAAATCATCAGTCAAGACAAACTCATGGACAGCCGCAGGCCAATCTGATCTGGACATTTTCTAGTGGATGTTCCTTTTTCCCAGGTAATCCTAGATTGTGCTGATTTGACAATAAAAGCTAATACCTGTAGCAAGGTTTGCCAGGTGTGGCTTTGCAGTGTGGGTCTTTCTCAGCGAAGCCTGTCTGGGGACAGCCATGGGCAGGCTGAGCACCACTTCTGCTCTGGCAGCTAACTACTGAGACTCCCTCTCCTCAGCCATGGTTTCATGTTCCTGTCTATTTTATTTTATTTTATTTTTTTAGTCAAACCCCCTTTTGCTACTTGCAGGTAGCATGCTTGGGGGCCTCTGACCTGCTTTGATGAATTCTTGACTGACATTCTGCCTCAGGTTTGCACTGTGCAGTCTCATTTCGAGTACTCCTTCCTCAGTGCCCTCTATGGTGAAACTCTGCTTGTGAACTCTCTTAGGACATGAAGCTCAGCACCCTGCCTTATCATCACTGTTCATTGAACTAAACTGTGGTCATTTCTCTTTATGTTCCCTTACCACACTTTCTACTTGCAGTGTGATGTGGTGCTGACACTCACTGAGCTCTGGGTTGTCTCTGTTTGTTCTCTGAGCTCACTTGTAAGAAACATTTTTTACATTATGTTTATTTCAGATTCTGCTATTAGAACAGATCACAAGCAGACCTGTGAGTACATGGACCTTCTCAAAAGGCAGATTCCTGGCTTTGGAGACAATTTGGATTCTAAGGTCTTGTCAGAGAATTTTCCAAGCAGCCTTGGACTAAGAGTGAGTGGCTCACTTTTCCAGAAGCACCATTTGACTAATGAGACTGTGGCTCCCAAGAACTTCACTAAGGACACTCTTCAGGACTGTAAGGAGCTTCAGGCCACTGATCTGAGTTATCAGCCTGATGAACAGAGTGTGAAGGGGACATCAGAGAACTGTGAAGTGTGTGGCAGAGTATTTAGATCGCCTTTGAACCTTGGTCCATGTCTGGAAATTAATATGCAGGAAAAACCATACAAATGTCAGGAGTGCCAAAAAACATTGTCTGACTGCTCACAGGAAATATATACAAGTCACTGCCACGGGAAGAAGCCTTATGAATGTGAGGAATGTGGGAAGGGCTTCAGGCTGTGTTCACAACTCAGTCAGCATCAGAGAATCCACACGGGAGAGAAACCATTCAAATGTGTTGATTGTGGGAAAGCTTTTCGTCTGAGCTCAAAACTTATTCAGCATCAAAGAATTCATACTGGAGAGAAGCCTTACAGGTGTGAGGAGTGTGGGAAAACCTTTGGTCAGAGCTCAAGCCTCATCCATCATCAGAGAATCCACACAGGAGAAAGGCCATATAGTTGTCAGGAGTGCGGGAAAGCCTTCAGCCAGCAATCACAGCTGGTCAGACATCAGAGGACTCACACTGGAGAGAGGCCGTACCCCTGCCAGGAGTGTGGCAAGGCCTTCACCCAGAGCTCCACTCTAGCTCAGCACCAGAGGATGCATGCTGGGGGGAAATCTCAAATGCCAAGAGCTTCCGAGAACCCAAGCCTTATTGCTCACCAGGGAAGTAACACTGTAGAGAAGCCATTCAAGTGTGAGGAGTGTGGGAAAGCTTTCAGGTGGATCTCTCGCCTGAGTCAGCACCGGCTGATTCATACTGGAGAGAAACCTTACAAATGCAACAAGTGCACAAAAGCCTTTGGTTGTAGCTCGCGACTGATTCGCCATCAGAGAACTCACACGGGAGAAAAACCCTTTAAATGTGATGAATGTGGGAAGGGCTTTGTCCAGGGCTCACACCTCATTCAGCATCAGCGAATCCACACAGGAGAGAAGCCTTATGTGTGTACTGAGTGTGGGAAAGCCTTTAGCCAGAGCTCCAGCCTCATTTACCACCAGAGGATCCACAAGGGAGAGAAGCCATATGAGTGCAGCCAATGTGGAAAAGCCTTCAGTATGAGCACACAACTCACCATCCACCAGAGGGTTCACACTGGCGAGAGACCCTATAAGTGCAGCGACTGTGGGAAAGCCTTCAGCCAAAATTCAACCCTTTTCCAGCACCAGATAATTCATGCTGGAGTGAAGCCCTATGAATGTAATGAGTGTGGAAAAGCCTTCAGCCGGAGCTCATACCTTATTGAACACCAGAGAATACACACTAGAGCCCAGTGGTACTATGAATTTGGAAACACCATTGAAAGTTCCCCCTTTTTGAACCATAAAAAAGTGAACACTGTGAAAAGATTGCACCAGTGTGATGACTGTGAGAAGATATTCAGGTGGCGTTCACACCTGATTATACACCAGAGGATTCACACAGGAGAGAAGCCTTACAAATGTAATGCTTGTGGCAAAGCCTTTAACCGGAGTTCAAGGCTCACTCAGCACCAAAAAATCCACATGGGATAAATCATTTACCTAGATGTCCTAGTTACTACTCTATTGGTGTGATGACACCATGCCCAAGTCAACTTATAAAAGAGTTTATTTGGGGCTTAGAGTCTTAGCATTCTCGGCCATCATGGTGAGGAGCGTGGCAGCAGGCAGGCAGGGAGGCATGGTGTTAAAGCAGTAGCTGAGAGCTCACATCTTAAGACAGCCAGTTACTAGGTAGAGAGAACTAACTGGAAATGCCAAGAGTCTGTAAGATCTTAGAAGCTTGTGCTGGAGAGATGGCTCAGAGGTTAAGAGCACTAGCTGCTCTTCCAGAGGTCATGAGTTTAATTCCCAGCAACCACATGGTGGCTCCCAACCATCTATAGTGAAATCTGGTGCCCTCTTCTGACATGCAGGTGTACATTGACATGCAGGCAGAACATTGTATACATAATAAAAATAAATTTAAAAAAGAAAAAATTTAAAAATATCTTAAATGCTCATCCTGTGACAGACCTTCTTCAAGGCTACACCTCCTAATAATTCCCAAACAGTTCCACCAACTGAGGACCAATTATTCACACATATGAGCCCATGCAAATTATTCTATATACATATGTAACTGAGTAAGCCAGAAGCCTTATTTTATTGGGGTAATTTATGCTAACAGAAACTTGAGAATGCTAGAGAAGATTTAGACTTGTTCTTAAAGAATATTGTACTTATGAAAATGTTTTGTTTCTGGAATGTTTATCCATTAAATAAAGTGTGTGTCAAGGCATAGCCTGTACTTCGAACTCATAGAGTGGATTTCTGTCCTACAGATGAGAAACTGGTATCAGGAAAGCCTTGTGAGCCCTAAGCAACAGCTTAAATGAAGCCACCAAATCCAGGCCTGCTAGTACATACTTGCAATCCCAGCACTCAGGCAGATGCAAATTTTTTTATTTTTATATTAATTACAGTTTATCTACTTTGTATCCCAGCTATAGCCCCCTCCCTCATTCCCTCTCAATCCCACCCTCCCTCCATGTCTAAAATTAGAAAGTAAAAAAATTAAAAGTCACGTGCATGCTTTTAATCCCTGCTTAGGAGGCAGAGACAAAAACAAAACAAGAAAGAAAGAAAAGAAAACCTGGAGACAGAGCTGTGTAAGATTTAATCCTAAGAGCATCTTTTCTGTTGTTCCAGTTCAGAACTAGACTTTTGTTTAATAGTGCTAATCTCTTTAGCAACTATTGCGTCATCATCACATGACTGACTGCAATCAGGAAAAAGCTCCCTTGTGCTCTTTTCCTCCAAACTACAGTATTCATTTCTATCTGCTCAGCTTTTTGCTTATTTTTTTCATTATAGATCCCCATAAGCATAATTATAGGGCTGGAGAAATGGCTCAGCAGTTAAGAGCACTCCTTGCTCTTCCGCAGGTCCTGAGTTCAATTCCCAGCAACCACATGTGGCTCTCAGCCATCTGTAATGTGATCTACTGCAGGTATACATGCAGATAGAGCATCCATGTACATTTAACTAAATAAATGAACAAATAAATCTTTTTTAAAAAGTAATAATAGCCATGCCACAGGCTCAACATTATGCTGTCTTGAAAGTTCCTCCAACCAAAGAAACTAATCCATTACTTAAAAATTGTGTGTAGCCAGTGGCACATGCCTGTAATCCCAGCACTCTGGGAGGTTGAGGCAGGTAGATCTCTGAATTTGAGGCCAGCCTGGTCTACAAAGAGTTTCAGGACAGCCAGGGCTGCACAGAAAAAGCCTCTCTTGAAAAACAGAAAAGGGCTGGAGAGATGGCTCAGAGGTTAAGAACTCTGGCTGTTCTTCCAAAGTCCTGAGTTCAACTCGCAGCAACCACTTGGTGGCTCATACCATCTGGTGCCCTCTTCTGGCCTGCAGACACACATGCAGACAAGATGCTGTGTAAGTAGAAAATAGAAAATAAAATAGAAAAATAAAAAGAAAGATATGCCGAAGTCCAAAATCTCCAGAACCTGAGAGTAAATGGAACACTATTTTGAAGTATATTCTTGGCAAATGAAGTTAGTAGAATGCTTACAAGAAAGTGGAAGGCAGTGATAGTGTGGCACACGCCTTTAATCCCAGCACTTGGGAGGCCGAGGCAGGCGGATCTCTGAGTTCAAGGCCAGCCTGGTCTAGCGCTATACAAAGAAACTGTTTCTAAATAAATAAAAAGGGAAAGAAGAAAAAGTGGAGACAGATTAGAGTGCTACACAGAGAAACCCTGCCTCATATATAAACAAACAAATAAATGAAAAAGAAAAAAAAAGTGGAGACAGATTAGAGTGATATATCCAAGCCAAGGAATGCCAAGGATGTTTGGCTACAAGCACCTGCTGCAAGAGTTTAGAAGAATGTTCTAACCAACACTTAACAGCTTCTGACACCATTACACTTTTTTTTATGTCAAAAATGTATAATATTTTGTTTTGGCTGCTTAGGAGATGTTTTTGTTTGTAACTGCTTTCATTTCCCATAGAGAAATATGTAGGTGTAGAATTGCTGGGTCCTAGGGCATGTCTTGTTTTTTTTCAATTAGGTTTCTGCGGAGCTGATGAATATAGGTCCTTAAGATTGTGGGGCAAACCTCTCCCACTGAACTGCACCCGTCACTCTTGTATATTTAAATTTTAAAAAGCTTCTGGACTGCTCTTCCGTGTAGCTGTTCCGTAGGTAAGTGTTGCAATTACTGCGCAGCACACACATTTGCAAATGTGTTGCAAATGCTGCGCAGCTCAGCATTTGACGACATAAAGGGTGGAATTGAAAATTTTTTCTAATTTGAATTTTTAGTAGTGGTGAGCAAGTTTCTTTTATGTGCTTAATGTGAATGTGTGTGTGCATTATTTTAAGACAGAGTCTCTGTGTAGCCTTGACTGGCCTGGAATTCATAGAGATCGGCCTGCTTAACGGCATGCGCCACGATACCCAGGCCGAGCGCTGGTTTGAATGAAATGTGCTGCCGCCTGGCACATCTAACTATTTTAAAATACGCAATTCGGTGGCACCAACTACAATCATTCTAGCGTGCGTTACTGCCTGGATGCAGGACAGCGGCAGCCTTGAAGCCGACCCCGGAAACCAAATGAATCTTTGCCCCCTACTTCCTCTTCCCTAAAAATCTGGCGTCTGGAGGCCACGCCCACCGCTCTGCGGCGCGTGCGCTCGGCTCCGGGAACCACCGAGGGCCTCAATCGCGCTTTCCTAGAGCAGCCCGGAAGCGTCTCTGTGCACTTCCTGTGCACTTCCTGAGAGCCCGCCAACTTGCTCCTGCGGCCAGCTACCGCGGTCGCCTGCGGACGGCGTCCTCCAGGGGCCGAGAGCTCTGAAGGACTGGTTTGTATTTGTAATGTGGGATCATTAGGTCTTCCAGAGCTATGATGAGGGTTCCGGGTTGAGTAGGGATGCGGTCTCAGCTGCGTTGTCCAGGCTCACTAATGCTCTTTACCTAAAGCTTAAGTGAGCTCTTCTGGTTCTTGGTTCTTTTCCGTGCTGTCTGGTAATCTCGGGGACGCCTCCCTTCTCCTAGACTCAGGTGGGCTCCGTACCCACCCGGTTTCAGCGCCACCTCCCAAGCACGTCCCATTTCCTCTGTGTCGTTGGTAGTTCATGCAGTCAGTGACGGAAGGACGGGGCCGCACATCGACCCCCATTTTTCAGTTACATGAAGCTCCTGACTAGGGAGTCACTTGTCTCTCTTCACCTCTCCAGGCAGCTGTGCTTAGGACCGTGTCTTCGGACTGATCAAGCAAAGGGGAACTAGGATGTCTGCTTTGGGGGCTGCAGCTCCGTACTTGAACCACCCAGCTGACAGTCACAGTGGCCGCGTCAGTTTCCTGGGGGCCCAGTCCTCTCCAGAAGTAGCGGCAGGGGCTCAGCTCATGAAAGACTTGGACAGGAGCACCTTCAGAAAGTTGCTGAAGCTTGTGGTCGGGGCCCTGCACGGGAAAGACTGCAGAGAAGCAGTGCAGCACCTCGGTGCCAGCGCCAACCTGTCAGAGGAGCGTCTGGCTGTCCTGCTGGCGGGCATACACACGCTGCTCCAGCAGGCTCTCCGGCTGCCCCCCGCCAGTCTGAAGCCAGATGCCTTCCAGGAAGAGCTCCAGGAACTTGGCATTCCCCAAGATCTGATTGGAGACTTGGCCAGTTTGGCGTTTGGGAGCCAACGCCCTCTTCTTGACTCTGTGGCCCAACAGAAGGGATCCGGGCTGCCTCACATGTCTTACTTCCGGTGGCGGGTGGATGTGGCCATTTCAACCAGTGCTCAGGCCCGCTCCCTGCAACCGAGTGTTCTCATGCAGCTGAAGCTCACAGATGGTTCCGCGCACCGCTTCGAGGTACCCGTAGCCAAATTCCAGGAGCTGCGGTACAGTGTAGCCTTGGTCCTTAAAGAGATGGCGGAACTGGAGAAGAAGTGTGAGCGCAAACTGCAGGACTGAACCTTGTTATTGTGGGTGCTGCAATTGGTACCAGACAGAGCACAGCCCCGCTGGTCATGAGACCAACTCAATGGAGGGCCTGCATATAGGAATGTATTTTGTTTCAGTGGAAAGATGGCAGTGACTTTCGGGTTTTGTTTTATGAGTAAGCACCTGTGCGCAGTGGCACAGTTTATGATCCGAGCACTTGGAAGGCTGAGGCTGGAGAATGGTAGCTGTAAGGCCAGCCTGGGTTACATTGTGAGACCCAGTTTTGAATTAAACAGGTAAAGCAACTATTAAAAACATGTTATTCTGCTCAGGTGTGAAACCTTCCCCAGCTGTTGGTATGTGCTCCTAGATGAGGACATGTGGAAATCTAGGGTCCACAACCTAGATAAGAGTATACAGCAAGGTTGCTCAGCCTGACCTAAGCTTTTCTTTCGTAAGCCCTGTGCTTTAGTGTGGACATGTTTATTCTTTGCCGTAAATTCCCTTCTATCATGAAGCGGACATCCTAGAGGGAGACAGTACAAATAATAAAACATATTAAATGATGTTCAGTATCTATAACATTGAATACATCTTTTAAATATTGAAACAGGAGTATGGGGCTAGAAGATTGGCTCAGCGGTTAAGAGCCCTTGTTGCGCTTGCAAGAAGGCCCAGGTTCAGTTCCCAGCATCCACAAGGTGGTTTACACCCAACACAGGCACATATGTGGACCATGCACATACATGCCAGCAAAACATTCATACTCAAAATAAACAAATCTAAAACAAACAATATAATACAACCAGGAGAACAGGGTTGGAGAGATGGCTCAGTGGTAAGGAGCACTGGCTGCAGAGCCGGGCATGGTGGCACATGCCTGTAATCCCAGCACTCTCTCCCAGAGGGGCAGAGGCAGGCAAACCTCTGTGGTCTACAAAGCAAAGCCAGGACAGCCATGGTTACACGGAGAAGACCTGTCTTGCAGGGGATGGGGCACCAGCTGCTTTTCCAGAGGGCCTGGCTTCTATTCCCAGCACCCACATGAGCACTCATAACTGCTAACTCCAGTTCCAGGAGATTGACACCTTCTCACATACATGCAGACAAAACACAAATGAACGTTAAAAATAAGTATATTATTTTAAAGCCAAACTGTGAATCCAGCTTGTGACAATGGAACAGAGCCAGGTCAGCTGAGAGGACATGTGTGTTTGGAAAGTGGGCCATCAAGACAAGGTTGGTCACAGGGTGATCTCTGAACACCTGGAGGTGAGGGATTGATGTGTCCTCTGCAGAGGGATCAGCTGGTATGTCTGGCTGTTTGTGGAGTAAGGCTATACAGTTCAAAGTTAGTGCTTTAAAACCTTTGAATGCAGCCAGGCCTGGTGGCACACGCCTTTAATCCCAGCACTCAGGGAGGTAGAAGCAGGCTGGTGTGATTCTAGGCTAGCCTGGTCTGCAAAGTGAGTCTAGGACAGCCAAGGCTACACAGAGAAACTGTCTTGAAAAACCAAACAAAAACAAAGCCTTTGAATGTGTCCACTGTACTAACCCAGTACTTTCTCTTCATGGGTAGTCTGGAAGCACTGGGCATATCAAGAGTCTTTGGGAGCTGTAGAGTTGGCTCCATGGTTAAGAGCCCTTGTTCAAAAAAAAAAAAAAAAGAGCCCTTGTTCATTTTGCAGAGGACCTGGGTTTGATTCCTAGCACCCACCTGGTGGTTCATGGCCATTTGTAACTCCAGTTTCAGGAGATCCAATGTTTTCTTTTGTCATCCCTGGGCATCAGGAATGCACTTAAGCAGTCAGACAAACAAAACACTCGTACACATAAAAATAAATAAGACTTAAAAAAAAAGTTGCCTAGTGGTACACCCCTTTAGTCCCAGCAGTCTAAAGAGGCAATGAGTTCAGGCCATCCTGATCTACAGAGTGAGTTCAGGATAGCCTAGGCTACACAGAGAATAGTTAATTAATTAAGTAGTTAATTAATTAAACGAAGTGTCTGTTCTCCGGAAGGGACCCAGGTGCCCTGGGGGCACACATGTAGGTGTTGCCTTCACTGTCAATTCTTGGCCTCTGTCTCCACAGCAGGTACTAGTTACCTTTATCACTTAGGAAACTGGGCGGCTACTACTTGCAGTCTCTATTCCTGGTAGGTTAGGAAATGGCTGGGTTTGTAGTAACCACAATCAGGCTTCCTTCCCCAGTCGACAGCCCTGACCACTCAGGGACAGCCTTGCTTCTGCTTGCCTTCCTGGATGTGGCCCCAGAGGGCAAGGGAACAAGTGGCAGGAGCTAGCCTTAGGGCCACAGTAGGATTTAATATTACTGTGGCCTCAGAGAGATTTCAATATGAACAAACATTGACTTTTCTCAAAAAGAACCTTCTGGCACAAGTACAGGCTTAGAAGCCAAGAAGGTGGTCCTTCTGTGCGCTCTCATTTAGTTGATAGGTTTGTTGACAGGGTTTCACTGTGTATGACACAGGGGTCAGGCTGGCTCAGGATTGCAATCCTAATTCAGCCTTCCATATGTAGGATTTAATAGACATGTGCCAGAACACCCAGAATCTGAGGTTTATTAAGATCAGCACACATTTTGAGAAGACCTTTTGTAGGACTGTAGCAAAGAACAGAATTGCAAGTAGCTTTACATAGAGCATAACAAGATGAACTTTCATACCATATGTGTACTGTGAAACTAGAATCAGCTTAACAAGCAGGATTCTTGGGAACTCTGTCACTGCTGCTGCCTCTGGCCATCGTTAGATCACCTTTGGAGAGTGGTCACTCTGTCACAACTCCAGCATTCTAGGTTGGCACACTTCTGTGCCATTCTTGTTTATCATTTAATCTCTCCAGTAATCCAGTGAAGAAACTGAGGATGGGTAGGACAGAGATGCTCTGTAGACCCCTGAGCCACCTCTACTGCTCCTTATCTACAGTTTCCTGTTAGGTCGAAGTGACATCAGGCCAGATGTTGTGATGCTCACCTTTAATTGTAGCACTCAAGAGGCAGGAGCAGTCTAATCTCTAAGTTTGAGGCCACCCTAAGCAAGTTCTAGGACAGCTATAGCTCCCAAGTGAGACCTTGTCCAAATACAAACAAAACAAAAAACCCAAAATGGGCAGTGGTGGTGCATGCTTTTATTCCTCAGTACTCTGAAGGCAGACGCAGGTGGATCTTCAAGTTTGAGGCCAACTTGGTCTACAGAGTGAGTAACAGGGCAGCCAGGGCTACACAGAAAAAAACCTGTCTCAAATGAACCAAAAACAAACAAAAGACAATATATTCCTAATATTCCTATCCATACTAGGGCTTAGGGTCCCTGGGATTCAGGATTCAGTAACCCATTAAGCCTTATAGTCACAACCCTCTGAAAAACTTTCAACACATCTCTAAGGTATACCTCCCAACCATCTGAACTCTCCATTCCCTGCCTGTTCCAACTGGCATCTCCCCTTAGTCCTATAGGAAGCCAGACTCTTGAAATCCTGACTCTGGACCCACAGGAGCATGGCAACATTGCTTCCTTTCCTGTAGGTTTGGATGTTTAATGTCCTCCAAAAGCCTGTGTGTTGAAGCCACAAGGACAGAAGGCTAGGACGTGTCACCCCATGGGGCCCCGAATAACTGCAAACATGATTGTCCCTGCAGTGGTGCCTACTCCGTAGACCAACAGTGACACAGTGTCACTGGCCAGATGCACCTGCCTCCTCTGCCCTAAGGCAGAGCTCCGATCCTTGAAAGCCTGCAGCAGGAACACCAACCCTCAGGTCTTGCAAGTTCCTAGGCTATGCATTTGGGCTATTCCATCTTTCTCCCCTCCCTAAAGTGACAGAGAACTTGCAATTATGAGAAATTATATGGGACAAGGAACACTTAAAGGACACACACAAGTAGTTTCCAAAATTACATCTAAAAAGCAGGGATTACCAGACAGTGGCTGAAATGAAGGGTCATGTTTAGCACAGAGACAGATCCTCAAATCCCACCCTAAAGTTCCCCCAAAGGCCATGCTCAGTGCTTGGCCCCTTCACCCAGATTAGCCACCATCATAAGGTGACATAAGGAGCTATGAAGACCCCACCTCATGACAGGCTGGGTTGCCTCACAAGTAGGTGAATGCTGACAGCTGGATGGGTTTGGACCACAGTCCTCAAGACTGTGCTAGGATACCTGCTAGTGCTTTGTCTTCTGAACCCTGCAGGGTACAGTTGGCTTTCTGGTTGCACCCAGGGCCCTGATACTACTAGGGTAGACCTCACCAACTGGCCCTCAGGACAGTTTTGGAGGAGCCTGTAAATATATGTGCAGGTGTTTGGTTCCTGTCGAACTCTTCCGATATTGGCCCCTTTTGGCTCTCTTCCGGGCTGACTCAGACCCCTCACTCTGCCCCTGGGTGGCTTGATCCACTGCCAGCTCCACTGCCTTTCTGGGAATACCCCATGCACTTGGAACTTAAGCAGTTGACCACAGGATGTCCCTTCCTCTCCCTTCTCAGCATGCCATACCAACAGGGTGTCCCTTCCTCCTCCTGCTCAGTCCGCCATTGCCATTTTATCCTCTGCCGTGCAAGGTCTCTTAGTTCTGACTACAAGCTTCTATTACCAGCTGGGACCCTGACTCTCACTAACCTCCCTGCCTATATCTTTATGGCATCACCTACTGATAAGTTTTGCTCAAATGAAGACCCTCTTTTGGGGGGCTCTGTGCCACCAAAGACACCGACAGGTCACTTTATTGCCAAGCAGCCTCTCCTTTGCCTCGTTCCTTCCTCCTCTTTGCTCTCCAGGGTCATTGTACCAACCTCTCCCCATCTGCTGAGGCCACAGCCTTTTGGCTTCTCTGCCAAACTTCTTGAGGACGTGGCAGGTGGCTTCTGTCACCTAAATCCCAATCACCATCATCTTATGTTGTTTTGTTTTGTTTATTTGTTTTGAGACATGGTTTTTCTCTGTATCCCTGATTGTCCTGGAACATGTTCTCTAGACCAGGCTAGCCTGAAACTCCGCCCGTTCGGATTAAAGGCGTGTGCCGCCACCGACCGACCGACCTGCAAAGCACTAGGTTTCCCGTGTCTGTATGTCCAATCTCCTTCTTCTACCTTGGACCCAGCATCTGGAGCCCCTCAACTTATATGGAAGCCTTTGCCTGCGTCCAGCTCGGAATCTCGGGTTCTGCGTGGTCCTGGACAAATCCACCGCCCACCTGCCCTTCCCAAGACTCCTGAGTCTGTTTCTTCAGAGGCCTCCTCGACCCTGGTGGTCTAAAGGTATGAGCCTTGGTGCTGCAAGTCGGTAGACACACAAGGCATTTTGACTACAAGCCCCGACAGGCATCGCGCCACGGAAGGGGCGCGGTCATAGCCCTGCCCCGGAAGATAAGGCTGCTTTGCATCGCGTATTTCCTCTTTCGGCCTTGCTTGCCGGCAGGTAAGTTGGGTCGCTGCGGGCTTGAAATTATCCACCGCCATCCGCCACCGTCAGCTACTCGGTGGTCTGTTATGCAGCGTGGTCCCTTCATCCCGTACCGGGAGGGAGGGATGGATGGAGGTGTATTCGGCTTT
>CM053752.1:23038842-23180453 GCA_028658305.1 Pachyuromys duprasi | reverse complement strand
AGTGTAATTAAGAATGAACTAGTCGCTCTTTCGGCCTTGCTTGCCGGCAGACTCGCCGCCATGGGCCGTGTGATCCGAGGGCAGAGGAAAGGCGCGGGTTCTGTCTTCCGCGCGCACGTGAAACACCGTAAGGGCGCCGCGCGCCTCCGTGCTGTGGACTTCGCTGAGCGGCACGGCTATATTAAGGGCATCGTAAAGGTGCGAGGCGCTTGCCAGGGGCAGCAGACGGGGAGCTGGGCCTCAACAGAAGACCTTATAATCATGCTACCCTCACCAATAGGACATCATTCATGACCCTGGTCGCGGCGCCCCCCTCGCAAAAGTGGTCTTTCGTGATCCCTACCGGTTTAAGAAGCGGACGGAGCTGTTCATCGCCGCAGAGGGAATCCACACTGGACAGTTCGTGTACTGTGGCAAGAAGGGTGAGCTTCAAGGCGGGGATCGGACTCGGGATTTAGAATGCTGAGCTTTGTGGGATGGGAGCGGTGTGGGCTCGATTGCTTTTTGACTTTCTGGTCCCTTTGCCAACTTCTCTCGACAGCCCAGCTGAATATCGGCAATGTTTTGCCCGTGGGTACCATGCCTGAGGGTACTATCGTGTGTTGTTTGGAGGAGAAGCCTGGGGACAGGGGCAAGCTGGCACGAGCCTCCGGAAACTATGCCACAGTCATCTCCCACAACCCAGAAACCAAGAAGACCCGAGTGAAGCTGCCTTCGGGGTCCAAGAAGGTCATTTCCTCAGCCAACAGAGCTGTTGTCGGTGAGTGCCACAGAGCGGTGAAACCCAGAAGACTGGGCGGTTACCGTATACCTGCCGGCTGCTAGGCATAGGCCTTAGAACCAGATTCCCTATTTTTTTGGTCATAGGGGAAAAGCTGCTTTCTACACAGAATGCAACCTTGGTTTGAGTGGTAGGGTGGTACAGTATCTGCTCCGGTGGGGCAGTAACCAAGACAGCATGGGCTGCAGAAATAGCTCACAGATTAAAGGCACTGGTTGCTCTTGCAGTCTGGTTTGGTTTTAGAGAAGACAGGACCAGTATTGGTGATCACTGAAAGATGTTCAAGTCAGTGGAAGGGCATGTGAGTCTAGAGTCTCTTGTTTGGTTACTTAGCAGTCTTACAGTCTGCTAACCTAGGCCCTACATGGGCTAGGTTCTGAGACTACATGTTCACAGAGGGTGCTGTGTTTTTCCATTTGTTTGGAGGTGTCTCCAGAGGTTGAAGGAACTGTCCTGAGTGTCAGGCACTGAATACTGAGGTGGGCCATGGGAACTTGGGCTGAGTTGACATTTTGGTTAATGCAGGCATGGTCCTTCCCTGTCATGGAAAAACTAGATTGCAGAGTGTAAGGGGTTTTCTAGGTGGAACTTGGTGAAGTGGTTGGACTTTTAGGTGGTACATTTCATTAAGACGGTTAATAGCCTTCATAAGGGGTGTAGATTCCTGCATAGCACTACTTGGGGATATTTGTGACAGGTTGTTGTGATGTGGATCTCAGGGGTGTCCTCTATTTTGCAGGTGTCGTGGCCGGTGGGGGCAGAATTGACAAGCCTATCTTAAAGGCCGGCCGGGCCTACCACAAGTACAAGGCAAAGAGGAACTGCTGGCCACGTGTAAGGGGAGTGGCCATGAATGTAAGTAACCAAGGACTGGGGGAGTGGGCTCTTGTTCCTGTGCTGGGAGGACCTGCAGTAGGGAGGTCTTAGGCCCTAGCTTCTGCCACTGTCTTCCCCAAGTAGTTGAGATTTTCTTCATTCCAACCTCGTTCTCTCCCTACAGCCCGTGGAACATCCCTTTGGAGGAGGTAACCACCAGCACATTGGCAAACCCTCCACCATCCGAAGAGATGCCCCTGCTGGGCGCAAAGTGGGTCTTATTGCTGCCCGCCGGACAGGGCGACTACGTGGAACCAAAACTGTACAGGAGAAGGAGAACTAGGGCTCAGGAGCTGATAATAAAGTATGTCCTTTGGCTAATAGGCTGTGTGTGTGTGAGCCTGCTTTCTGTGGGGTAGGGTTCCCCGCCCTGAACCCGTTGGTACGAGGAAGGGAAAGATTCGGGAACTTAAACACAAAGTGCAAGTGTTCAAGGCCAGCATGCATGCTAGGGACACTATGCTTGGAATCTTTTGAGGCCAGGTCTGCATATCCCTTGGCTGTTCTGGAACTCACTGTAGACCAGTCTGGCCTTGAACTTACAGAGATGTGCCCAAGTTCTGGGATTGCCATCATACCCACTCAAGTAGCTCAGTTTTGTGACATGCAGCAACTGTGAGCCACAGTTGCTGGAATTGGTGATCACACCGCAGATTTTTCCCCACTTCTCATCATGCAGTAGCTCTGCTCAAGCTCTTGATTGTGTGAATAGGAGTTGCAGGCATGAGTTTGCTGTTTGGGGCGTCACTGTGGTAGTGCAAACTGCTTTCTGCAATGTCCAAATGTCCTGTTATATCTTTTGCCCAGAGAGTGTAAAGTATGAGATCCAGTGTGGCCTCCCCTCCCCTGCAAGCTATGAAGACATGTTACACATTGAGATTTGTTACTAATATTGCAGTAGAGGCGCCTCAATACCTTTTCTGCTTTTGGCCTCCCTCCACCTTTTTTTACTCTGATAGTGACAGGTTATATCTTGAGGTTGGTGTCTGCTGGCCCTACATCCTGTGTGCAGGGTAATTGCTGACCCTTGGGATGAGGGTTAGATGCTTCTTATGTGTAAGTTACAGGCCCCAGATGACAACCTGCAACCACATAACTAGGACCCTAGATGGCATAGCAATGTTTCCTATTGAAGGGACAGGAGATCACAAAAAGCCAGGTCTCAGACCTGTAGGGAACACAGGAGCAATGTCGTCTGAGGCTTACCTCTCTAGGGTCAGGGACTATGCAGAGAAGTCACAAGTTAGGGACAGACTGGCTTTAGTGGGAAGGCAGGCACTTTTCCATTTTAAAAGCAAATGAGCTTTAAAGCTCACCATGTCCTGTGGCATCTTGTTTGGACCACTGAGTAATAACATTCCGCAGGAACCTTTAATGTTTCAAGGCCTGTCATCTGGCGAGTGTGCTGGGGCTTCTCACAAATGTAGGGCAGTAGCAGATTTCTGTACTCCTTGTGGGGTGCTTCTGGTGGTAACAGCTTGGTTACTGCTAAATGATAAGGCTATGTTACTAAGTGACAACCTCTTTCCTGGATGGACCTTTTTCTCTATTCCTGCTGGTATGAACTCCACCTGCCCTTAGTGACCCACTGGCCATTATTCCTGGCTCAAATTCAGAGGTTGTCCCAGGTCACAGGTGTTTATGGAAGGAGGGTATCGGAAAAGCCCTATGCATGGCTCCATTTGGGCAAATGGGGTTTTGGTGTTGGCCAAGGGAGAAACTGTTCTGGAAGGGAAGCCTGGCAATGGTTGGTGGCGCACACCTTTAATCCCAGCACTCATGAGGCGGAGGCAGTGGATCTCTTGAGTTTGAGGCCAGCCTGGTCTACCCAGAAACCCTGTCTCAGAAAAAGGAGCCTCTTCTAGATCAATGACAGATCCAGTTTGTTGGGCTATGGGTGTGGACCAAAAGTAACCACCAAATAGGCTTCTAATTAAGTAGCCTCTCTACTTCATGAAAGTTTGTTTGTTTTGTTTTGTTTTAGGGTTTTTTTTTTTTTTTTGGCAGTGTTTGTGGCTTAAAAATGAATTACTGTGATTTGATAAACACTGCATTTGGCACCGGTCCTCTGAGCACAGTCTTGATTTTGAGGGCTCTGTTCCTGACAATGTTACTATGATGCTCGCTTCCCATAGTCCTCTCAGTAAGGCCATAGGAGACCTCAACTGATAAAACTTACCATTTGTCCATCAGGTGGGTCAGCAGCCAGGTAGGATGGGGTCAGGCAGCTAAGGCATAGCATTAGGGAATTGGAAGAGCTGTGTTTAAGAAACTAGATGTCCTGGTGACACCTAAAAGTGTGAAGAGGCAGTGGTTGGAGGGGGCACCTGCCCTATTTCCTTAAAGAGAGCTGTGGTCACAAGATGGTTTTGAGGGAAATAGCCATTTAAAGGAATGCATTACTTCTGAGTTGGGGGTCTCATACCAACTTAGACTAAAAAAAGTCAAACAAGGATGCCTTTGCTCCTGATCCTTCTGCCTCCATCCCCCAAGTACAGCATGCACAACTCATGGCTATGTTCTGGGGATCAAACCCCTGGCTTCATGCACTCTTGCAAACGAATGACATTTCCAGCCCTTTCAGTTGCCTTTCAGTGTATGTGCACATATTTGTGTATTGAGTGTGGAGGTCAGGAATGGGCGAGTTGTTTTCCCTGTCCTATGTGTCAGGCTTGGTGGCAAGCACCTTTACCCACTCAGCCATTTTGCCAACTCATGAGTCAAATTTTCACTAGATGAAAAAATGTTTCACTGATGAATAAAATTAGGGCACAGTGGTACAGGTTATGAAGGCATGTGGGTTCAGACTGAGGCTTGGTACTATTGAGAAGCCATTGATGAAGGAAGGTGCAGCCTCTGGTAGTTTGAAACTCTAGGGTTGATAGGATCATGGAGAGAAATTGAGGCTTGGCACCACATGGCAGGGTTAGAGTCCCTGAAGAGAGCCCAGGAGAGGCTGCTGTTTGAATGGCGGTCCCAACATTTCAGAGACGCAGGTACCACAGGACCAAGCGAGTGGAGCCTATCTGAACACATAAAAAAGCAGGCTGTGCAAGCCAGGCGGAGCAAGCCAGTAAACAGTGTTAGCCATGGCCTGTGTGTATGAGTTTCTGTTTAGGTATCCTTTGATGATGGGCTGTGATGTGGAAGTGAAATATATCCTTCTGTAAATTGCCTTGGTCATGGTATTTTATCAGGATAATAGAAATCCTAAGACAGACAACTGGAGGGTTTTTTTTTGTTGTTTAAATTCAAATTTATCTGTCCCCCCCCCTTTTTTTTTCATAGAAAACAGGTATTTCCAAGCACTGCCATTTCAGAACATCTGAAAGTATTTTAAAATATTAATTTTATTTGTGTGTGCATATCACACACAAGTTGGAAATCAGAGGACAACTTGTGGGAGTTGGTTCTTTCCATTCACAATGTGGGTTCTAGAAAGCAAACTCCAGTTATCAGGAAGCAAACTCCAGTTACCAGGCTTTATCCACTGAGCCATCTCTCTGGCCCAAGAATTTTTTTATCTCATTGTATCCACATAGCACTTAAGTGTTTTAAAAGAATACCGAAAATAGTCCAACATTCTCTTTGTTTGCTTTGAGACAGGGTTTCTCTGTGTAGCCTTGGCTGTCCTGGTCTCACTTTGTAGACCAGGCTGGCCTGGAACTCACAGAGATCCGCCTGCCTCTGCCTCCCAGAGTGGTGGGATTACAGGCGTGCACCACCGCCCCCAGCTAATAGTCCAACATTTCTAAATTTAAATACAATATTAGAATGATCAGATGCATTTAGGAAAGCCATGAAGCTATGTAAGGAACGTCATTTGAAATGTCAGTGGGCCCTATGCCTTCCTTAACTTTTTCAGTTGCTTCACCAGACCAATTCATGTCAAATCAACAAAAGGGAGAATTCTAGCTGTCTTTAGCAATGTCCACATGGGATTACTCTCTAATATAACGTCAAGATGTTGAGGAAAATAAATTTGGCATTTGCTGGATGTTTTTTCCCAGGAGGGACGTGGAATTGTGAGACTGGGTCACCAGGGAAAGGTCCTGCAGTTTTAACAGACGCCCCTTGCCGGCCCTTCCCCTCCCCGGGGAGGAAGGCTGTTTCCGGCCTGTGCCGCGGGTCACAGCTTCCTGTGGACTTTCTGGTGCTGGATGAGGTGCCCGTGCTGGTTGAAGGCCCGGCCGCATTCGCCGCACTCGTAGGGCTTCTCGCCCGTGTGGATCCGCTGGTGCTGGATGAGCACCGAGTACTGGCTGAAGGCCTTGCCGCAGCTGTTGCACTCGTAGGGCTTCTCGCCGGTGTGGGTCCTCAGGTGCACGATGAGCGTGGCTTTCAGGCTGAAGGCCTTGCCGCACTCCGTGCACTGGAAGGGCTTCTCGCCGGTGTGGATGCGCTCGTGCTGGACCAGGGACCTGCGCGCGCTGAAGGCGTGCCCGCACTCGCCGCACACGTAGGGCTTCTCGCCCGTGTGGACCCTCTGGTGCTGGATGAGGTGCGAGTGCTGCACGAAGGCCTTCCCGCACTCGTAGCACGCGTAGGGCTTCTCCTCGGTGTGGATCCTCTCGTGGTTCATCAGGGTGGAGCGGTGGCTGAAGGTCTTGCCGCAGTCGCTGCACTCGTAGGGCTTCTCGCCGGTGTGCACGTTATGGTGCTGGATGAGCACGGAGCGGTCGCTGAAGGCCTTGCCGCACTCGCTGCACGTGTAGGGCTTCTCGCCGGTGTGCACCCGCTGGTGCTGCAGCAGGGTCCTCTTCACGCTGAAGGTCTTGCCGCACTCGCTGCAGCCGTGGGGCTTCTCGCCGGTGTGCACCCGCTGGTGGCTGCGCAGGACGGTGCTGTGGTTGAAGGCTTTCCCGCACAGGGGGCACACGTACGGCCTCTCCCCGGTGTGGATCCGCTGGTGCTGGATGAGGTGGGAGAGCTGCGTGAAGGCCTTGCCGCACTCCAGGCATTCGTGGGGCTTCTCTCCCGTGTGGATCTTGTGGTGCTGGGCGAGGTCGGAGCTCACGCGGAAGGCCTTCCCGCACTCGTTACACTCGTAGGGCTTCTCGCCGGTGTGGATCCGCCGGTGCTTACTGAGGACCGAGCTCTGGCTGAAGGCCTTCCCACAGACGTGGCACACGTAGGGCTTCTCCCCGGTGTGGATTCGCTGGTGCTGAAGCAGGTGAGAGCTCCGACCGAAGCACTTCCCACACTCGATGCACATGTAGGGTCTCTCTCCACTGGGGGCCGTCTGGTGTCGAGCAAGTGGCACACTCGGGTTCGATACCTGGACATTCTGGGGGCCAACGGGGCTGGAACTCGGGCAGAAGTTCTGCTCCGTTTTGTAATGTTCTTCATCAGCCTTCTTCAGCGGTGTTTCTGCCGTAATCACTGTTTCTTCACATGAGATTAATGGCTGCGCGTTCAAGCCTGGGGTTTGGGCCTCTTCCTTGGCTTTGCATTCTGAAAACAACAGAGACAAAATGAAAAGGCTAACTAACGCCGGTTGGGGTGGTGGGTGGTACAAGCTGATGATCCCAGCACTTGAGAGGCCAGGGTGGGAGGGCTGTGAATCCTGCGCCAGTCTGCGCTACCGACAAGGGCTGCTTGAAAAACAACAACAACAGAAAAAACTATAACCAAAACCAGAATAAAAACCGCCAAAGGTTAAGACTACACAAAACGGCAGGGTACACTCCTAAAGCTGGCTCTGCTGCACAGTCTGCTGTGAGATCTGAAGGGAACGTCTTTCAACAAATCAAAACTAACGTTGGGGTGAAGGGGGGCCACCAGACTTCCTGCCCTGTGCATATGAAGAGGGGGGCACATCCTAGCATTCTCCCTGGAGTTATCATGACTGGGCTTCCAGAGGCCGTGGGGAGTGAGGGCAGGGCCGTGAGGTCTGTGAGGTAGCCAGCAGCACGTGAGAGATGATGCTGGGTCTGCGGCCATCATCGGAAGCCTGGTGCCTTTGAGCAGGTCAGAGGGTGCTCTGGTGGGGCCAGTGGTCTCCTACATGGTGGGATGCTGATGTTCACCTGAGAGAAGGCAACTCTGTTGAGAATGTAGGGTGCAGCAGGGGTAGGGTGGATACGCAAGAGGCTGATAGTGGGACTCAGGTGCCACATTTAGGTTGGAGAAGAGCTCATGAGAGCTGCAGTGTAGACAGTAAGGAAGGCTTTCTGGAACCAAGAGACAGTCTTTACGGGCAGAGCATGCCATGTGAGTACTGAGAATAGCTGTTTTTTTTCCCCTTTCCTTTCTTTCTTTCTTTTTCTTTCTTTTCTTTTCTTTTTTTTTTTTTTTTTTGAGACAAGGTTTCTTTGTGTAGCCCTGGCTGTCCTGAACTCACTCTGTAGACCCGGCTGGCCTGAACTCAGAGATCCCCCTGCCTCAGGCCTTCCCAAGTAATGGGATTGAAGGCGTGGGCCACCATGGCCTGGCTAAATACCCATGTTTCATATCTTAAATTTAAAGATGTCTGTCACTTCAAGACTTTGTGTGGAGACAGCTACACTGGGCCACAGTGTGGAGCGGTCCTTCAAACATGAGGCCTAGCAGGGTATAAAAGGCCAATTCTGCACAGCAGTGGGTGTTAGTGCCTTCAGGTTTCCTCAGGCAAAAAAGGTCCATTCTATTCTTCTGCTGCAGATGGCAGCCAACCCCAGGAGCACTAGAGGCTCCTGTAGCTGCCCACAAAGCATAAACTTCCTAGTTGCCAGGCTCAGGATGGTGGCCTTCCCTCAGGCCCTAACCGCTGTTTTCAGGGTCTTGGCTGTGGACTTCCCTGAATGAGCTGTCATATCTGATGGAGATCATAGGACAGGAAGCCCCACAGCAGAGAAAGATAGACAAGAATTCGTACTTTTAAAATTTAAAACGGGGGGCGGGGGGGTACATGCCACTGTGTGCTCTTGGAAGTCAGAGGATAACTTTTGGACTTAGTTCTGTGCTTTCAACCATGTATGTCTGTGTACTTCTTGTGTGCCTAGTGCTTGTGGAAGCCAGTGGGAGGGCAGGAGATCCTCGGAAACTGGGGTTACAGTTGTGAGCTGTCGTGTGGGTGCTGGGAATTGAACTCCGGTCCTCTGAAAGAGCAGCCAGTGCTCCTAACCACTGTGCCATCTCACCAGATCCCCCAAGAGACTTTCTGATGCTATTATAAATGTTATAATTTTAATATTTATACCTTTTTTTAGGTATAAATTTTAATATTTATACCTTTTTTTAGGTATTTAATATTTATACCTTTTTTTAGGCCGAGTTCTTTTACTCACCTGAGTGGTTGCTTCCCAGGCTCTGGCTCAGGTCAGTTCCCTGCCCATCCAGGACCCATGGATCTTCTCCTCGCTCCAGCTGGGAGATCACAACAGGCTTGGATCCCGGAAGTCCTGCTCATGAGGAGGGAAGCCCTTGAATTACGCAATATTTAGTAAAATACTCCCTTAATCCATGCTACATGCTGGCACATGAAAACGAACATGTCTTACATTCTGCTGGAGCTGAACGCTTGGAGATAAGCAAGCCTCAGGAGCTCAGGATCAGTCTGCCCTGTGCCCGCTCCTCCCTGCAGCTGCCTCCCCTGGGAAACCCCCACATGAGTCCAGCATACAAAGATACACAGATGGAGCCTTACCCAGTGAGACCACATTCCCATAGGTCTCCATCATCACATGGCGGTAAAGGCCTCGCTGAGCAGGGCCCAGGCGGGCCCACTCCTCCTGAGAGAGCAGAACAGCCACATCCTCGAAGGTCACCTTGGCCTGGAGTGACAGGGTTCTGAGTAACTGCACAGGTGACAGGTAGGGACATGGGAGACTGGCAGGGGACCCCCCTTAGAGTCACTTGAGATCAACAGGAAGAAGGGGTAGAGTTCAGGCGATGTAGCGGTGTTTGGACTGCCTGGGCTCGGGAGGGCAACAGGAGCTTTGGTTAAGCCACTGAATAAGGTTCTGGGACCGCTCACCTGAGGAGGCCCTGCTGGCAGTGGCAGGAGTCCGGCTGCCGCCATCTTGGCTTCTTAGGTCTGTGGGGACAACAGAAAGCAGAGGACCCTGTTGGGGATGAGAAAAGAGAGAGAACACATTGAGAGTCTGGTCCCACAGACCCTGACCCCCAGGGGTCCTCATCATAAAGTGAAAGGCATGCCGAAGCCACTGCAGGTCTGCTTTGTCCCATCGCGCCAGACCCATGCTCACACACTGTTCTCTACTGCACAGTCCTGGGAAAACTTAGCCTGTCCCATCTAGTAGGCTTAGTTAGGGAAAGTTCAACTTAAAAAATTGGGAAGGGGAGCCTGAGGCTGTTATATCTTTGTGAGTTCAAGGCCAGGCAGGGCTTTACACCCTGTTTTGTTTTTAAAGGTAAGTAGGCTAGGGGCTGGAGAGATGGCTCAGTGGCTAAGACACTAGTTGTGTTTTAGGAGGACCCGAGTTCAATTCCCAGTACCCATATGGCAGCTCACAACTGTCTGTAACTCCTATTCCAGGGGATCCAATACTCTCATATGTACAGTGAAAACACCAATGTACATACAAACAAATAAATTATTAAAATATATGTAAGTAGGCTAGAGAGATAGCTCAGTGGCTCAGGTTAAGAGTGCTTGCTAGGGGCTGGAGAGATGGCTCAGTGGTTAAGAGTGCTGTCTGCTCTTCCAAAGGACCCGGGTTCAATTCCCAGCACCCACATGGCAGCTCTGACATCTTCATACTAATGAACATAAAATAAAAATTAAATAAAAAAATTAAAAAAAAAGTGCTTGCTGCTGCTGTGAAGGACCCAGGCTTGCACACAGCCCTACTTCTAGGGGATCCATGCTTTCTTTTATGGCCTCTATGGGCTGTTATACACATGTGGTATGCATGAACTCACATAAGAACATACACAGGAAAATAAATAATGTTTTAAAAAATGATAAGGAAGCCAGGTGAAGTGGCACAAGTCTGAACCAGCGCTCAGGGAGGCAGAGGCAAGTAGATCTCTGCAAGTTCAAGGCCAGCCTGGTCTACCAAGTCAGTCCAGAACAGCCAAGGCTACACAGAGAAACCCTGTCACAGAAAACAAAAACAAAAAGACAAGGATTTCTGAGCAGGGTGCCTCTTGCTTTCTAAGGGTTTAAAGTTTCAACCCTTTACTCCCTAGACTTGTGGGGTTCTTATGGTTGACTGATCATATCTGTGTTGGGGAGCCCGGGTTGGCCCTGGCCTATGGTCCTGCCTGCTCACAGGACAGTAGCTCTACAGGGTCCTCCATGTTCTATACTCAGGGCATTCTTACAGCTCATGTGCAACTTGCAGGCATTAAGCCAAGCTGCCTCCCAAGAAGTACTCTCTCCAAAGTGGGAAGTGGATAGTCTACCTGAGGCCCTTTAGTCAGTCTTAGATACCCAGTGGTGCTCTGTGCAGGCAAAGGCTCAACTGAGGGATTGGCAACATGAGCAGTTACTGTGGGTGAACTGAGAAGGCAAGGGCTCAACCGAGGTGTTGGCAATGCAAGCCTATACCTTGGTTATTGTGGGTGAACTGAGTCTGGAGTAGCATAGCATCTGAGATCTGAAAGACGGGTGGGTGCCGGGGACATACAAGGATAGGCATTCAACAGCAGCTAAATGGCTGGAGAGAGAGAGGTTCTGAGAGCTGGTTCTGGAACAGACGGGTTCAGTTTTCTGAAGTGTCAGGGGCTGGGATCGGGGCGTCTACAATAGTGAGACAGAACCAAGCCTGCAACTAATGGCAGATGGTATCAGGAAAAAAAAAAAAGAGGAACAAGGAGGGCTGGAGAGATGGCTCTGAGGTTGGGAGCACCGGCTGCTCTTCTAGAGGTCCTGAGTTCTGTCCCCAGCAACCACATGGTGCCTCATAACCATCTATAATGAGATCTGGTGCCCTCTTCTGGCATGCAGATGTACATGCAGGCAGAACACTGTATACATAATAAATAAATAAATCTTTTTTTTAAATGAGGAACAAGATTACAATACATCTTTTTAGGCTTCTGGCTTTTTGATAATGAAATGGAAGCTAAGCATGGGTCCACTCCCTTGTAATTCCACCTGTTTAGAAGGCAGAGGCAGAAGGATCCTTAGTAAAAGACCAGGTTGTGCTACATAGTGAGACCTTGTTTCCAAAAGGAGCAGGAGGAGGAGAAGAAGAAGAAAAAGGTGGACACATCATGATCTGCCTGTTGGGACAGGAAGTCAAGGTTACCCTATTTTTAAAATAAAATGTCAGATATGTATATTTGCATAGATCACTTACAGGAAGACAAAATTAACAGCTCTCTCTGAGGAAAAGAGCAGGGTGACAAGAAGGGAGAGGTTGACCCCACCTTCTCCCTGTGTTGCTCTCCAAAGGCCTTTCTTCCAAATGTGTGTGCATTTTGATGGGCAGAAGCACAATGCAGCTGTAATCTGAACGCAGCTGGAATCTGAATAAAATTCCTTTAGAATTTACAGGAACAACAGATGCTGAAGAGAATCCAGAAGAACGAGGAAACTCCAGCGGGGCCAGGTGTCAAACCCAACACCACAGGGTTGGTTCTCAGAGCACAGATGGAGTCAGACACAGGCGGATGTGGGGACTCAAAGGTGACAGGCAGGATGGCAGGATGTCTCAGTGGGTAAGAGTGCCTGCTGTCAAGTCTGATGACCTGAGTTTGATTCCTTGGGTCCACATGGTAGAAGGAGAAAACTGTACTGTGACCTCCAGGCATTTGCTATGGCATGCATGCCCACAAACACAGGCAAGCACAAAAATTTTTAAAATAAAAACACACACAAAAAATTAGAGCCAGTAAAATAGTTCAGTGGGCTTCCCACCAAGCTGGAGAATTTCAGTTCAGTCCTGGGACCCACATAGTGGAACCAACTCTCACCATCTGTCTTCTGTGTGCATGTGTGGCCTCACCCAGAAATCAACCAACTAACCAACCAATCAATCAAAAAAGATGAGCCAGGTGGTGATGGCATACACTTTAATCCCAGCACTCTGGAGGCAGAGGCAGGCAGATCTTGTGAGTTTGAGGCCAACCTGGTCTACAGAGTGAGTTCCAGGACAGACAAGGCTACACAGAGAAACCCTGTCTTGAATAGAAAGTGCTCAGCCTCCTGTATCTGACCCCTGCTCCTTTCAGATGCACTATCCCCTTTCCCAGTCCTCTGGGAGCAGTTAGACTGGCCTTTCTTGTCCTTTATGCATCCTTGTCCAGTTGCCTCCCAAGGGAGCAGATTCACTCCGTGTAGTCTTTACCCCTTCTGCTTTTGAGGAGACCACTGTCTTCACATGTCACCTCCACTGGTTCCTGGAGCAACGCTTGGTAGGGATTCCTTTGATCTGTGCATGGCAAAATCCAATGTCAGTGCTTGGTCATACTGCAGTCTATTAGGCGCTACTCTCCCTCAATGAGGCCTTCTCTGGATGGCTCCCTTAATCACCGGCCTCTTCGGTTCACTTGGGTGATAGTTCCATCCTGACCCACATGAGAAACTGACCTTCACTGAATGAGCAGCTCTGGCTCCCTAGAAGCCTGACAGAGTGACCGTAGCTCAGTCCAGACTACACCTGGGTGGGGATCTAACCATGCAAATATAGAGAATCCGCATGCAGGCCTTCTGACAGGTCTCCAGGGCTCACAGGGCTGACCTAGAAATTGCTGGCTCTTGGCTGTGGAAACTTCTGTGACCTTCAGAGAATTTAGGTTTGTGACTACTTTTTTTTTTTTTTTTAATTTTGTAAGCTAAATCAGAAACCAATTATTCATTTCGGAATTCCTCAAGATCTCAATGTGACACAACGTACATGTTTGTCCTGGAGCAGTGGCTCTGAACCATCCTCATGCTGCAACCCTTTCTCATGTATGAAAAGCTACCTGTGAGCACAAAACCCAACACTTGAAATTTTTCCCTACGTAAATGATCATACATTTTCTATTTATCCATCCATCCATCCATCCATCTATCTACTAATTAATAGCTTTCTTATACACTAGTGACACTTGGTCTAAGACATGAAAGAACAGACACCACAAATCATAGTAATGCTAATTTGTAAACTTTATTCATAACATCAATCAACATTTTATTTTGTTTTTCCAGACAAGATTTCTCTGTGTAGCCCTGGCTGTCATGGAACTAAATCTGTAGACCAGGTTGGCCTTGAACTCAAAGATCCACTTGCCTCTGCCTCCTGGGTGCCAGGGATTAAAGGTATGTGCCTCCACAGCCCAGCCCATGAAGCAACATTTTTATGAAAGATTATAGGGGCACAGGGTCTCCTAACTAAATACTTTTAAAAAAGATTTTTATTTCTGCCCATTAGTGTTTTTCCTGCATGCATGTCTGTGTAAGGGTGTCAGGTCCCCTGGAAACTGGAGTTACAGATAGTTGTGAGCTGCCATGTAGGTTCTGGGAATTGAACCCAAGTCCTCTGCAAGAGCAGCAAGCATTCATTTTCTTTCTTTTTTTCCTCTTCAAGGCTTATTTTTATGTGCATTGGTGTTTTGCATGTATGTATGTCTGTGTGAGGATGTCAGATCCCTTGGAATTGGAGTTGTGAGCTGCCATTTGGTTGCTGGAAATTGAACCCAGTTCCTCTGGAAGAGCAGCTAGTGCTCTTAACTGCTGAGCCATCTCTCCAGCCCCTAAGTAATTTTATATTACTTTGGAAGACAACAAACACACAGGCAGTTCAGAGCTACTAAGAAAGGAGCTAGCTCTTTTTCAGAGCTTCACCAGCCAAAGGGCCATGCAAGTAGTTAATAGAGTCACTTTGGGCCCCGGGCAGGAGTGGGCAGCTTAGACATGTGTTAACACGCCAGCTTAGCAAGGTGTGTTGGCATACACCTGTAATCCTAGTACTTGGGAAGCTGAGAAGGACAGACTGCTAACATGAGACTACATAGTTCCAAGTCAGGATTTTAAGAGAACAGTATCGGCTCAGGACCCCCAAGACCAAGTTCTCAGCACAAAGATTTATTTGTTCATAAACCCAAGCAGCTCAAGTTGGCCTGACAGGTTCCAGGACTAGAGGACTAGAGGGCAGGGAATAAGAGATAAAGACAGGAGATAGAGGGTAAAGGAGAAAGGAAAGGGAACGTGGGAGAGAGGGAAGGGCTATTTGTCCCAGGGTGGATAGAGAAGAGACAGATGTGGCCCACTAAGCAAATGGTGATTTAGAAAGATAAAATGAGAAATCCCGTGTTAGGATGAGGTATCTAATTTTAATTGGGCATGTTAATTAGGTGGACCAAGGGGAGGGGGTTCTGATTGAAAGACTTCAATACTTTGATAGCTGGATCTTGGTAGTTAGCCTCAGGAGGAGGGATTCACCAAATAAGGGACTAGACCTTGGTGGCTTGCTTTAGGAATGTAATCTAATGCCTTTAGCAAGGTAGAGCGAATGCAGGAAAGGCAAGGCCTGCCAGAGGTACGTTTGCCATGCTTGAGCTGGCCAGAGTCCCTTCACTCTACATTAAGCTACACAGCAAAATTCTGTCTCAAAAAAACAAAAAACAAAAACAAAACAAACAAAACAGGAAAAAAGGGAGGGGAGGGGAGAATAAACAGCTCAGAAACAGAAACAGAGCTCAGTCCAGGTTGGGGGAGAGATTCAAATTGCTAGGAAAAAGAAGATAATTATGTGCTTAAGTGTTTTAGTTGAGAATTAGAATTAAGTCTATACACAGTCCTCAACAAACTACCAAAAAGTGGGACACAGACAAACAATTTTTAAAATTTTAAAAAGGATGACAAAGAAACCACATCAAGCTGTAACTGGAGGTGGAAACCTGTAACCCCAGCACTGAAGAGGCTGAGGCAGGAGGGTCCTAAGAGTTCCAGGGCAGCTGGAGCTACACAGGGGTCATGTCTTAAATGCAACCAGCCAACCAGCCAAACACTGTGGGGGGAAGGATGACCGAGAGACCGGAAAGGGAATGGATTTCCAATACACGCCTGAACCAGAAAGCATCTTGAACCTAAAAGCCACAGCTCATATGTCAAATGATGGAACAACACCCAAAAAAAATTACCTGAGGGCTGGAGAGATGGCTCAGAGGTTAAGAGCACTGGCTGTTCTTCCAGAGGTCCTGAGTTCAACTCCCAGCAACCACATGGTGGCTCACAACCATCTATAATGAGATCTGGTGTTCTCTTCTTGCCTGCAAATGCAGGCAGAATACTGTATAAGTAATAAATACATAAATATTAAAAAAAAGAAAAAGAAAATTACCTGAAACTGTACACCAGAATTGCCCTTATTTGCATAGCGAGAAACTGCAAACAAAGGGACTCATCCTAACCACCCATGACCATCGCTGGCCCATCTAGCCGCCCACAGCCCACTGTATATTCAATCAGTTCTCTTCCTTCATGCTCCCTTGCACTTTGCAGTATACTAAACAAACTTACTTTTGTTCTAAAGACTGGGTTAATTCACCAAACAGAAACTCATCTACATCTCAAGTCAAACCAAATTAACAACTAGTAAGAAACCTAGAATGCTAGGTAGTGGTGGCACATGACTTTAACCCAGCACTTGGGAGGCAGAGCCATGCAGATCTCTGTGAGTTCAAGTCTGGCCTGGAACTGGAGTTGCAGGACAGCCAGGGCTACACAGAGAAACCCTGTCTCGAAAAACGAAACAAAACAAAACCCTAATGCACATCAAAACCACCCAAACCTCCCAAAATAGGGGCAGAGAAGATGGTTGTTCTTCCAGAGGACCTGGGTTCAATTCCCAGCACCCGCATGGAGGCTCACAACCATCTGTAACTCCAGTCCTAGGGGATCCCGATGCCATCTTCTGTCTTCCTCAGGCACTGTACACATGCAGTATATAGACATGCACACAGGCAAAACACCCATACACACAAAATAAAATAAATCTAACCATAGCCCTCCCCAGATAGGCCTAAGCATAGGAAAGAATTTAGTGTGTGACAAAGGTGCACTTTTAAGTAAATGGGAAGATAAATTATCCAATAGCTGGCGGATGACGTTAGCAATGGTTATGCTTGGGAGCAAGGCTGGATTCTAACTTCACCCCTCACCTAAATAAATTCCACACAGAACTAGCATTTTACAAGTACCAGCAGACAAAACCAGATTATTTATAAAATAATCTTGAAATAAGCCTTTTAAAACATAGCAAAAAGCCAAAATACTTTAATGGAAAATATTTGCCCATTAAACAAAACCAATGAAATCCTTTTAATTAAAAATAAATAAAGCTGGGCATGGTGGTGCCTGCCTTTGATCCCAGCATTTGGGAGGCAGAGGCAGGTGGAGCTATGTGAGTTCAAGGCCAGCCTGGTGTACAAAGTGAGTCCGGGACAGCCAGGGCTACACGCAGAGAGAGAAACCCTGTTTTGAAAAACAAAACAAAAATAAATAAAACGAAATCAAGGAAGTCACTTTCAATGGAGCAAAACGACACATAGGGAAGTGTGTTTTTAATATACACAAAAATAATACAAGCTGGTTAATCTGAACAGGAATACAAGCAGCTAAAAGACAAATGCAGAGGTTTCACCCTCACCAATATCAATTGAGAATGGATACTGAAACATCTTTATGGCAAGAACGCCCAGGGACTGGCTACCTGTATGATGGCGAGATGGCTGACTAGTCCTGACCTATCAACCCTGTTCCACTTCTCTGTGTCTCTTACAAGGAAATTCCCGGGGTGCAAAGCGACAGAACTGATGTCCACACAGCTTTAAAGGATCTCTGTAGTAGGTGGTAGAGCCAAAGGCGCTTTCCTTTTATGTTAATAACAAAAGAGCGTGCCAGCAGTAGTACTTGCTTGCAATTATTCTAGAAAGACACAGGAAACTGCTTTCAGTGTAACTGTGCATTCACGGACAGAGCGACATTCAAAAGGATTATTTTGGGCTGGGGAGATGGTTGTAGCCAACATCCTTCTCTGGCCTCAGGGAATACGACTGTGCCCATACTACTTCACCTCCCCCACACAAGGAAATTATTGTATACAAAACACCAGCAAGCACATGAAGGTCAGAGGATAACCTCAGAAACCTTTCACCTTCTGGGGTGGGGTGGGGCAACAGTGTCTCTGTTTGGCCTGGAGCTCGCAGAGGAAGCTAGTGAGCTTCAGGGATCCGCTTGTCTCCTCTCCTCCCCAGAGCTGGGGATAGCAGCACTCGTGGCCACATCCGGCTTTTGAAGTGCTATCTGGGGATCCGGACTCAGGTGTTTAACTGATCCATCTCTCCATTTCCGGCAATATCACTTTCTAATGAAATTTCCGTGCGGAGGCTGGAGAGATGCCTCAGCGGTTGTTGGTCTTCCAGAGGACCCACACTCGATTCCCAGCACCCACAGCCAGTTTCGGGGAACCCGATGCCCTCTTCTGGCTTCCGCTGGCAACAGGCATGCACACGATATACGGGCACGCATGCAGGCAAAGCACATGAATGCATAAAGTAAAAAATTAAACAGGAAAATGCCACGGTAGAGAAGTTGCAACCTTAGCTGCCGAGAACGCTAAAGACCGTGCGTGTGACTTAGGAGCCGGTACGGTGGCCCTAACTGTAGATCCGGGTTCGGGGAGGATCGTGCGAACCCAGACGTGCGGGGCAGCCTGGTTATCTCACCAAACAAAACCTCATCTAAATCCCAAGCCATACCAAATTAACTAACCAGTAAGAAACCTTATGCACATCAGAACCACCTCCCCTCCCCCCGCCTCCCACGCTAGCCGGAGCCACCCGACGGGTCCTGGGGCGGGGCCAGGAAGGAAGGTCCGAGGGACCGGGGCGGAGGGTGCTGCCAGGGTCAGCAACCGGGCCGCAGCCATCCATCCGGGGAAGGGCCGGCGTACGTGAGGGCGCGGAGCTTGGGTGCGGATGAGGGAGAGGGTCCCGCGCAGCCAACAGAACGCCACTCACCCACTGCCGCAACCTTTCGCCCTGCGGCGGCTGCCTCAGCTCCCTAAGACAAAGGGGCCGTCCCGCCCGGTCTGCGCAGTCGTCGATCCCGGGGGACCCCGCCCCCTGGTCCACACCCCCTCATGCTGGGACCCCGGCGCCCGAGGGTCGGATTGCCAGCTTGCCTCTGGATTTTCTTGGTAAAGAACTGCTGGATGCTCCCCGGGACCACCGAGAGCCCAGGCCTCCGCCGTTCCTAGAGAGACCGCGTTAGGGCCGGGGCGCGCCTGCTCCTGTAGGCAGTAGCGGAAGCGGGCGCCCGCAGTCCCTACAAACCCGAACGCCTCTGCGCCTTGCCCCCTCCCCGCGGCCCTTCTGCTCCAGGGGGGCTTCGGTCATTTCCGCCCAGCTCCTGCCTGCCTTGTAGCGATTTCCACGGTGGTCAGGCAGCCAGGAACGCTAGACCTGGAACCTGTCAGGACGACTCGGACTGCTTGGGTTTATTGTATAGTATATGCCTAATTTCTTAAGGAACTGCCAGTCTGTCATGTTTTTTCATCAGCACTTTTCCTAGACCAGCACTGTATGATTGTTGCAATTACTGCTTTATATTTGCCCACACTTGGTATAAATCAGTCTTTTAAAAGTGAGTTATCCTGGGACTAAAGGGTATAACAGTCCAAGTGTTTGCCGCACAAGCCTGAGGATGAATTTAATCACTGGTACCAATGTAAAAAGACTGGGTCTGATAGTGCCTGTTTGTAAGCCCAGCACAGGGGAGGAAGAACAAGGCCGATCTGGGGCTTGCTGGTTAGCCAGCCTAGCTTAATTGAGGAGCTTGAGGTTATTGTGAGAAGCCCTTTCAAAAAAACAAAACAACAAAGCACCAAGGATGGCGCCTCAGATTGGCCTGTAGACCCCATGTGCACGCACACACTCTGCTGGAAATTAAACTCAGGGGTTCTTGTATGTTAAGCTCATGGTCCCACTGAATTGCACCGGATCCCATCCCTCCATGACGGCTTTAATTTTTATTTCTCTAGTTGTATTAGTTACTTGTCTTCTTGTTGCAACAAAATATCTAGTAAAAGTAACTTAAGGAGGGGTTTGTTACTATTTTTAACATCTAATAGAACTGTGTTCTTTATTTTTTCAGAACCGTGGTTTTAGCTGGGAGGTAGTAGTGGCAGAGGCCTTTAACCCCAGCACTCCAGCATGGGGGAGGCAGAGGCAGGCAGATCTCTGTGAGTTTGAGGCCAGCCAGGTCTACAGACCGAGTTCCAGGATAGCAGGTCCTAACTAAGAATCGCGGTTTTGTGCTTGAGGGGGGACGAATGTGTGGAAATGGAGATAAGGAGCAAGAACAGCCTCCTTGTCTCCAGACCTTGTGGACCAGGGCAGCCGGTGTTTTGTTTTTGAATTTTTAAAGTGTGTGTGCTCACTGACAGCCAGTTTTAAATCAGGACAATAAGTTGAAGGGAACATTCAGAGAAGTCACACAGAAGCTATTGCTGTCCATGAATCCTCAAGCAGAAGGGAAGCTGTCATGGCCCTAGAGATATTTTGGTGGGTATGAATAAATTTATTATTGATGTAGTTGAGCCCTTTGAAAAGAGTCAGGCATGTCTCTGCACAGGTCCAAAATTCGTGAAAGAACAATGAACTGGGCTAAGGGGCAGTGGCTGATCTTGTCAAGATCAGGAGAAGCAAGTCTCTGGGTGTGTCTATAGGGACTGTCTAGATTAGGTATGTAACTCATTCACCCAGGGTGAATTTCAGTGGATTCATACTTTCGTTTGTCACTGGGACTTTCCGAGGAGTGGGTAGGTGTTATGTGTCCCCGGGGGTTGGCAGGGGAAGTGGGGAGAGGAGATATCTTACAATTCTCAAGCCAGTTGGGAGACCTGTAGACAAATATTGAAAAATCAGTGGGTTTTTACAGGAATACTAGATTAGCAATTCTGATATTACTATGCAAAAACTTAAGTCAATATACTGAGGAGAGTAAGGATATATTTCTGTTAAAGTAGGAGTGCAGTTACAAACACAGAAAGAAGGAAGGGCAGGAGGGGCTGTGCTGGACTGGGGCTGGTGGTTTTAATAGACTGGAGAGCAAGAGAAGTGGACAGAAGATGGCGTTTATGCCTACATCTAATTCCTGGCTCTCTGCTGAGTGCTCTGTTGAGAGATCCTAGAAGCTACCGAACCTTCCTAAGGCAGCACATACAGCACTTAGATCTTGCTTTCTAAAATACCTTGTTCACAACAGGGATGAGGAATTCCAGGGGAAAAGGACTCATTGCATAAATAGGGGAAAGGAACATACAGCATGATCTTGGATTAGGTTGCTATGCCAGAAAGCAAAGGAAAGGCTAAGCAATAAGAAGATATGCAAAGGATCCTAAATACTATGAAGAAAAGTTTCTACTGGTCAAATCTGGGACCACAAGTATTGGGGTATCACAATACATAATGAGAATTACAGACTGGAGCTCACTAAACAAATAGGAACCAGTGAACCCATACTAAATAAAGTGATAAATACATGGAGAAGATGAAACTCTTTCTTTGGTTATGAAATTAGAAGACTCATGCAGAGATACAAACAAGATAGAAACTGATGAGAAGCAGATTGTCTATAGTAGTTAAAAACTTTATAGTAAAGAATCTGGGAAGCTTATTTATTCATTTATTTTGATTTTTCAAGACAGGGTTTCTCTGTGTAGCCTTGGGTGTCCTGAACTCAATTTGTAGACCAGGCTGGCCCCGAACTCACAGAGATCCATCATCTGCCTCTGCCTTCCCGAGGGCTGGGATTACAGGCATGCGCCACCATGCCCAGCTTATTTATGTATTTTTGGGACAAATGTTTGTCCTGGCTAGTTTCATGTCAGCTGAACACAAGCTAGAGTCAGGAGAGCGAGTAGCAACTGAAAAAAATGCCACCATAAGATCAGGCTGTAGGGGCTGGAGAGAAGGCTCAGAAGTTAAGAGCACTGGCTGCTCTTCCAGAGGACGAAGGGTTCAATTCCCAGCACCCACATGGCAGTTCAAATGTCCGTAACCTCCAGTTCTAGGGAACCCAACAGCCTCACACACACACTTACATGCAGGCAAAATTCCAATGCACATAAAGTAAAAATAAAATAAAAGATCAGGCTGTAGGCAAGCCTGAAGGGCATTTTAAAATTAGTGATTACTGTGAGAGGGCCCATTTTGGGTGGTGCAGTACCTCTCACGGCCTCCAGGTTTCTGCCCTGTTTTGAGTTCCTGCCTTCCTTCAATGGTAGACTACAGTGTAAGCCAAATAAACCCTTTCCTCCCCACCTTGCTCTTAGTGGTGGTGCTTCATCACAGCAGTAGAGACCCTAACTAGGACAGAGTCTCTCTGTAGCCCAGACTGGGTTTGAACTCACTGTAACCTGCTTGCCTCAGTTTTTTGAGTGCTGAGAATATGGGCATAAGCCACCATGGCCAGCTTCAGAAATCATGATCTTAGCCAGATGATGGAGAGTAAACCTCACCGGGGCTGGTGAGGTGGCTCAGCAGGTAAAGGAGCTTTCCCCCAAGCCTGACACACGGGTGCAGGAGAGAACTGACTCTGACTCCACACACATGCTGTGGCGTGCATACGCCTCCCACCCCAAACAGGTAAAGTGTAACAAGAGTAACATCACCTGGAATGGAAAAACGTTTCAAACTTCCTGCTGAAGACACATCTCTTCAGCGTCAGGACAAACCCAAGGTAACTGCAAATGTGCTACAAAGCATGCCAGTGTGAAAGAAAGCCCTAACTGACACAGAGGGGAGGACAAAACAACCACACGTGTATGACGGAAGACTGTCCTGGAACATGTATTAGTCAAGTTTAGAGATTAAAGTGTGTCTTGAACATCCACTTTCTGACTAATGGTACACCACCCTGTTGTGCAGACTCAGGAAACTGTCTATAGAAGAACATGATTTAAAACAAAACAAAAACAAAAACCTTGAATAGGCAGCTGTGAATGGTGTCCCTTGTGGTATTGTTGTTTAAAATCACACAAATTACAATCACATCCCTTAGAGTGGGCACCTTTAATTACTCAACACTTCAAGCACAGGACCCACGCCTTGCAGGTTTCTTCTCTGGTGGACAGCAGGCACTGATAATGGTGACCACAGCGGTACTGGACACCGCATCGAAGCAGGGTTAAACGGAGAGGTTGACATCTATCGTCTGGCCTGATCGTAGGGATTCCCAAGTGCGTAGACAGTTACGAGCTGTTTCTGGAGCCTTTCCTTAAAGTTTGGCTCTCCTCGTAATTCTGAGATGCTAATGTTCTGTGACTGAAAATGTCTAAGTTGGGCTTCCTCAAACCAGGAAGTATACACATACCAGGTCCTCCCTGTCTTCTTAGAAGTTTGCCTACAGCAAGACCTTGACTATGCAAAGTTTCATACTTCTCTAGAGAACTGCTGTCCTGAGGAAGGGACAGGAAAAGAGGAATACTAAGTGGCAGTGCTCAGGGATCATCCACTGTTCTTGTGCAAGCACACCACACACTGACTAGGCGTCTGTCTCTAAATATTTCAGTTCCTGCAAGAACTTTGAGCCTTTCTTCACAGCCTGATCTTGAGAGCCCCCTGTGCTAAAAGGGCAGCATCCTATGGCAGAGCTGGAAAGCTTCTTGAGAAGGACCAGAAAGTAAATACTCTAGCTTTGTGGAACACAGTACCTATGACAACCTTCAATTCTGACATGTAAAAAAGCTCTTAGATACTTGTAAGCAAGTGGGCATGGGTGTGTCCCAAAAAAGCTTCATGCACTGAAAGAGGCTAGATTTGGTCTGCTTGGGAGGGGGGTGTCATGTGACACTCTTATGTCTACCTAGTCCCTGGTATCTAGGGACCCTTCTGGGGACAGATAGGTTGAACCTGAGTGCTTTCCTGTTCAGAGCAGAGAGGCACAGCTCTAGGAAAATGAAGAGGTTAGTGAACTGGTACCATGTGTATGTGTGTGTGTCTAGTGTGGTACCTAGAAAGTTTGGGGCCCAGGCAGTTCAAATTTTCAGCTGTCCAAATATCAAATATTCAAACCTTCCTATGGTCCAGGTTGAGGAGGGTTTTAGCATCAGATGTATGTGAAAGAGCATAGCAAAACAAAACAAAAAACTGCCAACATGACAGCTCCATTTTTAGAGGTAAGGGTTTTATTGTGCGTAAAAGAGGGAAAACATCCAGAGGCATCTGGAGGAGTTCAGAGATGATAGAAAGAGAAAGCAGCCTGGAGTTGGCCAGTGCTAGCCACGTAGGAGAGAGGGAGAGCGGGAGAGAATAGTGGGCACAAGGAGATAGCAAAAGATAGATAAGAGAACAGAGCACAGGGAGGGAGAAAGAATGAGGAGAGGGCAGTCTAAGAGACCTGGGGTCTGAGGAGAGAAGAGCCGGGAGTTAGCATAGGGGCTCTGAGATGTTTAGCAGCTCCTTGTTGAGTAGGGACTGGGGGAGCCTGGAGGGTGGGGTGGGCTTTCATACGAAGCCAGAGGTATATGTCCATAGAGCCATGTGTCCCCTCTGCTAGAGGTGACGGAAATGACTCCTTTTGGCAGACAGGAACCAGTTTCACAAGTTCCTGAGGAATGCTGGCTTCTATCTAACCTCCAGAAATCCTCCTCTAGTCCAATGTGAGCCATTTTTGGATATTTGAACTGCCTAAGACTGAACAGAAAGTATTCACACATGAATATATGTGTGAAAAGATGGCCTGGAAGCCTGCGGGGAAGAGACGAGCCATGAAGTAAGTTGCTTCTGGGGTCCTGCTCCCAGAGACACAGAAGCTGGAGGACTGAGCTTGAGGCACAGCAGAGCAGGGAGGAGGAGGAAGCTAACATGACTGAAGATCTGACTAAAAACAGGGCTACAGGAGGTTCTGGTGTAAGTGTAGGCGGGGACGGGAAAGGAGCTGGATGAGGTTGGAGCTTCGACTGAAGGTCTTTCCACATTCATGGCACTCACAGGACTTGTCACCAGTGTACACACCTCGATGTTGGGTGAGGGCTGAGCTGTGGCTGAAGGTCTTCCCACAGACACTGCAGCCATTATTTGGTGCTTCCTGAGCACGAAGCTGTAACCAAGGGCTTTCCCACACACATTGCACACACGGGGCTTCCCACCAGTGTGGATTCCCCGATGCTGAACAAGGCTAGAACTCTGGCTAAATGCTTTCCCACAGTCGCTCCTGTGTGAATCCTCTGGTGCTTAATGAAGTTTGGGATGCAACCGAATGGCTTGCCACAGTCATCACACTCATACGATTTCTCTCCGGTGTGAACCCTCTGGTGCTTCCTGAGATGTGCACGCTGGCTAAAGGTTTTACTGCCCTCATGGCACTGGAAAGGCTTCTCACCTGTGTGGATTCGGTGGTGTTTAATGAGGTCTGAGCTCCGCCTGGAAGCCTTTCCTCATTCGTTGCATTTAGAAGGCTTCTCAATCATGTGAGACTTTTTGGTGTTCTTTAAGGCTTGAGTTCTGGCTAAAGGACTTCCCACATTCAGAACACATAAGAGACTTCTCTCCAGAAGTGGCTCTCTGTGGCTGAACAATGGCAATGTTTCCTCTGAATGTGTTTCCACACCCAGGACATATATGGGCTTTCAGCTGTAGGAAGCCCCTCCTGGCCAGTCTGGTCCCTATTATACTGAAAGTTCTCTGAAGGGTAGTGCAGATGTGGCTTCTCTTCTTCAGAGATTCCCTGAGACACTAATGGACTTGGGCTCAAGCTGAAGTTTTTGTCAAAGCCATTACACATCAGACCTTTCTCCACTAAGGGGCCCTTAAGGAACATGGTCACTGGTGTGAAATCTCCTTACCAGTAAAGGGAATAGACCTGGCTCTCAGCTTCAGAGACACTCCAGTCTCTTTTTAATAGTCTCTTTTTAATAGTTCATCCCAGAGCCCTCCAAACTTCGGAGACAGAGAAACATCGCTAGCCTAATTGTCTGGTATTTCTGCCTGGGATTCCAAATCTTCAGAAATGTGCTTCATGGGATAAAACTTCTTCCCTTTAGCACTGCAATCTGAAACAATAAACACCAAGTCAAAGGAAGGAGCGCTGTGGCTGGACCAGGGAAACAGACAGAGCCACAGAACTGCTGGTCTCGCTTCTTGGGAGGAAGCATGGGAACAGGGAAGCCCAGATCTGGAAGGACTAGGAGAGCCGCTGGCTGATAAGCCTACAGAGGAGCAGCAGGGAGCACCTGTCCTCTCTAGGACCGCACACATCAAGGACGCACCTTCAGTTTGCCCACTGGCTCAGGGCAAGATTCTGAGCTCTCCCTTCAGTTCGCACTCAGCAAATTCTGTTGTCTCTACTGAAAAATAGAAAATCAATAACATTTAATGTTATTTATTATTATATAAGCCATACCATCATATATAATAGAGGTCAATATATTATATTAATATAAATATATAAATACGGAAGAAAAGCACGGAAACCAAGGTACCCCTCACCTTTTAAAGGTGTTTGAAAGAATTACTATGTGTGCACATTATGATGCACGTGTGGAGGTCAGAGGGCAACTTACTGGAGTTGGTTCTCTCCTTCCACCTGTCGGCTGCAGGAATCAAATTCAGGTTATCGTGCTTGGTGGCAAGAGCCCTTAGCCATTAAGCCATCTTGCCACATACTTATTCCTGTTTTCTTCCCCAGAATGCACTTTTTTTAGGGGGGGGGGTTGGAGGTGGGCGTTCCAGACAGGGTTTCTCTGTGTAGCTCTGGTCATCCTGGAACTTGCTTTGTAAACCAGGCTGGCCTCAAACTCATGTAGATCTGACTGCCTCTGCCTCCCAAGTGCTAGGACTAAAGGCGTGCACCACCTGGCCAGGATGCGGTCTTTTATGTGGTCAGTGTCAGGTAATGGAATTTAGACTTAGTCTCAGAAAGCAGGGAGAGGTAAAACCCTGCCTTAGGCGGAGGTGATGCTAACTGGTTTTCAGTTGTGGGACTGGCCCACCTGGAGCACTCCATATTGTTCCCCCACTGGCCTTGCCGGGGAGGCCTCCCCTAACTGCTGAACATAAAGGATAGCTCTGGACTTTCCTCGCCCATCCTATTGTCTTCTATTAATGTCTTGGCTGTTCTATGACAGCCTGGAAGGACACCTGTTGAGCTCCACTCGGGGACAGTGGTGAAGGATGCCCCTCCATTACCCTTGACTACGTTTACCAGTACATCTCCCTGTCATGACCAAGACCTGTTTCTAGGCTGTGCATGTCTATTCCTATGAGCCACCCCTCAGACCTTGCCTGACCTCAGCCCATCCTTCCAGAGTTTGGCCTTTGCTTGTGGCACCAGAGCCTGGCAATGTGTCATGCTGTTCACTGACACGTGCAGCTCAGCCAGTGTGGTGGCACTTCTAGCTACCCCTACTTCTAGGCACCCCTTCCCTGCACCTGGGGTCAGGACTCCCTCCTGTGGCACTGTCATTGGTCTAGCCTTTCCTTCTCTTCCTGTTGCCTTGGGGCATGTCATGACATGTACTTTACACCAGCTTACTAGGGTGCTTGGGAAACATGGTGTCCCCATGTTATTGAGTACCCAAAAAGGACAGAGGAAAGGGTGAGGGCTTCGGGGTAGCCCGGAGCTTGCTTGGGCTTCCTTTGCCTACCTGGAGTCCCTTGCCCTCTTCTGTGTGGAGAAAATACCAGCCAGGGAAGGAGGAAAGCTGGGGCAATGACAATGGCAGCCTGTAAAATTGGTTCATGTGAGCCAGATAGCACGAACCCAATGAGACCTTTCAGCTGCACGGTCTGTGAAAATGGTCTTTGCTTTATCTTCATTTTAAAGATAGCAGCTCACTTTCTAGCCCCAGGCTGACTAGTCTTAAACTTACTATGTCTGGGCAGGTCTGGCCTCAAACTTTCAACAATCTTTGTACATCAGCTTCTCAAATGTTGGAATCACAAAGATATGTCATTACATCTAGCTCTGCCTCCTCCTCCTCTTCTTAATTTTGAGACAGGGGCTCACTATAAAGTTCCAGCTGTCCTAGATCTTGCTATGTAGATCAAGCTGCACTTGAACTCACTAAAGTAGAGTTTAAGAGTAGAGTAGAATAGAGTAGAGTAGAGTAGAGTAGAGTAGAGTAGAGTAGAGTAGAGTAGAGTAGAGTTTACTCATCTGCTAGAGTAGTCACATGCCAGCATGTCTGGCCTTTGCTCTTCTTTTAAGACAGAGTCTTAAGTAGCCCAGGCTGGCCTCAAACTTGGTATGTATCAGTGACGGACCTTAATCTTCTGCTTCATCTTCCTAAGTGCTAATCACAGGTTTGTGTCTGGCATATCTGGGCAGGTCATAGTTTTTTAAAAGGTATGTATTTATTTACTTTATGTGTTTATGTGTGCCTGAGTTTATGTATGTGCACCATGTGTGTGCAGGTGTGCACAGGGACCAGAACTGGAGTTACAGGCAGCTGGAAGCTGCCTGATGTGGGTGCTGGGAACCAAACCTGGTGTTCTTCCCATTGATTTATTTCTCCAGCCTCTACATTTTTAAAACAACCTTTAAGAACCAGGGATGTAGTTCAGTGGGAGAACACTTGCTTATCAAGCAAAAAGCCCTCTTTCTATCCCAAGCGTCATAACAGAAAACTGCAAGGTGTGTGGTCAGGCCTGTAATCTCAGTACTGGGCAGCGGGGGAGGGGTGGGGTGAGGGACTGATTCAGGAACACTGTCACGTATTAAAGGATAAAGGGTCTACACAGTTAGAAGGTAAGCCTGGGTTACAGGGTGAGACCCTGCCTTAAAGAACCAAAAATAAACCCACAAACTTTCTACGATCCTTGAAAACCTCTTAAGTCCAATCTTACCTTACAGGTTATAAAATAAAAGGTCTGTTAGCTGGATTTGATGACCCTGACTGAGATGAAACCACAGTGGGGTGGACCAAGAGACATAGCAATAGGGAACAAACTTTCTGGCTTGAGCCATTACTTAGATGAGTGTTTTATTAGGAAACAACAGAGAACCCATGGAGTACATGCTTTTAATACCAGCACTGGGGGGCAGAGTTCTAGGACAGCCAGGGCTACACAGTGAGACCCTATCTCAAAACAAGACAAAAAGAGTGACTCCACTATACTGGTCATGGAGGCACATACCTTTAAACTCAGTTCTCAGGAGACAGAGGCAGGCAGATTTCTACATAGAGAGTTCCAAGCCAACCAGGGATACAGAGAGAGACCCTGTAAACAAACAAACAAAACCAACCAAGGGTATTACCATTTTATTTATTTATTCATTTATTTAGACAGGGTCTCAGTATGTGAGGCCTCAGTCTCACTAAAATCAGATTGACCGCGAACTCAGAGATCTACCTGCGTGTGCCTCCTCCTGAATGCTGGGATTTAAAGGTATGTGCCATTATGTCTAACTAGCTATTTTTTTTTTTAATGTATGTGTTGGGGGCTATTTTTTTCCTGCATATCTATCTACCAAATGTGTAGCATGCTTGAGAGGTTGGATACCCTGGAAAATGGGGTTACAGATTATTGTTAGTTGTCATGTGGGTGCTAGGAATTGAACCCAGTACTCTGGATGAGTAGTCAGTGTTCTTATCCACTGAACCATTTCCCCAGCCCTGCAAACTGTGTTTTCAAACCTTCTGGAAAGTGGTTCTCAACCTGTAGGTCATGACCCCTAAGGTGGGTGGTGTCACATATCAGATATTTACGTTTTGACTCATATCAGTAGTTATGAAGTAGTAATGAAATAATTTTATGGTTGGGTATCACCACAACATGAGGGAATATTAAAGGGTCGCAGCATCAGCAGAATTGAGAACCAGTGTTCTAGAACGGAACATGCTCTCTTGAGAGGAAGCACCTTCATGATTAATGGCTTTTAGGTGTATACAAATGCGCTTAGAGCCCTGGTCATGATCCTACTCCTGGGATGTGGCTTAGCAGAGACCTCAGTGCCTTGGTAATCTGCTGTACAGACCCAAGAAGGCCCTCACAATCAAATGGTGGTTCCAGCTCCTATAGTGGCTTGTTTCATTTTTATTTAATGACTCACTTAGGTTAAATCTGCATAATAGTAACCATTCTACAGAAGACACTCCAGTGGCATTTAGCATATTCAGTGTTGTCCAAGGGCTCCGGCCAGGAGCGGTGGTACACATGGCTTAAGTGCCATCTGTGTGCAGCACCTGCCAAGCCAAAGGAGGGCATCGGATCTCTGGGGACTAGAGTTCTGTTTTGTTGTGAGTAGCCATGTAAATGTTGGGAATAGAACCCAGGTCCTCTGGAATAGCAGTGTTCTTAACAGCTAAGCCATCTTGCCATCTTTCTAGTCCCCATTTGTACTTTTTTTTTTTTTTCTTTTTTTAAGATTGGGTCTCACTGTGGAGCCTGGCTGGCCTGGTACTCCCTATGTACACCAGGACGGCCTTGAACTCACACAGATCCACCTGCTTTTGTTACATGACTGCTAGATTAAAGGCATGCACAACTGTGCCTCACCTTTTTGGAGAAATTTTATTCAGTCATTTTCCCAATTTTTCACTTGGACAGTCTTTTGTTATTGCTTCCTGAATGCTGGATTAAAGGCACTCACAACTGTGCCTCATTTTTTTGAAGAAAAAATTTTTTTCCAATACAGGGTTTCTCTATATAGCCTTGGCTGTCCTGGACCCACTTTGTAGACTGGCTTTGAACTCAACAGAGATCCACCTGCCTTGACTGCTGGTATTACAGGCCTGTGCCACTGTGCCTGGCTTTATTGGATTTTAAAGTTCTTTACATACCATAGTTTTTTGAGACATTCTTATGAGATATATGATTTAATTGTCCCTATCATGCAGAATAGTTTTGTACTTTCTTGATAGTGTACTTTGATGTAAGTTTTTAAATCTTGAGGGGTTAAAATTAATCTCTTTATTGTTGGTGACACACTTTGTTGACCTTTTTTGGGGGGGTTCATTTTTTATTTTATTACAGTTTATTCACTTTGTATTCCCCCTGTAGGTCCCTCCTCACCTTCTAATCCCACTCTCCCTCCCCCTTCCCCACGCATGCCCCTCCCTAAATCCATTGATGGGGAAGGTCCTCCTCCCCTTCCTTCTGATCCTAGTCCATTAGGTCTCATCAGGAGTGACTGCATTGTCTTCGTCTGTGGCCTGGTAAGGCTGCTCCCCCCTCAGGGGGAGGTGATCAAAGAGCAGGCCAATCAGTTCATGTCAGAGACAATCTCTGCTTTGTTGATCTTTTACCTTGCAATCTGTTGAGTTAGCTCAAGTACCTTTTGTGAAGTTTTTGGGATTTTTCTCTATATGGAGTAATGTGTTATGCAAACAGTTTCACAGATTTCTTTCTAATCAGTGTGTTTATTTTTCATTTGCTTAACTTACTGGTCAGACTTTCCACTATAATGACAAATAGTGGTGAACCAGGCATCTCACCCTGTTACTGTGCTCAGGGAAGTCTGCAGTCTCTCAGTACTGAGTGTGGTGTTAGCTCTGACTCTTCTAAGTATCTTTTACCATGGTGAAGAGGCTGCAGCACTTACAAACTTTCTGAGTATTATTCTCCACACATTATCTGCTGGATAGCTAGATTTGATCAAATAGTTTATCTGTATAAACTGAAGTAACTATGGCTTCCCAATTGTATTTATCTGTAAGCTACACTGGTGGGTTTTCCTGTTAAATTATCCTTCCGCTCCTGGCTTAAGCCCTATATGATCATGGAGTATACTTTGAATATACTATTCAATTTGGCTTGCCATTGTTTTATTGAGTTGTTTTCTTTAATAATTTATTAATTCTGGTTGGTGTGAGGGTATTCAATTTCTTGGAACTAGAGTTACAAACAGTTGTGAGCTGCCTGTGGGTGCTGGGAATCGAACCTAGGTCCTTTGGAAGGGCAGACAATGCTTTTAACCACTGTGTCATCTTTCCAGCCCCTTTATTGACTTTTGTATTTCTAACCATAAAGGATGCTAGTTTCTAAATTTTTCTTACTTCTTTTAAAACATGGTGCAGGGGATTGAATCCAGGGCCCAATGCATACTGGCTAAGAGATTTATGACTTAGCAGGGCATATTTTGCATGCTTTTAATCCCAGAACTTGGGAGGCAGAGGCAAGTGGATCTCTGTGGGTTTGAGGCCATCCTGGTCTACAAACTGAGTTCCAGGACAGCCCGAGCTACATAGTGGGAGCCTGTCTCAAAAAAAAAAAAAATGGTGAAAATATTTCCACTTTCATTTCTGATTTTAGTTGTGTCTTATTTGTTACTCTAACAGCTTGCTTGCTTGCTTTCTGTCTTTCCTTTTTTAAGACAGGGTTTCTCTGTGTAGTCCTGGCTGTCCTGGACTTGCTTTGTACGCCAGGCCGGCCTCAGACTCACAGAGATTCACCTGCCTCTGCTTCCCTCACAGTTTTCTAATAATTAACATTTTGTTAATTTTAATTCTTACTTTGTTATCTGACGTATGGCTTGTGTTCTACGAACACTGGAAGAGAATGATGTTTTAGGTAGAGAGTTTTTGTATTTGGGAGTCAGCTTGGGCTGCTGTTGCAGAGTAATGGGGGGTTAGAAGTTGGTCTCAGCAGTAAGAGGACCTGTTTAGTATGGCTTTGACTCAGTTCCTAGCATCTCTCAGAAACAGAACAACCCAAACTCACAACAAACCCTTACAGAGGTAATTTATAAACAGACATTTATTGTTTACATTTCTGGAGGCTGATGAAGGTACCAGTAGATTCAGTCTGATGAGGGCTTCTAGATGGTATATTTTATGTATTCTTATGTGGTGAAAGGGCACAGGGCAACCAGGTTTCCTCAGGCCTCTTATATAAGGACAACAACTTCATTTACAAAGGCTTTGACTTTGTCACTCAATCATTTCCTCCATGTCTCACTTCTTTTTTTCCCTTTCTTTTCTTTTGAGACAGGGTTTCTGTGTAACCCTGGCTGTCCTGAACTCACTCTGTAGACCAGGCTGGACTTGAACTCACAGAGATCTACCTGCCTCTGCCTCCCGAGTGCTGGGATTAAAGGCATGTGACACCATTGCACCACATAAGAGCCCTCTTAATACTAGTATATTAGGGATTAACTTCAGATATGACTTCCAGGTGGGCAGATATTTTTAAAGAGCAATGTATATTAGGTATATTTGGTTTAGACTGGTATCCAAGTCTTGCATCTCTGTAGCTAACTCTAATGATATTCCATCAAGGGTGTTCAACTTCTGACATTGTCACATGATGTTATTGTCTAAAAATGTGTTGGGCTATATTCATAACAATTCTGGGATGTATGCAGGCTGTAAGATGGACAGTAGATATTGTATATTATTTTTATAGCTAAAGTATACCAAAGTCTTCATTATTGTATAACTATTGATCCTTTCAACTCTATTGTGATTTGATTCATGTGTTTTGTTTTTAAGGTATATACTTGTAAGTAAGTATTGCATCTTAATGAATCTATCCTTTAATCAATGTATAATGCCCTTCTTTCTACTTTAATAGTTTTTCTTAGATTTATATGTGTATTTTGGATATATATACATACAGACATACACAAACACCATGTGGGGAGCAGTGTCCATGGAGGTCAAAAGAGGGAACTGAAGTTACAGATGGTCGTGAGCCACCCTGTGTGTGCTGGGAACTGAACCTGGAACCTCTGCAAGATCAGCAAGTGCTCTTAACTAACGAGCCATCTCTCCAGCCCCTCTTATAACAGATTGGACCTGGTTTGTTTTGTCTGATATAGTTGTGCCAGGTCTCTGGATTATTACATCCATGGAATACTTTTTTCCACTTTCACGCTAAACTATGTCTTTGAATCTACAGTAAGTCTCTTAGACGGCTTCTTGGACTGTGCTTTCTAATCCATTCTGTCAATACACAAATTTTGACCAGAAGGGTTTTTTCTTTAAATTTTTTTCTGCAGTGCTGGGTATTAAATCTAGACCCTTGTGCATACTAGGCAAATGCTTACATCTCTAGCCCTTTCTTACCTTAAAATGAAAACTATTTTATTTCATGTGGTGCACATGTGTGCATGTGGTGCACACGAGGTGCCCTAGTGTGTGCACATGCATATGGAGGTGCAAAGTTGATACTGGGTATCTTCACTAGTTGTTCGCTACTTGTTGAGGTGAGGGTCTCTTGCTGAACCCCAAGTTTACCAACTAGTCTAGCTAGCTAACTTGCTTTGGGGATCTCGCCTCTGCCTCCCTAGTGCTGGGATTACTGATGTGACAATGCCAGTCTTACTTTTGTGGGTTTGGGGGATCCAAACTGGAGTTCTCACCCTCGTAAGACAAATGGTCTATCTATTGGGCTATATTTCTGCAGCGCCTTATTTTGAGATAGTCTTACTATGTTGCCCATCCTGGACTTGAAATTGCAATTCTCCTGCCTTAGCTTCTTGAGTAGCTAGGATGACAAGGCTCAGCACTGATGGAATGTTTCTGTCATGTTGCTATTTGGTTTTGGTATATTTTTTTCATGTTTTTCTTCTTGAAATCATCTATTGCCACATTCTTTTATAGTCAATTATTTATTTTTTAGTAAAATGTCATTCTGATTGTCTCCTTTGGGGGGGGGGGTGTTGGTTTTTCGATACAGGGTTTCTCTGTGTAGCCTTGGCTGTCCTGGACTTCCTTTGTAGATCAGGCTGGCCGTGAACTGATTTTCTCCTTTTTGTGTGAATATATTGGATGTTTTCTTAATGTTTACCACAGAGTTACAATGAAAATCCTAAAACAACTGATGCCAAAAATTCTTCCCTATATAGCTGTTATTTTTATAATTTATTATCACAAATTCTATCTTCATGTGCTCTTGCCTCAAAAGGCTTATTAGGCTAAGAGGTATATGTCAGTGGGATGGTGCATGTTTAGTACAGTATGAGGCACAGAGCTATATATCAGCACCAAAATATGTATGTATATATGCATGCATGCACATATATACAAATATATATATATGTATCATATTCTTCATGGGAAATAAAAGTAGACTCACATAGCCAAGAGTGGTGGCAAAGGTCTGTAATTCCAGCCCTTGGGAAGCAGAGGCAAGAAGATCGTGAGTTTGAGGTCATCCTAGGCTAAAACAGTGAGATCCTTTCACAAAACAATAAGTGAACTCACAAGCCAAAAATACTCTACTTACAAGTGTAATTGCCTGTACTGGAATCATGCCCTCTCAACTCCCTTTAGCATTTCTTAGAGGAAAGGTGTATTCATGATGATCCCCCCACAAACTATTGTTCATCTGGGACTGTCTTAATCACTCCTTCATTCTGTGCCTTTGTTGCTTACAGATTTCTTGGGTGATAGGTCCACTGGCATTTTAAATATGTTGTACCACTATGGCCTTTCATCTCAACTTTATTTTATTTACTATGTATACATTTGTTCTATCTGCATGTACGCTTCCGCGCCAGAAGAGGGCACCAGATCTTATTACAGATTGTTGTGAGCCCCCACGTTCTTGCTGAGAATTGAACTCAGGACCTCTGGAAGAGCAGCCAGTGCTCTTAACCTCTGAGCCATCTCTCCAGCCCCCTCTCCTTAACTTTTAATGAACACCCAGCTGTCATCACTTGCTTTTCAGGAGATATTGGTGTTAATTTGCAGCCTACATGGACCTCAAAACCTTCCAGGGATCCTCTAGCCTCGCACGTGCTAGCATTACAGATGCTGTCACGCCTCACCCCAAGGTGGTAAAAGCCAAATACCTGCTCTCTCATCATGCTCAAATTCTTCTGTCTTTCAGCAATTTAATTAGAATGGACTTTGTGTGGATTTCTTTAAATTTATCCTACTGAGCTGGTTGGACCTGGGCCTATAAACTGAGCTCTTCCATCAAACTGGAGATATTTTCAGCTCTTATCCCACAGTCCTTTTATCCCCTTCTTTACTCTTTCTCGGGCCCACAGAACACATGCTGGCGCACCTGACGGTGCCCTCCAGGTCCACTGAATGATGGCCACTTTCTGACCTTTTCTCTTTTTGTTCCTAAGACGGGGACAATCTTACCACGTGAACTTGAAATTTCTTCATTCTTTCTCCTCCCTCTTCAAATCTGCTGTTGAAATGCTCCAGTGAATTTTCATTTCATTTTATTGTACTCTTTTTGTATTAGATTTCATACTAGGTTCATTTTAAAAAGTGTTCCTCTTTATTGATAGTCCCTTTTTATTAACATTCTCCCACCCCTTGGTTCCTTTAATCTCTCATGGTTTCATTTCGTCCTAGGTTGCTGGTAGCAGACTATACATTAACCATAAACAATAACCCCGGGTGGTTTCCTTTAGAGTTACAATGTTTCTGAACTGACTGTTTTCATGTAGAACAGTGATAACTTCTGAGCAGGACCTGCTGTTCCCTCTGGAACTAGAGATCCAGGCCTCACACTGGGAACACAGGCTTCCTGCTCTCAGGATAGCATCAAGCAGGGAAGGGGCCCAGGCAGGCAAGAGCACAGCAAGGTGCTCCTTCTGCTCTGCAGCTGCCTCGTTCTCCATTTACTGTTTCATCGGTTGCTGCAAACCTGTAACCACGACAAAGTTGGCTCTGACAGTTTCTTGTTTATTTAAATGTTTATGTCAGGACAGGTCTTTGGAGATGCCCCCCCCCCCCAATTGCCAATTTGTTCCACAGTGGCTTCAATGTTCTTCTTAGATTATGTTTATGGGTGTTTTGACTGCATGGATACACGTACAGCACATACATGCAGTGCCTGTCTAAGTCAAAACAGGGCTTTGCATGCCCTGGGACTGGAGCTATGGATGGTTGTGAGCCACTGTGGAGGTGCTGGGAACTGAAGCAGGGTTCTTAAGTGCTGAGCCATCTCCCCAGCATCCAACACTGGCTTTTAGAATAGGAGTTAAAACAACCGAACAACAGAATGAGTCCCTATCAGCACAAGCCCCCAGCCCCACTCTGGAAGGGGGCTGTACTTCCGATCCTCCCCCTAACATCCCCAGCAAGGACCTCTTGGCAAACCACTTAACATCTTACTTCTGCTCAGTCCAGTCAGCAGATCTGTTCTCGGGGCTACTTCTGGGACCATCTCAGGTCCCTCATCTCCCCACCCCCACCGTTTACAACAGACTCTGTTCAGCCTACGCTGCCTCTCCACACTGTCTGCTCCCTCTCTACCCACAGCCTAGGGCAACGTGAATGCAGCCAGGAGAAAGCAAGGCAGCCATGAGGCAGAGGGCTGGTGCCAGCCTGGTTATGGGGTCCGGCCTGTAGGGCAAGGTGAAGGATTCCGGCAGCCTCCAGAGCACATTCTTCTGTGTTAAAAGAAAAAGGAAGGTCCTACTTATGGCATAAGGGGCTAGGAGAAGTCTGACATCCAGCCTTGGCCCCTTGAGTCCATGCGTGAGGCACAACACAGATGACTCCTTAAAGGCAAGCTTAGGGTGATGTGGCCATCATCATTCCAGAATGAGGACAGCAGTGGGGAGCCGGTTCTCAGTACCTGGCTGCTGATGGTGACAGATGGCTTCTGGTTGAACAGTGTGACAGCAGAACATCACTTCCATGGGCCTGTGCTGCAGGAGTCCAAGGCGACACCTAGTCCCGGAGCTGAGGGCTTCACTTCTGCTTCCTTAGGATGTACTTGGAGGCGGGGCATAGCTGGGACCTGAGGACCAGAGCGGACACAGTAAGTGTACACAGCGGGGACCAGGGGTCCGCCATCTCCATCTTTGTTACAGGTGTGAAGAGTAGGCATGCTGATGCCCGAGGCAAAGCGAGTCCCTGATGCCTGGCAAGCATCTCATCGAAAGGCCCAGGCCTAACGTGAAGAGGGAACAGCCCTGGCAGAGCCTTCTCTGTGGTAGGCCCTTCTCACTCAGGGCTCCTGAAACACAATCCTGTGGAGTTTAACATGCAAGACCGCCTGCTGTGAGGAAGGTCCGATCAGCCGAGGGCAGAAGATACTGTGAACACAGCCATCGTGCTCAGTGCCTGCCAATCTTGGCCGTCAAGTTTGTCTGAGATGCACGTAGTCGCAGCGGGGACCCTTGTTTCTACCTCCCTGAATGCCCCCCCCACTGTAGCAATCATCCATATGTCCAGTCTCTCATTTTTCCTTTTCTGTTGGTGTCCCAGGGTTCACTTCTGTACGCATTTTAAATTCCTTAGTGATTTTATCTGCCCCAAGGGGAAAGCAACCTTTATCCATGAAGCTGCTTAAACTCGGGCTCAGCCCCAGTCTTCACTGCTCTCTAGGGCAGAGGATAGGATGCTCCCACCTAGAGGTGCACGAGCTCCTCACAAAGATGAGCGGCTGGCCACCCCAGCTCCTCTCTATTGATACCTCCCCCCGTGGGTATTAGAAAAAGAAGGTTGCTATTCCTCAGTCCTTCTGTCACTGCGTTCCAACATGCTCCGTCTCTGGAACAGAGGAAAGGCAGGAAACGTTGATAGAAACCTGTAGAGATAATGCCTGCCAACTTACAAACTGGATTTCTCCTCTTGGGTACTTTTTTTTTTTTTTTTAAGAATGTTCCCTACACTGGGTGTGGTGGTGCACATCTTCAATCCCAGCATTTGGGAAGCAGAGGCAGGCGTGTCCTTGAGTTCAAAGCCAGCCTGGTCTACAGAGCAAGTTCCAGGACTGTTGCGCGCGTTACCGTCTCGCCAGCAAGAACGACACGGCACACACAGGATCCTTCTGCAGTAAAGCTTTAATGCATCTTGAGAGGGAGAGCATAAGCTTACAACGAGTAGAGACGGAGACCCTGAGCAGCAGAAACCCAGCCCTTATATAGAAAACTATCCTCCGCTTAGGATGTGTCAGCCTCTGATTGGCTGTAACTCATCAGGCGGGGTGACGCCATGGGAGAGGCAGAGCACAATGAGTGGAAATTTCCTTCGCACATGCGCGGCTTTCTTGTTTATCGGTTTGGGACACAGGATATCAGCGCCATCTTGTAATGGCGAATGTGAGTGCGGCCCCTCACACAGGACAGCAAGGGCTACACAGAAAAACCTTGTCTTGGAAAAAACAGAAACAAAAACCACAAAAGCAGCACTATTTGGAAAGTAGTGTAGCCTTGCAGGAGGAGGGTTTTGAGATGACACACCCTCATTGCACGTTTAGTTCACTCTGCTTTGTTCTTGCATTTGCAGACGTGGGTTCTCAGTTTCATGTTCTAGTTGCCTGCCACTTGCTGCCATGTCTCCCTGCCACGGTAGACTTTCTAAGTGTGCACTTGCTTTAATCATATACTTTATTTGTGGTAGACCATGTCTTAATCCCTAGAACCTGTATACACACTACACCACAGGGCACGAGAGACTTTGCAGAAGGAATTGGACCCTTGCGGGTCCAATCTAATCACACCAACCTGCAAAAGCCCTGAGAAGCCAATGCAAGTCCCCAGATACGCAGCCACATTAGGAACCTCCAAGAGTTACGGACCACTCTGGGCAAAGAAATATAAACCTGTGTAGAAACCACAAGGCAATCGATCTTGCCAATGACTTGAAGAAACTTAGAAGCATTTTTTTTTTTCCTGGCTAAAGGCTGAGCTAACTGAAAGACCCAGCATCACACTACCTCAGTAGGACCTCCTCTCACCTCCAAGGCCCGTAACAGGCGCAAAATTCTTCCTTCTTGCAACTGGCTCCTCTGATCCACCACCTTTGGGCACCAAAGACAGAACACCAGGCGTGGAGCTAAAACAATGCACTCCCAAGGCTGTGTTCGTCTCTAACGTCAACCTGAGTTCCCGTGTCCAGAGCACCTTCATCACACACCTGTCATGTCCAAGTCCCTACCCTTGCCCCAGCTTCAGCACACACAGACACACTTCTAGTGAACTCACCAGGGGAGTCGCGCTGGGCACAGCGGTTATCGGAGGGTCCGCACCACAGTCTAACGCCCAAATCAACATCAACCAACCCTTAAATCCCACCCGACTTCCGGCCCTCGGCCCTGCCCCGTGCCCCTCCACACGCTGTTGTATACACCAGGTTCAAAGCTGTGCCTTGCGAAAGCCGCCAGCCCCTTACTGATATGAAAAGTCACAATAGACCTGAGCACAACAAAGTTTCAAATTAGTAATATCTGAAGCATAGTAAGAACTAAATATCCCCGGTAATGGGAAAATTTAATTCAAAGGTCCCAAGAATTAACACAGATTGTAGAGTGATTAAAAAAGTAACATGGTGGTGGTGGTGGTGGGGTTGCTCAGTGGCTGGTATGCGCCAGGCCACAGCTTCAATATCTAGCACCGGGAAAATGAAAAGTAAACACGTAAGAACGAATCAAGGATTTGACAGGCGAGTGAAAACAACAACAACAACAAAACACCCAAATCCCTTAAGCAGGTAGTTAATTTTTGGGGGGGGATAGGAGCGTTCATAGAACATTTATTAAAATTTAATTACATGCTTGTTTTAGAGGCATACTAGAAAAAAGTTATTATATAAAATGTTCACACAAAAAGCCCTGTTGGAATTTCAAAACCACTGACTAGATAACCTTATAAAAGTCACCTGGAAAATGGCAGGCTATAAAGCAAAGCAAAGTAAACAAGAGGGTTGGAGAGACGGCTCAGCAGTTAGAGATACTGGCTTCTCTTCTAGGGCGCTGGGGATTTGATTCCTCACGTCCACATGGCTGCTCACAACCATCTGTAAATCCAGTCCCGGAGGATTTGCACCCTTCTGGCCTCCCCAGGCACCAGAAACACAAGTCCTGCACAGACATACATGCAGACAAAACACCCATGGACATGAAATAAACAAAAACAAATCTAAACCATAAACACTTTCTTCTCTAATGTGTATTCAAGAGAAAATTATTTTTGTTAATAACGACAAATGTATTTATCCTAAGCTAGTTTTTGTATTTTTTTTTAATTAGCCATGATGGACAAACACATACACACGTGCACATGCATGCATGTAGGTACACTGTACTTCGGATGCAGCTCAGTTGGTAGAATGATGGCCCAGAATGCACAAAGCTTTGGTTTGATTAGACTCCAGAAATTCATAAACTCATTTGTAACCCTAGCATCAAAGAGATGGAGGCAGGAGGATCAAAAGGATCAGACGTTCAAGAATACCCTGTCACACGGAGAGTTTGAGGCCAGCCTAGGACATGAGATGCTGTCTCCATTCAGTCAGAGGGACATCACTCAGTAGGTGAAGTGCTGACATGAGGACCTAGTATCCTAAAACACAAGGGCTGGGTATGTTATAGCCAAGTCTCGCAGACCCCAAAGACTACCAAGGAGCCTATTCCGATGCAAACACAGTAGGGTCTCTTTTTATTACAAGCTGGAGCTCAGGCCCACACCATCACTGATGCAGCGGTTCTGGAGCGTAGAGCCCTGAGTTCAGGGGGAGGAGGGTACTTATTGGGTTACAGAGAGGTTTGAGAAATTAGTTTAGCAGTTACACAGTTAGGTGACATTCACCAAGGGCAAGCTTGTTACGAATTGATAGTGGGGTTGGAGAGATGGCTCAGCTGTTAAGAGCACTGTCTGCTCTTCCAGAGGTCATGAGTTCAAGTCCCAGCAACCACATGGTGGCTCACAACCATCTGTATGGAGATCTGATGCCCTCTTCTGGCATACAGGCACACATGCAGATAGAACATTCAAATACATAAAATAAACAAATAAATAAAATCTAAAAAAAAAAAGAAAAAAGATTGTGGCTAGCTAACATCGAGCAGGCTATCTATAGCCCTCAGGAATGCTGGGTATATTCCTGTGCCAGGAAAATGTTGGTGGGCTGCCTAGCACAGATGCCCCACCCTGAGATAAGATACCTTCCCATTGTGGTTACCTCCAGGCTACTCCTGGGGTAGGAAATTTCATCCTCTTCTTCCTGGAATTGGTGACCTATGACCTAGTTCCTGAGCTTGGTGACTTTTGAGGTGGGGGTCAGACCTGGTTCTCTCAGGTTCTTGACTGAATCATTAGAGGTGGGAAGAGACACCCTAAATCTGGGCCACATTTTCTGGTGGCAGCCTAAATAAATGACACGAGAGAGGGAAGTTCTTGCTCTTTGCCTGCTTGCCCTTGCTCTCAATGGAAAGTTCACCTTTTCACTGGTATTAGAACCCACTTCTTCGGGATTCTGATGTATACCGGAGACCAGCTGAGCCATCTAGCCTCATGGCCTGACCTGGCTTCTTAGACTTTCCATCAGGAGACAGCCATTGTTGCATTAGTTCAACGATAACCCGTAAGACATTCTAATAAAGCCCACTTTTATATAAGTAGATTCTTTGTATCAGTATTATTTCTCTGTAGAACCTTGACGAATACAATTGCTAAGTCCCTTGAGCTCTTCAGCCTGTAGCCTATCTGTCTCAGACTGGGTCCACTCCCTGCATGAAGCTCTTTTTGGCAGATAAATCATGGCTGAGGCATCTCCTACTTGTTGGGGTCTCCACTGTGACCCACACTTCACCTTTAGAACTTCACACAATAGTTTCTCGGGGCTTCACGACAGGGACTGTCCTTCCACACAGCGATCTTTGAAACCATAGGAAGGACCCTTAACCCCTTTACTCTTCCAGCCTTTGCCTCTCTACAGCCAGCGCCACAGAGAGAAGACGGCTGCCAGTTTGGTGGCCAGCTAGAGACGGACCACGGCTCATTTGAATCACAGTAGCGGTAGTTTCTGTATTCAGTTGCTTTTTCAGAGCAGGGGCTCTTTCACAGATTGGAAGCTTAGCTTTGTGGGGGTCCCTCTCCCAGAGGGCACCCTAACCTTTGTACCAGGGAAGAGCAGACAGCCTCTCCTTAACTGTGCTAATCCCCAGAACAATTAGAAGCCTCTCAGCATAAGCCTGGGCTTCAACTTAAGCTTTCTAGTGGTCTTTTCTCTCTAAACTGTGTAGTTTGTATTTATTTCTGCCTCCTTTCCATTGTAGACCTATATAAGCTTTATCTGAAATAAACATGCCACAGACTCAACAGCTTGCTGTCTTGACATTTTCTTTGCTTAAGGGGTTAGTTTGCTGCTCTTAAATCTAGCCTCCGGCAAGCTCTTAGGACATTTACAGAAGACAGCCAGATTATTTGCCAAAATATTATGTTGTGGGGTTTGACTCCACTGGGAGAAACCAAAGACTTAGGCTCAATTCAAATTTAGATTAAATGAACTTAATCTTACTGCCAGCAGAAGGTAGGCAGCCCTAGAGCCAAACAGCATACTGCATGGAAGTGGAAGTTAAGGTGGGTTTTAAGGTGGACATTAGAAAGGTGTGGGTTACATCTACCCATGGAACCCACAGCTGGGCAGGAAAGTTGCTTTCCTTCCCTCAGTTGTTTCTTCCTTTCCTACTATACAGTAATAATAACCATTTCATCCCTTCCCCACAGTGATAAGCAGGCTTTCCAGAGGCAAAGGCAGCTGTTAATGCCTCACAGCCCATTACCCTATTCTGCTGTATTAAACAAACAAACAAACAAACAACAGTGTTGGGCTATACAATGTTTATTACTATTTGCCCTATAATTATTGCAGTGGTATTATCTAACCTGCTATCATAAATAATAAGACACAACACCTGTTAGATTTTATAATTGCCTTATTTACCTTGGGCCAGGCAGCTATTTCACCTACACTAGCTCAATAACCTCACCATCCATCTCCTAGCCCCCATCCAATGCCATCCACCTTAATCCTCATCTGGTCTACCTTCCATCCATAATCCCATGGTACTTGCTTGTATTCTTCATCTGGGCCTTTTCATGCCATTATGGAGTCCTTCCTCCCAACCCACATGGTTCCTTCTCCATGCTAACCCATCAAGGTGTCCTCCTTCCTCTCTTCCTGTCTGTCCATCTGTTTCCCATGATTCTCCTGTCCTCTCCAAGCCCAGGAACCTTGGCCATGCCTACCCCATTCTGCCCTGCCAAGGGATAGGCCATTTAATCAACGAATCAGGTATGTCTTAGGCAGGTTTACAAAACAAGGATAGGTGTTACCATATCTTGAGGGTCAGTAACAGGCATCAGACCAACCTCCAACACTATTCTTTTTTTTAATGTAATTTATTTATTTTTATATTAATCACAGGTTAGGTACTTTGCATCCCAGGCTAGCCCCCTCCCTCATTCCCTCCCACTCTCCCCATCCCGCCCTCATCTTCCAACACTATTCTTATCTCACCTGCAGGCCACTAGGATCTCCCAGGCATTCCAGAGGAAAAGGTCAAAGGCCTTTAAGAGATGCCTGGCTCCATAGTAAGTTTCTTTAGCTATCACAGGGACCTGTGAACACCAAAATGACAGGGATAGAGCAGTTTATTTCTGTGCAGGCAAAAAGATGGTGCTACCAGGTAAGGCTGGCTGACACATCCCCGCAGTTACAAGAACGGCCTCTAGCCTGTGTGAGGGCTAAAGTTAGGTTTTAAGTTTAAATTACTGTGCTTAAGGAATCTACAAAGGGAAAATGCCTCTAACCTGTAAGCCCCACCTGCCCAAGGACAGATAACTTCCTGAAATATGTGTGTTCATATAACAAAACAAGCCCTGTGTTTTCACTTCTGTCAACAAGCATGGTTGCACCAACTTACAAGATGCATGCCTGATCCCACATTAAGTGGGAGGTACATAGGCAGGAAGCTTTCAGGGTGTATACCTGCTCCTGACTGGATGAAGATGGGAAATACAAAGCCTTGAAGGTTTTGCCTTTATAGACACCCATCTAATGAAATTCAGGCCATACTCTGGGAACCTTAGGTATGGACTGGGTCTCTCCACGGTTCTGACTAGTATTTAACAAAGCTTGCTTCAAATGTGGCTCCAAAATTGTGGTATTGCTCTCGTTCCTTCCTGTGGGACTGACACCTGGTTGCCCTTTGAAAACACTGGAGCTGGGCCTTCAAAGCCCACACTGCTGAGCACCACCATCTTGCTGGCTTCTACTAGAATGGTTCTGCATACAGCATCCAACCACTTTTCTAGTGCAAAACCCCAACATGGTCAGGTCCTTCACAGCAACAGCCAATCCCTGGTAGTTAACTTCTGTAAGAGTCACTTTTCTGTGAAAAAAACCACCATGACCGAAAGCAACTTATGGAAGAAACAGTTTATTTGGGCATACAGATCCAGAGGGGTGACAGTCCATCATGGCCAGGGGGCAAGGCAGCCATGGCAGACAATGTGACAGGGGCAGGAAGCTGAGGGATCACATCTTCAACTGCAAACAGGAAGCAGGAAGCAAACCGGAAGAGGGGCAAGGCTCTGACCCCTCAAAGCCCACTCCCAGTGAGATATTTCATCCAGCAAGACTGACCTCTTCATAGCTGCCCAAACAGTGGCACCAAGGAGGGACCAGCGTTCGAATGCCTGAGCCTAAGGGGGCCATCTCGTTCTAACCACTACAGCAACTATGACAGAGAATGCCAAAGACACACATAATTCCCATATGCTTTCTCATGCTCTCTACAGGCCTTCCTGTGCTTGTCTCCAAGCAGTTATTGGTTTATCAATTCTTTGTTGGGGGTGGGATACAAATAGAACCTTTTTTTTTTTTTGCCCATTTTCTTTTGAGAGTCATTCATGCTCTATGCACAGAAAAGCCACTTCTTTTTAAAAAGAGATTTAAAAAAAACTTTATTTCTTTTTTTTTTAATTTTATGTACATTGGTGTTTGACTACATGTATGTATATGTGAGGTGTAGGGTCCCCTGGAACAGGAGTTACAGACAGTTGTGAGCTGCCATGTGGGTGCTGGGAATTGAGCCCAGATCCTCTGGAAGAGCAGTCAGTGCTCTTAACTGCTGAACCACTTCTCCAGCCCCCATCTCCTTTTTTTTTTTTTTTTTAAAGATTTATTTATTTAATTTTTTGTGTAATGCACAGAGGCGTGCAGCACATGCATGCCTGGTGTCATAGATCCCCTGGACCTGAAGTTACAGAGTTGTGAGCTGCCAGGTGGGTGCTGGGAATTGAACCCAGGCCTTCTATTAGAGAAGACAGTGCTCTTAATCCCTGAGCCATCTCTCCAGCCACCCCAAGAGTCATTTCTGTTTCTAAGTAGTAGATACAGTTTCTGTATCCATCATCCTCTTTTGACATTTGGGTGTTTTAGTTTTTGGTTAGTACATAAGTCACATAGTTGATGTGACTATTTGGTGACAAATCTTATCAGCATTTGTTCCTCTTCTGTTGAACAAGTTCACCATCCAGTTGATGCTGTGGGTGTGTCTTTCTGCTCCCGGAACCCCTACAACCTTCTCCACCTCACCCCACTTACACACCATACACATTTGACACCCCAAACCTGTGATTTACAAGGATTTTCCATTGCTCTCAGAGGGAAAGCAAACTGTATAGTAGTCTCCAAGGTTTTGGAAAGACACCCCACCTTCCCCATGCTCCCTGGGACAACAGCCTGCTTAGGCCTGACTGCCCACTCTCTCGTCAATGTCTCAAGTTATTAGAAGAGGCTGACTTTGCTGAAAAACCGTCCACGAAGCTGTCCATGTCGCTGAGCGGTAGCTTTTATGTTTACTTGGTTCACTCGCCCCCACTCCCAAACTCTGCGGAGACAGTCCCACTTAGAACTCTGTCCTTACCTCCAGGAAGGCCTGAAACTTAGGCAGAGCTCCGTCAACCTCCGCCCTGGAGGTTCCTGCCAAAGATCCTCAGTTGGCTTTCCCGGAGCCATTCAGGCTGTGCATCCCGAACTCGCTGCCTTACTGTGGGTAATCCGTGCAGCAGCCCAGGACTCCTAACCCTCCGCCCCGCCCCGCCCATCCATTCAGCCTCACCTTTGGGTGTTGTTCCCCGCGCGAGGGGTTCGGGTTCCTCTCTCAGCAGGGATCCACCCACCTTGCTTCTTGGCGGTGCACTCTGCTGGTTCCTCCGACGTTTGGCCCCCGTGCTCTCCGTCCGCATCCTCCCAGCACAGCCTGGAGCGTTCCGTCCACGCGAACGCTTGCCCGACTATACTTGCCGCTGCGCCTTCTGCGGAACTCAGACGTCGTCGACGTGTTTCCAGAGGAGTGAGTTCGCCGTGCTATTTGGGACTTCCGTGGCTTCCGGTGGCCGCTTCTGCGCATGGCGGTGAGCTGTTGGGAGGAGGCGTGTTTGTGGCGAGGCCCTGTGGGTGGGGCGGCGTGTGAATTTCGTCCTGTCCCACGTTTTTCAGGAGATAAGACTTCCTGCCCGGGAGGCACCAGCAGCCCCAGGCCGGAGAACTAAGCGCGCTCCGCGCGGACCCCGGCTCCCCCACCCAGCTTCTGGTGCCTCGGATCCTCCCCATCTGAGTTCAGTGCAACCTGCGTGTGACCCCGCCACCAAGGCACATCCAGTAGGCGACACAGCATCGATGAAGCAAAAGAAGAAGAAAACCCCGAACAGGGTCTCTGGAACAAATGGAGACGAAAAGACCTCCGGGAAACCGGCCCCAGACGAAGCTCCCCCAAGTGCTGAGGCCCAGGCAAGGGTGGCATTCCCTGTGAGCTTTCTGGGTGCTAACCCGCCGGAACGAGCGGAATTAAGGCACTGAAGGGATGGGAGTGGAGTCTGCGGGATCCTGATGCTTATCCGTGTCTTCCTTTCCATCACAGGCAGAGCAGCTGGCGCGGGAACTGGCCTGGTGTGTGGAACAGCTGGAGCTGGGTCTCAGGAAGCAGAAACCCACCCCGAAGCAGAGTGAGGGGCTCTTTACACTTAGGGAAATGTAAATGGTGGCAGTGCTGTGGTCTAATGGTGTTGCCAAGGGGTTGTTGCTTTTTGTTTGGTTGTTTTGTTTTCTGAGGCGGGGTTTCACTGGTATAGTCCTGAAACTCTGGCTTGGAACTCCCAGAGATCCCCCTGCCTCCGCCTCAGCCTCTCGAGTGCTGGGATCAATGGTGTGTTTGAAGTCGCCAGCTCTGGTGTGTTTGAAGTCGCCAGCTCTTTATTTTTATCTGCAGAAGAGCAGGCTGTTGGGGCAATCCGAACCTTGCGAAGTGAAAAAACTCCCTTGCCCCGGAAGAGACAGCTGATGAGGTCCTTGTTTGGGGACTACAGAGCTCAGATGGATGCAGAGTGGCGGGAGGCCCTGCGGGCTCTAAAGGCCGGTGAGAAGCTTCAAAGCGATTGGTTCAGTACATCTACTTCAAGGGGGTAGGGAGAAGCTCAGCTCAGTAGGGTTGGTGCAGGAGGAGATGGGCTCAGGGAAAACACATAAGCAGGGAGAAAGTATATATGTGTCAGAGAGGAAGTCCTGGAAGAAAGAGGACCCAGGTCCTCCCCTCATTCTGCTTTTGGGTGGGAAAACCCAACTCTGTCTTGGCTTTGGCTCATTCAACTGGCCACAAAGCCAGGTACCAGTTGGAGTGTAGTTCCTGGAACTAAATAGCCTGGGTTTAAATGCTGGCTCTATTGTTTAGATCTTAGCATTTTTGGTAAGTTACTCCATCTCTGTGGGTCTCAGCAGGGAATGGCAGTGTCTACTTTTGTAGAAATTGTAATTAGGAAACTTGTGTGGGCATTTGCAACTGTATGGATAATGTTAGCTGTTACTCAGTGACTCTCTGCTTTCCCTTCCTACAGCTTCCCATTCAGTCCAGGTCCAGCTTGTGGGTGAGGCCGCCAGAAAGAAGAGTGGCAGGGTCTGCAGGCCCCGTCCAGCAGAAAGAGCCAAGACCACTCTGGACTCTACAGATGAAGAGTTTCGGTTCAATTTCTTTTAGGGTCACCTCCTCTCTGGACTAGTCATCCCCCTCTGGGGTGGTGTGGGGATTTGTTTGGAGCACGCAAGGCCTTTCCAGGAATTCTCTTGGCCAAAGTGGGATTGGTTTGCTCCTCACTGCTGTGTGGACAGGAAGCTGTTGGCCGTTGTGAGGTGGCTATGTGGAAACTTTTCAAGGAAATGTACCTTCTGTCAGAAGAGAGATGCAGATGGGAAATCTATGATAAGGGTGGTTGAATGTTGAGGCGGTTGTAGAAAGACATTCTCACTCCGATCTCTAGAAGTAGGTATCGGTGAACTGTGGAGAAGCTGCTTATACAAAGGGCTCACTTTTGAAGGAATGCCTTGGTCATTAGTTTAGTGCTTTATTGTTATATCGCCCTAATTAATAAATCTTTTTTAAAGAACTAGGATGATGAGTGAAACAGTGTGCTGTCTGTGTTAGAGGAAGTGAGGTGAGGCAGGGGCTGGTGCTGCTTGGTCCAGCTCTGATGTCATTGTTTAGTAATCTGTCAGTGCTTCCTTTATTCTGAGCAGGTTTTCTACAGGGAGCCATTGTAGCCTCCATCAAGAGAGGTTTTGTTGTTAGGAGCCAAGGAACTACTTGCCTTAACCTGAACTGAATCTTAGCAGGCTGCATTAAAAAAGAAAAAAATCTTCTGAGTGTGTATGTGTGTTGGAATGATGGCTAGGCACATGTGTGGAGGCTCAATCTCTAGATTTTGTGTCTGGCTGCTTAGGCCAGAAACCTGTGTCATTCTTGATTGCTCTTTTTCCAACAGTATGTATTCAATACATAGGTTGAGGGTTAGGAGACTGTGAATTAGTAGGTCAGGATGTTAAGATTAGCTGAGGGTCAGGGGTTCTGTCTGCTTCTGACATTAGGGTTATGCTTATTAGGATTTATTTAAAATTCTGTCTCTGTCAAGATGATCTTACTGTTGTGTAGTCATTTTAAAATATTTTTATTTTGTGTGCATGGGTTTTTTGCCTGCTTGTATGTATGTCTTTCATATGTTGCTTGGGTTTGTAGAGGCCAGAAGAGGGTGTTGAATCCCTTGGAACTGGAGCTGCAGATGTTGTCAGCTGCCATGTGGGTGCTGGGAACCGAATCTGGTCCTGTGTAAGAGCAGCAAGTGAGTGCTCTTTACAACTGAGTCATCTTCAGTACCTACAATAACTAAATTTTAAAACACAACACTGCTCTAGCTGAACTTCTGGGTGTTCCTTAATTTGTAGCCTATACCAATAAGGACAGAGGGACTAAAAAAGAGGATAGTTTGACCTCTTCCCTTCAAGATCATCCGTAACTCAGGGGACGAGGGTTATCTCTCAAAATATCTTTTTTGTTGTTTCTTTTTTGTTTTTAAGGCCCAAAACAGCCTGTGTCTGTTTTGTGTTTGAGTATCTGTCTGACCTCTGCATTTCTTAAATAGCACAGAAAAGAATATGGGAAAGGAATCTTTGTTTTGTTTTTTTGTTTTCTGAGACAGAGTTTCTCTGTGTGGCCCTGGTTGTTCTGGAACTCACTCTGTAGGGTTTCTCTGTATAGCTCTGGCTGTCCTGAATTCACTTTGTAGTGTTCAGGCTGTCTTTGAACTCACAGAGATCTGCCTACCTGAGTGCTGGGATTACAGGAATGTGCCACCACACACAGCTTGTTTTTTGTTTTTTTAAGACAGGGTTTTTCTATGTAGCCATGGCTGTCTTATAACTTACTCTGTAAACCAGGCTGGCCTCAAACTCAGAGAACCACCTGCCTCTGCCTCCCTGGTGCTGGGATTAAAGGCGTGAGTGAGCACTACCCGGCAACCTGCATGGTCTTAAATAACAAAAGATTAAAATTATTCACAAAACACAAAAGTAAAGTAAACTTTAAAGGGGACAAACAAAATTCAGCCTAAATATGCCTTCCCATTAAATCCTGTGTCTGAGCTACTGACATGCCTTATAAAACCTCAGGTACCTCATCTATAATACAGAAATGAACTTTTTAGACAGTTTATCTAAATCTATCAGTAGTTGTAGCTCTGATTTTCTTTTTTTATTGTTTTTTTTGAGACAGGGTTTCTTTCTGTACCCTTGGCTCTCCAGGACACACTTTGTAGACCATGCTGGCCTCAAACTTACACTGATCTGCCTGTCTCTGGCTCCCAAGTGCTGGGATTACCATGTCCGGCTTGCTCTGGTTTTCTTAATTTTCTTTTGTTATTCTATGGGTATAACATAAGATTGTCTTACTTTTCTTTTGTCTCAACCTTCAAATTATTCTTTTTATTAAGCTACATTATTTTATCTATATGTTGCTTTGCCTGCATGTATGTCTGTGCATAATGTGTGTGCTTGATTCCCACAGAGGTCAGAAAAGGTCATCAAAGCTCCTGGAACTACCTTGTGGGTGCTTGGAATTGAACTTGGGTCCTTTGTAAGAGCAGCCAGTGCTCCTAAGCAACCTTAAGCCATATTTTTTAAAAAAAGAATTTTTTCTCAAATATTACTTCCCAACCACAGTCTCACCTCCCCTCAGTCTTTTCCACCCACCTTCCCTCTCCCCCAGGCTCATCCCCTCCACTCTGTCTCCCTTCAGAGCAGAGCAGACCTCCCAGGGGATATCAACCACACTTGGCATAACAAGCTACAGTAAGACCGGGCATATACCGTCACATCAATTACAACTCATTTGATCCCCTAGATTGATTTATTTATATATACAGTGTTCTGCCTGCATGAACACCTGCACACCAGAAGAGGGCACCAGATCTCATTATAGGTGGTTTTGAGCACCATGTGGTTGTTGGAAATTGAACTCAGGATTTCTGGAACAGCAGCCAGTGCTCTTAATTGCTGAGCCATTTCTCCAGCCCTTAACACTCATTCTTAATGTAATATCACCAATATGATTAAAAAAAAATACAATCAAGGAACTGTATTGAAGGGTGGCTTTTCTAAAACAAACATGGCCATGGCGTTCCCTGCTCTTGCCCTCTGTGGTCACTGTTGGGTACAGTCTTACTACTCTTAACTCTTGCATTTTAGTCTTAAAACACAAGTCTTAAAGATTTGTGTCTTCTTGGACATGGAATGGTTTCAAACTAAACTCCCAGGGAGTCCAGCTACTTCCTATGACTGGAGGTATGAAGCCTGCGCTTCAGTAGATTAAATAGGGGGTGCTGTCCCTCTTAGGCAGAGGCCATGCCCACCATCAGTATGGAAGTGGGTATAGAAGATCATTTGTTCATCACTATCATAGTTTAACTATCGCTGTGATAAGACACTCACCGAAGGCAACTTGGGGAGGAAAGAGTTTATTTGTCTTTAATGTCCTTATTGATGCCCAGCACTGAGTGAAGCCAAGGCAGGAACCAGAGGCTGGAACTCCAAACAGGCCATGATGGCAGTGGGCTGGGCATTCCACATCAGTCATTAACCAAGGAAATGCTCCTACAGACTGGTCTGTAGGCCTGTCTGGTGAAGGCTTTTTAAATTTTTTTTTTCTATTGGAGTTACTTATTCCCAGATGATCCTGGCTTATGTTGACAAACTAGCTAGCACAATTGACCCCTTGTCAGCCTGACAAAAATACATCATTAACAAGTCATCTCTTTTATCTCCAAGTTTTCATGTTAACATTACAATGCATCAGTTACCCTGTTAAAGTAACCAAAGAGAAAGCACCAAGAGTGAGTCAGATGTGGTAAAGAATGAAATGCAGCAATTTCTGAAATTAGTTTGACCAAGAGTGAGCTCAAATTCAATTCTTCATTTTTTCTTGTGTGTCTGTGATTACTGGCCTGTTTGCAGTTTGTCTGATCTGTCTGTCCGTATTGCCTGTGTCTGTTTTGTGTTTGTCTGAGTATCTGTCTGTCCTCTGCATTTCTTGAATAGCACAGAAAAGAATATGGGAAAGGAATCTTTGTTGGTTTTTTTTGTTTTGTTTTCTGAGACAGAGTTTCTCTGTGTGGCCCTGGTTATTCTGGAACTCACTCTGTAGACCAGGCTGTCCTCGAACTCAGAGATCTGACTGCTTCCTGGATGCTGGGATTGAAGTGCCACTAGAACCTGACAGGAAAGGAATTCTTCACAGAAGTTCTTTTTTGTTTTTGTTTTGGATGGGTCTCAGCATGTATCCCTGAATGGTCTGGAACTCACTCTGAATTTCAGACTGTCTCAAACACACAACAGTCTACCTGTTTGGTGAGGCAAAGAAGGGCAGTTAGTTCTCCAGTATCCTTATTCATAGTTTGGTCAGAGCGGTGTTAATGGGCAGGCATGGGGCAGTTGTTTGCCCAGTAGTTAGTGTTAACATAATCCAGTTGAAACTGTCAGTTCCTCATTGTCTTCTTTGGAGGAGACCTTAAGGCTGGCTCTAGGAGTTGGCATTTTTGTCTTTCATAGGAAACTTTTACTATTATCGTTATTATTATTATTAAACATTTTATTTTATTTATTTTGGTTTTTTGAGACAGGGTTTCTCTGTGTAGCCTTGGTTGTCCTGGACTCACTTTGTAGACCAGCCTGGCCTTGAACTCACAAAGATCTGTCTGCTTCTGCCTCCCTGAATGCTGGGACTACAAGTGTGCTCCACGGTGCCCAGCTCTTAAACATTTTAAATGCCATATTCAGCAGACCTCTGAGGAGTTTGAGGGCCATTGTCTAATTTATTGAGTGTACTTGATTTTAAACAAGTTTTACTTGTTTCTAGTTTCTTGCTAACCCTGAATGGTCCTTAGTTGGAGTATCAGTCTCAGAAAAGACCCGTGTGCCTGTATTTTTTGGTTCTGTTGATCTCCTTGTGGAGCTGCTGTCCCCTCCAGGTCTTTCTGTCTCCCACGTTCATAAGATTCTCTGCACTCTGCCCAAAGTTTGGCTTTGAGTCTCAGCATCTGCTTTGATACTGTGCAGGGTAGAGTCTTTCAGAGGCCCTTTTGTTCTTTCTTTCTTTCTTTCTTTCTTTCTTTCTTTCTTTCTTTCTTTCTTTCTTTCTCCCTTCCTTCCTTCCTTCTCTCCTTCCTTCCTTTTGTATTTTTTGAGACAGGGTTTCTCTGTGTAGCCCTGATTATCCTGGAACTCACTTTGTAGACCAGGCTGGCCTTAAACTCACAGAGATCCACCTGCCTCTGCCTCCTAAGTGCTAGGATCAAAGGCATTTGCCACCACACCAAGCTACTCCTTTAAAACAACAAAAAGCCTTAAAAAAAAAAAAAAGAGTTGATTTTAAATTATAGACTTGCAGTAGTAGCAAATTAAGATGTGTAGATTTTTAACTATCAACTCAAATTTTAAGCTAACTTTTGGTTACAGGTTTTATATATTTTTAAGCCATATTTAATAAACTTACAAGGTTTTGTTTTGTTTTTTGAGCTGGGGCTCTCTGTGTAGCACTGGCTCTGTAGAATCTGGAACTCATTATGTAGGTCAGGCTGGCCCCAAACTCAGAGATCCACCTGCCTCTGCCTCCCAGATGTTGGGATTAAAGGTTTGCACCACCACACCCAGCTAAACACAAATTTTAAGGAACAGAAAGCTTACACAGTAGTCTGACAAATCTTTTTTTTCTTTTTTAATCTGATAAACCTTGAGATAGTTATATTTTAGCAAAAGTTTCAAAGCATTAAATAAAACTAAGAAAAGTATGAGATAAACAATAATTTCTATTGGAAATACTCTTTTTAGCTGTTTTTAAAGCACATGATGTCTTTTCCTGGACTGTTTTGTTTTGCTCTCTCTTTCCCTGTCTCAGACTCAAATGGCTGGCTAGCTGACCTAAGAGATTTTTGGAGGAAACTTTTAAGCAAGCTTACTTGGATGGGAAGAGAGGCATGGCATTACCCAACTGCAGAGCCAGTTTTTAAAGTAGAACAGCATAAAACAACACTCCAATATTATCCATACCCAACAGACACCTGAATCCCTGCAAAATCAAATCCAGTGATCAGAAGGAGGGATTAGCACAAGCAGAACAAAGAAAGCTCAGAGAAAAGAGATTTTTGTGGGCTAACAGCTCCCATAGAGCCAATGAGAGGGACAGAAACAGCAAGCTGAGGATGAAGCTGGGAGACAGAGCTAGCTAGCAAGGAGGCGGTGAGAAGCAGTCTGCCTCTTGGAAATCCTGAAAAAATGGTGCAGTATGCAACCCAGATGGGTCTTAGCCCAGCTTGGTCCAGCTTCCAGTTTGCACAATGGTCACAGTCTGGGGTTCTCCCAGGCCTTCGAGTAACTGTACTCACCCCCACCTAGGGGACGTTCACCCATGGGCCTCTGAGTTGTGGTACTTGGTGCCATCTAGAGCCTGACTAGTGATTGATTTGTGGCAGCTGTGGGGCTGCTCTGACCCTCCAAGTCCATCCCAGACTTTCCCCTGCTCCGGACCTATCATGGATCCCTGGTGCTGAGCCTGGGGTCTCCTAGGATCTTGCTGGGGATGCCAAATGTTAATGATATTTGAGAGCATTGGGAAAATAGCACCAGACTGAATTCAGACTATAATAGAATTTAGTAACACTACTAGCAGGGCTGGGTGTGGTAGCACACACCTTTAATCCCACACCAGAGGCAGAGGCAGGTTCGGAGCTCTGTGAGTTCAAGGCTAGTCTACAAGGCAAGTCCAAAATAGCCAGGGATACACAGGGAAACTGTCTTACAAAACAAAACAAAAAACCGCAAACCTACTAGCAGGGCCACAGCCTGTGCCACCTGGAGGCAGGAACAGGAAGGATTTCAAAGGCAAAAACCAAGCAATCAAGGTGACCTCAAAATAGACCTTGAGTGGGGCCTGGAGAGAGTGTTCTTAGAGGTTATCAGGAGCACTGACTGCTCTTCCGTAGGACCCAGGTTCAATTCCCAGCACCTGTTGGGTTTGGGATGGAAGCCTAGGAAACTCACTTCAGATACAGAAACTTAAAATGGAAGCTTTATTTTCTGGTCTAAACTGCCCCCTGCAGGAGAAGCTGTATTGGGTATTTAAAGGGTGAAAACAATTAGCTCACATGGGGGCGGGGTGCGAGATGGGGGCCACAGTGGGACAGGGTAGTCATCTCTGACTGGTTATTTTTGTTAACTAGACAAGCAGTTCTAGCTGACCTTTAATTTGATTGGTCCCAAGTAAAGTTTATGCACTTATGGTTGGGGAATTTCTGGGAATAAGGCTATAGAGTGTGCTGAACATAAACAGACAACTTGTACAGAGATTCTTGTTTTTTTCTTTTTGAGACAGGTTTCTCTGTGTAGCCTTGGCTGTCCTGGACTCACTTTGTAGACCAGACTGGCCTCGAACTCACAGCAATCTGCTTGCCTCTGCCTCCCTGAGTACTGGGATTACAGGTGTGCACCACCGCTCTTGGCACTGGTCATAATTTTTATACTTCTGAGACAGAGCTCTCTATGTCAGGAAAAGAATTACCTCACAGTCGAAAAGGTAATTAATCGCAAAAACAGATGAATTCGAAAAACTACGAATTTCTTATGTATGTATCCATTACATAAGTTCAGAATGACAAAGGTTGACAAGGCCTAAAGGTTAACAGGGTCCAAGAGGTTACAAGATATATGTTGAATTAGGACTGACCTGGCTACACATATTCCAACTATCTCTTAGTTTATAGTGAGTTCAGGACAATAATTTTATCTCTCTTTCATTCCAAGATACAAAGTAAATTTAGAATGACAGTGTTTTATGTCATAATCTGATAAGATATAAGGAATTACAACGAAACAGTTTGTACATTTTGACATTAAGGTTTCCACTTATAGTGCCATTATATTTTGGGTTCATAGGGAACAAACTTGCCTATATTTATGGTGTGCATCAGAAGCCATCTCTAGAGTGAAAGCTTATCTGAAGCCACAAATCTGTCTCAAGCCTGTCTCCTACTGAGGCATCTAAGGGCACCAAAAGTATTTATTGCAGCCATAAACTTGTAAAATTGTTTTAGAAATTCCAAAACAACTTAACTTCTAAATTTGTTTGATTCAAATCAGGAATTCCATAATCAGGAATTAATTCATCTAAGCAGCAGTGTATCTTTATAAAGATCCCATAGGAAGTGGGTAAATACCCCAGAAGTGAGGATTCACACCATGCCAGACTATTTGAGAGCCCCTGGAGCACAGAAAGAAGGGGTGTCAGAGGCTGGAAGCAATTCTGGGGGGTGCATCATGGTACAGACTTCACAAAATACCAATTCCTTTCCAGAAAGCCTACATGCCTACTAAATGCCTTCAATAGAATGGCTCTTGACATTAGTGCATCTACTTCACACACTGTTTACTCTCTGTGCACCAGCTCAGCCGGGTCTCCATGATGGGATGCCAAGTAGGAACCCATTGCGTTATTCAAATAGCAAATTCCAATGATCAAACCTCTTTCACACCTGAGTACAACTTTTTAATGTTTTAAAACAAAAAACAAAACATGGGCTGGAGAGATGGCTCCGAGGTTAAGAGCACTGGTTGTTCTTCTAAAGGTCCTGAGTTCAATTCCTAGCAACCACATAGTGGCTCATAACCATCTATAGTAAGATCTGGTGCCCTCTTCTGGTGTGCATGCACACATGCAGGCAGAATGCTGTATAAATAAATAAATCTTTTAACAACAACAACAAAAAACCCCACAATGTTATATGTTTATTTTATTTCCATTTTATCCATGACATTAAACTATAAATATTTACTGTAAAGTTTCAATTTTCCTCATCTGAACTTTTTGTTTTGTTTTGTGTGATAGGGTTTCTCTGTGTAGCCCTGGCTGTCCTGGAAATTTCTCTGTAGACAGAGTTTCACCTGCCTCTGCCTCCTGAGCTCTGGGATTAAAGGCCTGGGCCACCTCCACCAAGCTCATCTGAACTCTCTATCACCCAAATGTTCAATGCCAGCCATAACAGTTGGCTGCTGCGTCTCTGAGTCTAAGCAGAATACTGAGCAGAAGTATAGCTAAGGTCACCAGGGGCCAGTCTTATGGATTATAAGAAAAATGACAATAGAAGCGAGTTGCTGTCAAAATCCTTTCTGCCACACCAGCTGTACCCTCAGTTTTGTAGATCCCTGCTGGGTCCCCCACTTTTCAACTCCTGGTACTCACACTTATTTTAGCCAGCGAACAGCTGCTCTGGTTGGTTGTCACCTGACTGGACACTTTTGCCTCTTCTTTTTGTCCACCGTAAACCCACCTCACCTTGTTCTTGCTTTCCTCTAAGTTTTCTCAGTGAAGAACTCCCCTCACATTTCCTTCTCAAAGAGCCTAGAACTTAAAAAAAAATCCCACTATGTAGCCATGTGGTTGTGGTGTACACCTTTAAGCCCAGCACTCGGGAGGCAGAGGCAAAAGGGCCTGTGAGTTCCAGGCCAGCCTGCTCTACAGAGTGAATTAGGGCAGCCAGGACTACACAGTGAAATCCCATCTTTAAAAAAATAACTGAAACAGATTTTTCAACTGAGTTGAATATGTGTATTCATTTAACTCCCAGCAAAAGATAAGCTATCAAAAAATTCATTTTTAATGTTTAATTGAATGCATTCTTTCATGTTGGATAGTGAGCTAAATTAAGAACAAAGGATTTCTATTTTTTATTTAAATGTGAAATTGATGGCTATTTAAACATAACCTGCAAAAGCATAATTGTTTCATATTCTGTTTTCATAAGCTCAGAGCTGCCTGGAGTGAAAACTGATTTACACGCTGTTTTATTACTCAGTAACAATTTCACTATACAAGCTTCTCTTTTTTTGCATAAAGATTCATGTATGAAAGGAGAAAATCTGAGCAGGCATCCCATAAAAACATTTATCTAGTTCTGTTTCAAGTAATTCATACTGAGAAATTGAATAACACACCATGCATGTGTCAGTGTCTCTGGGAGAGAGTATAGATTTAATTTGTAAACCTAGTGTTTGTATTTCATCATTGATTTCAAGTTAATAAGCTTCTATGGGTTTATTAACGACCAGGCAGGGATAGCAGATCTAACTTTTGCTCTAGCATGGCTGAAAAACACACACACTCTCTGTTGTTTCATGCTAGTGGATTGAGCCTTGGCTTTATCTCAGTGTCAGGTACCAAACTCAGAGTGAGATTATGGAACTTGAATAACATTACATAAAGCAATCCAACCATGTGTTATACACCATATAATTAACTACATAATTTGCATTATCTGAATATCATTAGGACAGTAAGTAAGTATAATATCACTCACTCATATTTACTATATTAAATTACATGCAAATGGCTTTGGTAAATAACATAAAACTCAGTAGTTTTCTTTTTGTGAAAACAAAAGCCCTGTTCTGATAAGAGTACTACCACAAAAGATATGCATTTATTATATAAAATTTCAATATCAACAATCTTGTATATTGGAAAAAAATCTCTTTAAGTAAAGCATTGTTTTGCCATTTTAGGATCAGAGAAGGTTCCTACCCCTTCCTACCCAACACCCACTAACATTTTTGTGATTTTTCCCCCCACCTTTCTTGCCCAACTCCCAGCAGAAGATGACTTAAGTACAGAAAAGCGCTGTTGTGTATTCAGTAGCATATATGCCCTTATGTCGAAGAGCAACTTGAATGAAGGAAAGGGGACTTGTTTGTGTTCATTTGAATGTGACACTAGGCTGCTGTAAAGGCACAATGAGCAAGGTTGATAATTGCTTCATATCCTAATAAACTGAACATTTTATGCACAAATGATATTTATTATATAATCCCAAGCATTACCTTAAAATCAGAAAATTTTCATTTTTGTTATATCAGTTTTATTGTCTCATATTCACTGTACATAGTGATGCATTTCATGAAGACATTTTCATGAACATGTTTTTTTTTTTACCGTGTTTCCTTCTCTCCCTGTTTCCTTCCCCCACTATTCCTATTTATTGTTGCAGACACTCTCACTTTAATATTCACACACACATGTTGGAGGTTGGTCTGATGCATGTTACTAGCCCTCAAGATTTGAGTACACCTATCCGTGTTGTGTAAGCCTACCTGATTGGCTAATTAAATGGCCTATACCTGGGCAGGGCAGAATCGGGTAGGCATGGCTAAGGTTCCTGTCCTTGGAGAGGACAGAGAGAATCATGGGAGACCGATGGACAGGAAGAGAGAAGGAAAGAGGACACCACAATGGGTTAGCCTGGAGAAGGAACCATGTGGGTGAAGAGGAAAGACCCCAATAATGGTGTGAAAAGGCCCAGATGAAGAACTTAAGCAGGTACCATGGGATTATGTATGGAAAGTAGACCAGATGAGGGGGATGAGGGTGGATGGATTGGATGGGGACTGGGAGATGGATAGTGAGGTTAGTGAGCTAGCATAAGTAAAGTATCTTCCTGGCCCAAGGTTAATAAGGCAATTATAAATCTAACAGGTGTCTGTGTCTTATTATTTGTGGTAGTGGGTTAAATAATACCACCATGATAATCTTAGGGCTAATAATAAATATTATATAGCCTAACACTTTATTTACTGCAACACACACACACACACACACACACACACTTATGTTATAGTTCAAGAATAGCATAGCCACACAAACCACTCAGACACTGGTCTCAGTCAGATATGGATGGTTTATTTGAATGCAACACCCCAAGACTGATCATGATTAGGGACACAGTGTACCCAGGAGCCAAACTGTGACACTGTTCGTTCTTTCTCCTTCCTTCCTTCCTTCCTTCCTTCCTTTCTTTCCTTCCTCTTTCTTTCTTTCTTTCTTTCTTTCTTTCTTTCTTTCTTTCTTTCTTTCTTTCTTTCAATTTATTGTTTATACAGTATTCTGCCTACATGCCAGAAGAGGGCACCATTACAGATGGTTATGAGCCACATTTTAATATGACTGACATAGTGGACTGAGTAACTGAGACAGCAGGTTAGCATCATTCTCCTGTGGACTCATTCCTGCCTTTGGTACTTGTTAGTTGTATGACCTTGGTCAAGTCACTTATCCTTTCTGAGCCCAGTGTCCCTACCTCTAAGTAGCCTATCACTCAGAAATGATGTGATGATTAAAAAAAAAATCATTCATTGGGCTAGAGAGGAAGCACAGCAGGAAAGGGCAATGGCTGCTGTTTCAGAAAGTCCCATGGCATCTCATAACTGTCCATAACTTCCTTGCTAGGGGATGTGATACCCTCTTCTCTGGCCTGTGGGCACCGGGCACACACATGGTGCACAGACATATATGCAGGTAAGGCACCCATTCATAGTTTTTTTTTTAAAAAGCAACCCTTGCATCAGACGAAACTAACAGTAATGTAAAAATGAGCCCAGAAGAAATAAACTGACCTGAGGCTAAAAAGGCAGAGTAAAGCAAAACCAAACAAAAACAAAACAAGCTAAAGCTAAAAGTCTTGCGTGAAAAGAACAATGGAGTGTGTCATTTGGGCATTGGAAGGTGAGGAAGGAAAGGAATAGAAGACTTTTATTAGAGCCATCAGATAAGATCTGAATTTCCGATGAACAATGAATTTTTTTAGTATATCCCAAATGTTGCACCAGACTTCCTTTCATTGAATATTCATTGTTCATCTGAAACTCTACTTTCAGTGGGTGTCACTATTTTCATTTACCAAACCATACAACCTAGACAGACTAATTTTTGAATCTTACTGCTGTTAAAGGTGACACAGAATTCAGAAGAGCCTGACCTTGCTAACTGCAAAGACATCACGTCAAGCAAGGGCCTAGATGCAAAGCCTCTTCTGCAATTTTGCTTTCCTTCTGTAAGAGTATGAAGCAGAGGGTGCTGGGAAACCCTCCTGGCGTGGTCGGGTCTCTGGGAATCAGGTTTTCCTGCGATGAGGCCCTGCTGTCTGATCCCTTGCTCGGTTGGTAGGGGAGTGGGAGCAGAAAAGGTTGAAAGTGGGAAAGAACGCTTAAACATTTTTCTCAGCTGGGTTGTGCTTGCTGTATTGACTCACAAAACGCTAATCATTGCTTTGACGCTGGGTGGCTCACGCTGTCCTCACCAGGCTCCATTTAACAGGAAGTCGGAGAGATCCCTTGGCTGTACTTCCTCACTCCTAGTGGCAGCGGCTCTTGTACGCAGCAGCCTCGGTACAGTGTTAACCAAAGTCCATACATTTCACCTGCAAGATATGCAGTTACGCCAAGGCCTTCTCTAAATGCTAATCAGAACCATTATTCAAGAAATCAATACTGTTGTTAGGACCAAGCTGATGTTAGTAGAGAGGACACTCCCTTGTAATGGGTCTTTTCTCTTTCTTTCTTTCTTTCTTTCTTTCTTTCTTTCTTTCTTTCTTTCTTTCTTTCTTTCTTTCTTTCTTTCTTTCTTTCTTTCTTTCTTTCTTTCTTTCTTTCTTTCTTTCTTTCTTTCTTTCCTCTCTCTCTCTCTCTCCTTCCTTCCTTCTTTCTAAATGAATGCATACTAATGCCTTTTCAGCCATGGTTCTCAACATGTGGCTTGCAAAACCTTTGACAAGCCTCTCTTCAAAAACATTTTCACATTACAATCCATAACAGTAGCAAAATTACAGTTATGAAGTAGCAACAAAAATAATTTTATGGAAGCCAGATGGTGGTGGCTTACACCTTTAATCCCAGCACTCAGGAAGCTGAGACAAAATCTCTCAGCCAGGCCAGCCTGGTCTACAGAGTTCCAGGACAGCCAGGGTTACACAGAGAAATCCTCTCTTAAAGATCAAGAACTAAACAAACCCAGACCAAACCAATCAAACAAAAACAAAATGAAGAAGAAAAAATTAATTTTAGGTGGGGTCACCAAACTGTGAGGAGCTGTATTAAAGGGTCACAGCATTAGGAAGGTTGAAAACTGCTTTAGGGAATGCCTTTTTTCTTGATACAAGTGACCTGAAAGAATGAAACTAAGAGGTTACTGTTTAGGTGTAAAGGTCAGTGCTGGAAGGCAGCGGCCCTTTGTTAATCATCAAGCTTTGCTGCTACTTGTCTTTGGTCATTTCACACTGCAAATCCTTGTCCTTTCCAGCTCTTAAGGAGACAGCAAAGGTTGAGAGAAAAGACACACCTTGTCGTGTTGTTATTTTTCTGATCAATTTGCCATCACTCTTAGGTTTAGGGCATCTTCACATGCCCAGCTAGAGGACACATGAACTTATAGATGAGCCAGGTGTGAGGGAAGGGTGCCTGCCCCCTTAGCAAGATGAGGGTCCTCATTGCAGCTGAGCAGTTGTGTTCTCCAGGAACCGCTGCACTGAAAGTATAAGGCAGAACAGCTCCGATGAGATTAGATGTTACCATTCATCATCGCTGAAAACTGAAGAGCTTTGATATACTTAGAATTCACTGTGTTAGCCCAATGAGGTTCAAGTGAGAGGATGCTTCAGCCAAATTTAATGCCGGTTTATGTTCTAGTCATCCGAGTAAAAGTCAATCTGCACCAAAAAAAATTCCCCTAAACACAGCTAAATTCCCTTTTATAGAGCCAAGAGACATTAAGCTGCCAAAGCACATGCTTTAAAAATTGAATATGGAATAGCTGCCTTCTGTTTCTCCAGGGGGAAAATGCACTGTTAAACCTTGCTTATTTAAACCCAAACTTCCCGAAGGCTTAAGCATCTGGAATTGCTCCAACTGAAAAGAAGGGAGGAGGGAAAGGGAAAAAGGTAGGAACTAGGAAGAGGAGAGGAGGGAAAGGGAGGGGGACCGGATGAACCAACAGCAAGCAAGCCTGCTTTTAGAAGCAGACCCAAGCCCTAGCAACAATGAAAGGAGACTTGGAGCTTACATTTGATTGGCTTATCAGTCAGGAATGGTGAGCTCTGATTGGCTGGTGATGATGTCTCCAACTAGGCAGCCTTTTGCAAGGAAGCGAATTTATCTGGCAGAAAAGACAGGAGGTAGGAGAAGCAGGAAAGAAGAGAAAAGAAATCGGGGCAAATGAACGGCAGGATTATTTGTAATCCTGGTGGCTGCTGAAATGACTGGAAACAAAGACAACTATTTATGTAATTGCTTACAGTTTACAAAACAGGTTACATGTTATCATTGATAACTGTCTTCAGAAAGACCTTCTAGGCTTCCAGAAGTTAACATCCCCCAGGTTAGTAAGAAAAAAACAGCTGAGGTCACCTAGCTCAAACCCCAGGGTCGTTGGCAATATAGATCGTCTGGCAATATCAATTTGGAGTTACTGTAAGGAACAGGGAGCAAATGCTCTGATTGCAGAAAAGAACACCTGCAGCCACATCAGCATACCGCTTGGTGGGAGAAGCAGAAAGGGTGAAGGCTCCCTACTATTCACCGCACAGACTTTGAAGACATTGCCCAGGGAGCATCTCTGTGCACATTAGGAAGAGGGACGATTGTGGTATAAATGAGGCATGCGTCTTGAGCGCTCAGAGCAAACCCACTTACACGGGATGGCTCACAGCACCCTGATCTCTAAGTTGAAGTCATCTCTTTTCTCAGGGTTAGACAACTGCACAGCCATCTACCTGCTAAAACCTGGCAAGTCATTTTTGTCTTAACTTCCTCCCCACTTCCAACACCCCAGGAAAGCCTGCAGAAGCCATTTCAAAAACAATCAATCCAGGCTGCTCCTGCCATACCCCTGGCAACCAGTTTCTCCTCTGAGCTGCCATAAAGGTTCTTTATTTCACCCCTTCAGTTTCTTGTACCTTCTCTTCCATAACTTTGTATTCTTCTTGTCAGATCAATCTTCGGGCCATGTCATCTGTCTTAAAATTACACTAAGGATAACATTTGAAATGTTTTAGCAGGATCTAGCCTGGTTCACTTTGAGTGGCTCTGCCCAGGGCACCCTGCTCCACACATGGAAGCCTCCTTGGTGTCCCTGGAGCAGAGTCTCTCTGCAGCTCAGAAGCCTTCAGTCACAATGCTCGCTGTCTTCCAGTCATCATACTGAAGGTTCTTCCTCCTGTCCCGTGTCATCCACACACGGCTTTTCTTACAAGCTGATCGGTAAGTCCTCTGTCATTGTCTTCCATAATGCCTTTTTGTTGGCTTCCTGCTGGTTTCTCAATAAAAAAAGATGTTTATGGTTTTATTTGACTGCTTGATTCTTCTTTTATATGTCAAGTTCCATTAAGGCAAAGCCAGTATTTCTCACACCACTATAACGCTAGATCCCAAGGAAGTAGCACATAGTTGGTCCTGAATAGCTGTAGTGAGTGAATGAATGAATGAATGATGAACGAGAACCAGAGTTCTTCCTGTGTGTCAGGTCACCTCTGCACCAACAGCTATGGACAGGCCTCCTTGGGACATTCTGTTCTCTCATCATTCTTTTGGAAGTTGTGATTTCTAATAAACTGTCATCACTTAGGAATTTTTGTAGAATTCCTAACATGATTTCTGAAAAAGGGGGGAAAATTTTGTTTAGAATGAGGCTTGAGGGATGATAACAATGTATGGTTATTACCCATTAGTCATATAAGTTATTACATTTTTCTGATTTGCTGAAATTGTGTCTCTGAAAGATGAACATATTAGCAAAATGAATTACTGTAGTGTAGGAAAATGAATTACTGTATTGTAGCAAAATGAATTATTACTGTATTGTGATTTTAAAGTCATTACTGAATCAATGTCTTGGTCAAGGTGTTGTTGCTTTAATTATGTATATTTATTTTGATATTCCATTTTTTTGGAAATTTTTTTAGCTGGCCTATTACAGTTTCTTTTGAAAGTGAAAATTGTCATGGTGCCCTCTGGTGGAACAAAAAAAATTCTTCTTTCCTTCTATTCTTTTTATCTAGAAAGAACACATGATTGTGACTGATATATGAAAGGATCAACTTTAATATGAATTATAAAATTTCCAGGAAGGTTGTTCTTGCTGTTGGGGGATTACAAGATACAACTGCCTCAGAACATCTGCTTATAGCTGGATGCAGTGGTACATGCCTGTAATCCCAGCACTCGGGAGGCAGAGCAGGCAGATCTCTGTGAGTTTGAGTCCAGCCTGGTCTACAAAGTGAGTCTAGGACAGCCAAAGCTACACAGAGAAACCCTGTCTTATACATATATGTAATCTGCTTATAAACAAGATATACTCATAGCCAGCAGGTGTGCGGACGAAGGGCAAGTGAGTGTGTAAAGGATTGTAGTTTGAGGGTCATTAGAAAGACAAACCAACCAACCAACTAAAAATCCCAAAAGCTCTCAAAAGTGCAGTACTGCTCCTAGGGCATGTCTTAAAAAGTCTCAAAAGGGCCAGGTGTGAGAAGCTTATCCCAGGATATCTGAAGGACTATTGCAGACTAATATTCAGGGGATAGGGATGTGGAGGGCTTTGAATGCTTTACCAACCATTCACACAAACAAACAAACAAAAAATCTATTCTCAGTGCCTTGTGGCTAGGATCAAACTCAGTTTTACTTTAAGACAAAACAGGAGAAACAAAAATCTAATTATTTTCCCATTATTTTCAGCATCAATGTAAACTGAGGAAAGACAACACATTGTTATCTCTGGCCATTTTCATTTGTAATGTTCCAATTCAAAGTGAGTTCACAAATAGGTATGTCTGACTTTTCTCTGCAATTAGATAATTACATCGATCGTTTTGAAAATGTGTGTTTGAGCAGGTCATATTATCAATCAATTTCATGTATAGTATAGTATAGTATAGTAAAGGATGTTGTTAAAACGCTTGCTATAGAGGAAGACATAGATGGATGCTTAACCGGTCTCTTCACGAAGCAATGCAGCTACTGCAAAAATGGCCATACGGAACTTTTCAGAGTTCTTAAGAGAAACCGAAGGCTTGCGGCAAATAGGAGAAGGTTGCTCGAGGAATTCGAATGAACGACCCTTCAAAACAGCGAGTGGTGTTAAGAATTCTACTTTGTTTAATTATCACCACCTCGGTCCCGCTTGGCGTTAACCGAGAACCACCTTCCCGCAGTCACAACCGCCCAGCAGCCACGGGAAAGCAGGACAGGGTGAGGGCTCCCTCTAGGCTTTCGTCTTTAAAAAGACGCTTTAAAAACAGGGAGACTCGGGGGCTGGAGAGATGGCTCAGAGGTTAAGAGCACTGGCTGTTCTTTCAGAGGTCCTGAGTTCAATTCCCAGCAACCACATGGTGGCTCACAACCATCTAGCGCCCTCTTCTGGCATGCAGGGATACATGCAGATAGAGCTCTCATATACATAAAATAAATCTTTAAAAAAAGGGAGACTTGTGCAACCTAGTTGAGCAGACTCTCAACTAGCTCACACAGATTAAACCGACTAATCCTGGCCTACGTCCCCACAGGCTGGCCACCGGATCCCTACTTCTGCGTCCTGCTAGCCAATCTTCCCACATCTGATTCTTCCCCCAGAGACGCTCTCTCCTCCCCTCCCGGAAGTCTCACCTTCCCTTTGTTGCTTAGCTATGGGCCGGTCAGTTCTTTATTAAGCCATTCAACAGGCGAGGAAGGTTTGCAAAATATGCCAGTGATGATCCATAAGAAAAACAATATCAAAGTTGGCCAGCACGCAGCTCTCGCCTGCCCGCACAGCAATCAACATTTGAATATAAAACGGCAGCCTTCACACAACGCGCAAAAAGGTTATGTCCACACCGTTTCCATAGAGTTGTCATCATTTGACCTGCATGGTGGCTCCCCGAAAACATACCATGCCAAGCACTGTCTGTGTGTGTCTTGACTGGGAACTCACCCAGCATGAGTGTACCCTGGTAGAAACGACCTCAAACATGTGCAGAAAAGACTCATCGCAGCCACCCGGGAGAGATAGTGGCTGCTGAGACACACCAAAAGCTTCTCGGAGGTTAAAGGAAAAAGAGAGATGTTCAAAGGGGGATTTGAAAAGCACAAGCACATTATTGAAGTCCACAAGGCCACACACTCATGCAGAAATCTGAGCATGCCCACTGTTGTGTGAATGCTCAGGAAGAGCCTGTAACTTTGACTGTTACTTAATGGCTCCGTGAAAGCAAAAAAATAAAAGCCAAAACTGATTTTCTTTCCTCCTCCTCCTCTTCCTTTCTGAGACAGGGTTTCTCTGTGTAGCCCCTGGCTGTCCTGGACTCACTTTGTAGACCAGGCTGGCCTTGAACTCACAGAGATCTGCCTAACTCTGCTCCAGAGTACTGGAATTACAGGCATGCGACACTGCTCCCGGCTCAGAAACTTTCTAAATTTGGTGAACATCATTAGTTTGTGAATTCACACAGTAAGTAAGATAAGAGCCTCAGAGATTCACGCTTAGATGCATCCCAATCTAACTATAAAAGCTAAAGACCGAGAGACTCTTGGAAGATCAAAAGACGTGGTTCGTGTTTAAACTTCTCAGCGGACGTCTTGTCTGAATCTATGGTGAGAGAATGCAGCGGCCTGTGATGTTTAAAAAAATAATGCTGAAAGAAAAAGGAAACAGCTACCCACTAAGAAACTATGGCACGGTGCTGTGATCCCAGCGCCCTGGGACGCAGAGGCAGGTGAGTCTCTGTGAGTTCGAGGCCAGCCTGGTCTACAAAGCGAGTCTGAGATAGCCAAGGCTACACGAAGAAACCCTGTCAAAAAACAAAAATAAACAAACAAACAACAACAAGAAACGTGGTTTTTATGACCATAAAAGCACTATGAAAGAGGCAGGAAATAAATAAGAAGAAAGATTTTTATGTAATAACGCTGAGCGCAATGCTTCACACTGTAGGTAACACTAAGATGTTGACTGTAAGCCTCAGGAAACTATTAAAAAAACGTTTAAAATTTATTACATTTATTAAAAATGTTTGGAGTGTGGTGTATGTGCGTACATGTGCCACAGCACTCATGTGGAGGCCAGGTGGCAACTTGTGGGGTTTAGTTCTGCCCTTCTGCTGTGTGTATCTTTGGAACCAATCCTAGAAATTCAAATTATCGGGCTGAGAGATGGCTCAGAGGTTAAGAGCACTGTCTGTTCTTCCAGAGGTCCTGAGTTCACTTCCCGGCAACCACATGGTGGCCATAACTATCTATAATGTAATCTGATGCCCTCTTCTGACATGGAGATGTATGTGCAGATAGATATGACTCATATACATAAAAATAAATGACAATTAAGCATTAAAAAAAAAAGAAATCTAGATTATCATCAGACTTCCTTTTTTTGAGAAGACAAAGGGGTATCACATTAAAACACCCAAAGGCAGAAAAATGCCAGTATTGAGTTTATTAAGAATATCTTTAAGAGGCTGCAGAAAAGCCCTGAAGAGGACACAAGGACTCAGAAACTGAAGTTATTTGTTGTGGATATAAACATGGTTTTGTTTTGGTCCCAGGTGTGGGGTGTGGGACTGATTCAGATGGTCCACAGCAGTGGACTGTTTGCCTCGTGTGGGCTCTGAAAGGAGCTCTTTGCCAGCTGCAGATAATTTAAATCTGAAGACTCTGGGGGAGAGCCCAGAGCCCAGAGAGTGTGGGGGCTCTGAGAAAGAGCAAGGCTGCTCCTGCTTCCCGTTTGGCTCCTGTTGATTCAGTCAGACAAGAAGATGAAGATCTTCTCAAGTGAGGATTGGACTGGCTCCAAGGAACCCGATGACCCCAACCAGCAGGAAGCAGCTAGGAAAGAGAACTGTGACCCCTCTCTCACTAATTCTTCCTCTCTCCTACCTGATGTTGGGATGTTGGAAGGGATTGGAGTGGAGTAAGGAGATAAAGATTAAAAAATGTAAATAAAGTAGTATTTTAAAAAAAAGTATGCCGACAGTTATTCGTGTATTCACCTTTATTGAGTGACCTCTAAAGGAAAAAGCTTTAACCAAGTGATTACTGACAAGATATTGACAAAGCCCTGGTGAATGAACGAAAGCGAATGCAGGGGTGCTCCTCATAAATATCGTAGGCAATAGAGACAACCAGCAAAGTTGAGCTCATGAGTTCATGGAGCCCAGTAACTCTTGTTAATAGTTTATAACAGCTTAAAACTGGACAGAACAGAAGACGGCCTAAAAGGAAGTGATCTCCCCTACTCCATCTCCCAAGGAAAGCTGTGTGACACATGTCACACTTCACCATCAATTCACAGGAGCCCTGGATTAGAGAACTTACTAAGTCACATAGGTAGGACACACCGAGCAGGGTGGATAACGAGCTGGTTAAACCTCCTGCTTCAAGAGTGAAAAAGGGAAAATTTAGAAAGTAAAAGACTCCAAACTCGACTGCTTATACTGAAATTACATATATGCCACAAGATATTAGCTTTACTTCAGTAAATATAGTAATGATTATAACTGCACATGCAAAACATACATGTACACACATGTATACATATAAATATAAATACGTACACAGAAACCAACACATGCACATAACATAAATATACACGTTTACAAACATAAACATACATATGAACACAGACATAAGCATGCACATGTATACATAAAAATAAAATGTACAAACATGCACACACATACACATGTTCACACATAAAAGTACATGTGTGCACAAAATACACATGTATGCACATGATTATACACACAAGCATATATGTATACACATATAAACAAACACATGCACACGTATAAGTATTCACACGTACACACATGTACATACACATAACCGTATACATGTACATACACACAAAATATACATAGGCACATACATGTATTCACATGTATACATATAAACATAGTCGTGTACTATTGCGGGCTTTCAGGGATCCCGCTTGAGGTTTAATAAATAAGACACAGAGACATCGGCCTTTTGCTGGGCCGTCTCTCAGCTGACCTCTGACTCAAGCCAACTTCTCCGCCATTGTGTTCTCTCTCCACATGGTTCCCACCGCCTGCTTCCCAGCTCTTCCTCCTCCCTCCTGTCTCCCTCCCGTGTCTTCTGTTTCTCTCTGCCTAGACCTTCTGCTGGTCTTTTCGCCCAGCTCCAGGCTGCCAGCCCTTCCTTACTTAACAACCCACACTCCTACTCCACCAGTTGGCCTTGTGACCTTCCCCATGGCAGCTTGCCTTCTTTCTTGAGCCAGGTGTAGGAGTGAGGAACATTTATAGATCCTCCTAGCCTGGTGCTGGCTCAGGTCACAACTGAAAACACAGGGACACACCTTTTTCATAGCTGGTAAATACAATATTTGTGGGTTACCTCAACAATGTACAAACATAAATATATTCATAAACACACGTAAATATACATATGACACCCATGAATATACGCATGACACATATACATATACATACAAATATGCACAGAAGTAAACACATAATCACATATATACATACACATATGCACACACATAAATCTATACTTGTACAAAACCTACACACACATGAATGTACACATGTACACACAAATAAATACACACAAGCACATAAAAAGGCTACATGAATATATATATGCACACATATATATTTACACATGTACTCACATATAGACACACATACCAAGGGGCCAGAGCCGCTGTCGCCTCCCCCAGACCACGCTGCTGACACCCCCATATCACGAGCTAGCGATCCCAAAAGGTTCAGATTCCAAGACGGCAACCTTCAGGGACCAGCTGATTGTGCATCTTCTAAGGTAGAGCAGGCCCCAGAACGAGGTCACGGTTGTTGGGGTTGGTGCTGTTGGCCCGGCTGGTGCCATCAGTATCTTAATGAAGGACTTGGCCGATGAGCTTGCCCTTGTTGACGTCATGGAAGACAAACAGAAGAGAGAGGTGATAGATCTCAGTCATGGAAGCCTTTTCCTTAGAACACCAAAAATTGTCTCCGGCAAAGGCTACAACAAACTCCAAGCTGGTCATTACACAGCGGGAGCCCATAGCAAGGGCAGAGAGCCGACTCAGTTTGGTCCAGTGGGCTACGCACATCTTCAAGTTCATCGTTTCCAGCATCGTGACGGATGGCCCACACTGCAGGCTGCTTGCTGTTTTAAACCCAGTGGATAGCTTAGTAATGTGACCTGGAGAATAAGCGGTTTTCCTAAGAACTGAGTTACGGTTGCGATCTGGTTTCCACTCGGTTCCGTTAGCTGATGGGAGAAAGGCTGGGGTTCACCCGCTAAGCTGTCATGGGTGGGCCCTGGGGGGGGGCACGGAGACTCCAGTGTGCCTGTGTGGAGCGGCGTGATGTTGCCAGCCTCTCCCTGAAGAACCTGAACCCAGAACTGGGCACAGGCAGACAAGGAGCGGTGGAGAGAGGTTCGCAATCAGGCAGCGCCTTCGAGGTGAGCAAACTGAAAGGTTGTATGTCTCTGTGGCAGACTTGGCTGAGGACATAATGAAGAATCTTAGGCAGGTGCACCCCAATTCCACCATGATTAAGGGTCTCTGTGGGATCAAGGATGATGTCTTCCTCAATGTTCTCTGTGCCTTGGGACAAAATGGAATCTCGGAGGCTGTGAAGGTGACTGACTCCCGAAGAGGAGGTCCGCCTGAAGAAGAGTGCGCACACCTCCGGGGGATCCAGAGAGAGCTGCAGTTCTAAAGTCTCCCCATGTCCTCGCTCTTCGCTGTCCGGGCTGCAGCAGGGGTTCTGCGGAGACACACCCTGTTCCCTCCACCTGAGCTGTATTCAGGTGGTCTGGGAAAGCCTCAGTTCCTACAGCTCTACCCTGACGCTGAGTGGTACTCGTGTGGTGGCAACCTGGTTAGTGGACAGTCCGCTGTCCGCGAGACTCCGAGACACACTGCTGGCTGTGTGCAGGCTTCAGTGATCCGGGAGCCTGCTGCGTCACTGTGCCGGGCACCAGACACGCCTAGGCCAGCGAGTTCCCAATTAGCCAGAACCTGGCTCCTGGGTAAGTCCCTTGTGCATATCTTGTGCGTAACTGTTCTAAAGGATACTATTTTGTGTGTTTTATGTGTCTGCAGTGTGCACTGCAATATCATGTAAAATAAGATCTGCATATGGATGATGCAACCAACTACCCAAGCGTCATGCCAAAGAAAACACCAAATAAACCTATAACAGTGAAAAAAAATACACATAAAGATACACATTTGCATGCACGTACCTAACATAAACATACAAATGTACACATGAATAAATACACACACAAATAATACACATGGATAAAATTCTAAACATACACATGCACACACGTGAATATACATATACACACATAAACACAAATATACACATGTACACACATGTACTCATCTTAAATACTCATGTGTACACACATGAATATACACAATAAACATATAAATAGCATATGAATATGCATATGTACACTGTCTTAGTTACTGTTCTATTGCTGTGAAGGGACACCATGGCCAAGGCAATTCTTTTTTTTTTTAATGTTTATTTATTATTTATACAGTATTTTTACGTAGAAGAGGGCACCAGAACTCATCATAGATGGTTATGAGCCACCGTGTGGTTGCTGGGAATTGAACTCAGGACCTTTGGAAGAACAGCCAGTGCTCTTAAACTCTGAGCCATCTCTCCAGCCCGGCCAAGGCAATTCTAATAAGAGAAAAACATTTAGCTGGGACCTGTTTACAGCTTCAGAGGCTCAATCCATTTTCATAACAGCAGGGAGCGTGGTGGTTGCTGGAGCAGAGCTGAGAGCTGCATCCTGATCCACAGGCCTAGAAAAAGGGGGAGAGAGAGAGAGAGAGAGAGAGAGAGAGAAGGGGAGAGGGAGGGAGAAGGGGAGAAGAGGGAGAAGGAGAGACAGAGAAAGGGAGAGAGAGAGAGAGAGAGAGAGAAGGGGAGAGGGAGGGAGAGAGAAGGGGAGAGGGAGGGAGAAGGGGAGACAGAGAAAGGGAGAGATAGAGAGAGAGATGGAGAGAGGGAAGGGGAGAGGGAAGGAGAAGGACAGAGACAGGGAAAGGGAGAGAGAGGATGAGGCCAACTGGACCTGGCATGGGCTTTGAGGCTTCAGAAGCCCACCCCTTGTGACACACTTCTCCATCAAGGCCAAACCTCCTAGTCCTTCTAATCTTTTCAAAGAGTTCCACTTCCTGGTGACAAAATATTCAAATATATGAACCTATGGGAGCCGTTCTTATTTAAACCACACACACACATAAACATACACATGTGCACACATGTGCACACATGTACATGCATAAAATGTACATGTGTGCAAATGTGTATCTTCATTGTGTACATATGTATGTTTATACATGTACATATGTTTATATAAATATACAAACATTATAAAAATTCCACAGACACTTGTGCACACATATGAGTATACTACATATGTACTCACACATTCATACACACAAAAATATACTATGCACACATATACACTCGTACAGAAATACATACACAGAAATACACACATGTACATGCAAAACACACATATACATGCATAATCACACACGTGCACACATGTGAACATGTATGTTTATATCCGTGTACATGTATACGTGTATTTGCATGTTTATATTTGTGTACACGTGTATCTATGTTTATGTGTGTACATAGGTATGTTTATGTGTATGTCAATGTTTATGTGTGTACATGGTGTATATTTATGTGTATATACATATGTTTATTTATATTTGTGTTTGTACATCTGTACATTTGTGTGTTCTTTCCTCCTTCCCTTCCTACATGTTTTGGTCTGCTTCCTCATGTTTTTAAGGTTTTTTCCTTAAGGTGACAGACAAGGGCAAGGTCCCAAGACAGAGCATAGGCGGTCTGTGCTCAGTCCCATTCAGCTGCTTATTCCCTGTCCACACACGACTGTTCTCAGCTGTTTCTTTCAGAGGACCCCTGAAACGTGACACAACATGTCCTGTGGCCCTTATTGCCAGGACTCAGCTGTCAAATGACAGCTCTTCAGGCTGCAAGGACAGTGATAAACTCAGACATCCTTAAGTACCACGCCTGAAACCTGAGAGAGAATTCTATCCCCAGTCCAGCCCAGAATCAGATAGAGACCCCCAGCAGATGGATGGGGACATGATAAGGGGTATCTGTGGAATGACTAAGGGAAAGCCATCCTGTCCCAGCCTTATCGTGTGACTGCCTGGTCACTTCTCAGCTGTCCACCCATAATAGCCACACTTAACTTGGCATGCCCTCGATCATGGTGTAAACATGATATGTAGTGTCTGGAAGATGTCACTGAGCCTTACAGAGAAAGCAGGTGCTACCAGGCCACCCCAAATCCCTCACTAATATACACTAATATACACTAATATACACTAATATACACCCACCCACTAGCACTGATGTAATTGTGGTTTTTGTCTTTAAAAATGCTATCCCCCCGAGCTTGGGCACCACGCTCTTCTTACGAGAGGGACCAGCCGGCTTTTGGCCTGAACGTTAAAAAAAGACTCCGAACTTTTAATTGGCTTAATTATCGTGATTGCCAGTAACTATCTGGCATGAATCATTTCATTTGGAGGCCCTGGTTGAGATTCTCCATGCTCCGCGGGGCTCAGCCTCTCGCTCCCAGCCTTTCTGGCCAGGGAGAGTTCTCAGGGGTGGGGTGGGGGTGTCCCCGACAAACATTCTAAATCTCCTCTTCTCTCGCCAAGTCTGCAGGGGTCTGGAGGGCCTGTCGTGTTTCCAACACCATAACAGAGTGCTGACGCTCAGCGCTGTATGACAGTCGAGTCCTGGTTCTGGCTGAGAAGGACTAGGCCCTCGGGAAACCTTTGGATAAGGGGGATAGCCCTCCAAAGAAGTCTTACTCTGGATAGGGGGATAGGCCCAAGAGACTCTGCCTGAGATTAGAAAGTTTCTTTTTTCCATTTCCTGGTTTGAAGAAAAGTTCTTCTGAGTTCTCCCGTGCTAAGATGGGACTTCAATAGCGGTTCTGCCTCTCAAGGGAGATAATGGTTTCGGTTTTGGCCGACTGTGTGAATGATTTAATGTACGGCAGCCAAGTTTGGCCTAGGAAGTTCGTTGTTGATTTGATTTCTTCATGTTGCTAGTCTTGCTGTTTTCTCTTGTGATTCTGAGGGACTGAAAGTCTGCTGGTCTTTCCGGATTCTGCCAGTAGGTGGCACCCTCTCCATGCTGTTGTTAAGTCTTCTTGCCTCTCTAGGATGGGAAATATCAGGTCCTGGAGCTGCAGCCCCGGCTTCTTCCGCGGCGCCTCTTGGGACTGGAAATCCGCAATGGAAGGTCATTCTAAGGTCATGGCTGGGCCCCCAGCCCGGACCTGCTTCACACAGCAGGGTCCCTGGGACCTAAACAGGCTGCACTCAGCATAGGCCCTGGTCCAGCCCCATCCCGGGTGCGGACTCCTGTTTCAGCCCAGGCGGGAGGATGGAGGACTTGCGGAAGGGCTGGCGAGATTCTCAGCTCTGAGCCGACAGAGGGGCTCGCTGATGCTGTCTGCGGGGCTCATTGTCGCCAGCCGCCCGCCCACCGCCTGTCCTGCTGCCTTCAGAGGCCAAGGACCCTCTCCTGGGCTGCCTTCCCTCTGTCTATCTCAACCACCTCTTCTAGATTCTTTCTTCTCCCAACCAACCTCAGGCCCCTCCATCCAGTCCCACCGCACCCTAACCGCATCCTACTTTCACCCACTTCCCCTTCTGGATCTACGCTTTGTTTCCTCCCCATCTGTGGCGATTACTATGCCCCCTGATGGAAGCACCCTAATTTCCCCAACCTCCTTTCTTCCCCAACTTCCTTCACTGCACCGTCTCACCGTTCCCACGTTTACCGCACTGGGGACCCCCCCCCCGCCCCAGACTCAGGTCCCAATCTCCGTTTTTCTGTCACAAGAGGCACAGCCCCCTCATGGGACAGGGAGCAACGAATTGGAAGGGCCTAAGGTAGTCGCCCTTTTCTGATCTGCTTCAGATCTGTATAGCTAGAAGACTCAGACCCACCCATCCTCTTTAAAATAAATCCCATGCCCTAACTGCCCTCCTGCAATCTGTCCTCCACACCCATCGCCCGAACTGGGAGGCAAATCAGTGGACTGGAACCATTCATCCTGCTGTTCCCAATCTTGCCCAGTATCCTCCCCCCAGATCTACACAGTCCTGGGTCTTAAGGATCCTCTCTTTTGTATTCCCCTGGTGCCAGGGAGCCAGCCCATATTTGCCTCTGAATGGACTGATCCAATGTCCAATGAGGATAGCCAGCTAACCTGGACATAACTACCCCAGGGGCTCGAAAATTTTCCTATACTCTTTGGGGGAGGCATTACAGAAGAAGTAACAAGATTCCTGGTGTCACACATTGCTCCTGTGGATGACCTATTGGCAGCAGCTGGCTAGTACCACCACCAGTTTGAAGGACACAAAAGACTTGGTACAGCCGCTCCCGACATAGGGATATTGTGTCTCTGAGAAAAGGGCTTAGCTCTGCCAAACTCTGTCTCCTGTCTGGGGTACGTGCTTACTCAAAGTAATAAACAAACAAACAAATAAAGCCTCTCAGCTGGAAAGGAAACCATCTTACAGGTCTCCTCTTCCCCAAACCAAGAAGCAGGTAGAATTCCCTGGATGGGGGGTAGGGTGGGATATTGCAGGCTCTGTATTTCTGGGTTTGTTAAAATAGCCCAGCTCCTTTATTTTGCCACTGCAGGAGAACAGGCTTTAAAGTGAACTGAAGCAGGGTAAAAAGCTTTCCGGGAATGGAGTGGAGCTCTGACCCAAGCCCCAGCTTTGACCCAGATATTATTAAACCATTCTACCTCTTCATCCACAAGACTCTGGCATTGCAAAGGGTGTTTTGACTCGAACCCTGGGACCCTGGCAGAGGTCTGTAGCATGTCTGTCCAAGTGTTGGGCCCAGTTGTCTCTGTTTGGCCATCCTGTTGCATACCATAGTCTGATATACTAGTTAGGGAAGCTGAAAAGCTCGCCCTGGGCCAGGACCTGGGTTTTAACAGATCCTCATACTGTGAAAACCCTCCTTTAAGGAGTAAATGGCCAGTGGATGTCAAATGCCAATACCACTCAATACCATAGTCTGTTCAGAACAAAGAGAAAATATTTTCTGTCCTTGAAGTCTGGCTCCCCAAGGAGGTGACTATTTCCTATTTCGGTGTCAACATACTTAAGTCCAAGGAAAATCAGAGAGCGGACCAGGCAACCTCACAACCAACAGAGAGAGAGATGGGGGTGAGGAGAGGGAGGGTTGTGGAGCCCTTTTCTGTCTTGTCCATTGACCCACAGCTCCCTCCCCCGTCCACCTACTCCCAAGAAGAAGAGGGAGACACCTGCTCTCAGGATGCAAAACAGGATCTAACTGGACCGGGTGAATCTGTTAGTATTTAGGCAGCCTACTTCTGGGTTGCCTAGCAACCTATGATGTCATCATGTGTCGATACCTGGCAGGCGTGGTTAAGTTGCTCCCTAAAAGGACCAACCTCCCATTTTGTCTCTCTCTTGCCTTCTTGCTCTTGAGCTCTCTTCCTATCTCCTGCTCTTCTCCTCTCTCTCTTGGGGCGCCCCTCCCCCACCAGGTCTTTCTCTCCCTCTCTCACTTACTCTGCCCAGAAATGGTCTCTGTGACCCCTCCCCCTTTCCTTTATAAAACCTCCCACATGGAACCAGGTGCGTGGCGTGGCTTATAACTCTGCCGCACAGCCTAATATTGGCGCGTTGGCCAAACAGGCGCTCTCAGCAGGCACACCGCAAGGTGGTTGCTGCCAGCGCGGGCGCCGCCACCCCACATAGTGTCTCAGCCATCTTAACTTAGGGCAATCAGGGGCATGATTGGCAGCCATCTTGGTTATTACAAAACAAAAACCGGAAAATGCTGTTGTTTCCCCTGGTGCCAGCTGCTAGAACTACTTTGTTTCTTTCCCACTGTTTCCGGAGCTGCAAAACTGCAGTCTCTTATAGGTCCTGAAAGGCCCCTGCAGCCCTTCCTACCTCCGTTCTAAAGCTGCCTCTCCGCCCCCATCCTTTCCAGTGGATGAGATTCCCTCAGCGAGAACTTGTTCCTTACTGCTGATAAAGCCCTGGTAATCAGGCCCTGAGGTTCTCGGGCTTAGCCAGGCTAAGCCCGTGGCCTGCCGTGCTATTTGGTTGATGAACCATTAGCCACATGGTCCATTTCCATTTTCCCTTTCTCATTCGCAGGACCGGCTTCCTCACATTCTCTCCTCTTTGGGAAACCTCTGGCTTCTACACCTGTATTTGCCCTACTCAAATGTCTAATATCCAGTAATATCCAGTGAAACTAAGAGCAATCCGTGAAGCAAAAAGTGATTCCCTATATCTCTTTTCTCAAAGCCTTATCTGTTTCTCTCTGCCTGCTTTCTTACTAAATAAAAATACTCTCTGGCTTCTTTTTATACTTAGAAAAAAAATCTTAAGATTAAACTGTAAACCTTAAGGTGACCATGTGGTATGAAGAATTTTAATCATAATTCTCTGTTTATCTCCTTTCAGACTAAGACAGCAACAAGTCTCACTTTAAATTGGTATGGATTTTTATAAAAATTCAAAGTTATATATTTACAACATGCAATATATATGATTCAACCCTAGTTCAAAATAATTTTCATATAATGCTAAAATTTAAAGGTTATACAGGTCTATTTAAATTAAGCTAATTTAAAATGTACATCTAATTACCTATGTTTTTGTCAGTTCCTGGATTAGTAAATGCTGTTCCTCCCACTTCTTGAGCTGCTTATGATCCAGATTCACCACTAGGCTTTCTGGCTAATAGATATGATCTAATAAATTCAAATGTAATTTTAAAATTGCTCTATACGGTTCTACTATATTGTTTATTCTAAATCTCCTGACTCGGGGGGTTGGTAAGCATAAATAAAAAGTTTTTGCCTCAATACTAGCAGGATCTTGCCAGACTCAAGAATTATCCCCCTGTGGCCCTCTCCTTTTGGTGTATCTGCTGCATCAGAACACCCACTCAGGTGCCACCAGACTGACTGGTTATTATTTTCCTGCAATCAGAATCTGCATCTCCAAGACATGACCACCATGGCTGCCTCTCAATGTCTCTCCTGCACACAGGTCAACCAAGGCAAGGAAGGCGCAGCAATACACGTGTGGTGAGAAATGGGAATTCTACTTCACAGAGATAAAGCCTCTTTGTTATGGGTACAAAGGTCTGTTAATGTTTGTGGGCCCCTTCCCAGAATGAATGAAACTGTACTAACAGTGACCAAGATGATTTTTGTTTCGTTTTGGTTTTTTGTCTTTGTTTTTTGAGACAGCGTTTCTCTGTGTAGCCCTGGCTATCCTGGAACTTACTCTGTAGACCAGGCTGTCCTTAAACTCAGAGATCTACCTGCCTCGGCTTCCCTAGTGCTGGGATTAAAGGCTTGTGACACCACTGCCCAGACACTGACCAAAACTCTTTAACATGAAATCATTCCTAGGTCACAGCTGCCCCTGTTAGTTGAATCAGATAATGGACCTGCCTTCACTTTGTCCATAGCTCCTCAAACATAACCTGGAAGCTCCCTGTGCCCACCGACCTCAGAGCTCTGGACAGATTGAAATATGACCTGGAGTATTTTTTTTTAAAGATTTATTTATTTGTTATGTATACAGTGTTCTGTCTGCATGCCATAAGAGGACACCAGATCTCATTATAGATGGTTGGGAGCCACCACGTGTTTGCTGGGAGTTGAACTCAGGACCTCTGGAAGAACAGCCAGTGCTCTTAACCTCTGAGCCATCTCTCCAGCCCAAAGCCTGGGCTATTAAATCCACATTCTATAATTTAATTTTGGAAACCAGTAAAAATGTGTGGAACTCTGCTGGTTAAGGTTGATATCGCCGTAGGCTCTGGACTGCCCAAGCTTCCCTCACCCCCAGCACTCTCATTCTAAAGGCGCTAAACTGTAACACTCCATGAAAAGCTCTTTCCACACCTCAGCCTAGCTCACAGGCCTTGCCCTGAAGTGCTCTAGTTGTTCCTGAGAGAAACAGAACCCCTGTCCCAGGGTCCCTCCATTCTCTCTCTGGAAGCCCCATTCCAGGCCCCTGCCGAGCAAAGAACAACCTTTTACTCCTGGCCCCTTCTTGGCATAAGATGTGCCACTTACAAGGCAAACTTCACCCTCTATGAGATTATGTTTGGAAGTCGACCTACTTACACAAACACTGTTGCCTCTTTTAAGAAAGATTACTCAAGAGGGGTGTGGTGGTGCACACCTTTGATCCCAGCACTTGTGCCGAGTTCACAAACCCCAAAAGACCAGGAACAAATAGACTCCGCTGTAAATACATGAGGTTTTTGTTTATTAAAAGTTACAAGCTGCAGCTTGGGCTAACCCCCCCCCCCACGCCAAAGCGGGGAAGGGGGGGAAGCCCTGTGTTCAGGTTAGTTGGGTAGTTTAAGGATTCCAGTTCTTCCCAGCATGCCCCAAGGCAGGGGCGATTAGTACCTGGCAAGCAAATGCTGCATTTTGGATTGGCTATAGGAAGGTCCCCAAACCTATCAATCAACTAGTGTCCCTCCCTAGGGTGGGGGTGGGCCAATTTCCTAACAACTGTATCTCTAGTGAGTAGGGAAAGAATGCAAAAGGTGAGTCCTTTCCCTCAGAGCATTTCTGGACTTCCACTAATCTAATTCAGGCCTTAAACTTTAATAACCAAAAGATAATCTTTTGGTCTCTCACACTCAGAGAGGAAGAGGCAGGTGGATCACTGTGAGTTTCAGGCCAGCCTGGTCTACAAAGTGAGTCCAGGACAGCCAAGGATACACAGAAAAAACCTGTCTCGAAAACAACAAACCCCCCTAAAATCAACAACAACAACAAAAGATTACTCATTAGTCTCTTTTCAAGTATCTCCAGTCTCTAGCAGGTCCAGTCCATTCTAGGGTTCAAGACCCCCATCCATTTCCCCCTTCAGTGCCTCATCATTCATTCTAACCAGGGGACAAGTGTACATCGAAAAGTTTCAGAAAGAAGTACTGACACTCAGTGGCCTGGAGAGGACCTCATTCATACTGTCATCTTGACAGTGCCAACTGTGGTCAAGGCAGAGCCCCACCTGGATGAAAAGTACAACTTACGGGACCAGCTTCAGGGAGGCAGATCAATTTTATTTGGGGTGAACTAGAGTTTGGTAGAACTTTGGAGAGAGGTTAGGGGTATCCAGGGCGGGTAAAGATCATTGGCTGGGGAGCTAAGGTACTAAGATGCCTTGTTTACATGGAGAGGCATTCTAGGAACCCCAGGGAGAAAGGGAGTTGGATGTGTGGTTTCCCAAAGTTCTACATGGGTAGAAGGTGTGGGTTCCTCGGGTAGAGAGTATGAGGACCCAGGCTCCCCTAGCAGAGAAGAGGGAGCATCATCAACAGAGGGACGATGGTGGTAATAATGCTGACCACCGGGGAAGTCTGCTCCTGGCTTGCTTGCTTGCTACTAGGGCCCCGCCAAAACTGTGGACAAGCAGGATAGTGAAGAGTTGATTCCCCTACATGCCTAGACAAAGTAAGGTTAGTCCCTGCCATGTTCCTCCTCCACAGAGAAGCCTCTCATCTTCTGGGCCTGATGCTACTCTGGTATCTCTGCCCCCAGTGCCATGGAAAACACAGGAACCTGGGATAGACGTCTAGGTAAAGGACTAAGGACCGGTGTCTGTCATTTTAATTGATACATAGGCCATTTGGATTACGCTTCCTGCTATAATTTATCCTTCTCAGATGTCTTGACAGCTAGGCGAACTGTAGCTTAGTCAGCTTGGCAGCAGGAGGCAATCAGCTCCTTTCCCCCAAGGCTGCAGCCGCATTGTCAGCTTATCTAGAGTTACTAGGTCTCCTGTTAAGAAAAGGCAGACAGATTTGCCTTGCTGACGGCCTCATATCAGAGGATAACCAGGTTTCAGGTGTAAGTTTCCACTAAAGGAACATGATTTACACTACCGTTCTGGTAATAACTACACGTCCCTTTGATAAATTATTAGATGGAAAGAAAAAGTGTTAAAGTCTATGTAAGTTATAAAGGTATTAAAATAATTTAAGGTATATGAATAATGGAACATGTTTTACATTTCTTCTTCTGCTCCTCTGCTATTATTATACTAAGATTTCAAAGGTTCAGAGTTTTAACATTGGTCAATGGAGTTCTGATAAGCTGGTAGAGCAACTGATTACTATTTAGTCACAAGCTCAAGATTTTAAATTTCCTTTGGTTGTCTTCTAAATACAGATTTAAAGATGTTTCTCATTGGGCTAAAAGCATATATCTGGCTCTTTGAACAAAGGAAAAAAATGTTCATGTTTTTAACCCAAAAGCTATAGTTTTTGCTAGGACTCAAAGGTGTAAGTCTACTTCAGTTATGTTATGTTGTGGATAATGCTGATATGTCTGAAATATTTCATTCTTTTTGTAAACTAAAAATTCATGAAGGCTTCAGGGAGTCAAAGATGTCATAAGACTTGGATCCACCTGTCACAGGTCAATGGGACTCCAGATAAATACAGTTTAAGTTTCCTCATCTGTCTAGTCCTGAAGATGGAATCTCTCTCCTGGTCTTGGGACTCCTCCCCTTCCCCAATTACTGGGATTATGGGACTGAAAGTTCCAAATGTAGGATTTCCCCTTAAGTTCTTAAAATTTAACTTCAGTCCCTAGTCTATAGCTGTCTCAGCAGATTTCTACTTGGCTGACAGACACCATCAAGGGATCCCTGCAGAGAGCAAACTGCTGAGCTGAAAGCTGATGTGATCCATTCTAGCCAGTGTGATTGCTTTCTGTCTCTTTGGCTGGGTCAGCTAATCAGATGCTTCAGTTAAATGCTCATTGCCCAGACTTTGCCCAAATTTTCAGCCTTTTTGGGCCCTGACAATGACACCCTAGTTTCAGCTGGAAGTAAGGGACAGACTGGCTATCTATGATGCCAAATGACATACAAGGACAGTGGGCCCAGATTTATTGACAGCTGTATTCCCAACTTGAAATAGTTCTACAATATGATAGGGTACTCAGTGAACAGAGGCATAATATGGCTTTAAGAGAAAATTGTTATTTATTTTCAAACCATTTATTTCCAGGCTCCTCCTAGATAGTAACTGTCAGCCATCACAGGCCCTTTAGCCCTTCTGCTTCTGTTAATTACTGTTGGCTCTTCCATCACTGATACAATAACTAAATGATGATTCCTATCTGGGCACCATTAAGCTGGTGGTTATTAGATCCCAATATGAACAAGCACCCGTCAGAGAGTCAAGGATTTGACCCAGGATACAACTCAAGAGGGGATTGTAAGTGTCGTAGTGCAAGAATTGCCACACAAACCACTTGAACACCAATCTCAGTGCAATGTTGATGGTTTATCGAACTCAACACCCCAAGACTGGCCATGGTCAGGGACACAATGGACTCGGGAGCCAAACTATGACTACTGTCTGTTTCTAAGGTAGGTCTTTCATAAGAAAGACCATAACCAGGTAACAACTAGGTAACCAGGTGGGAAGTATGGGGGGAGGCAGCATTGCATCATTTTGACTAGCTAAATACAAGAAGAATCGATTTAATACGAAGTACATTGTATCTAGGTAGCTAGACAAAGCATTTTAAGCTGATTGGCTGGGGTATAGGCTCGGGGACTTTCCAGTTCCCCCACTGTTTCAAGAAAGGAACACAGCAGGGTGTCCTGGTTTTGTTTAAGTAGAACATATATCATTAATTCAAGCAGAACAATCAACAAATATTGACTTGTAAGTAAAAAGCTATTCAAGTTGTCAGGCAGGCAGAACCTGAGAAACTGAACTTAATTCCACCTTATGATCCAAATGGAGACTTAAAAGCAAAATGGCTTCTGTTATGCTAAAGGCAAAAGCAGATGTTAACATAGGAACTACAGTTATGCTAAGAACAAAATAGGTCTCAAAGGAGGGCCTATAGAGCTTAAGCAGGTTAAACAGGTTACAACAGTATTAACCAAAATTAATTTGTAAGTCCCAGCTGCCCAAGGACCAGGTGACTTCCTGGAATGCTGGAGTTGTTCTTGGAAAATAACAAGGCCACATGGGAAAATATGGTGGTAGTATGATTTTGTCCTTAAAGGCTCCTACAACATGTGTCTTGTGGCCACCATCCTGGTTAGTATTTCATTAAAGCTTGTTTCACATTTGGCTCAAAATCATGAAACCATTTTTTTTTTTGTTTTTGCTCTTGTGAATCTCAAGATTAACATTTCCCTGCTGAGAAAGGGCCCTGATTTGAAAACAACAACAACAAAAAACAGTTTAGCTTCTCTTGAGGAATGGCCTTGTGTGATATTTACAAGCTTCAAATTTTACTTTGTAAAGATCCCTTGGCCTGCACCAGGTATGATGGCATTGTAGCCTTTGACTTTAAAAACCCTGCCCTCCTTGGGACACCAAGAGTCTTTCCCAGGTCGAATCTACTCTTGGTCAGCTGAGGACTCACTATACTCTTCATTGATTCAACAAAGCATGATCTGTGACTTTCCTGAGTGGGTTATTTCAGTCTTAGGATGTCACCCCTGCCTAGTGTGGAAATCAGACTACCCCAAGCTCACTGCGATCTGCTTACCTCTGCCTCCCCGGTGCTCAGAGTACAGGTGTGGGCTGTCAAGCTCAGCTTTATCAAGGTTCTTAAGGAATAAACTTCAGTCTCTGGACTCGCTCTTTCTTTTCCTGATAGAGACATTTAGATACCGTGGATTTGTCTGTAATGATCTATGAATTATATACCATGGAGTAGGCCTAATACAAAGAGGTTTATTAGAGACAGAGACAGGAAGAGCCTAGGGGAAGAAAGAAAAGGGGGCGGATGGGGAGCCCCAGGAGAGAAAGGCAGAGACAGGAGGAGAGTGCAGGAGAGAGAGAAATGGTGTGGCAGACAGCTTGTGTTCCGAGCATCTGATGCAGGTGCTGACATAGGACACAGGTGGTGGTGACACAGGACATTGTCAGGACCCTAAAGGCCCCCAAGGGCAGGCCAGTTGAATTGCCTGCACACCAACATAACACTGTCTGTTGATTTATTTCAAATGTAGCCCAAGACTAAGAGAAGTGCTGCCCACACAGTCAACTTCGTAAAAACAGGAGAAACATGAAGAATCGAGTTGAATGCGTAACCTGGGCAGGGCTCTGTGATCCTGTTCCCAGTCTGAAAACACACGAAGTTCCAGATTGAATGGTCTTGCCATACAGACCATTTCAGGCAAAGATAAACCCTCTCAGCATATTGTTTTCTGATCACAAAAGTGGTTACCACCTGGTGTTCCTGCCCTAAACCCTTAAAACTGAGCAGTTCTGACACTTGCTTCTGGTCTGTGAAAGTGCCGCAGAGGAAGAGGTGTGTGGAAGCAGCAAAGGTCCCAGTCTGTGCAGTTTGTGAGCTAATACAACTGACTTGGTCAGGTCAAAACCCCTAAAAAGAGAAATCCACTCCCTCTTGTGATTCACCTTGCTGGCGCCATCACTGGCTGTTCCATGTGTCAGGAAACTTCCAGTGGCCTGTAGGGCCCCCAGCCAGTAGCCCACAAAGAGCTGGAACTCTCAGCCACACAGTGCCGGCCAAGATAATTCTGCCAGCAACCCAAACGATCGTGAACGCAGTTCCTTCAGTTACCCAGAGGAAACACAGCAGCCTTGACAATACCTTCATTATAGCACAGGAGTCTGGGCAAAGACTCCAGCTGCACCCTGTACCGAACTCTGAGTGGTTTTAAGTCATTGAACTTGTGCTAGTTTATCGTGGCACGGTATAAATCTAATCCAACGTCATTGTTTTATGCGCACTGAGCTATGACTGTAAAATTGGAAAATGCAGAAATGTACAGTTGAATGTTGCTAAGGATTCTTTGCTGGGATCTCCAGCTCCCCCTGGGAGGACACAGAATGCTGAGATGGGGATGGAAGGGCATATGGTAACCAAACTCCCAGTGGCTGCACGGACTCAGGCTTCTAGAATTAATTCACCTTGCAGAGTGAGACCATCAGGATATGAAAATGACCTGGGCAGGAGGCACATGCCTGGAATCCCAGGACTTAGGGGGAAAGAGGCAGCTGCCCTACAAGTTCAAGCCTGATTAGCTCCACAGAGCACTGACGTCCATCGTGGGTTCTGTAGTGTGGCCTTCTCTCAAACTTTTAAAAGTTCAGTCTCACAGATGTGTCAATCCAAATGAAAGCGTCACTTATTAAAAAAATAAGTATTGAACCTCAATTTTTTTTAAGAAGTAGTAGAATAGAGATCATCATTTAGTAAGGAAATTAATTACAGAACGCATGGAGAGACACACACACATCAATGGAAGAATTTCCTGTGTCATAGTTTCACTTCTTTTTCAATCAAGCCTTTTTTAGACATAGGATTGAGATGTCTAGGGAGGAAGAAACTTCTGAGAGATGGAACCTCGGTGAGCAGCAGTGAACATGGATGTGCAAGTATCTCTATAGTAGGACATAAAGTCCTTTGGATGTTGTGGTGGATTTGAATAGGTTCAGCCCCCACAGACTCACATGTTTGAGTGTTTGGCCCATAGGGAGTGGCACTATCAGGAGGTGTGGCCTTGTTGGAGAAAGTGCGTCACTGTTTGTGTGTGTGGGGGCTTTAAGGTCCCCTGTGCTCAAGCTATGCTCACTGAGACACAGTCTCCTGCTGCTGCCTGAAGATCAAGATGCAGAACTCTTGGCGTCTCCAGCACCGTGCCTGCCTGCACACTGCCATGCTTCCTGCCCTGATGACAGTGAACTCCGAAACTAGAAGCCAGCCCCAACTAAATGTTGTCCTTTATAATAGTTGCCTTGGTCATGGTGTCTCTTTACAGCAATAAAACCCTATCTAAGACAGATATATACCCAGGAGTGGAATAGCTAGGCCATGTCTCATCTATGGCTGATCACTCACAATCATGTATTCTCGGCTCTTTGAACAGTAATGAGTTTCTGTGTTAGCCACTACCACTACCCGCTGCAGGAAGTAGCTTGTCCAAGGTTGGGAACAGTACGGATCTATGGACATAAACACAATTAGGAAGGACATAGTTTAACAACATGACCAATTAGTAAAACAACATTGATAGGCTCTCCTCTCCCCTGGGTCTTACATCTTCCTTTGCAATGAGTTTTGACCATGATTATGTTACAGGAACAAATTTGCTCCTGTGGAGTAGGTCTCAAATCTAATCGGAGAGTCCTGGTAACACTATAAACAGTCTTGCCACTGTTATGGCAGTGGGTACACCTTGTCTGGTAGGCTGGTATGGTAGCATGTAGGAGCCGGGCAAGATAAGAGCATGGATGTCCTTCTCCAGCAGCCTACATAGTACCTTCCAGCACCACGAAAGCTAGCTAACAAGGAGAGTTTCCTAGTCAGTCTAAGACTGATTTCTCTGTGTTCTGCTATCAAAATATGTGGTGCCTTTTTAATGGGGTCTTATTGTTTAGTTATGGTGGATAATCAAGACAGTGACAATGACCAGTGCTATCATGAATTCCTCTGGGACAATAATTTATAGGGAGGTAACCCATGCCTGGCCCTGAGATTTTCCTTTAATAACTCATGTCACCTGGGAACCCTCATGTGAGAGAGAATATGTGTTGTTCGTCTTTTGGGGCTTGGGTGAGAATTTTTTTCCGTTTCATCCATTTATTTGTAAATTTCATGATCTCATTTTACTTCACAGTGGAGTGATTATATTATGTATTTGTACATTTCCATTAGCCATTCTTCCCTTGATAGACATGTAGTTTGTTTCAATTTCCTACACAATGCCAATAGAGCAGCAATGAACACGGATGTGCAAGTGTCCCTGTAGGAAGATATAAGGTCTTTTGGGCATATGCACAGGAATGGTACAGATGGGCCATGTGGTAGTTTCTAGTTTTGTTTGTTTTATTTTTTTTTTCTACACAGGGTTTCTCTGTGTAGCCCTGGCTGCCCTGAACTTATTTTGCAAATCAGGCTGTCCTCAAATTTACAGAGATCCACCTGCCTCTGCCTCCTGAGTATTAGGATTAAAGGCATGTACCGCCACACCCAGCAAAATCTGTTTTAGTTTGTATTTCTCTAATGGCAAGGAAACAAACTGGTTATTCTGTACAAACATCCTCTCTATAAGTGTGAATATAGCAACAAACTGTCAAGAACACAGAAGTTGTGCAGGCTTCTGGGTGAGGAAAGACATCAACGACCTTTCTGAGCACTGGGCCCTTCACGGTACAACACTGGCCTGGTGCCAAGACAGGTCCACCGGGTTGATAGTGTCATGACGGTTATAGGGGGAACCAACCAGTTACCGAAGGGCCAGCATAAAAGATAACCCCGAGTTTTCAGCTCTGGATGGATTATCTGTACCAACCTCTGTCATCCAAGGTTCAGGGAACATTGTGGAAGAGTGGCTGGAAAGAATGTAAGAGCTGGTGGACACGGAGAAGAGCTGGGAAATGTGGAGTTCTGCACATAGCATGGCCACAACATGCATCAATTCATATTAGCTGTAGTTACCTGCATATGATCAAAGCGATCAAGTTCCTGTCAGATGATATGTTGATGGCTACTGAGGGAGAGAGAGTCACTCTCCTTTGGGCACATGTTTCTCATGCCTCAGTGTGTGGCCACACAGCCATAAGGACAGTAGTAGCTGGATTAAGGGAGTCAGTAATAGCAACAACAACAACAAAAAGGGTCATAAAGCCGGAAGCACAATCGGGCAGGGCAGGAGCTGGAGGAAGGTTTTAGTGTATGGCTGTGATCAATATTAAAAACATATAAAACTTTCCAAGAGCAAAAACATTATTAAAGTAAAATAAAAGACCTTGAGCATTAAGGAACTGGAGGCAACATCATAACTGACTACAAATAAAATCAAAAATTACTTTAATCACAAGACAACAATGTGGGGCTATGTAGCCTCGCAGTTTAATATTTTATAACCCATAGGCTGAGAAATTCTAGCAGAGGCTTGTAGTGAGAGTTTTGTAATTTTGGTTTCTTTAAAAAAAAAAAAAACAACAACAGAAATGTTACGGGAATATGTTTTAATCCCAGGTGTGGGGATAGGAGGTTGCTTCACAGTGGTTGACTATGATTTGCCCGGCGCTCTAGCAGGGGTGTGGTTTTGCCAGATGCAGATAGTTTCTGCGAGTGTACCACCTTTGGAATTCTAGGGACTTTTGAGCGGGTAGATAAATGCTGGGTCCCCAAGAGGAGCTGCAGTAACTGTTGCTCCTCCTTCTCCTGCTGCCGTTGCTGGTGGTTTCTGTTGTGGTTTGTTGCAGTTTGTGAAGTGGTTGTGTGCAAAGAAACAACAAGAAGAAATTGAACATTCTGACGGCAAAGATCAAATTTGCTCCCGCTTGACGTCCCTAGTCAGCAGGAAGTAGTCTAACGACAGTGATGCCCTGTTGTGATGGTGTTGAAGGTGGAAACTTGGAGACCCAAGTACTTGAACTTTCTGCTCAGTCACTGTGACCAAAGGGATCAGAGCCTCTGGGAGTCTCTTGAAGAGTTTAAAATCCCTAGAACTCAGTGTTCTCTCAGTCACAGGCTGTTGCATTGTTATTTACCAAATATTTACAAAGACTTTGCCTGTAGTATTGGGTTTGGCAAAATCATTTCTTTTCCTTCCGGAATGTGGGACTGAGTAGCCATGTGACTGTTTCCGGGGGAGGCTCTGAGATGCCTCCTCAGTTCCCCCAGCCTCTGAGCACCTGTCTGCCCCTTAAAGACACTGAATCTCAGACGGGTAAAAGCCTACTCCTTCAGTAAATTCCTGGTGTAAAGGTCTTACAGACAGCCCTGACCCTGACCACAGCCCAGACCACGGCTGTAGCAGCTGGTCCCTCTACCGAGTACACGCAGTGTGAGAAAGCAGTGCATTCTGCTGCAGTATCCAGATTGAGGGAGCGTACGTTACACAGCACAGCCTAGCAAAAACTGACTGACCCATTTTTCCTAGCTTTGACCTGGCTGGATCTTAACTCAGGACAGTATAGGAACTCCACAAGCTTGGAATTTTCTACCATCTTTTTGGCCCATTTCCTTGACTTGTGACTCTTTCTTAAAAAGTCTTCTCCTGCACTTTTGCTTCCCACCTGAATGTATTTTGTGTGCCTTTTCCTGGGGGAGATGTGAGCAGACATTTGTTCACACCAGATACGTCACAGAGGATGGATCAAAGAAACCGTCCTTCCCAAGTCTGGCTATGTGAACTAGTGCGTTTAGTAGGGCTGCCTATCAGTGACTCAGAAACAGCTGTGTCACCCCAACGTTGCGTCACTGGGGTTCCCAGTTGAATTGTGGCAAAAGCCCAGAGTATCCTTTCCCAGCAAAGGCTCCTGCTTTCATAACCCTGGGGATGTGAAGAACCAGCCCGCCTCCATCTTAGGCTTCAAAGCATCTTGTAGCAAAGACAAACTTAGCTCCAATCCTGTTTATGTTAAACCTCTGTTCCTCAAGGATTGGGCTATGCCCCACCTGTAACCTTAACTACAAATGCTTTTGTACTTCCTGTTCCAGGAATGGCAATCATGTATTTGCTTCAAAAGGTTGTTTACAACCATCTTGCAGCCCTACCTTTGTTTCTAAAGTTTGTATGACCGCCTATGACTACCTTGTTGTGACTCCCTGTTGTTATGACTACCTTGGTATGTCCACCTTACATCCATGTCTTCATTTCAGGAGCCTGCATAGGACTAACTTATTATGCTCCTGTAAGCCTGCGTATTTGCCCACCAAGTGCCCCATTTGGAAACTCCCTACCCCTGAGCTATAAAAGCCTTGTCTTCTTCACATCCAATGCTGACCTCTCAAACCCTGACTTAGGAGGAGGCAGCCTGTGCACACAAATAAAAGAGCTTGCTTTAATTAATTGCTTGCTTGAATTAATTTGGCCACAATGATTTGGGTCGGTGGTCTTTCTGCCCCCATCTTTTAGATTAACACATATCTTTATGAATTTTGCAATTTTCCGAAGTCTTTTAAGCTTCCTCAGGTTCGTAAGTCTTATGAGTTTCTTCCCTTCTTCCAGGAGCATGCTGCAATTCAGTGGAAATAGCTACAGAGCCTAACTTAAAGATGTGCCATAGGGATCAGTAGGACAGGTCTGCACACAAGCCAGGCAGTGGTGGTGCACGCTTGTGATCCCAGCGCTTGAGACGCAGAGGCAGGCGAATCTCCATGAGTTTGAGGCCAGCCTGGTCTACAAAGTGAGTCCAGGACAGCCAAGGGCCAAGGCTACACAGAGAACCTCCTGTCTCAAAAAGGGGGGGGGGGGGAGGGATACTGGAGGGATGGCTCAGAGATTAAGATCACTGCTCTTCCAGAGGTCCTGAGTTCAATACCCAGCAACCACAAGGTGTCTCCCAACCATCTAAACTGGGATCTGATGCCCTCTTCTGGCATGCAGGTGTACATGCAACTAGAGCTCTCATATATGTAAAATAAATATATGTATCTTTAAAAAGTTACATAATGAGTTCAAGGCCAGCATGAGATATGAGATATTGTCTCAGTTGAAACTGATTTTTTTTTGTTGTCGTAGGAAATACAAACTAAACCAATAATGTTTACTATTAAATAGCCTATCATTATATCATATAGCCTTCCCGGTGATCTTTCTGTCTCCAGAGCCCCCAGGCCTTAGTCGCTCCACTTCCTGCCCGGGTGCAGGCTTTTTATTGGCCAAACAGGAAGGCAAAGTTATACAGCAATACTTGGGGTACACTTGGGGGTGCGTGATAGTCTTCTGATAAACAGTAAGAGTCTGGGGGGGGGGCCGCAATTGACACATACAGAGCACCCAGACCATGCCGTAGCACCTTTTCCTTTGGCCTAATCCACTCTCTGACTCTCTCTCTCTCTCCACTTACATCCACAGTTGGAAGTTTCTGTTTCTCAGCCCCGGAAACCCTCTGCAGTAAATGCTAGCAGCCCTCCTATCCCATGTTGCTGCCTGGAGAAAACAGCAGGCTCTCACCTCCTGGAAACTTTAGCTATTGCTTACAGTTAGGGTAGAAAGAGTCCAATGTGATAAACCATAATTAACACCATACTCAAGCCCTCCCCATCCTAGGCGGAAGCCTCTCTCATTCCTCCCTAGCGAGGCTGGATAATTTCTGAAATTGGCAGCTGCACATAGCATCTAGAAGCAGAATATCTCTGTCACAACAGAACCGCTTATTTGGCTTACAGGCAGCTCAAAAACATCGTGGCCCACCCTTTTCAGCTGTCCTTCTGGGGACTAATTTTCACAAACTAATTTTATTTTTGCCTGAGGGAGGCAAAAATGAGAAAGAGCCGTAGTGTGCATTCGAAAACAGGAAGTGCATCTCAGGATTCGGCTCGCTGTGTCTGGGTGAGCCGTGGGTCCTCGAACAGAGGGGGCTGGGATCTGAATGCCATTTGCTGAACACAGGGGCATGTTGACCTCAGGAGAGGGATTCTCAGAGGCATGGTCTCAAAGCACACCCCATGCTCCTGACCAGGCGAAGCTAGCTTGGTCCTGGGGACACCTTCTGAAATCCCGAAAGTGCACGGTCTAGGTCTGCATAGTCGCCCACCCCTTTCTGCTCCATGCTCCATTCCCCCCCCCCCCGACCCCCCCACGCTTCCCTGCACTCAGGCCTCATCATCTTCCTGCTGACTCTCTGATATTCCCGCAGGGAGAAGCCATGGGCTTTACCCTTGGCCTGCTCCCTACCCATAAGTCCTTGCTCCGGTGTACAGCCTGTTCTACCATCTCTCCCTGGAAAGTCCCTGAATTCCTAGTATGTCCCATCTCTATTGACCTGTCCTGCAAAGTCATTATTCCCCACTATGGTCATGGCCCTTACTCGAAATGCTTACCCCCTTGATGAAATACTTGTAGATTCATGACAAGATATGTGAGGATTGGTACCCAAGTTTAAGCGCGAGTCAGTCATATGACCTATCTACCTTACACACTGCCTGAAGCTTCCTTTGTACAATAATGTGTGTGTGTGCACGTGTACTCCTATATATTCAAGCAAATGCGTGTTTTGCATAGAAGGAGGCCAGAGGATGGCCTTGAGTGTTGTTCCTCATGCACACCCTTCTTTCCATCACCACCCCACTTTAAAAAAAAAAAGGCAGGATCTTTCTATATACTCCTGGCTGTCCTGGAGCTCAGTGTGTAAACCGGGCTGGCCACAGTTCACAGAGATCCACCTCAACCTGCCGTCCAGGGCTCCCTTTTTCAGTTTATTCTTCTTTTTATTGTTGTTGTTTTTCAAGACAGGGTTTCTCTGTGTAGCTTTGTCTGACTCGCTTTGTAGACCAGGCCGGCCTCAAACTCGCCTGCCTCTGCCTCTCCGAGTGCTGGGATTACAGGTGTGCGCCACCGCTCGCTCCTGGCTCTCCCTTTATTTTTTGAGATAGTCTCTCACTAGCCTGGAGCTGGCTAAGTAAGCCAAGTGGCCTATGAGTCCCAAAGACCTGTCCATCTCTGCACTACCACATCTGGCTGCTTAGTGTGAGTTCTGAGGTGGAGCTCTGATCCTTACGCTTGCCAAGGCAAGCACTTTACCAAAATTGAGCCATCACTCAGCTCTGTGCAATAGTTTTAACCTGCCAACATGTTTTACTCTCTTTTTCTGTAGTCCAAGCTAGTTCCAGCATTCACAATTCTGCTTCAACCTCCCTAGTGTGGGGAAAGGGGAAAGGGGTTTACAGATGTGGGGGACTGTAGTGGCTGGTTTTGTGTGTCAGCTTGGCATAAGCTAGTCATCAGAGAGAAAGGAGCCTCATGTAATACTTCTTTTGTCATGGCCCATTAGGTAGACAGGAAAACGGAGGGACACATCAGAGCACACAGCAGGCTGGCCATAGGCAGCTCTTCCTTAGCTCTTTCTCCCTGCTGGATGTCACTTGTCCCTGCATCCCAAGTAAGAAGTGGAGACCCATGGGCTACAATTCCTAGCCCATAGGTCTACTGAGCAACTGCATGTATGGGATGGGTGATAGATGGGCGGGTGGGTAAATAAGTGGATGGGTAGGTGGATGGATGAATAGATAGACAGACAGACAGACAGACAGATACATAGATAAATGGTGAGGTGGATGAACCAGTGGATAGACGGATGAATGACTGGGCGGGTGGATGAATGAATGGGCTTGTAGATGGGTTAGCAAATGGATGGATGGATGGGTGGGTAGGCAGACAGATGAATGAATGGGTGGATGGTTGTGAGCACAGTGGCAGGCAGACAAATGGATGGATGGATGAAAGGAGAGACCAGATAGGAATAGGGACAGAGGTTTAGATTAGTGGGTAGCTGGGTGGACATGGGTGGACAGAGGGTGGGGAGGATGCATGGATCATCAGGCAAATAGAGAGATGGATGGACAGAGAGCTAGGTGGTGCTGGGTAGAGATGCCTTTCCCCTTGAACTGAAATTGCAAGTAAGCCGCAGGACTTCCAGGGACAGTCACAAGATGGGGAAGAGAGATGAGAGCCTACCTCCTTAGGGGTACCAAGGAAGATGTCAATGGATAGCCATTGCCCTTCAGCTGTGTATCCCTGCGTCTGCACTCGGTATAAAGTTCAGTGGGATAAGGTAACAGGCCCAAACCAACATCATGATATTCTCCCCGGCTGTCCAGGGAGGGAGCCTTGCATTCTGCCAGAGCCGTGGGTTGACCAGCTCCTGACACCACAGGCTCAGAGTCCCAGGAGAGAAAGGACAGGCTTCAGCAAAGGCCAAAGCAGAATACGTCCCTGGGGAATCACTGGGTGTAGCCCAAAAGAACAAATGTCCTGCCACAAGGGCTCTGCAGCAGGAAGGGATCTGCTCAGCCAGCAGGAGGCTGACTTCACGGCGGCACAGATGCTGAAACATGGAGTGGCCTTGGACATAGCCCTGCCCTGCTCCAGTTTCTGTCCTGGAAGCCTTGAGGTACCCACGGGTCCTCATCTGATGACAGCTAGTCACTCTCGCCCCTGCCTTGTGGCATAGCGGGGTTTTGAGCCAGGAGGCCCCCAAAGTCCTCTCTCGCCACCATCCTTCCTAGCTGCCATCTTTGTTTGGGTCATTATCTTGTGCCCTTGCAGCTCCAGCACTTTGAAACAGCGTTCTTTTCTTGGACACATGGTCTCATGTGCCCCAGGCTAACCTTGAACTCACTATGTATGGAGGGTGACCTTGAACTCCTGACCCTTTTGCTTTCACCTCTTGAACACACTGCTCCACCCAGCTTATATGGTTTCGAGAATGAGACCCAGGGCAAACAATGCCAGGCAAGCACTCTGCCAGCTGAGCCTCAGCCCCAGCCCAGAACACAGCCTCCCAGATCTGAGCCCCTAAATTCAGCTCTTTCGTCACTGAACACAGGGGTCAGCAGCACAAGGTTTCCTCTCCTCCTTGAGGACAGCTGCTTCTTTGCTCGGTCCCTGTGTGTGGCCTCCTGCCTCCTTGTATTGTCAGCCTTCCTCCTCCCACACTTCGGCCTCCCTCTTGGAAAGATCCACTGGACCCACCCTGGTCATGTCCCTGTCTCAAGATTCTTAGTTTAGTTACCTCTGCAAGAGGCTCTTTGCTCTATAAAGTAACACAAGCTCTCCAGTTGGGGTGTGGGCTGTCTCAGGAGGCTACATCTGTTGACACTCCTGTCTCCTGAAGATCGGTTTCAACCAGCTGCTGCCACTTCATGGCTGTGTGGCCTTTTCCAAGAACACAACTTCTCCATCACTCAAGTCCTCTATCTACACATTAGCTCTGAGGCCCCACAGTGATTAAGGATAGTGTGGGTACTGCTCTAAGTCATTCCTGCCAAGTGCACAGGACAGCGATAATGGAAATAATCACACCAGATCTCAAAGATGGAGGGTGTATCTGGGCCAGACCCCAAGCTGAGAACTGAGCTTGTGTACAAACCACACAGAGCCGGGCGTACTGATACTTGTCTTTGATTCTAGCACATGGACGGCAAGAGGATCTCTGTGAATTATGTAGAGAAAGCCGGCCTGTTCTACATAATTCCAGGACAGCCAGACCCTGTCTTGGGAGAAAAAACAAACAAAAAAATAAGCAAACAAACAAACAAAAAATAAGAGCAAAAAGTGCTTTTAACTATTGAGCCACTCAGACATGAGCCAGGCCTCGTGGAACTTCCGGTTTAGCCAAGAAGACAGACTCAGAACAATAATCATGGTGACTAGAGAGGGTGAGAGAGATTCAGAGTCACACAGCTGGAATCAACAAGGGCAGTATTCGCACCCAAATCTGCCTGATTCCTAAGCCCTTATTTTTCCATGATACTCCAAGCCTCTTGAGGCTGGTTATAGGCAAGCAGAAGAAGAGAGATGGGAAGTGACTTGCCAAAGGCCACACAACAAGAGGACAGCCAATTGCAGGTCCAGATTTCCAGGCACCATGCTCAGACCTCTCTCCAGAAAAGGCCCTGAGACCCCCTGAGACCCAAAGCAACGCTGATGACACCAGGGACAGAGGGTGTGTCAGGAAGCCTTGCTGCGCCAGGGCTCAGCAAGGACAATGTGCTGGATGCCAGTGTTTTCCTGGGGAGGTGAACCTGAGGTTTCAGACCCAGCAAGTTCATTGCCAAGGGGAGCCAGGGCACTCACTAAGAGGAAGGCCTGGCTGGGAGCCTCTAAGTTCGAGTTTACCTGAGCTCCCAAACTCTCCCCTGGCCTTCGTGCACTGACCTTGGCCAGGCACCGCTAGGGTGGAATGCCACAGGAGGGCCACTTTAGGGAGATGGGTGGCCCCTGAGTGCCATCTAGTGGTCCTTCCTCAACCTCCGAACCGCAGAGCCCAAAATAGGTTCCAATCCTCCCTGCAGCTGAGTCAACAGTGAACAAAACAGCCCTCTTAATTTTTCAGTGGAGGAAACTGAGGCCTGGTTGAAGCACACCCTGCCCAGGCAAGGACAGACCTGGGTGACTGAGGCTCTCGCAAAGAGGCGAGGCTTAGCCTGAGTTGGAAGGCAGTGAGGGCTCTGTGAGTGCAGAGGGGTCTGTGTGGAGGCCTACCCCTTAGGATTTGGTCTAGAGAGCCAACCGCTGAGCATCAGGCGGAAGCTGGATTACCAGACAAAAGGCTAAGGTGATAGTCAAGGCTTCTCTGCAGATCAATCCACAGCCAGAATACTCCCATCATCCCGAGGGACAGACATGACTGGAGAAATCCCATCAATCTTAGGGGGGTCATGGCTGGAGAAATCGTATGGTTGTGAAGACTTCTTCTGTCCTCAAGGAGCTTGATATATTATTCGTTCACTTTGCAAATGAACTTGTCCTCTGTGGCAGCCTTTGAAGTGTGCTCAGGAGCCATAGGCCAAGTAGAACTGGGCCCCACAGCCCAGCTAGGCAAACAGACGATGCTGGAAGAAACAGACAAGCTCTTCAAACCTGCAGGAGATATATCCCGTGACCCCTCTGTGGGTGCCTGGAACTGTGGATGGGACCAAACCTCATATATAGTATGTTGTTTTCCCTACACATATAAACCCATGATAAAGATTTAATGTATAAGGTAGTCACAGTAAAAAAAAATAACAATCACCAACACGAGATAAATCAATTAATGCAATATACCATAATTGATCATTGACATCACCAATCTTGTACTTGGGACATTAGTGAGTAAGATAAAGGTTCCTCAAATACAAGTACAATGACACTGTGACAAGCTTATTTCATAGCTAGAAGTCTGGGCACAATAGTCAGGGCTATTGTGCCCAGACTTTTAACTCCAGTACTGAGGAAGCAGAGGCAGGTGGACTTCTGGGTGAATGAGGCTACTCTGGTCTACATAGTGAGTTCCAGGACAGCAGGAGTTACATAGTGAAATCTTGTATCAAAGAACCAAACACCTCCCTATCTGTGGACTTGGAGAGGAGGAAGAGATGAGGGAGGGAGGTGGGATTGGGAAGGAAGGAGGGAAGAGGCTATAGCTGGGATACAAAGTGAATAAATTGTAATTAATATAAAAAATAAAAATTAAAAAAAGAAACCAAACAATACAATACAAAAACAAAAACCTTAAAAGTTGCTTATTTCTGGAGTTTTCCATTTAATATTTTCAGAGCACAGTTGGTTATAGATAAACAAATAAAAAGCTAGGCCAAAATTAAGAGAGAGTTTCTGGGGCTGGAGAGACAGCTCAGCGGTTAAGAGAGCTTGTTGCTCTTCCAGAGGACCTAAGTTCAATACCACTCAGGTTGGAGGGGGGTGGTTTGCAACACCTCATAACTGCATATAAATCCAGCTCCATATGATCTGATGTCCTCTTCTGGACTCTGAAGGCAAATGCACATAAGTGTATACATGCAACCGTAATTTAAGATTATATATATATACACATACATACACACATATGTATGTGTGTATATATATATATGTATATATATATGTATAGCCTATACTATGTGGAAACAATGCATGTATATATGTAGATATACACGAGCTGCTACAAAGCAGTGGGCTCTGCAACCAGATAGATCAGCTGATTGTATTCCTTGTGGAGTCCCCTTGTGCCAGGGCGGAAGTCATGAGCCTCTCTTATAACTTTGAGCAAATTACCTCACCTCTTGTCTTCAATAAAGAGAGAGATCTGAGGTCTTCCTAGGTGACTGAGGTTCAGGTCACGTCTGTTTTGTTTCCTGTTGCTGTGGAGAGGTGCCCTCTCCACATATAGCATATAGCCTGTGTCCAATTTCCCTTTCTAGTGCCATGTTACGGCACAGAGATGAAACATGGCCACCTGGGTGCTCAAGTCCCATCCACAGAGGTGTTTCAATGCCCTATTGGCCAGACAGGGGGTCCCCAACATCCTTGCTCCTGGCACTCACTCTCTACTGAGTGAGGGCTTGGACATCAGCAGGACAGTAAGAACATGCCACTGTGACTTCTGGGCCCAGGTCATAACGATTCTGTGGCCTCTTGGATTTTGCTTGGGTGAAGCCCGTATGCCCTTGCAGGGAATCTTGGGGTCCCTGTGTGGAATGTTTTGTGAGGAGAAGCCTGCTGGCCTTGAGAGGAGCCCTAAGGAGAAGAGCCCAGCTCAGGGGCTGAAGCCTGACTACGCAGGAGTGGCCAAAGCCAGCTTTTTCATCTGCAGAGTCCCTGTCCCCAGGACTGTGAGTGTCCCTGCCAGCTGTGTTAAGATGCTGAACTTAGATGTCGGATTTTGTTAGGGGTTAAGTGTGTGGGTGGATGCTGAGAGCTAATGGCCAAGCCATTCTCCTCGGGCACGCACTGAGTCTCTGAGTGGCCATCACAGAGATCCTCTCAGGGGTCACAACTTGTGCCCGTTTCACAGGTGCACACATGGGCACAGGTTGCTGAGGAACCCCTGATGTCTTGCAGTCCTCGATCTCCACTGGCCACCTATATAGCTGTGCCACCTGCCTGGATGACCCTGCCTGAAGTCTGGGCAAGGACAGGCTCCCTGCAGCCCCCGAGACTGGGTGAGGCCAATGCCGGAGTGGAATCAGTGTGGCTAACAGAGCTGGCAGAAGGGTAGTCCATAGGCCATGGGAATGCTGTGCTATGCCCTGTCTAGGTGTGCCAGGCTGGTTGGGGGAGGGGATGACCTCTGTGGTACCTAGTCATGGTGGGTAGAAGCGGGCTCAGGGCACTAGAATTCCGGGTGGCCACCATTGCTGCATTTCCTGCAAACCTACTGGAGTCACACACCCCAGGGTGTTGATTTGGGGTTGTTCACCTCATGATGCTGGTTGCACACAGGGAGGACTCAGAGGCTCCGTTGTCGAAGACAGTGGCAGGGCAAAGAGGGAGCCTCAGAGGAAAAGCTCAGGTTGTTCTCGCCTTCTCAGAAGCTTCTGGATTCTCGTAGCACCTGTGCTCAAGCCCTAATGGAAAGAAACTGGGCTTCTCAAAGCTGGTCGAGATTCAAGGGGCATGAGTACAGGCAGTGTTGGGCCGGGTCCTGGCTCGATAGCTCATTCTCGGTGGCCTCAGGCAAGTTCCTTATTCGCTCTACACCTCTGAAAATTTCACGAGAAAAACAGGTTTTTCATGGTAGCTGCTCTCCAAGAATGGATGGGTGTGGACAAGGGCTCACGGGTTCCAGGCTCTGGATCCCAGGTGGCTGTCATCTGTCCAGTGGCCTCATGTGATCCTTCAGTTCCCTCACTGAGCACACGAGTGAACCAGGACCAATGTCTCTGCAATTGTATGAAGGACATGGGCCTGTGTGCAACATGACGCATCAGGAGGGGCCCCGAGTCCCTGGGGTGGAGGCACACTCAAGGACTTTTTCTCCTCACAGATTCCAAAGGACAGATGTCCTGCTAGACCCTTCACTCCTTTCTGGCAGTGGGCAGGATGGACCCAGGATCTGTCCTGCCGTGAGTACTCTGTCCCCAGGCCATGCCCCAGCTCAGCATGGGATCCTCGCTGGATGGCCGTGTGCAGCTCAGTGGCTCTTTGGATAGCTGGACAGAGCCCCGATGCCCCAGTAGACTCCAAACTGCTTCCCATCAGTTACTCTATCCCCTCTCCACCTAGCCTGCCACCATGACCTGCATTTAGTTCCGGTACATTGACCTGTGGGTCTTTTTTTTTTTCCCAAGCAGAATAAGCTGAGATCCTGTTTCTGCCCAGGAGAGAGTTCTGAGGCTCAGAGTGATCAGGTCCTGGCTTGAGCCTACACAGCTCAGAAACTGGAAATGGGATGTGCATGATGTCAGTGAGACTTTCAAGGACCTTGGCCACCCTTCTCAGGCCTGGAGCCCAGAGTTACTGGGCAGCCTTGGTGCTTGAGGTTGAGGTACAGTACAGAGGAGGCCAAAGGTGAGAATTTGGGCATTCTCCAGAGTCGCAGGGACAGAGGGCCTAGAGGGTGCTGTGACCGCAGCGTCACAGAAGGAAAAGAACATGGTGGGCCGTGGGTAGAGAAGGCCTTGAAACTAAATTTACCTGGGGCGTGGGGGGTGCGACACTGTCCTTTGTCACTTAGGTGATCCCTTCCAGCCCTTGGCCATGAAGGATGACTCAGCTCGGCCGTGGGACCATTGTCCCCTCTGCCCCTCACCTGCTATTCTGGTAAGGCTGCCTCTCAAGACGCCGTGACTGCCAACACCAGGAGTCGGCGCCAGGATGAGCCTGGCCGGCACCCAGGGCAGTGCACCCCTGCACGTCTCTTAGTGGCCTCAGCCGGCCCTATGTCCTACCCTGGTACTGGCTAGTTCTTCTGGGTCATCACCTGGCCGGGCTGAACTCTCTAGCTGTGCATCTGACCTGGAGACACCCCAAGAGCCGGGCTTCCCTGTGTAGTGGCGGTCCCGTAGCTCTCCCCACGCCCCGCCCATTCCGGGCTTGAGAACCTTTCTCTCCATTTTCAACCATTGTGGACTCCCAGGAGAGCTGTGGGATGGGAGGATGGGAGAAGCCAGAAACCAAGACAGAGAATTAGGAGTTCAGAGCCCAACAAGCCTGCCTGTGGGGGTGGGGTGTTCAGAAAGCTGGACAGAGCAAAAAGAGACAGAAAGGCAGAGACTGAGAACACCTGTAACACAAGCCTTACCGTCAGAGCTAGGATCACCCCCCAAAGGCACTCTGAACTCTGCTGTGCCGACTCGGGGTCACAGCTCCCTGACTCGAGTCTGCTGAGCGCAGTGGCTGGGCTCTTCTGATCATTTCTTTTGGGGTGAACCTTGGTTTGGTCTATCCACTGTGTTACCCCCACTGCCCCTGTTAGCAGCGCCCTCTCATCTGATGCCCTGTCCCCTTGGACCGTGAGAAGGGAAGGAGACCTGACTGTGCACTTGCTCTGCGAGGCCTGGGGACCTGCTGGTTGTGGCTCACCAGACTGGCCCTCTCCTTCCTCCCTTGGTGACCCCTTGCCCTTGGCTCCAGAGGAAGGAAGAGTGGGAGAAGGAGCCAGCTCCTGCCACCACCAGGATGCTGGCCAGGATGCTGTCTGTGCTGTGTTCTGATGGCAGTGATGGGGATGAGCACAGTCCGGGCGTGTTCTAGAGCTGCAAGCCGTTGGGGGAATAAGAAAATTACGACTGCACTTCAGGAGGGCCCACTGAGGCAGGCGTGGAGGGGTGGCTCAGGAGAGTCCCTCAGTCACCTCCCATAGACATTCCTCAGTCGGGTGAGAGGTGAGTGACTCGGGGCCTGGTCACTCCAGGAAGGCTGGATGTCACCCCAGACTCACAATCCTGGCCTGACTGCAAATGCTTAGTGTAGGATTTGGTGTCTGGCCTCAGCTGGCAGAGTAGTGAGCTCTGGGCTTAGTAGGACATCCATGAATGTCTGTTCCCTGCTCTACCCTACAGAGCTGAGAGTGAAGGGGTGGATTGTGTGTGTGTGTGCGTGTGTGTGTGCGCTCATGTGCAGTGCTCTCTGGAACCATGCCACGATGCTGCCCACCACTGACTGCGAGCTGAAGTTCTGGGTACAAATCTCAACTCTGTTTTTTCTAGGGTGGGTGGCCTTGGTCAGGCCCTTTACCTGTACCTTTGTCACCGCCATCTGTGAACCAGCAATGGCAACTGCAGCATTAGGGTTCTCCAGAGACTCCGAACCAAAAGGATGCCAGGAAAGTGGTTTAGGGTAAGGACCTCTTTAGGGCTGCTGGATGGGAAGTCTACAGGGCTGGTGGGAGGTAGGAGGCCCAGGGGAGAGTCATACAGTCACTGGGCATTGAATTCCTTTCTGACTGGGGACTCTGGTTCCTTCCTTAAGTCCTTTAACTTATGGGACAAAGCTCAGCACTGCATGGAGGTCATCTGCCTTAGACAGCATTTTTTGACTTAAATGTTAAATTCATACTCACAGCAACATCAGAAATGGTGTTTGACTCTGTAGTTGGGCGCCATGGCCTGCTGAGGGGGGCACACAGAAGTTGTCTTTGTGGTGATGGCAATGATGGTATGATGGTGATTGTATACTCAAACAGCTATAAGAGCTATATAAGAATCTACAAATTAGAACATTGGAGACATTTTGAATATGACGTGCACTCCTCATGCCTGCTTCTTACTCCCCCACCACTACCACAAAATACTCCCAGAATTTAATACACACACACACACACACACACTCACACACACCAGTCAGGCCCTCAATTTAACCTTTGGCTTGGCTTGTTTCTCGTGTAATCTGGTGCAGAGCCTCTGTATGGGCGGGCATAGTCTGGCTGACATGGGCACAGGCTGGGCATACTGGTTTACACGCCACTTCTCAGTGGAACTAGGGATGCCCACCCTCACCCAGGTCCTGCCTCCTCCTGCATGGGTCAGAAAGCTCCCCCTGCCCCGTCCTCAGTGCTGAAAGCTCCCCGTAACCTCACACCATAACCCACTATGTCCACAGTCTCTCTGTTCTCCTGCTGTGGTGGGGGCAGTGAAGCCCTTCATCTCTGCATCCTTGGGAAGACTCTGGCAGGCAGTTCAGGCACGTCCTCCCTGCCTACCTCCTCCCCCCCCCCCCCCAGCTGCTTCGTGGTACCCAAATGAGGCACGCCCAATGCAACCTTGCATGTCAAAGGGGTCAAACAGGGCAGATGTTCCGTTTCTAGTTCTCAGCAAAATGCCAACTTAGGAGACAGCTTTGAATTTGTGGGTGACCTGTGGTCAGACAATAATGACCAGTTTGGTGTGAATCAGTTGAACTGAAGTGTCCCGGGTTGTTCTTGGACACGCCATTCTTTACGTCACAGGCAGTGAGTACCCTCGCTCCTGCCCAGCCTGCTGCCCTAGCAGTGTACTGTGTAAGTTCTATTTTCTTTCCCTATAAAAAAAAACCACACATGTAGACAGTTTAAATCACCAGTAAGGTGGCCAAGGAGTGTGCTATCATGGCTGAGTCCATCGCTTCGGTGAGTCGGCACAATTTTTTGTTTGTTTTTACCAGCTGCTCTCTGTTTCTCACCAGGCTGGCCCAGATGGCACCAGCTTGGATATTTTTGTGCCCTCTCCAATTCCTACCTCAACTCACCAGCTTGTCACGTCCTGGGCTGAGTGGTGACAGCTGGGTGTCAATAGCTCCTGAGGAGGTCACTGTGCTGTGCTGAGGGCTCATGGGAGCTGCAGGGTGATGGGCAGAGGGCTGGGGAGCCGGGTGAAGCTGCACACATATGTACATACGTCAGGGGTCTCATTTCATATGATGATGCATGTACACATGCAAGGGCACAGACAGACACACACACACTCAGAGACAGAGCCCAGTATCAGAGCTTCCAGGCTTTCTCTGGAACCTCCTGAAGTATGCAATTCATTCATTTATCCATCCACCCATCATCTATCTATCTATCTATCTATCTATCTATCTATCTATCTATCTATCTATCTCTCTCTCTCTCTCTCTGTCTGTCTGTCTGTCTGTCTATCTATCTATCATCTCTCTCTCTCTCTCTTTTTTTTTAATGAAATCTCTCTGTGTAGTCCTGACTGTCCTAGAACTTGCTCTGTAGACCAGGCTGGCTTCCAGAGATCCACCCTCCTCTGCTTCCCAAGTGTTGCGATTAAAAGCATGTGTCACCATGTCTGGCCTGCACGAAAGTTTTTTAAATGCCCACAGTTTACACGTTGTATTGCTGTCAATGCACACACAATGGTTTTCCAGGCTTGCGGGACGTTCCAGGCTCTGCATGAGGATCAAAACCATACTGTCCGGCAAGTGATGCCAACAACCACAACGTTTGTTTCTGGAAGTGTGGCGGCCTTTGCGTCACAAGTCCATCCTCTCAGTGCTCTAAGAATTCTGGATTAAAAACAAAACAAAACCGCTGGATGTGGTGGCAGACACACTTAATCCCAGCACTCAGGATGAAATAGAGCTAACCTGCCCCGAGAGATGGGATGTTTTGGACACTAGGGGGCGCTTCCCTCAGGAACTGCCGTTGTTTCTTTGGCCCACACCTTTTCAGACTCTAAGGTTCCCGTGCCCGAGCCCCTAGGAAGGATATGGATGCTGAAAACAAACAAGAAATGACCCATGTCTTTTTCTGGATGTGCAGATGGGAAGATTAGAAAGATTGCAGGCAGGACAAAGGCTGGGAGAACTCACAGGGCTCCCTGCCACTCGGGGTGGGAAACCTCGCTCTCGACGCAGAGCGGAAGAGAACTGAGACCGGAGGTGGCGGTGGGTCTCGGAGAAAAGGGTTCTGCTCGGGATCACCTTCAGATCACAGAGCCCCCCAAGTGGATGAAGAAAGCGCATGTTCAGCTTGGCTCGTGGAGCAGAGACCCAAACCTCAGAAGCTGCCCCGGCCAGGCACTGTGGAAAGTGCACAATGTGTACAGCCGAACCAGGCAAACCTTCATCGGGCTGACTGGGGCCTGGAGAAGACGGTGAGGCTGTGATGTCTGGGTATGAAGGGAATCTATGCCTCAACCCCAAGAGGGGTCTTCATGAGCAGTCGGCAGGGGGGAGGGGGGTTTACAGTGGCCCCAAGGACAATACCAGGAACGGATGGTTGCAATCAGACCGCTACCTCCACGCTCAGAGGCTACTTTTTGGCGTGTGGAATTTGCCAAAGCTTGGCTGGGACTGAAGAGAAGCCTTAAATAAACTAAAGTGAAGCATCTGACCCCGAGCAGCCGAGCTAGCTAGCTTGACAAAAGAAGCAGCAACTGGCCTGTGCCTGCACCTCAGAACTCACTTAAGTCGCTTCTATTTTTACCTCCAGGTCTGACACGATTTGCAGGATGAACACAGGGAGAATGACAAATGCCCTGCATTCCTCTGTAGCCCTGCATTCCTTCCCGCTGATTTAACGTTCAGGAGCCAGGAGGGTCCCTGACAGGAATGCTGATGGATGGCTAACAGGGCCCTTGGAGGATCACGCGTCAGGAAGGGCCCGTTGTCTGAGAGTCAGTGGAATCTCTATAAAGTAAGGACGCAACCTCACCCAGGAACGAAGACGTTATTATTATAAATCATCATTAGTATTGTGTGGGCACACGCGTGCAGTGTGCGTATGCGTGATGCATAGATACATCCGTAATGGAGGTCAGAGGGCAACTTCACGGAGTTTGGATGTCTTCTTCTGACAGCTGCCAGACTCCCTTGCGGAACAGAGGAAAGGAGATGGTGGGCAAGACTGTTGTAAATCAGGCCTGCCCTGACAGCCGGCCTTTCAGCTGCTCAGCTTACATCATTACGTCATGGTGACATGTACCACCCCGGGTCGCTTTCTCTGCCCTGTTTGTTCTCTCTGACTCCCTGTCTGTCTAGTTCCCTCCCATGCTTCCACTCCAAGCTGGTCTTTCATCGCTCCCCTAATAAACCTCTTGCCTTAGATCTGTTGCATGGTTGATCTCTTGAAGGCACACCTTGGCCCCCTGAGATGTCAAGGGTAACTTTTTGCTGCTTCTGTCTTACCGTAGACCACACCTCCACCAGGACTGCTCAGCCACACATACCTCCGGACCTGTATTTTAACCTCATGTTAGGACCCTGAAGACAGGATTGGGGGTGGGTTGGGGTCACTGGGCCTCCCTGCTCCTCCCTCAGTGTGGCCACACTGAATGAATCTCCTTTCTCTGCTTTTCAGTATTGTTTATCCATCTAACTGGCTGGTGGCTGAGCCTGACTGTGTAAACCCCAGCAATGGGCTTGCCGGGGGTCCTTGGTGAGGCTCAGATATTCCATACCGCAGTCTGCACTGGGAGACATGAATTTCTTCTCCTAGCCTACGTTTGGATAGTGTCTCCCAGTTGTCCTCTCACTGGCCAGAAGGTCAGCAGCTGCCACTGTCAGCCACTGGCTCTGTTGCCTTCTGGGCCACTGTTCAGCTCTCAGCTCTGCCACTTCCTGGCTGGGTGACCTTCTCACATTGCCTCAGCTGTTGGATCCACATCGACATCTCATCACTGTCTCCTGCCCTGAGCAGCTGGCACCGATCCCCACACTGCCAAGGTCAGTTGACCCCGCCTGTATTCCAACCATCCTGACACTGATCAGAGCCCAGGTGGGGGCCTCTCCTTCCTGTCCCTGAACCCAGCCCAGCATGTGCCTGCCACTGAAAGGAGACTGCAGAAGGGGCCTGTCCGACAGCCTCTCTGTCTGCCGGCAATCCCAGAACACCTTCCCATTTCTTCCAGGGATGCTTGTGGGTGTTTCCTGCTGGGTGGGATTAAAACAAACAAACAAACAACCAGGCAGAGACAATGAAGAGTTTCAGGGTATTCTATTGAAACAAGGCGGGTCGGAAGCTGAGCATCGGGAGCCTTCTGATGCTCACTGACCCCCTTTCTACCCTCCACTCCCTCTAAGCAACCCTCGACCTCATTCAAAGGTCAGGGTCGGGTAGTCAGTGACTTGGATTTGGGATCACATATGACAGCAGAAGAGGGATTTTCAGTGCTTCCAGGAGGAAGTGAGTTGGGGCTTAGGTGACAAGAGAATTGAGCAGGACCCAACCCAGCTGAGGAAGCAGAGGGCACTTTGCACCTCTGGGTCCCCGGGTGAAGCCACCCAGAGCCCTGTCCCCAGGAGAGTGGGTGGGGTCACTGGACGCCACACTGTGCTCCCCTCTTCTGCTCTCTGCTATCCTAGGGCATGGCACACTCTACTCACTACATGGCACTGGATGCCAGCTGGGTGGGCTGGACAGTGGGAGCTGCTGACTTAGCCCTGGAAGCCCAGCTCCTTGTACTTGGCGGCAATGTCATTCCGGAAGAGCTCCAGGGCCTTTTTCATGGCGTTCTGAGCGTCTGTGCCAAAGTCCCCGGGGTGTTTGCTCTGCAGGACCTGGATGATGATTTCTGAGATAAACTGCAAGAAGGAGACAGAGGCTGCAGGTCACAGGACTGAGCAAGCCATGAGCTGAGGGCATGCACCCACTGCCCCTCTCTTTATTCCAGGACCATTTCCCGCACACTTAGGATACGCCGGTGCCATTCTGTGCCAGCATTGTGAACCAACTCCTTTGAGCCCCACCACCACCATCCCTGTTTTGTAGATGGGGAAACTGAGACAGAGATAGGTTTAGCTGTGTGCTGAAGTCACACAGCCAGGAAGGGACACTTGAATCCGGGTGGGGGCTCTCTGGAAACCCCCGCCCTGACTTCTTGTGTGCCCACACCAATGCAAGATGCATTCCCAGCCCACGGGAGCTTGCAGAGAAGATGCCCTGCTCAGGGTTTGCTAGCCCACCCAGGACCTGTGCTCAAACAGGACACCTGAGAGGAGGCTTTCCCACTGTGCATCTCATCTCTGAACTTAGGTCTGAGGGTGACTGAGGCTCGCACTGAGCCGGTGGTCACAGGTACTGACAAGGGAGGTTCGGCAGGTGAGATCTGGCACCCTCATCGCCCAGGTGGGGATTGGAGCTGCCCAGGATCCAAAGGCTCATGCTGAAACTGTCACAGCGCTCATCATTGGTGACTTGAACTTTGGTCCCATACAGCCTTGGTGGCCCCTTACTGAGGAGACTACCGAGTGACCAGGTTGAGGTCATGTAGCAGGTAGATATTGAGCTGAGGCTGGTCCTAGGGACTGTGGGACATGCCCCTGCTAGCTTAGCGGGGGGGGGGGGTGCAGCTGCTGTTTGAGCCTTTTTCACTGTGCTCCTCACACAGCGGAGATGAGAGCGGGACACAGCAGAAGGGGAACCGAGGCACACAGGTGCGTCCAGAGGGCGCCTGGGAAATGTGCTTCACAGTTCATAGACACAGCAAAGAGGGTGGAGCCCGGATCTGCGGAGCCGGCCCCACCCTCAGGGAGCTGGGAGAGTTCTGTGTCTGGCCTTATGACTCCAGTTGCAAAAGGAGATATGAGGGGACCCCCTGGGGGCTCCTGGCCTCTCTCCACCTCACGAAGTAGGACAGCCATGCATCAGAGAAGCAGAAGCCCCCCTCGGGTCCCCAACCACTCTCTGACAGAACCCTGGGGGTGGGAGTGGGGAATCCTGCCTCTGTGACTTGCACGAGCTGTCTGTGCCTCAGTTTCTTCATCTGTCTAGTGGGTACAACAAGGGCCCCTGCTTATGGGGAGAAGGCAAACTGCGTGTCGGTCACACCTTCACACTGCAGTGCCCACTCAGCATTTGGAGACAGACACTGAACAGGATGTTGGGTGGGTCCTCGGCACCCTCGAGGGGAACAGGGTTGGGGCAGGTTGCAGAGGAGAAACTGGGCTTTGTGGGGAGAAAGCAGGCCAGTCTGCACAGACAGGCTAAGCTGGGGATTGTAGCTCTGCCCTTGGAGACTCGCCCTCCGAGCACGGCTGCCTACCTCCAGGTACTTGACAGGGATCTTGTGCTTGGTGGCGTGTGACTGGGCCAGGGGCTGGATCTCTGAAGCATGCTGCCCCTTCTTCTTCAGGATGCCACCCAGGGCTGTGAGCACGGTGCAGCCATGCTTCTTCAGGTCGTCTGAATTCTTCATCTCATCTTCCGACTTCAGGTTCTTGAACTTGTCAAACTTCTCCAGGGTCTCAGGGTGAGTCTTGAACAGCCTAGGGGGCAGGGAGGGATGGTGTGAGATGTGTGGCGTGTGAAGGCCACCAGGCTCCAGCTGTGCCTCTTCCCAGCTGTGTGGCCTGGGCCAATTCACCACACCTCTCTCTGCTTCCCCATCCCCAAGGAATGGGGATGACAAGACCTGATCCAACGGGTTAAGTGAGGTAGCCCATCCGGCGTCAGGCCCAGCACGTGTGGGACAAATGCCTGCTGTTCTTCCGTTATCATCAATAGCATCACCCTCTTCTCTTGTTACTGAGAAGGGCGGGGCCTGCATCCTCACCCCATTTTCTCTGTTATCTGGAGAGTGGACAGTGGGGTGTGCTGGGGCTAAGCATCTCTGTGTCTGGCTCTATTCTGGGCTCACACCTGCCTTCAGGGTCATTCACACTCTGAAATGGACCTCAGCAGGACCTCAGGGCTCCTGTGCAGAGAAGCCAGGCAGCTCTAGGATCTGGATGACTCAGAAGCCGCCCTCCCCACCTTTCCCAGCCCCAGGTCTCTGTCAGGAATGCCTCTACCACTTCCAGCCTGAAGACAACAAAACATGACCTTCTGGACCTTCTGGACCCCCTGGCCTGCCGTGGCTGCCATGAGACCCCGCTACACCAGCACAGACTTCAGATCCCTCCTCATCCTCAGCCATTTTTCAATGGTGATGGCAAGAGGGCCCACCAAAGGCCACAGCTGCTCCTGCCTGCCCACCTCACGAGCTCTGACCTCACCCAGCCAGGGAGGAACCTGAGCCCCTCTCTCAGAAGATGATGAGGGCTACAAGAGCCACCAGGTGAGGCCACCAGTGGAACCCTGATCCACTCTGGGCAAATAAAATACCATCAAGGGCGATGGCCTGCCCTGGGTCACAGCAGGTGGGTGTCAGAGCCGAGAACAGGATAGTACAAGAATTCACATCTGCCTTCCCGATAGAGCCCCACCCCGACATGTTTATTAGGGTGATCATGGCTACCCAGACTCTGTGCTTTCCTTATAGCATTGCTATGAGCATATACATTTCCCTCTGTGCACTACAGCTGTGTGGGAAGCACCTGGTCCCCATGACCCCTGTCCACAATCCCACAGAGGAGGAGGATGCCCACGGTACACCCGAAGCAGATTCTGTCATCGCACACGTCACAGAGGAGGAGCTAAGAGGTCTGGGGCACAGCCAGCAGAGAGAGCATGGGAGCCCTGCCTCTCTGCGCGACACCCCTTCCTCCCCTCTGTCAGTCCTCAGACAGTGCAGGACAAAAGGGACACAGTGTTCCACAGTGGGGACAATGCCACCTCCCCGGTGGATGGGTGCTTGGTGTAGTCACTGAGGTGAGTCCATCTCTGCCCCTCTTCCACGTCCATGGTCATTCGTCACAGACAGGCCTCCCCACCACTCAAGCACTTCACGGCGTGTCAGCCATCAGCTCTGCCGACTGCAGGAGCTCATTCCAACCATGTGAAGTCAGGAACACACGCAAGTCACTTCTTGCTCTGTGATTCCAAGCCACAACCAAGGCAGCCGTCCCTGGTCAGCTGCTGAAAGAGCCTGGTGCGGCAGACTCCATGAGACAGCTGTAGAAACTGAGGCACAGGAAAGCTGACGGTCCTGCATCAGTTTAACTAGGCCCCAAGGCTTCCCCTTCGCCCCGGGGGTAACCACGTGGGCCTTGTCACTGTCACACAACGGCATCCCTGTTGTAAATGGTAGCATACAAACTGGACGCACCCCCTCCCACATGCTCTCAAATATGCCAGTCTGTTCTTCATGGTGTGAAGAGCCACGCACACAAGCTGGTGCCATGAGGATCTGTTGGGCCTGTTCCCAGTCATGTGTCACAGTGGCACCCCAGGAGCCCATCCAGAGCTGCGTGCGTCACTGTCAGCTCGTCTCTGGCACCCTCTCCAGGGACCCTGAGCTCCTGACTATTATTATCTGTCGACAATGACCCTTGAGTTCCCGCTGACAGACAGGAGGCCTGATGCCCACAGGTGAGCCCAAGGTCACCAGGCTGGATGGGGCCAGAAGAGAGCAAGAACACGAACTTGAGGCTTTTTCAGACACTACATTCAGGTCCTGGCTCAGTCTCTGGTGTCCTGTGTGAGGCTGAAACAGTTACTCAGCCTTTCTGGGACTTTCTTAGCTCACTGAATGTAAACCACACCGCTTCCTTAGCTTCTAAAAAGGCTTGCCCCAACCTCAACCTCTCCCAGCACCAGGCAAATTAGGATTAGTCTTGGTCATGACACAGGAGAGGTACAGATCCCCACCCAGCCACTTATCCCCCTGAACCCTGACTTCCACAGGTAGTCTCTGGAGTGAGCTACAGCCCACACACCTAACTCAGCCTCTGTGGAAGAGACCAGGGATGTTTTCCCAGGGTTCCTCTCTTCATCCTGTTGCCAGGTGGCCAGGCTCAGCATTCAGGCAGTCAGGCTGGTCAAGGAAGGGAGGAGCCACTCTGCTGGCCTCTAAAAAGCCGCCCAATTAGACCCCCCACACACACCTAGGAGCACATGGGTGGTAGACAGAAGGGTCGCCTACAGCCAAGAAGCCTGGATTGGAATCCCATCCGCATTCTTGCTAGCTGCGTGATTTGAGGAAAGTTGCTAAACATCTTGGTTAGATGTAATGCATGAGTTCATAAGGGTGATCCAACACAGGGCCTCACTCTGTTAGACTCTTCTTCTCATCTCCACCTTCACCACCATTATCACCACCAGGAGTCTTTCTTAGGGGTGGCAAGTCACGGACATAGGCTGCTTGTGACTCTGTGAGTCAATCCTCTCACTGTGTGGAAAGTTGCAGCCACTGCTAGTCATTCCCAAACATTTCTTAACTCCAAAATCCTTTCCCCAACGAAAATGTCATCATAGGGGTTGGGAGATGGCTCAGTAGTTAAGAACACTTGCTGTTCTCCCATAGGACAGGAGTTCAATTCCCAGCACCCACATGACAACTCACAACCGTATGTAACTCCCGTTACAGGGGATCCTGTGCCCTCTGCTGGCCCTCTTGGGCACTGCACGCACCTAGTACACATCCCTATAAATGTAGGCAAAACACTCACAAAAAATAAATAAAATAAGTGAATCTTTTTTTTAAAAAAATGCAAGTATAAATGAACAAGAAAATATCTGGGCAGGAAGAGGTGAGGGAGGGCTCAGAGGGAACAGCCCCTTTCACTTGGAGCCCACAGCTCTGCTTGCCACTGGATCTCCTTGTTCTAGAACTCTGTGCTTACCAGTCCAGGCCTCAGAGTTCTGCTAAGATATGTGCAGGAATGGCCTTGCTGAGGTCAGCAGATAAGGCTGGCGTTGGTGTCTGGGACAGACCAGGAGCCCAGGGCCCAAGGGATACTTGCTACCTTAGGAGTTGGCATGCCACCTTGGGAGGCTGCCTCCCTGTGCCCCCAATGGGAGAGGGCAGGAGCAGCTGGTGTGGCCCCGTGACACAAGCCTGAAACATGGCGGGGTGTCATGCCCTTGTGGTTACAGCCTGGGCATCATGTCCCACCTGGCCCTGGGTCCTGGCAGGCCTCAGTTACTCCCCTAGGAAGGGAAGACTATCTCTCTGATGACACAATACCCTGGGTCTCCTTCAAGCCTTAAATCACTGCCCAGGACCTGGCAGCCTTGGAGTCTTGCAAGACTCTGTTCTACCAACCCTACCCCCAACAACCTGCTGTCCACAGCAGAGGAGGGCAGGACTCCAAATCTCAGAGCACTCAAGAGTGGACAGGGGTCTCAGAGACCATGGCAAACAGTCCAAGGCAGAAATATGGCTTAGAGAGGGGAAACAACTTTGTCCAAGGTCACACAGAAAATCTGTAGCCTAGGAATTGATAGCGGCTTGGGGTGGGGGCTAGTCCACTTAGCCAGGCCTGTAGGCCCAGCATCTAAAGGGGTCTTGGGAGAGAGAGATAGTCAGGGAAAAACTGAGATACCCAGGTGTTCCAGCAGCTGATGAGTCTCCTTCCAGTATGGCTGCCTGAAGGGCTCTGACCTCGGATGACCTTGCTCTCCAAGCAGAGGGGTTAGAAACAAAGTCTAAGGGAGTACTCCAGACCATCGAGATCAGGTGGGAAACTCACCCTGGATTGTAAGTAGCAAAGAATCCATTTCCAAACTACAGTTTCAGGGACATTGCAGGGTCCGATGGTAATAGGACTACCATCTCCCAGAGCCAAAAATCACTGCTCACACATATCTCGCCAGGCTTCTGAGCCAGCTGAGCCCAGAGCCCAGGGAGGAGCCCCAGCCTCTGTGTGGGCAGTGAGGAGGGAGGCCCTGTGTGCAAGCCTCAGCCTTCTCCTCTTGCCCAGGCTCAGAATCTGCAATTTTCTGGGCCTATTTAGGAGTGCCTTGCAGCAGAAGACAACCACATGATCCAAGCTTCAGTCCACACTAGTAGACAAGATCTCTCGCTGCTTTCATTATCCTGTCTGCCACGATAAGATTCTTCTGGTGGGCTGTTTGATGTTCAGGTTTGCTTCAGTTGCTGACATCAGCTGGGATGGATGGACCCCTGTTTCCTTTCCCCAGCCCAATCCCCAACACTTAGAAGCAAATGCAACCCCACCTCATCACTGCAGCCAACTGGTCTACCCTGCCAGCTTCCATTTTGCAGCCATATGCTGGCGATCCTTAGGGAACAGGTAAAGGGAAGTGTGTGTGTGGGGGGTCTCTTCCTCTTACCTGACGAGGACTTCCTGTCCATGGTCAGCAAGATCAGCCTCCACCTTCCCCCAGACATTCAGCACCAGCTGCCATTCCCCATCACTCAGCCCCATGGCGACTTCTGAAGAGGACAAAAAGGGTGAGTGTGGGCCGGCTGTCAGCTATGGTTTGAGGCCACCTGGTCCTTGAAGGGCTTTTATACCTACCCGGATGCTAGTCTGGCCAGGATCACTGGGTGCCACATGCTCCTCCTGCTGCCCTCCTCAACCCCCTAGGGGTCTAATCTCTGCCTTTCTCTGGCCCTCACATGGGCAGCTATTTTGGGGCAAGTGCCATTGTGGGGAGCTAGAACGGCTTGGGGCAATAGGGGGTGGGGAGTGGGAACCAGCCAGGCCACTGTCTGGACTTGCACAAGCCCAGAGAAAGGGCACAGAGGCCACTGCCAGCAGCTGAAACCCAATTCTGCTCCTGTCTGCTGCCCCAAGGGGACTTGTCATGTTTCTAAGCTTGGGCACAGGCATCTTGGTGGCCCCTGGAGGTCTCCCCCTCTCACTTTGTGACTGCTTTTCTTTTTTATTTTGTGTGTGTGCATGTGTGTGAGCACGCGTGCATGAGCATGTACCGCAGCACGTTTGCAGGGGTCAGAAGACAACTCTCAGGAGTTCTTTCCTCTTAGAAATGACCAGGGGTCTCGCTCAGATCCTCAGCTTTGGTGGCAAGCCCTCGTACCTACCGAGGCATCTTGCCACCCCCCTATCCCCCCCATACTTTCGTGATGCTCCAAGCCTAGCTGGGAGTGGTAAGAAGGAGCCGCAATGGGTCTGTGCTTGTGGCTGGACAACCTAGGCAAGTCTCTGACTTAAAGAAGGCCCCGCTCTGGGCCTGCCCCCTGCTCCTTCTGAAAGGCTGTGCTGCCATGCCCCATGAAATCTCAGCTCCCCCCCTTTGCGTGTGACCTCCTGTCCCACCACTGCCCTTGCGGTATCACATGGTGCTTCCGGCAGGGTGATAACTGTGAGCACCCTTGGACCCTGCCAGGCACAGGCCCTCTTCTTTTCGCCTAGTTCTTGCAATCCCCCAAGGAGCCCACAAGGTAAGCACTGACAGGGTCCCGAGGATGAATAACACAGCCGACGTTTGATTCTGGTGAGAATGGACCCACAGTTTACGCTCTTGAAAACCTTATTCGGGGGCTCCAGAGATGGTTCAGTGGGTAAAGAACTTCCCCCGCCGCCCCCCCCAGATCTGATGGCTTGAATTCCATCCTCACACAATAAACAAATACAAAAATAAATTTAAAATATTATTTTGGGTTTTTTGAGGGCTCAGAAGTCTGCTCTATTCACCTATGTTTTGAACTCCACACAGGGATGTATACCAAATTTGAGCTGAAGAAATGCTATTGAATAAAAGATAGGTCTGGCTTTATAAGAAAGACAGACTGGCTTGAACTTCCGTCTACCTGTCCAGCTCCCCATCTTTCACCTGTTTATTGGCCAGCCAGCAGCCAGCTATTACCACCCTTCCATCTGAGCAGTTATCCCCGCCCACCAACTGTCACTCATCAATCAATCCATTCATCATCCATTACCCACCTATCTGCCCATAATTCATCCATTATTTATCATCCATCCACTATCCATCCTTCATCCATCAATTATCCATCTTCTATCTATCTATCTATCTATCTATCTATCTATCTATCTATCTATCTATCATCTATCCATCATCCCTCATCCTTTCATGTACCTTCCCTCCATCTACCCACCCATCACTTACCTACCATCTAGTCAGCAGCCACGGAGAACACATGGCGTGACAGCCACTCTGTCACATGCTCAAGCAACAAAATTAAGGACGTCCTGTGGCCAAGAAACTCACGGCACCCCTGAGGAGGATGCTCCGTGCAGTGATGGAGATTGCATGGACACTTCTGTTTGTGCAGGGCATTCTGGTTTTTGCTTTGTCTTATTTCAGACAGGGTCTCACTATGCAGCCCTGAATGCCTTGACACTTGCTCTGTAGCCCAGGCTGGCCTCAAACTCACAGCAGTTTGCCTGCATCTGTCTTCCAAATGCTTGGACTGAAGGCATGCAACATGACACCCAGTGGCTTTTCAGGTTTTAAAGTGTCTCCCTGGCAAGATCCCATCCAATTGCCAAGTGAGGAAGTGGGCACGACACCCCACTTACAGCCTAGCTCAGGAAGAGAGACCACATGTGTCTGCCTAGGCTGGGTATGCTCTGGGTGTGTCAGTGGTGACTACCAACCTTCATGACACTCCAGAGCGGTGGTTCTCAACCTATGGGTCGCAACCCTCTTTGGGGATGAATGACCCTTTCACAAGGGTCGCGTCTCAGATGTCCTGCCTATCAGAAATTTACATCACGATTCAGAACAATAACAACATTACAGTTATGAAGTAGCAACAAAAATAATGAGGAACTGTTCGAAAGGATCGAAGGCTGAGAACCACTGCTCCAGTGGGCCCCGGCGAGCTGACACTGTGAGACCACCTGACTGATCCCTTCAAACCAGCCACCAATCACAGGGCTGACACCTGACTCGGGGCGGCCAGTAACAGGATTCTATCTGAACAGCTGGTCTTCACACTGTGAACAGGGCTGTGGTTAGAGTCCGACCGGCAGTGGGAAAACGCAACAGGTGAACTGTGAAAGTCATGCCCAGCCCTGGTTCCCACACCCTCCCGCAGGGCTCTGGAGGGAGGAGATCAGTTCCCGTGAGCCCTCCCTTCCACCATGACTCTGTTTGTCCTTCGGGAACATCAGCCAACTGCGGATGAGTTGAAAGGCAAGAATCACTCCTGTTCATGCCTAGGCTGCTGGCCATCAGGGCCCAAGCCAGCAAAGCAAGGTGACTCCGGTTCCCGAGCGAACGTTCATGTGTCATTCATCTTTCTCTGTTTACTCTCTCATCCCACAGCCAGGGACCGAGGGCCTGGTCAGTGCTGGTTTTACAGGAGCTGACCCTCTGCAGCTCCCTCGCTTCATATCTGATCACAGAAAATGAGTTCCAGGTGCAGGAGGGGAAGGCAGAAGGAAAGAGGCCCCCGGCTGGCCAGGCCACCTAGGCCTCATGCTGGGGAGGGCACTGGCTCGCTGCCTCTGCCCACCTGCCAGACCCGGTCCCTAGGTCCTTACACCAGCAGGACCCCGTGCAGAACTCACACTTTATGGCGTGTCCCTGTGGACAGGACCTTCCAGCTCCGCTCTGTCTCCAGCTCCTCAGAGTTGTCTGATGGTAACCAAAGTAAACCTTCATCCGTCCCTCAGCGGGGTAAGGCGTTTAACTAGACGCAGTCACCAGTTTGACAGGTGCCCCCTGAGCCAGCCTGCTTGGGGAAACGTGTGGCTCCGAAGTAGATGAACTTTTCTTTAAAGCTTTACCGTAAGCTCTCGGGGCGGCATGGGCAACCGTGTGTACTCACACATTGTCACAACAGAGCCTGCCTCTAGGTTGCCATGGAGACCTGGAGCCAACAGCCCCTCTGTTGGTGCCTGTTAGTCTCCCCGTGACAGCTGCAGCCTGGCCAGGCTAGGAGGTTGCAGACCCACCACGAGAAAGCCGGTGTGCAAGATGCCCTAAAGCTTGACTTCTGCATGCTCTCGTGGCAATGTACCCACGTGGGTTTGCTAGACACCCAGGGGACAAACTAAATTCCCCAGCCAGCCCAACACTCCACCTATCCCAGAGCGTTTTGCATCCCCAAGTGTGAGACTAGTAAAACCCATTAATCTCAAGAGCCAAGCATGAAAGTTCTCGTGTGCCAAAGCCTTCTGCTTTACCTGTCTAGAACCTTGGTTTCTAGATGCCAGGACCATAGCTGTCTAGGGTGGAGACATCTAGAATGACAGGGGATGCTGTCTAGATGCTAAAGAAGTTTTTTAGTGTGTTCCATCCAGTGTCCTGCTGGATGTCCTCTGACAGATCACCATCTGATATTGCTTGATGCTTCTAGGATCGGTGAACACTATCCAGGGCTGTAGGTTAAATACTTTATATCAACCCGAAAGACACCTGCGTGCCACTCCCTCTCTTGCTTGGACTCCACTTGCTTCCACTTGACAGGCACAGGGAGCCGGTCAAATCTCACACACAGTGGGTTGCAGGGCCGGCTGCTAAAAGCTCATCTAGCTTTTCCCGTCCAGACTACAACTTCTGAGGATTCTGAACATCACACCGGACAAGGCAAGCCAGGAGCTCGGTCTGTCCGTGGCTGTCAGGCAGCGAGGTACCCAGGCAGCTGTGCCCTGGGAACCTGACAGCCTGTGGGCAGCCAACAAGCCTCTCTTGCAAGGGCAAGAGAAGGCTCCTTCAGGTTCTCCTGGGACTGGCGACACAGTGGGGGTGGGGGTGGGGGAGTGAGCGCTCTGGCAAGCCTGGGTCCCCTCCCTCTTTCCTCCTTGGTCTGGGCAGGGCTTCTGCCTGATTTTTTCTACCTCCAGCTCAGACACATCCCTGGCTAAGTCCTCCCTCTGGCTGTCACGGGCCGGGACACATGCACAACAAACCTGATGTTGGTAGGTCCTGGGAACCCCTGATGGGGTGTGGGAGCCTCCAGGCTTTCTTCAGATCTCTCACAAGCTCACCACCTACGACGGGGGCTGTCCTTCTCAGCCCCTGTCAGACCGAAACTATGCCAATCTGTTCCCCAGATATCCTCGGGAGCCTGAGCCGGTGACCAAGGCTGAGAGCGAGGAAGGTGCCCCTCAGGGGCCGGGAGACGCACAGGGAGCTAAAAATACAGTTTGCACGCAGGCCTCTCCTTCCCCAAAGGCCCTCAGGGGCTTGTTGGAAAGGTTGGCAGGCACACAGGATCTGCTTGTCCCAGTCAACAGGTGTGGCCCAGGGCACCAGCCTCCTTCCCTCTCCCATCTACAACTCCCCCATTACCCGCTGACCGATCACCCGGATGAGCCAGGCCCTCTCCACAGGGCTTGCTCACTCCTCTGCTTCCTTGAGGGTGATCCCCCTTCGCCTTCCAGGCTCCAATGCAGGATTAGTCCCCTTACATCTCTGCTTTGGGGTGCAGACAGTCCAGACCAGTAGAACCCCGTTCTTGCTCAGTGTGTGTTCTGGGGCCAGGATTAGAGACTTATGGGTGCAAAGTGCAGGTATTGCTCCAGGAAGGTTCTGGCAGGCGTGTGGAGGTGATGAGGCGGTGCTCTCCTGAGCATGTGGCCGAGGTGGTCTGGCCAGCCTGGGACATCTGGCCTCTTTCCTTCTGTCTTCCCCTCCTGCACTCAGAATTCATCCTGTCGGGGACCAGAGATGTGCAACACATGTATGTGTGTCCAACGTGAACACTATTCACTGTGGAGGGGTTATGTCAATGACCCGTCTGTGTCTTTTTTTTTTTTAATGCAGGGTCTCATGTAGCCCAGGTTAGCTCTGAACTCCTCGTTCTCACACTTCTACCTCCCAGACGCTGGGAGTACACACACACACCACCACACTATGTCCTCCATGAACTCTAAAGTCAGACAACAGACTAAAAGAATGAATCAAGGCACTTAGCAAATGCATTGGCGAGGTCGGCAGATAAAGCGTGTTATGGGGAAACCTAGATTTCAAATGCCAGCTGAAGACGTTCTTAGATTTGGGGCTGTTGGGAGCGAATGGCTTCACTTGGTGGTAGAAAGATAATGATCAGATGAAGAGGGGCGGGTGATACCTGGCTGAGTAAGGATATGGAAGATAGGCCAAGACAATGCTGGCTTTGGATCTGCAACTCTATAACCAGAGCTCTCCATAAGCACAGGGCTCTAACCGGTCACCCAATCTTCCACGTAGGGGCCTGACACAGGGATTTTTGTTCACAGATTTCCACACCAGAGCCAGCCCCCCACCTCCCGAGCATAGTCCCCGCTCTTAGACATGAAGAGACGAAGGCACAGAAAAGTTAGGAATTTTGTTCAAGGTCATCCAGCAAATCCACGACCAGAGCCCGAGGGGTCTGCGCTCACATGGGCGCTTTGTGGCTCAGCGGTGGTCTGATTTTAGTTCCTTCTCCTCCTCCTCGCCTTCTCATCTTCCTGGCCGCACTAATAAGCACCGGGCGTTCTGAATGCTTATTTTAGTGTTTGGATTCCGTTTTCACGGCGCCAGAGTCCAGACGGAAATGGTCGCTTTCCCCTCAGCTGTCAACGGGAGGGGAGGGGAACCTGCTGCCACCTGGTGGCAACTGGAAGAATTGCCGCTACCGGCTCTCCTTCCGCGGCTCAGCACGCGCGTGTCTGCCTCCGTGCTCACGGCCCCAGGCCTGGAACACCGGTGATGCTTTCCACGCTGTTAAAAAAAGGAGTTGCCCGCGTTCCTGGCTCTCAGGGTCTCAGAGGTCGCGGAGGGGCCGGCAGGCTGTGCCTGGCTTGTGGGTAGAGAGGGGACAGTCGGCTGAAGCAGGGAGCGTGGGTACCAAGAGACTGGGCAGAAGGACCTGGTGGCCAGGCGAGGACTTGAGGGTGAGGCTCTGCGGTGGGTTAGATCTCCGTGGCTGAGGAGGGACAAGCGGCCCTGGACTCTGTAACGTGGTGGGGCGAAGGTTGCTAGCAGGAGTGTGAAGGGCTGTGAGGGCCGCTCAGCCTGGGCGTGAGGCAGGGAGCCACCGGGCTGGCTTTGTGGCCATCCTGACGATCTGCCACTCAGAGAAGGAGCGACAGCCTCGCTTTGTCCACCTTCCGGAAGAGGAGAACTTTAAGAGGTGTTCTTTCTCCAGAGCCATCCTGAATGTTGTGTGTCTGTGTGTGTGCATGTCTGTTTGTGTGTCTATGTATATGTCTCTGTGTGTGTCTGTGTGTCTGTCCGTGTGCATGTCTACGCATGTCTGTGTGTATGTGTGTGTTTATGTGTGTCTATGTGTATGTCTCTGTATGTGTATGTTTGTGTGTGTGTCTGTGTGTGTGTTATGTCTATGTGTGCCCGTGTGTGTTCATGTCTGTGAGTATGTCTGTCTGTGTATATGTGTGTCTATGTGTATGTCTCTGTGTGTATATATCTTGAGTGTGTCTGTATGTGTGTTATGTCTGTGTGTGTGTTATGTCTGTGTGTGTATTATGTCTCTGTGTGTTTGTATGTGTATACGTCTGTGTGTGTATGTGTGTATGTATCTGAGTGTGTCTGTCTGTGTGTGTGCACATGTGTGTGTGTGTCTGCAGGCATGCATGTGGCATCCAGAGGAAATCATACAGAGGGCTGTGCTGCTCTATCACTCTCCACTTTATATCCTTGAGGCAACATTTTTCACTGAGCCTGGACCTGTTCCTTTTCCGTTGGGCTAGGCTGGCCAGCAAGCGCCCACGATCAGCCTGTCTCTATAGCCACCCTATGCCCAGCACTGAAGTCACAAGCACACGTGGCCATGCCTGGGGTTTGGAGCTCAGGGCCTCATGTCTGTGTGACCACAACTCTCATCTGCAGCACCATCTCCCCAGCTCCTCATCACGAGTGTCAAAGCAGGGAGTAGATGTAAACACGCAGCAAAGCATGGTATGTAGTAAGTGCTCTATAATTGCACACTGTGATATGAAGTACTGAGAAAACACAAGAGACTGATCTGTTTCATCAACACATGCATACATGTGTGTTGTATATTGCATTTATATAGTGTGTTTGAATGTATGTGATGTGTGTGATACATAGGGTCATGCATGTCCTGAAAACACAGAAAACTTTGTAAAGTCCTCTCCTTCCACCTTTGTGTGGATTCCAGGAATGGAACTCCGGTCATCAGGCTTGTTCAGCAAGTGCCTTTACGCACTGAGCCATTTTGCTGGCCCAGTGGGAGATTTTTATGAGCAGAATAAGGAGAGGATATGTTAGAAGGAAAAGTCTGGAATATTCCATGTTTAATTACATGGGCTTGAAGGGTGAAAGGGAGAAGAGTGAGAGAAGTTAATCAGACAAAACAAAAAAGGTGGTCCCTCCTTTCTGAATGTACGCCGCATCCACCCTTGGATCTTGTCACAGCTGGCCACCAGGGCCACCTGGCCCATTTATGTCTGAGCTTTCCAGACAGTTCCGCCAGGCAGCTCAGAAGCAGCAATCACCAGTCCTCACCGACAGCCCCTCCCCCGAAGCTTTTCTTTCTTTGTTTTATCTACCCATAGGCCACACAGGCTCATTGCCCCCCACTTCTCTATAAAAATACCTCTAGCTCCGGGCTCAGCGGATGCTTCCGCTCTGATCTGTGGGGACTTGTCCCAGGGTCATTTTCCTGGATAACATCTAAAATGCCTCAATAAGCCCTTTTATTTCGGATATATTTTTGAAAAGTTTTGGCTTACCCATTATCTGAAGCACAAAAACTAAATCACTCAGGTTGGTGGGTTAGGTCCCAAAAGATGGGACCCTATTAATTTTTATTTCATTCAGAAGTGTTCTGGGAAAGACATCAACCCGGTTCTATATGTGTGCATGTGTGTGCGTGCTTGTGTGACATGCACATGTGTATGCTTGTGTGTTGCATGGGTGTGCTGCATGGGTGTGCTGCATGGGTATGCTTGTGTGCGTATGTGCTTGTGTGCTGTGTGCATGTGTGTGTGTGCGCGCGCGCTCATCTGTGTACCCAAGCCCAGAAGAGGATGCCAGAGGTCTACTCCACCACTGCTCACCTGTTTCTCTGCAGCTGAGTCTCTCGACAAACACCGTGACCCTCCTGTCTCCGCCTCCACAGTTCGGGGTCACAGCTGTGATGGCGACCCTTGGCTTTTTCTCTGGGTGCCAGGGTTTGAACTCAGGTTCTAACACAGCAGGAGCTCCTGCCCGCTGAACCATCTTCCCAGCCCCTGGAGGGTTGTCTTAAAATGAATTTATTTCATGATTTGTTATCATTAAATGCCTGGCGTGTATAACTATTTTCTGGTTTTGCCTCTCAATTTAAAACAAACAAACAAACATGTTTTAAATTGTAATGGCAATACATCACTTTCTTCCCTTTGGTTCCTTTCAGCCTCTCTGGAAACCCTCTCAAGTTGATAGCCTCTGGTTATTATTGTTGCTGTTGTATACATATGTGTGTGCATGTATGTGTGTGCACACATATATGAATACAACCCGCTGCATCTATTTATGTTGGCGGTGTGTATATGGTTTGAGGCTGGCAACCAATATGGAGGCACACTCTCAGGAGAGGCTAATTCTCCACCCCCATCATTTGCCTGTAGTTCTTTGTTTAAGGGTGGGACCCTGCAGGAATTCCCCCCTTTCATGCTGACACCCCCACTGATGTGGCCATTGCCCTGATCTTGTTTATGTGGCCCCTTCTAGGGGCCACTGTTGCACACCAGACTCCCTGGCCCCTCTGACAGCCTCTCTGGCCTCTTCCATGCTGTCCCCTGAGCCACAGGCACAGGAGCTGTGAGGCAGTTGTAGCTCCTGGGTCTGGGTCCTCACAATCTGGGGATCTCTGCAATGTGCCAGCGGTGGCTTTCCTGCGATGCTCTCCATTTGCTGTTGAGAGGCGCTTCTTTGATGAGAGGCGGTGGGTACACGTCTCTGTGGATGTAAGGATAAGGTGGAGACTGTAGAGCTGGACAGTGGTGGTGCACACCTCCAGCACTTGGAAGGCAGAGGCAGGCAGATCTCTGAGTCTGAGGGCCAGGTTGGTCTACAGAACAAATTCCAGGACAGACAGGGCTATGCAGAGAAACCATGTCTCAAAAAACCAAAACCAAAACCAAAACAAACAAACAAAAACAAAAAGATTAGAATGTAGAAAGCAATTAGGGGGGTTATGTTGGTCTAGAAAAGTGGTAGTAACAGAATCTTTTCTCGAGTCCTGGGCCTTGGCAACCCCAGGGAAAGCTGGCATGAGTTCCCTCCTGTCAAATGGGCCTTAATTCCAAAAGGACCTGTCAAATGGGCCTTAATTCCAAAAGGAGATTAATATCCAGGATATGCAAAGACCTCACAAAACAAAGAGTCAGGGAAACAAATGACAATATTGAGAGTTCTCAATAGAAGAAATAAAACTGGCTAAGACATACTTCAAAGCGAGTTCATATCCTTAGTTATCAGAGAAACGCAAATCAAACAACTCGGAAATTTCATCTCACCCCACTCAGAACAACTAAGATCAACCAAAAACAAACAGACATCCTTAAAAAACAAAACTAAATCTACCATATGGTCCAGCTATAACTCCTTGTCATATGCCCAAGGGATGACATCATGCTCTATGGACCCTGCTCAGCCGTGTTCATGGCTTCCCTATTCACAACAGCCAGGAATGGGGGGGGGGGGAGGAGGAGGATAAAACAAAACAGCAACCAAAAAGCCAACGTAAATGTCCTTCAACAGATAACTGGACAACAAAAATGTAGCACCTAAACACAGTGGAATACTGTTCAACTGTAACGGAAATGAAATCATGACATTTCCAGGTAAGCAGATGGGACTAGGAAAGATCATATTGAGCAAGCTAACCCAGACCCAGAACGCAAGCCCTGCGCTTCTGAGCATCTGCGCGTCCTGGCTCCGAATCTTCAGATGTGAATGTGCGACATGGAGAAGCCCCAGAAAGCAGGGAAGAATAGAGAGAGCATAGGTGGGTAGGGATGGCAGGATACAGGTGATGTGAAGGGGGAAATGAAGAAATGGCGGGGGTGGAGGATGAGGGAGGGAGGGCATTATAGAAGAAGAGATGAGCCTCATGGAATCATTATTTTATATTCACCATATATAGGTATATTTCAGATATGTATGTACATATATGTTAGATAGATAGATATCTGTATCCTAAAGGGGCTTAGATCTCTTGGGCTGACGATACTCCCACAACTAGGGAAGCAATTAAACAGTCCTACCCAGCTGCAAATGCCTGTGAACCACGACAGGGACCAACATGGCAAGGGAAGCATGAAGGTTAAGTAAGAGTCACGAACATGTTAGTGCCAACCAACAACTATATAGTTGTTTTATTTACCTATATAGTTGAGATTGCACAACACTGCCTTGGGTGAAAAGGGGTCCCAAATCCAAGGCTTGCGGTAGACTACTCCATGTTCACACAAGGACCAGCAGCCGTTTTTAGAAGGTACCCGGTCTCCAAGTGATGTATAACTGCAAACCGCAGGCATCTATCTGGCTGCTTCCTGCTAACGCTTCACCAGGCTTTCCTAATGAGAAGCAAGATTTGCATTTTTCTTCCCAGTTCCAAAGCAACTCACACACCCGCAGGCTGCGCTGGGTTTTGTTAAAGCACACACTTGGCTCACCCAAACTATCAAGACCCAGTACACTGTCAACACCCCCCAAAAGTTCCCTTACAGCCTTTCCATCTGTCTCCCACCTTTTACACCCTCTCTTGATTGGTGACAGGAGCAAAGGCATGTGCTCTCGGCCACTAAGTTACGTCCAGGGCCCATTAACCTCTTAAAAACCATGGGTAGGTTTGGGCCCGTGGTGGGGCGTGTGGCCAAGGTGATGGTGGTGGCGGTAATTCAGACGCAGTCTAAGCTGCCCTGCTGAATCGCTCACCAACAGATAGTGTGCGTGATGAGGAGTCCCTCCGGCCCGGGGCGGCCTCCCCAAGTCTGCGCACTGGGTGGAGGCATCTCTGTGGAAACGGGTGCCCTCCCCGCGGGCCGCTCCTTGGTTCCCAGTTCCTCCACCCTTGACTTCTGCCCTCTGGAAAACCCAGGGCCTTCTCCCCAAAGCTCCTCCGTGGGCTGAGGACTCGGAAGGAAAGGACAGGGCATCCTTGGGCCACTCCAAAATCAGAGCCACTCTGTAATGCAGGTTGGGAGACAGTCACATCCTCCCATCGGCTTGGGCCCCACCTTATTTTCTCACTGGAGAGGGAGGATTTGTTCCTCTCCTTACCCTAGCTGTATCCCCAAACAGCCTGGGGTTTTTTTCCAGCAATGTAAAGACCCTTTGGTTTGTCCCATGGAGCATAGATTTAAGCTGTAGGATCTATCAGTTTACGGGGAGGACGCCAGGGCAGAAAGGAAGCTCTTGTCTTAGTTCGCTTTCTTTCGCTATGATAAACACAAAGGCCACTTACCCAAGAAAGGGTGTGACTGGCTCACAGATTACTGACCATCATCACAGGAAACCAAGGCAGGCACTGAAGCAGAGGCTGCAGAGGGTCACTGCTCACTGGCCGGCTCAGCCCGCTTTCTTACACAGCCCAGGACCACCTGCCTAAGGTTGGTGCCACCCACAGAGGGCTCTGCCCTCGCCATTGATTATTAATCAAGAAAATGCCTCATAGTCTGGCCACCAGGCCAGTCTACCTCATAGAGGCATTCTCTGAACCGAGGTTCCCTCATCCAAAATGGCACTAGCTTGTGTCAAGTTGGCAAAAACAAAACAAAACTAACCAGCGGATGCTAATGTAGAGGAACCAGAATAGAGTGGAGAAGAGACCTCCAACCACCACAGAGCCTTGACAGCTGTAGAGGGAGGACAGTGCAGGTTGATCTACACTGAGGACTAAGGAGAGGGCCTGGTGGAGATAGGAAGACTTGCTTCTGAGGCTCCAGGCTTTGCAAGAGGAGGTAGGAGCCAGAACCAGCAGCTACAACAAACATCCCTCAGTCACATTGGCCAGAGTGGTCCCTCATTTATGTTACCACCCAGTTCTAGCGGAGGATCTGCTCCACACGAAATCTCAGGGACCTAACTTCCTTCTTCAGGGTCACCAAACACCCCTGATCTCCTGGGTGAAGCCAAAAAACAGAAGGAGGGAATTGCTCAGAACCAAGCGAGAGTTTTAAGAGAGTCCTCCAGGAGGGGTCTTCAACCAGCCAGCTCTGCATGCTTTCAGGGAAGACAAAGACAGGTCTCTCTGGTCCAGGAGGCTGAGGACAGGGCTGAGTGGCCGCACTGCTTCCATGGTCATTGCCTGAGACCAGAAAACATCTGCTTCTACAAGTGACTGTGTTTGGCAAATGTCGGGAGATGGTCAGGGGCGGGAGAGGCAGGTGAAGGGGCAGGTAGAGCTCTGACCACAGAGAAGGGCCAAGGGTTGGTGGGAACAAGCATTGGGAATGATCCAGAAACCCCAAGATGACCAGACTGGCTGGGTGGGAAAATTTGTGAAGTAGGTTGGTCAAGAATGAGGTTGCAAAGGATTGCTGGGAGCTCACTGGGAATGGCTGGAGGGCAGGCCGGTCCCAGGGCCCTGGCAGGAATCAGAGGGTCAGTTAAAATTAGTCCCTATGGTCCAGAAGCCAAGAGGCACAGTGTGAGAGCAGTGTGGCAGCCAGCGACTGCCTCAGGGGAATCTTGGGCAGGGGAGTCCTGTGTGGGAGTAGGGCTCTGTGTCCTCCCAGGAACCCAGTTAGGGCTATGGGGCCTTTTTGGCAGTGTAATGTATTGTTGGTCACACTAACCCAGGACCCCTCCTTCATCTTTGCGGCTCAGTACACTGTCACTTTAAACCGGATGATAAGGCAGAAGCTTTAAGCCCTGTACCGTATTGCTTTCCCCATCTTCCCCAGCGGCAGGGACAGCTGAGCGCAGAGGTTATAACCGCTCTGTCGATATAACTCAGTGAGAGTCTCTCTGCCCCCCTCCCCCTTCCTCTCACGAGTTCAGGTCTTTAATGTCAGAGGATGGAAAGAAGCAGGATGGATGAGGCAGTTCTGGCACATTCTGCAGGCCCTGTCGTTCTCTAAGCCTCTCCAGAGTCATGCCTTAGGACAGAGGGCAGGGCTGTTTGCAGGGAGGTAGGCTAAGAGCCTCTTCTGCCTTCTCTCCCTCCAGCTCCCCTTGCTCCTGACAGCCCCCTCTTCTTCCATCTCTCTCAAAGAAACTGCTGTTGGCTTCCCAGCTCACACTAGTGCCAAGATGACCTCATATCCAGATTTTAGTTCATTTTTTTTTTTTATCCTCAGAAAATGTTTCCAAATATGGTTCCATTGTAGGTCACATGGTCTCGGGCTCAGCTTTGGTGGAGGTGGGGAGTGGGGGGCTGGGGGGGATTGGTTCATTGTTCAACTGTCTACAGAAGGGAAAAGGCATGCTTGGAGCCTAAGGGATTTACTGCATACCTCATGTCAAGCTTCGAGCATCCAGCATTGAGGCGGCCAAGGGAAGCCCTGCCCTGGGGATGGAGGCTAGGCCAGTCTCTGGATTACTGTAGTTCCGGTTCTGGACTCTGAAGGAGCTCTCATGGAAAAGCCATCTGGAGCCCTGCTGCACTGGGGAGTCCCTCCCACAATCTCTGGAGGGTTTCCCTGTCTGGTGGTTGTGGGGGGAGGGAAGGGGGATTGGGGCGGTTTCCCCTCCACCTCTCATGAACAGACCACGTCACTCCCACACAGGGTGGAGGCCATTGCCATTCCTGGGCTGAGGAAGGGGAGGGAGTCCCTGTTCTGTCTTCCCTGCCCTCTGGGTTATGTTCTCTGTGGACAAGGTCCCTGCTCTCTGGTGAGAAGCCAGGCTCAGAGCACAGGACTGAGCTTTCTCAGCTTTCCAAGGCTGTGGAGAAGAGGGAATAGGATTCGGCCTGGGAACCCAGACAGCTGCTGACTCATCCTCGCTTGACAGGCACAGAGGGCTTGGGCCTAACTCCATACCAGACCCAGGGCCAAGTAAACCCACTCTGAGCTCTGTGGTGGTCCTGACTTTCCTTCTGGCCCATTTGGAGGCTCTCCAGCCCACTCCCCCTCCACCACCACATTCCACCACCTCAATGCCATGGTTTGGCTCTGAAATGTCCCCTAGACATTAGCCTCATGCTAGTGGCTGAGGGGCCAGTATTTGATGCTGCTGGAGGTAACACCACCTTTAATTTATTATTATTATTATTATTATTATTTATATAGATGTCTGTGAATATGCATGTCAGTGCAAGGGCCCAAAGACACAGAGGAGTTGGATCCCATAGAGTTGGAGTTGCAGGCAGTTGTGGACTTCCTGACCTGGCTGCTGGGAATTGAACTTGGGCCTTTGGAGCCCAAAACATGCTCTTAATAGCTAAACACTATCTCCAGCCCAAAAGAGGAATGGGACCTTTAAGAGAGGAACCTAGTGATAGGAAGTGAGGTCATAAAGTCCACACAAGGAAAGGGATTAGAGCTTAATTCTCTGCCCTCTCACCCTGCCCTGTTGCCCTCTCATCCTTCCTTCCCTTCCTCCTCCCACCCTCCCCTCCTGACCTCTTCCCTCTAGCCTTACTTCCCTTCCTCTTCCCTGGTTGTCCTGAGGGGAACAGTTTCCTCCTGCGCTGGTTAGGATGCCTCACTACAGACCCTCGGGGCCAGCTGACCGCTGACTGACGTCTCCGAAGCCACGGGCCTACACAAGCCTTTCTGTTCTATATGAAGGCCCCTCTGGCGTTCTGTTTCCGTGACTGCCCTCACCTCCTCTCCCAGGGCACGGTGCCCTGTCCTACCTGCTTTACCCACAGAGGACAGCTGGTCCAGCTCTGAGCCTGCTTTGTACCATATGGAATAATTTCCCCAGCTCACTGGACTGGGGGTTAACTGCAGAGAGGGAAGAATACAGGATGGCATTAGTTTTTTAGTGGGAGGTGGATGAAATGGAGGGAAATTCCCCCAAGAGCCTCTCACCGGGCCAGAGAGATGGCTCAGAGGGTGAAGGCTGCCAGGCCTTAGAGCATATGAGTTCAATCCCTGGGACCCACATGGTGGAAGGTAAGAGCCCACTCCCGAAAGCTGTTCTCTGATTTCCACTTGAGTGCTGTGATTTGCACACTGTGGTACACAGGCATACATGCGTACACAAATAAAATAAATACGTAAATGTTTTTTAAAGAGCATCTCCCATCTCCCAAGAGAGTCAAGTACAAAGCATGCATATATTCAAAAATGTCCCTCACACATGCACATAAGTGCCAATATGCAAGCATACTCACAGGGACATGGTGTGTGTGTGTGTGTCAGCCTATGCTGTACTCTAGATAATCTGATGTGTACAGGAACCCAGGAAGGGAGGCAAAGTCAGGGAATGCCTGTAGGAACTACCAAACCTGAAATGCCATGTTCTTAGGACCGGGTTTGGTGCCCCTAACTCTACTCACAACTGCTGCTTTCTGTTTTACTCTGCCCTGGACTCCCAGGGTCCTAAGTCCTAAGGCTGCTTCCAGGCAGGGCCTGGAGGGCAGAGACGGAAACTTGGCTACACTTGGCACAGTGCAATCTCAGACATCTTTAGCACAAAACGTCCTTAGCTACCGAGACCAGGGAAAGAAAACTGTTTCCTGGAATCCGAGAATTGTGGGGTGAGAGTGCTCCCTGGGCCCATCCCCCTGTGGTGCATGTGTTGACAGCCATGATTACTGCCGAAACTGTGATACTCATGGGGAAAGGACTCACGGGCGAGCGCTCCTGAGCAATCCTGATCCCACCCTCCTGTGGCTTACATCACTGAATACAACATAAATGGTATGTGACTAGGTAGTAATTCATGGCAAAGGGAAGCATCTGTACAGATTCAGTACCACTGCGGTGCTTTCCCAAGCCAAACGGAAAAATGATGGTTTGAGTCTGTGGTATCATGGAGTCCGGCTACCCTTAACCTCCTCATCCTCTGGGCTCAGCCTCCAGAATGCTGGGATCATGGGAAGGCAACTCTGTGCCGATCCAAAATCGTTATTTGTGGTTGGTTGATCGCACAGGTGCAGAATCCCTAGATGTGGCAGGCCAACTCGGTAGCATGTGTGTGTGAAGCCCGGTAGCGGAAACTGATGAAGAATTAATTTAGAGGGCAGTTTGATACTTTGTACCTCTCAGAGAAGTTTCTCCCGACAGCAGGATGGCAGACAACCCAGGGGCTGGCAACTAACCGAAGGGCAGCACGTAGGTGAGTGGTGGCGTGCTCAGCCATGAATGGGATATCTGTATCACGCCCCCTCCCCAGGGTTCAGGTCAGGTTTAGTCATGTATGTGTGTGTACCTTTGTGCACGGGCCTGAGACGTGAGGGCCAGAGGCTGACATGAATATCTCCTTCAGTCACCTTCCACTTTCTTTTTGAGATGGCATCTCCCACAGAAGCTGGGTGGTTGGCAAGTCTCGGGATCCTCCCGTCTCCACCTCCGAAGCTGGGGTTGTAGGCACGGTGGCTTCTTACTGTGGATGCCAATAATCAAACTCAGGACGGCACACTTGCATGGCAAACACTTTACCAAATGAGCCTTCTACGCAGTTTTCATCTTTAAAGCAGTTTGCAGTGAAGGATTTCAGGTGTGAGGTATTAGTTCTTTAAAAAAAAAAAAAGATTTATTTTATTTATTACATATACACTGTTCTGCCTGCATACCAGCAGAGGGCACCAGATCTCATTATAGATGGTCGTGAGCCACCATATGGTTACTGGGAATTGAACGCAATGACCTTTGGAAGAGCAGCCAGTGCTCTTAACCTCTGAGCCATCTCTCCAGCCCTGAGGTGTTAGTTCTAATGCTGCTGCCCTCGTAAGGTTGTGACAAGGGTCCCACATCCGTATTGGGTGTAGCTGTGTAACGGGCATGGGTCCCTCTTGCTCAAAGAGAAACACAGAGAAGTTTCTCCTAGAGAAACCAGGCATGTTATACTCGCAGACTTTTGAGAAGGGGGGTAACTCCTATTTCTCTCTTGGATTGGATGTAGTTAATAACCTGGTGACCTTTGCCTCCTGTAGGGCCAGTCCTCACCTGAGTCCTCCAGACTACGGTGTTTATCCCAGACTCTTCCTAGACCCCTGAGCATCATTTCCTAGTCAATGGAACCCATTCTTGTGGAAGAGGTCACCGGTACTTTGCCAAAGACATGTTTGTTGCAAAGGACTTTTAATGTAGTCTTGCCTTAAGCTTTATTGTGATAATTGTCAGGAGGAAACTCCCACACACACACACACACACACAAGGTTGTACTGTGCTAACTGTGTCAGAAATAAATTGCTTGGGTCAGACTCTAGAAGTTTGAACCAGCACTGGCTGACCAAGTTGCATTCCGGATTTCCTTCTTGCCTCCTGGGGAGAGTTACTCCACCAACCCGGCTGTGGCATTTGCAGAGATGTCCCTCCTCCCCCCATCCTAGTCACACAATAGAAGACAGCCTGAGACAAGAGGGGGACCCAGTGAATACAGCCACTGTGAGTCTGTCACATTTGGTGTTAGCTGCTGGGTGGCATGGCGCATGCGCAGGGGCTTCTCACACCGGTTTAAAGTTATCAGCTCTAGTTTGCCTTGTCCCCACAGATGGAGGAGAATCAAGGCCAAGGGCAGGTTATTCCCACCCACAGTGCTGCGGATGCTGATGCCCTGAGGACTTCCAGGTCCTGGCTCAGCAGTGACCACTCAGCGTGGAGTCTGGCGGGGAAGCGCAGATGGTGGCTTTGTGTGGCGGGGCTGGGGATGGGATTCAGGATCTGGCACTCTCACCCCGAGCCAGGCCCCAGCCAGCCAACCCTCTGCCACAGCACGTGTGGAGGAAGATAGGAAAGTGAAATAGGAAAACGGAAAACTTCTCAGCAAGGCCCATTTTATGGGAAATTGCCTTCAAAGCCGGGCTGCAGCTTTAGAGTATGCTATGGGCTTAAGATGTACAAGTTTCATAATCCTGTTCCGCCTCCATGGGCCACCCTGCTCCAGCCATTGGCCCATTGGCAAATAAATCCGCCCTTGCTTCTTTCCCTTTTTAGCCCAGACGCTGGTCGCAGCTTTCTCTGGACTGACTGGAGAGCCCCAGGAGAGGTGAGGGCTGAGGCTGGGGTCATCCTCTCTCTGAGGGACAGCGGGCAGGGAAGGGGAAGGATGGGGAGGGCTGCTCCTGGGACCCTAATTGATAAGGAGACCAGGCACTGGCTAAGGAAAAAGAGCTCTCAGGCTAGCAGGGCTCGAAGCCCAGGCAGCTAGGAATGAGGCAGTTAGGCAGGGTCTCACGTTCAGCTTCCACATGAAAACCTACCGGAACCCTCCCTGGCTCAGATGTGCCACTCCTGAGGGGCACATGGCTGGGCTTTGCCTTCTTAGCTACGCAGAGGTCTTTCCTCTGAGCAGAGCTGAGTTTGTTTTTCATCCTGTGTGTAATTGTGAACAGTCCAGAGACAATGGATCCTTAGCAAGGGATTCCACTAGCTGGCTGTTCCCCACAGACGCCTCTAACAGCCAGCTAGAGCCTGTGAAAGCAACAGACCCCTGGGTCCGCCTCTCCGGACTGTGCCTGCACTGCTCAGTGTCGGTCTTTTGCAGGGAGGACAGGCAGAGCTTCTGTCCTGCTGACCACCCTAGCCACAGGGATCTTGGAGGAGAGCAGGGCCATTGCTGTGTCAGACGTTCACACGGCAGAACCTGCGGGCCTATGTCGTGGTCCGCCAGCTGACCCTTGGCAGAGGGTGCCATTGTGGGTCAAAGTGAAGTAATCAGGGTGGACACTGAAAAATACCCAGAGGGCTGGGTGGGGTGGCCTCATCAGCAGAGTGCTTGCTAGAGGGTGAGAGGTCGGAGCCGACTCCCAACAGTGTGTGTGTAGCATGAAGGCCTATCAAGCGTGCTTGAACGTTCTCCTCAGCCACTCTCCTCTGGCTTCTGTGCTGTGACACTCAGTGGCTCACTCTGTTTGTCCTCTGCCTCTCTCTCCTGGGGTCCAGCTTTAGCTCTTCTCCCCGGTCTCTGGTCTCTGGCTGGAGGCTCACTCACCCTTTACCTACTTCCCATCTGTGGAAAGGCTGATGGCGCCTTGAATTCAACTATCAGCCAGCCTCCATCACACCCCACAACCTATGAGCACCCATCAGCCTTTGGAACAGGGCAGGGGCCAGCGGAACACTTGTTCACACCTCAGGCTTCATGTGGCCCTTGGCTATCACACCCCATGTCCACTGGGGAAACCTAAGGGTTTTCACAGCCTGGTTCAAGCTGTCACCCATTTAATCCAGGCACAGTAATGGTATTCTGCCTGTAAGTCCTTCTGCTTCCTCTTTATAACTTGGAAATTACCATCCCCACACTGGCCTGTGTCCCCGAAGACAATGATCTCCTAACACCCTTGCAGACAAGAGCCCTGGAGACCTTTGGATCTGATATCTGGTCTGACAGTGGTGAGGGCCTCCTTCCTGAGTGGCTGACAGAGTTCCCGAGCTCTCCTGATGGTCCCTTTGGGTTTTGTGGAAGCTGCAGTATGAACACGGGAGTGAGTAAGCCCTTGGCTGAGCCTGTCCCTGGCTCTCTTCCCTCCTGGCAGCCTAATCACAGTCTTGTCTTGGCAACCCCTCCCCCATCCTCAAGGGCGTTCCCACAGCCACCTCATTACAGAAGCTCCATGGTTGAAAGGGCTTTGCCATAAGCAGCCAGGATAGTCTTTTCCATTTGTGGCCCTAGCACATGGGCAGTGCCAAGGGTCTCAGTTATGAGAACAGGGATGATGAGTGGATATAGTTCTTGCCACAACAGGGAAAGACCCTGGAGCTGGCAAGATGGCTCAGCAGGTGAAGGTGCCTGCCACCAAGCCTGACAACCTGGCTTTGATCCCCAGGCCCCACATGGTGAAAGGGGAGAACCAGTTCCTGCAAGCTGTCCCTAACCATCACAAGTACACGGTGGCAAAAACACGCCTCCCCATCCCTGCACACACAAAACTAAGTAATCAGTGTAAAAATGTGTAGGATAAAAATCCAGATGTGGGCTGGAGAGATGGCTCAGAGGTTAAGAACAGTTGCTGTTCTTCCAAAGGTCCTGAGTTCAATCCCCAGCAACCACATGGTGGCTCATAACGATCTATAGTAAGATCTGGTGTACAGGCACAATGTTCTATAAATAATAATTATTTTAAAAATCCAAATGCATTTAATTTTATGAAAATGATTGACCTCATTTTCAGTTCTACAATTGTATAAGGGAGTTTGCAGTGAGCAGAGTGGGCAGGCCGGGTTCATAGACCTGGAAGGGTGTTGGGCCGGGGGGTGGGGAACAGCATAGAGCAGCGGTCCCTTCAAAGTTACTGCCTTGCTTCAGCAGCAACCCCAGGCAAGCATAAGTTTATTGATTAATATATGTATGTTTACATAGATGTATATTTATTAAATAATTTTGGTGAAGATCAGGCTGAGGGAACTTTCGCTGACACTGGCCTGGAGGCAATGGGGCGCCAGCTCTCTCCTGACTTCTCTGAGGGCAGCAGACACCCAGCTTTCCTTGGTCTGGAACAGCAGCATGGTTCGCCTCGTTTAGGCTTTTAGTCTGGTGTGTTGGAGCCCAGCATGTGAGCTCAGTCTAGAATGATGGCTTCTCTACAAAACATATGTTACCAAATCCAACAAAATATTTTGTTTGATGCTAATGGAAACATAATTTGTACAATAATTTGTATCAGGCTTGTGTTGTTCTGTGAAAATGAACTTTTAATCATTATTATCAGTTTGTTCTTAAGAGTCAGCGAGAAACAACTCCAACACATCAGTCAAGAAAACAGAGAAATGTTTTGTATTACTTACAATGTATTGGTATCATTAAGTGCTACATAGCAACAGTAACTTTCAAAACTTTGGATACGGTTGACAACATGAGTTTATTTCAAAGAGGTCTTTGTATATAACAGTAGTCAAGAGGGCTGGGGAGAGAGCTCAGTCCAAAAAGGGCTCTCGGCGAAAACACGGGGATGGGAGCTCATTCTTCAGAGCACAGGCGCAGCAGTAGGAGCTTCACAGAATGGACTCAGGAGGCCGCTGGGGTTCAGCTGGCGGCCAGCCCATTGCAACTGGGAGCGAGGCAGACCCAGGCAGACTCTATCTCAAGAACCACGATAGTGCTCACAGGACAGTGCCTGAGGTGTCCTCTGACCTCCACAAGCAAATGCACACACACGTGCAGACACGCATCCAGCCACACAAACACAGAAGCACAAGTATGCACACACATACACATAAAAAAAAAAAAACAACGAATCAGCAGATTAATCGGTGGTTCTAGAAGTCAGAATGTGGCGACCTGTAGGGTGTACTGAGAGGAAGGGATGGGTCTTGACGTGAGTACTGAAAATGTGGGGGTTCAGTTCCCTGCATTACCTCCGTTTTGCTTTCTAAGGTTTCAGTTACAGCAGCCTAAGAGTATTTAAGGGAAAATTCTACAAGTTATTCAGAAGTTTTAAATTGTACAGTGCTCTGAGTTAGTCCCATCTAAGACATGAACCATTTCTCTGTCCAGTGTTTGCCCTGTGCATGCTATCTGCCCATTAGTCACTTCATGCAACATGGTTTATATAGAGCTTGGTACTGTCTTGGGGGTCTCAGCCTCCCATCAGGATCTGAAGGGGAAATGACTATCTGGTTCTCAACTACCTTGCACAAAGAATTATCCTGATGCCAGAGTGACACACACACACACACACACACACACACACACACACACACACACACACACACGATTTCAAGACTAGGTTTCTCTAGATTTCAAGACTAGCCCTGGCTGTCCTGGAACTCACTCTGTAGACCAGGCTGGCCTCAAACTCAGAGATCTGCCTACCTCTGTCTTCTGAGTGCAAAGTGGCATATTTTGGGGTGTCAAATTTTGCTACCTTCCGATTTATATATGAACACTCACTGGGCTGAGTGCTTCCCTGGATATGCTTGCCACATATAGTCCATACCTTAATTTAAAATTTAAAAGCAATAGTTTTCAGATATTATCATTGGTATAAATGATGGCTTGGTGTGATTTCAATTCTGCATAATCTAGAACCCTTCTACACTTGAATTTGAAAATGTTTTATGACATTAGAGGTAAATTTGATCTCTATATTCTAATTAGGAGACACCTTGACTCATAAGGACATGGCTTTGGCGCTAACTCGAATGCCGAATGGTCAGACAGTGCAGGAATATGAGGCTGATGTTGAACTGCAAAGGTAACTTGGGTGGGTTTTTTGGGGAAGGGCTGGTTGTGTTGAAGACAGCACATGTTCTCTCAATCAGGATCAACCACTTTTCTTGGTCACTGTTCTATGCTATGAAGAGACATCATGACCAAGGCAACTCTTAAGAAAAAAAGCATTTGTTTGGGGGCTTGCTTACAGTTTTAGAGGTTAGTCCGTTATCATCATGGGGGCACGAGGGGCTAGCAGCTGAGAGCTTTGCGCCCTGATCCACAGGCAGGCAGGGAGAGCTAGAGGCCTAGAGAGAACTCTGAAACCTCAAACCCACCACCAGGGGCACACTTCCTCCCACAAGGCCACACCCACCCCAACAAAGCCACGCCCCCTAATCCTTCTGATCCTTTCAAACAGTTTTACTTCTTGATGAATAAACATTCAAATAACGAGCCTCTGGGGGCCATTCTCATTCAGACCACCACATCATTCCAGGATCACTGTGTGGGAAGTGATCTTATCTTCTCAAAAGTCTCCATTATGATGAGGAAGTGTGTTTTCCTTGGGGAGCAAATAGTCCATGAGGCTGACTGTAATATTTTGAAGAGTTAAGATTTAGTCAGATGTAGAGTATTGGGCTTCAGGGACAAAAACTGCCCCACTTTGAGGCTTTTCCACTTTGATCCCAGAAAGAGAGAGTTAAGTCTTCTTGGCTCACATGCTACATAGTGATATATATGAAATAATTTAATGAAAACATGCCCCTTTCAATAGGTTTGAGTTCAAGGTCAGTTATACCGCAGCTTTGCCCTTCCCAATACTGTCCTCTATGGAAGCCAAATCCCACTGGTTGGCAAAGACCCTTCACCTCTCCATCCTGTCACATGCTAGCTAAGAAAGAAATGGCTTCCTTGAAGGACCATTCAAGGGACTTCATTGCTGAGGGACTGAATGAAGGTTGTGAAGGAGGATGTACATTAGTTACTGTTAATTTCAGCCCTCTCTAAGTGTGGAGCAAAGGAGGCATGAAGATGCAGCCACTATAGACAGTCAAGATGGCCAGAATGCAGATGTGCTGTTATCCATCTGGCCTCTCCTCCTGCTCCTCACTTTCCTGTGAACAACACCTGGCCTTCTCTTTCTTTTCCTTTCCCCAGACTCCCTCCCTCCTTCTCTGTCTCTCGCATACTTTTCTTGGTCAGGACAGTGGCACTCCCCACTGCCCTTCCTCTAGGACAGTGCTCTATTTTCTCAGAGCAGGGCTGGACCATTCTGCCTCAGGACCATTCTGCCTGATTCATCTTTGAGCGGGGCCAAGGTTACCCCAGTGTTTTGCCCATTGTCCCTCCTCTGTGATTCTTCTCCTCATCACACCAGTTCCTTCCTGCAAAGGTTAAGCTCAGTGGTACTCAGGGGTTTTTTAGGGAGATGCTGAAAGGGTTCAAAGTTAGGAGTGAAGGCCACCTGGAAGCCCCCTGGGCTGGACAAGCCTGGGATGATCTGGGATGTTGAAGCCAAGTCTTTGTGTGCCTCACCCGTAGGGATAAGGATGGTGGTCCTCTGGATGGAGATTTGACTGATGAGGAAAAAGTGGAAGTTGAAGACGATGCTCTGACAAATGAAGAACGTGTGTTTTTAGAACAGTTCCACAGCTGGAAAGAGAATAAAGAGAAGAACATTAGAAAACTCCGTGCCATCGCAGACTGCATTGACAAAAGCCACCAAAAAGCCACCAAGACCAAAGTGGTGGCTACCTCTGCGTCAGTCATCTCTGGAGCCATGTGTCTCCTGGGTTTGATGCTCGCTCCAACAACTGCAGGGGGAAGCCTGGTGCTCACTGCTGCCGGGCAAGGTTTGGGGGCAGTTGCTGGGGTCACCAATATCGTGACCAATGTGAGGGAAAACTCTCGAAATAAAAGAGCCCTGGCTGGGGCCAACAACATCATACCTAGTAATGACCAAGAGCTTGAGGAAGTCAAGGGAGAGAGGATGCCCTATGTCACAGCCACCAGAGAGGTTGTCTACAAATGTGGGAGAGCCTGGGAAATCATCAAAAAGCACATCCGAGCCTTCCGGCTAACCAAAACACAGCCGCATGTCACCTCAGCTGCCAAGAAGCTCATGACCACTGGCCAAGTATCAACCCGAAGCAGCAGGCAAGTGCAAAAGGCCTTTGCGGGCACAGCCCTGGCCCTGACCAAAAATGCTCTCATGATGGAACGTTTAGCTTCCCTCTTCTTCCTTGGCCGGGACATATGTGCTCTCTCAGAAGACTGGAAGGACTTGAAGGCTGGAAGGCCAACAGAACTTGCAAAAGAGTTGAGAATGCAAGCTCAGGAGCAGGAGCGAGAGGTAGCAGAACAAGCCTGTCGCTACGAGAGGCTGAAGAAGGTGAGCGCCGGGTTTTAGAAGGGTCTAGGAGACGTCAACTGGGATCTATGGACAAAAGACATCTAGAGGATGTCTTTGTGTGTTGTGCGCGCGCACGTGCAAGTGTGTGCATGTACACGCTATGATGTGAACTTTGCAGCGCTGTCTCTTACCACACTTCCATTGCAGTGATAAAAAAAGGCCACAGTCAATAGGGTTTATTTGGTTTATACATCCCAAGTCACAGTCTATTGAGGGAAGCCAAGGTAGGAGTCCAGGGTAGGAACCCGGAGGCAGGGACTCAGGCAGAAGCCATGGAGGAATCCTCCTGCTCCCACTCCTTGGCTTACTCAGCCATTCAGGACCACCTCCCAGGGTGCTAACACCCACAGTACACTGGGCCCTCCCACACTGATCATGAAGTCAAGAAAATGCCCCACAGACGCTCTGATGGAGGCATTTTCTCAACTGAGGTTTCTCTTCCCAGGTGACTCTAGCTTGTGTCAAGTTGACAAAAAAATTAATCAGGACAAGTCCAAATAGTCTCCAGTGCTCAGATGCCCCTTGGAGAGGGGGAGGCCTGTCCTCAGCTGGCCTGGCTAGCCTTCATTTTCTTCTTATGGATTCTGGGTTGGGAAGAAAGCTTCCTGGTTGAACAGATTAGATCTCTGGGTCACAGGGAATTTTGAACTATCCTCTCAAACCCTATGTGGGAGCTTTAAGCCTTTGGGGAATAGTCAGGGTTGAATAAGGTTGTCGGGGTATAGAGCCTTACAGGCCTGGCATGCACAAAAGAGAAGGAAGCAACTGGAGAGCCCGCCCCGCGCACCCACATAGAGAAAGCTAAGCACAGGCTTCCCCTTGTGGGAAACCAGACATCTGACAGCTGAAAAGTCAGCACTCAACAGGAGCTGAATGGGCCAGCACCACAGAGAAAGGGTAAACAGTCCATCTCTCCCCAGGGTGCTGGGCAGGTGGTAAGTATTAATAAAGCAACTGTGGTGGTGATCGAGGGTCTGGTGGTAGTAGTGGTGGTGGTGGGTGTAATGGTGGGTGGTGGTAATATTGGTTTTGTTTTCTGAGACAGAGTCTCACTCTGTAGCCCAGGCTGACTTGACATCATAGTGTAGTCTAGGCTGGCCTCAGCCTAGATCCTTCTGCCTCAGGCTCCCAAGTACGATCCCACGATCCCTGGTCTAAGCATTGTTAGCCCACTTTTTAAATCACTACTGATATTAATGAGAAGGCCTTCCCATAAGCATTCTTTCCAATATTCATTTTCCCTGTAAATAAGCTAAGAGATGGAGGAATGGGGCAATTTAACTCCCCAGCTGACAATTATTAAACTCTTCAATTGTTTCCCAGTTGCCTTGAGTGAAGGATTATCATCCGAAAGCCAGTTGAACTGTCCCCACGCTGGCGCTGGCTGCTTTGAATGCTTCCTGAATGCCTCGAGGAAGCTACACAGCCTTGACAGCTGCTTGTTGCTAAAGCGTAACTCCAGCTCCTGAAATCACAGCCTTGTCCGTGATAGTTCCAATTCTGGCCTTCACAACCCTCACTGAAGTGTAAATGAGCATTTCCACTGAGGCGCTTCCCTGGTGCTCCTGCAGAGGGAACACCACGACTAGTGTGCAAAGGCAACTGGCTCATGCCTGGTGTTAACACAGGCCCTAATTTGCATGAGGATGTGCTGTGCTTTGGGTCAAACACCTGTTTGGGGGTTCTGTAAGCTGTTTAACTCACCCCTGTGCCTTCTGCTTTCAGTATCACATTAGGCCCAATAAGGCTTCTCTCCAGTGGCCTTTCCTTCGTCACTTGTAAAACAGGCTGATCTGGTAACACAGTGAAAGAAGGTAACAATAGCGTGACAGGCTATGGTTGCGGCAGCAGCAGCAGCACAGCCGCAGTGATAACAGTGGCAAAGAGTGGCAGAGGCTAGACAGGGATGACAGTGACTAGAGTGGTCCCACAAAGGCGGTGGAGGAGCCCGAGGGCCTCCAGACAGAAGCCAGGGCAGAATGACCAGAAGCAGCGTCAGCAGAAAGGTTTGAGGAAGGAGGGAAGGGAAGAGAAAGCAGAGAGCTGAGCCTGCAGTGAGCTGGAGAGGTGAAGCCACAGGCTCTGGTCAATGAGACAGTTCCAGAAGGGCATCCGATGGGAAATCCCCAACTCCCTGGACCTGCACACTCACCACTGTAGGGCTAAGGGACCAGGCATCGGGCCTGCACAGGAGCTATGACACCAGGTGTTAGAAATAAGATGAGGCTTACAACAGGTTTTCTATGAAAGGGGTTTATTAGGTGGAGAGAGAAGGGAGCAGGAGTGGGCCATGATGGGGGAAGAGAGAGATAGAGGAGAGGAGAGGAGAGGAGGAAGGGGGGGCGCCCCGATAGAGAGACAGTAAGAGTAAGAGA